>CM068296.1:63489790-64229790 GCA_034768395.1 Linum lewisii
GCAGGGCCGAGATCCCCGGTCCAACCCCGGATGCAGGGCCGAGACCCCGGGGTATCCCCCGATGTAGGGCCGAGAGACCCGGGCCAGCCCCGGATGCACGGCCGAGAGCCCCGGCCCTGCCCCTGCAACTTATGCCGGGCCGAGTCACCAAGCCAAGGGCCCCGAACCAGCCCCGGATGCCAGGCCGAGCCACCAAGCCAAGGGCCCCGGACACAGCCCCGGACGCAGGGCCGAGATCCCCGGTCCAACCCCGGATGCAGTGCCGAGGGCCCCGAGGCATCCCCCGATGCAGGGCCGAGAGACCCGGGCCAGCCCCTGATGCTGGGCCGAGAGACCTGGGCCAGCCCCTGATGCCGGGCTAAGAGCCCCGGCCCTGCCCCTGATGCCGGGTCGAGTCACGAAGCCAAGGGCTACGGACCAGCACCGGATGCCAGGCCGAGCCACCAAGCCAAGGGCCTCGGACACAGCCCCGGATGCAGGGCCGAGATCCTTCAGTTGCCAACAGCCGATTTGTGATGATATTTTCGTCGAAAATACTAGGTCATTTTTGGCGAAAACTTCTTTATAATCCGGGCAGGAATTTGCTTGAATTTGATTGGCTCCTTTGATCGATTCCGGTTTAGTTCCTCGATGTTCCAATGCCTTAGACACGTCCTTGGTTACTTATTCGACGGCAAAAACCTGTGCTTAACATAAAAACACTAGAAAACCATCAAATAGACCCGAAACGAGCCAAGGTAACAGAAATGGCACGAAATAGGGCAATCGATTGAATATTCATTATTCTACCCTAAAAACCATGTCTTAAGCAAAGAAATGTCGCTTAAATGAGGCTGATAATCATGTCAAATCGAGTGTCATCAAATACCCCACACTTAAGCTTTTGCTTGTCCTCAAGCAAACTGAATAGAAACGCTCATGTTCACAATTGATAAGATCAGTTAAATTGGAGCTCAATCAAACACAATGAATTATTAGATAGATCGATCCTAGAACAAGAAACCTAACATGCATACAGATCAGCCAAACTACCTGGTCTCACTAATAAATGCACACGACAAGTAATTAGCAACCAATTATGCACGAATTTGACCTGACCGACCGGACTCCTCACACAGGATATATATAGTACAATGGGAACTCTCACTCTCTATGTTTAAGGACGTGTTTCTGCTCTCGATCATTTTCTGTTACCGAATTCTGTCATAGGTTTACATTTCGACCACATCTCCACCACTGTGACAACACGAGTATCTAGTCAAGAAGGACTTCCCTGCTAGGACCGTAATGAATTCTACACTACTCGGGTTTATAATGAGATGGATGATGGGAATGTACGATGATGGCTTTGGTGTGGTGTAGCTTTCGACTAACTTCCCTCGAATCTAATCTGCGGCTTCCTACCGTCTAACCAAACACGGGCGGAATAATGAACGCTCGTCCTATGATACCCTCAAGCAACCTAGCACTTATTATTTTCTTTTGCACAATTTTTTTTTCTTTTCACACTTTTCTTTTGACTTCGTTCTTCCATTTGTAGGGAGAAGAACGTTTTATTGAACTATACCTTTGAACTTTTCTGATTTTCTTCTTTTCTTCATTTTTTTCAAAATTTTTCTTTCTTTTCTTGCTTGATTGATTTTTTTCCTTTTGTGCCGATTTTTCTTTTAGTTGCTAGAGGGGTTTACACGTCTGGACATATTAGCTAAGACCACCTGTTTAATGGCTATAGGCAGGTTACCACAAACCAACTTCCGGTAGGTCAATCCAGAACTACAACCATAGGGATGAATGGGGAATGAAAGAATGGGAAATGGCTGTAATGTATTATCGAACCAAAAGAACAGGTCAAGCTCAAGGGTCTAAACCTAGTGGATTTTATCGTTTGGTAGGCTATCTGGCTTAGTAGCTGAATCTAAGTGCCCCTATCCTTCTAGAACTCGTGTCATCGTGTGGTCTCGAGTAGGTCTCATGCAAATTCTAACTCATTCAAGTAAACAGAAAACCACTCAGAAAGAATTTAAATTGCAAGTTACGTGCAATGGATCAAAAGCTCACAGTTGGTTTGCTAGTCGGATTCGGTCATTTTCATGCAATCAAGGCTACAAACTACAAGTGTGATTTTAAAATTCTGTTCTGACCAGGCAATTTAGCATCAAAGCATACAAGTTGGTTCTCAAGTTCTAGGTTAAGTAGTCTAAGCATCATTATGAAAGTTTGAACAACAACTTAACATCAAAAATCAAGAACTGAGCCATTCTAATGCTAGAGAGACTGGAATGGAACCACGAGGCACACAAAAACACAATTCAAGGGCAATCAAGTTCATGCAAGGTTCTCTAGCATTCTACCCCACACTTAAATCAGACTGTGTCCTCACAGGACTAATTCTAGAGTTCAGAATGAAGTAGAAGAACCTGGACCGAGATGATTGGTGTAGGGGATGAGCACGGGTCCTCGGAGCAGAGGGAATCTACCGAAACGAAGCAAAGGGAATCTCCCTACTGCCTACAAAACAAAAACAAATGAAACATAAAAAGGGAACCGGGACAAGTGCCCCGGATCCACACAGAAAAAAGTTGGACCAAAATCCGAAAGAATAAATAAAAAGAAGGGACAAGAAAGAGGATACAACCCGGTCACTGGTGGTCAGGTGGGCCGGGAGGTGGGAAGTGTAGGTGCTCACCGAGCTGTCGTTGCCACGCCAGTTGTGCCTCATACCGCCTATCGGCGCGGCGCATATGCTGCTGCATAATAGTCCATCTTGCCTCTTGAGTGGCGTTGTCGGTGATGCGCCTTTCCTGCAGTCGCTCATACAACTCACCAACATCCGCGGGGTGGTGTCGGGGCTGATGGGTAGGCGCCTCATTTGGATTGGGAATGTGCGGCGGCGACTGGTGTGCATACCCCGCCTGATGATGTGGCGAGGGTATATAGTCATGAAATTCTGGCAGTGGCTGCAGCTGCGGCTGCGGTGGCGGCGGAAAACGGCGGCGGCAGAAAACGGCGGCAGTGGCGTAAAAATAATGAGAGGCGGCGGCGATTTGAACAATAAGGGGGAGTTTTCGGATTGTGTTCGAAAATAAAAGAAGGAAAGTGGGGAGAGAGAGGATAAGACCGGGGTTTTAAGTGGGAATTTTTCTGATTTTCAAAGGAATTTTCGGCAAAACTAATAGGAAGTTTTCGCCGAAAATGGGTGTTAAAATGGACTGCCGGTTTTCAAAGAGTATTTCGCCGAAAATTCCCATAAGTTTTCGCCAAAAATGAGAGTTGAAATCACTACAGGTTTTCAAATAGGTTTTCGCCGAAAACACTCAACTTTTCAAACCGAAAATATGAAACAGGAGATCGGGTTTGAAAATTTAAAGGGCGATTTCGCCGAAAATAGGGGTGATTTCGCCGAAAATTTTGAACTAATCGGGTGAAAATATTTTCGCAAATCCAGCAAACTTCAGAAAATCACAGTTAAATCCACAAAAATCAGAACGACCTCAATCAACTTGCGACTGACACTACGACATGCAGAATACATACGAAAAATAATAACTCAAACAAACTGACACTTTTGGCTCCACCGAACCGACTCTAAAACACTAAGGTTGACACAAATCAAAACGGACTCCAGCCGTGGGTTGCCTCCCACGAAGCGTTCTTTTATTAACGTCCTTGAGCTGGACGGTACCTGGACGGTATTAGGAGACATCCCAACTCAGATTCTCCTTCACGCTCGCGTCGAAGTTCATGAAGTACAGCTTCGGGACTTCTCCGGTAAGCGTGAATCTCTTCCCGTTCGCATGCAAGAGCTTGGTACGTCCATCGGGAAGATGATCGTTGAACTTGAACGGTCCGAACAGTTCTCTGGAGAGGTCATCCTTCTTGAGTGTTACGATGGAAGGAATGAGGACTGTCGGCTTCTTCTTTTCTTTCATCTCCGGCTTGGTATCACCAGGATCGGTGATCGTCAGTATTTCTTTAGGAGATGCTTTCGGCTTCTCCTTCCATACTTGTTCCGGTGCTGGTTGCTCGGAACGAATTGGTGGTGCAGCTGGCTCGGTGGAAGACGGCGGAATTTTTGGCCTCCAGACCATTTGGGTCTTCGTCTTCTTGTTCTTTCCCCGAGGTTTGTTCGGTTTTGTGCTCGGTGGTTTAGAAGAGGCTTGCAGTTCCTTCTTCTTCTTCTTGAGTGGCTTCTGAACCAAAATTTCTGGCTTCTTCTTAATAACCTGTTCAATACCTGCAGCAACAACTGATCTAGAGACACTAGAAGAAGCATTAGTAACGGAGTTGACCGGAGTCAACTCCACATTTTCAACAGCTAGGCAGTGAGATTCTTCATTCTTAGAGTTATATTTCATGCCATCTTTAAGACGGAACATTTTCGTTTCTTTACCAACCCTTAGAGTCAAAGAACCATTTGGAACGTTAATGTTCATTCCCGTAGTAGCCATGAAAGGTCGACCTATGAGAATGGTAGAATCATCTGTACTAGTATCCATAATCACATAGTCAGCTAAGAACGTGAACGGACCACATTTAGTAACAACGTCTTTAATCTCTCCCTTAGGGGTTTTAAGTGATCTATCAGCAAAGACAAGTTGCATACTAGGCGGTTCGAGTTCTCCTAGGTTCAGTTTTTCGAATAGACTCACAGGCATGACATTAACAGACGCTCCTAGATCAACTAAACAACGTTCAATCTCAACATCATTAATGACCAAAGGTAAAGTAAAAGAACCAGGATCAGATAACTTAGCTGGATATGGAGAGGCAAGTTTCTTAATACGAATGTCAGGATATCCCTCTTTATTCCCTTCATGCCAGTCTCGATCCTCGCATTTGGCAGCAATGCTTTTGGAAAAGGAGGCTTCACGACGTATGGTGCAAGAGGAGGATCATCCTCCTTAGGCGCCGGTTTCTGTGCTTCTTCTTCCTCTGGAATTTCAGCGATCTTGCGTAAGACAGAACAAGCATCAGCAATTAAGTTTGGAAGTTTCCGAGCGGTTACCATCTTGGCTTGTTCCTTCCTCGGATTCGGCTCTGTCTGACTTGGAAGTTGGCCAAATGGTCGACCAGATGCTAGCATGCTCGAGATGTTGTTCACGGCTTGCTCAATTCTTTGACCAGATGCTATCTGTTCTTGATTGAGAAGAGCTTGAGCCTTGAACTGACTGTCATGATCATCGAGTCTGGTAATGATCTGGCTGAGCTTCTTATCCAGGTCACTGACATTGTTCTGTCTTTGATGCTGCTGCCCTGGATAGGTATTATTAAGATATTGATTCTGGCGGTTGCCAGGAGCAGTTCCATAATTACCCGGATTGCGATGCGGCGGCTGGTAGACACCTGCCGGCGGATGGTTAGGCGTCTGATCCTGAGCTGGACCAGCCGAGCGGTTATTCTGGTTCTGGTTATGGTTGGCGCCAACATTGTAGGGAGGTCTGTCTTGATAGTTACCTTGCTGTCTGAAGTTGCGGTAGCCAGCATAACCATTCTGATTATTAATGAAGCCTTGTTGAATGAAATTTACCTCTTCGGTAGACCAGACTTCTGCCTTTCCAAAATTCTGACAACGGCCTCCATTATGCGCACAAGCTCCACACCACTCGCAATCGGCAACGTAGACAGAGGCTGCCAGCGGCTTGATCGGTGTGGAAGATTTCTTCAAATGCTTCTCTACTTCTGCCTTGATAGGTGCTTCGAGATCTAGCTTGCTCCTTGATCCTTCAGATTGTCGTTCCCAGTTCCTTGACTTGGAAGCACAGTTTGCGAAGTGAAGAAGAGCAGCTTCAGGTGTTAGTGTAGTGCAATCCCCTTCAGCTAGAGAATTGACCCTCTTGGCAGATTCTTCTCGAAGTCCTCGAGCAAAGATTTCAGCTAACTACCTCTGCTCGAATCCATGATGAGGGCAGGTGTAGAGGAGTTCTTGGAATCGATTCCAAGTATCATACAAGCTTTCTCCTTCTTTCTGGGAGAATCTGGCAATGCTGTCCTTGATGGCAGTTGTTCTGGCTGGCGGAAAGTATTCTTCAACAAAGTCCTGAGCCAGAGTATCCCAGTTAGTGTAATATCCAGGTGGTTTGCTAGAAAGCCACCTCTTAGCAGCGCCTTTCAGAGAGAATGGAAAAGCTCTCAGACAAAGAGTGTTTTTGTCGAGGTTTCCGCTCTTGAAAGTACGCAGAGATCAAGGAAGTCTGAAAGATGAGTGCACGGATTGTCTAGGGGCCTGCCTTCAAACTGTAAATCCCTAGAGATCATAGTCAATAATGGAATCTTGATCTCATAGTTAGGATCTCCTTCAATGCGCGGAACGGCAATGGCAGATCGAACGCTAGTCGCGCTTGGCTTGTTATTGTCTGCTAGACACTTCTGTGCAGGTGGTGGCGGCGGCGGTGGATCGCCATTCGGTGTTGGTGGTGGCAATCGATCGTCCATGGTAGGAGATGGAGGAGGTGAGAGTGTCTCGGTGTATGAAGCGGATGAAGATGACGGTACAGGTGAAGATGGAGATGAGGAACTCTCCTTCAGTTCCTCGATCTTGATCGGAGTGATGAATGGATTGGTTCTGCTTTTCTTCAGAATCTGCGATTTTAGAGGTGGAGCAGAACTGCCTGGTCTCTCTGCACTCTTAGCATGTTCGGTTTGAGAGTGAGTCCAAGGACGGTGAGGCATTAACCTGTAAACCTACAGATAACAAAAACAAACAAAACCAGTGTAAAATCGATGTGGGTGGAAAGATGAAAGATGGAAAATAGAAGAATAAATTGCCAGTTCTTCTTTCGAACAATCAAAAGAAGTCCCCGGCAACAACGCCAATTTGGTGAATCCTAAGATCGTTGTTCGAGTTTCACACAAATAACTAACAAAGCTACAAAGCTAGGGTAGATCGTATTCCACGGGTCTTCTAAGATTGACTACTTCAGAACTGGCAAAATACTCAATTGCAAGCACGTTGTGCGTGGTGTGAGTTCCACTACTTCTAATCCTAAGAAATGCGGAGAAATTAAAACAAATTAAACTAAAGCAGATTGGAAATTAGGGTTTGAAAACAGAGATGACAGACGAACTTAGACTTTGAATCCCCCTTCGTTCCCCAGAGCATTGGCAATCAATAGATCAGCGGATTTCGATTCTCATTCAATCAATTCTAAGACACCACCATAACTCCTTACCCTTAGGTTTAAGACCGGCGAACGTTCGCTCTATCCGTTCTAGCTACCAAGATTAATTAGTCGCTCGGGTACGTCGCCTCTCGCAATGACTTAACATAACTGGTGCGATTAATGAGTCACTCTTGCGTGGATTAACCCTAACCGGTCCCTACGAAAGGCACGCTCCAATTCTAAGGTTAATTGTTCAATTTGATGTTCTAAAATAAGGCGAGCGTTCACTTCTATCCTTAACCTAACAAGAATCTAATCTAGGTGATCAATCCAGACAAGAAACATGAACAATGAAGAACAAATCAAACATGAATGAGAAACTGATTGAACTTCGAATCTAATCAGCGCCGATCCGTGACCGCTTTAAAGCCCTGGGTCACTTAGGGTTCATCTAGTCTAAGCTCTAACGAGTTTAGCTACTCATGATCATTACAAACAAAACAAAGACAAAGAAAGAGTTCATCATTCAGAGGAAGAACAGAAAAGAATCTGAAAAACCTAATTTAGACGACTCTGGCAGACTTCGATCTTCGGTAAACGACACTCCTAGCTCCGGTTCTCCGAGATGGAAGGGATGGCGTCACGATCTCTTTCCGACTCTTCGAACTCTAACTCTTCGCTCCAGAACTCCAGAGAAAATCGTAGAAATCTGATCGCGAAAGTGTATTATGCGGTAAAAATTATGTTCTTCTCTTTTCATTGGGCTGTCGGGTTAAGTATTTCTACTTAACCCTAATCAGCCGGATTTCTTCTAATATTTTCGCCGAAAATATTGAGGAATTTTTGGCGAAAATTCCTTTGCAAATGAGGGCTCCGCCGGCTGATTCTTCTGGACTCAATTTTGGTTCGAACACTTGATCGATTTCGTCGAAAATTCCTTCAGTTGCCAACAGCCGATTTGTGATGATATTTTCACCGAAAACACTAGGTCATTTTCGGCGAAAACTTCTTTATAATCCGGGCAGGAATTTGCTTGAACTTGATTGGCTCCTTTGATCGATTCCGGTTCAGTTCCTCGATGTTCCAATGCCTTAGACACGTCCTTGGTTACTTATTCGACGGCAAAAACCTGTGCTTAACATAAAAACACTAGAAAACCATCAAATAGACCCGAAACGGGCCAAGGTAACACAAATGGCACGAAATAGGGCAATCGATTGAATATTCATTATTCTACCCTAAAAACCATGTCTTAAGCAAAGAAATGTCGCTTAAATGAGGCTGATAATCACGTCAAATCGAGTGTCATCTCTGAGCTCAACCAATGGTGTAACCAGGATTGACATACGGGGGAGCCGAATTGTAAATCAAAAATTGGTGTCACCGGCAAAAAAATTTTTGTCAAATTTGGATAATAGTAGAAAATTTTCATTCATCTAATATTTTTTTTTTGATGAATTAGAGATTTCATTTCACCAAAAAATCAATGAAGCACTTACAAGGAAGCGAGAAAAACAGCTAACTATAGGAAAAGAAAAAGCCTATACACAACTCAAAATTTGTGAACACTCTTTAGCTTTACGGGAATAAGCTGAGATGTCCCACTTAATCTGATCTATACTACTAACCAAATCGATAGTCTTGTTTCCAAAAATGCAAGCACATCGACATCTCCAAATAGTGTTAACCACCAACACCCACTTTAACTTTGCAACTTTCTCAGCAATGCTTCCATTCGTCAATTCTAAAATCTTCATGTGAATATTACTCCCACTGAATTCGGGCATAAAATCATTCAACAGCTGCTGTGAGAAATCACAATCATAAAACAGGTGCTCCCAAATCTCCACACTCGACTGACAGAGTACACAACTCTGATCTACCATTTCATCCCATTTTGCAACCTTGTCCTTAGTCATTATCCTCCTGATCATAATCAACCAAGCCACAAAGCTGAATCTAGGAACAGTATAACCACTCCAAACCAAACTGCTCAGGGAACTTCAACCTCCTTCACCCTAATATCCTTCCAAATAACACTAGGCCTCATCCTCCCTACTACCTTTCCATTCCACAAGAAATCACCATTGCCATCATAAGACATAAAGTCTTTAACAAGAGGCCTTAACTTCATAATCCGCTTCCATATCCAAGAACCATAATCAGCCTTAGCATTCCACATACTTACATTCTTCAGCCTGTATTTAAGGATCCAAGCTATCCATAGAGAGCCCCCCTTGTAAACAGATTCCAAAGATGCTTAGCAGTGTTTGCAATATTCCAGTTTTGGATATCTCTAATCCCAGCACCTCCCTCATTCACAGGTTTTGCTATATGTTTCTAGGCAATCTTGGCCTTACCTCCTTCAAGTTTACCCCACAAGAATCTATTGCAAACTTTCTCAATGTCCTGCATCAAACTCCTAGGCAATAAGAACATAGATAACCAGTACTGAAAAATACCTCCAATAACCGAAGTGATCAGCTGTAGTCTTCCAGCATAAGAGAGGAACTGTGTTTTCCAATCTGCAACTCTTCCAGTTATTTTGTCTAAAAGGCATTTACATTCTGCTTTCTTTAATTTTCCAGCAGTCAAGGGGATACCGAGATATTTGAATGGCAGCTCTCCTCTCTTAAAACGACTTATAGCACAGATTTCCAAAATAACATCATCTTTAATACCTGCTGTGAAAAATTCACTCTTCTCCGGATTGCATTGCAGACCTGAGATCTTATGGAACTTGTCCAAAATAGAGATCACACCCTACACTGACTTCTCATTCCCTTTTGTAAAGATAATGAGATCGTCAGCAAATCCCAGGTGTGTCATCAACTTCTTGCACTGCAGATGAAAATCAAAAACCCCTGCAATAGCACCCTTATCCAACATTCTACTCAACACCTCCATTGCAATTACAAACAGGTACGGGGATATTGGATCCCCGTGATGAAGACCCTTACGAGCTTTAAAGTTACCACAGAGTGTCTCATTTATATTCACTGAAATCATAGTTGATCTAAGATAAGTCTCAATCCAGGTCACATAAATGGAGGGAAAACCCATAGCCAATAGGACCTTAATCAAGTAATTCCAACTAACGCTATCAAAAGCCTTCATTAAATCAACTTTAAGGGCAATCCTTGGAGAGATATTATTCATTTTATAGGTTCTGAACAACTCATGGGCCAACAAGATGTTGTCACTAATAAGCCTATCCTTTATAAAAGCTTACTGAGAAGAGCTAATCAAGGAAGGCAACACAGTCTTCATTCTATTAGAAATCACCTTAGAAATTATCTTATAAACAACATTGCAGCACGAAATCGGTCGATAATCTCTAATTTCACAAGCGTTTGTCTTCTTAGGAATCAAAGCAAGAATCACTGAGTTTACGAAACCAGGGAGCTTACCTGTGATAAAGAAGTACAGAAATGCACTCATCACATCCTTTCCAACTGTCTTCCAGTGCTTCTTATAAAACGAGACTGGGAACCCATCAGGGCCGGGTGTTTTGTCCCCAGCCATCCCATTTAGGGCATCAACCACTTCTTTTTCAGTTACCTGCTTCTCAAGGACCTCTTGCTGTTCTTCCGAAACCCTTTTATCAATCAAGGTGTCCAGCTCAAAATTCTCTACTTCCTTCTCAATTCCCAAAAGATTCTTATAGAAATCAACCACTATAATCTTAAGATCCTCAAACTCTTCCACCAATTCACCATCCTCATTACGAAGTTGCCTAATAGTATTCTTGAGAGTTTGAGCTTTAACCTGGCTGAAGAAATACTTTGTATTTTTATCGCCTTCAACTATCCAAAGAGCCCTAGATTTTTGCCTCAGTATACTCTCTTCATCCTTCTGAAGTTGCTGAAGCTCAATCCTACATTGTCTAGCCTCATTAACATGGACAGTACTTAGAGAATTAAAGACACATCTATGCTTTTCTTCTAGCTCTTTTTTCTTATCTTTAACTCTACTACTGATATCAGAGTAGCACTCAGCTTTAAGCTTCTTCAGCTCAATTCTAAGATCACGCAGTTTTCCATATAACTTGTAATATGGACTATCAGCAGTCTGCTTACTCCAAATTGCATCCAGGATACCACCAAATCTAGGATGCTCAGCCCAACAATTAAAATACTTAAAAGTTTTAGGCCGAGAGGCTTGTTCGATCCCAGTGGTTATGAACATTGCACAGTGATATGAAACATCACAATGAATGTTCATTACCGAACTAGAAGGGAACTTAGCTTGCCAGTTATTGCTTACCAGGACTCTATCCAGCCGTCGTGAGATCGGCTTCAGGGCTCTATTGTTAGTCCATGTATAGAAAGTGTAACATCCCCGCCCAACCGAACGGGTTAGAACTCAAGTCTGGGTGACTAGAGTGCCGGAAGCGGTACTTAAGAGGGTCTCTTGAGGTTTGGGACGTTTGGGTGTGTGCCGGGTTGAAGTTGCAAAAGAGGGGAACTGTGTACAGTACCAAAAGTGCTCATTTCGGGCCCTAATGTGCGCAGGCGCACATTTAGAAGTGTCAGGCGCACTTTTCAATTAATTCAGCAAACTTTCGGCAGAATATTCAAAATGTGCGCCTTTTAGGGGTCAATGTGCGCCGGCGCACATTTTGACAAGTCAGGCGCACATTTTGTGCATAAAAGGACGGAAATTGCACAGTAATCCGTATTTTCGTTTCCCTTTCTCTCTCCCCGAAAACCATTGACGAACTTGGAGCGAGCAACCTTCGAAGGGTGATTCCGGGAGCTGTAGAGGTCGGAATTGAGTTCCGTTTGTTGCTATGGATTCGTAGCGACGAGGAGAAGAGATCGCTAACCTCTATTTTGGGTTTCTGTGTGTAGGTCGTGAGCAGTAAGGAAGGGTAGAGCTACGAGTTTGGTGGTTGGAAATCGAGTTTCTGGGGAACTAGAAGACGATTAGAGCCTCGTCTTCTATTCCAGGTGAGGGCCTAGCGTTGTGTAGGTAGATTGGACAGCGTGAGGAGTTTCAATTGGACTTAGAACAAAACCTAGGTCATGCATGAAAATGATGAGCGTAAAAGGGGATAAACTGTTCTGTGAATGTACTTGATTGCCATTGATGATTGCCGTGATTGATTGTTGTTGTTGATTGCTATGATTTGGGGGTTGGTTGTGAACTGAAGTGAATTAAGTAAAGGATTGACATAGAAATGAGAACTAGGATGGTTGGGAAGTGAGTGCGGGTGCTATGATATTATGAATTGTTGGTTGTGGATGCAGGAGAGTTGCCCTGCCAATGTGGGGTCGCTCTGAATAAGAGGAACAGGTGGGTGACCCCTAGACTCATGACATGGCCTCCCCTGTACTTGCAGGTGGGGGTGGCCGGTGAGCTAGCCGGTTACCTTTGGTTGATTGTAAGTGTGTATTGTGGTCGTGGCTGGAGCGTGGAACCCAGGGATGTACTGAGAACTGTGTACTGTGATATGAACATGGATGATGTGAATTGTGCCTTGTGAGAATGAGCTGTGATGAGTTGGATTTGTGGTGTTGGTATTTGAATGTCAAAGTAGAACCTGAAGGAGCCCACACTACCCCACCCGAAATACTGTTGTGATCGAGTCCGATTCACTGGGGTGAATCCCATGACGGGTGGTCATGGTTGTTGATATCTCCGAAATGGAAGGATCCCAATGGGATGCGTCGTGATAGCTCCGTGGAGGAAGGATCCCTGAGGGGATGCGTCGTGTTATCTCCCTATGAGGGAAAGATCCTGCGAGATGTGTGTCGAGGATGTGGCCGGCGGTGGTGGTGTGGATAACTCCTTGGCGCCAATAACTCACCTAGTTAACATGAATGTGTATGTTCGTGTGCTCGTGGTTGTGGTGGTGACTTGATTGATGGATGTGATGAGATGGTGCTGTGTATGCTGTGAATTGATGAATTACTTCTGTGTGTTTCTATCATTATGAATTGTGCTTGAGAACGAGAACTGACCAACGTGATCACCTAGACTGCTTTAGGGAATTAAAATATGGAAAGGGGGGTTGGGTTGGTTCCATTGTTGAATGTCTTGTGCGGAGTTGGGACCGCTCCATAGAGTAGGACAACGTGTAGGTAGGCCCAGTGGGTTCACTCAATTTCAATAGGAAATTGATCCCTTTCTCCCTTTCAGGATCTCGTAGCTAGAGAGAGTGGTGTGGAGCCAGAGTTGAGGGTGGATTCCGGGAAGTGCTGGACTGAAGCTATGAGGTGAAGACTGGTGCCTACTTGGAGTTGACCTATTTTTATATTTCAGTTGACTGGGGACATTTTGGGAGTTTTACCTGGATTTATGTAATTTTCTGATTATGTTGGATTTTATATGAGTTTACGATGGATTTGGAGTTGCAAATAGTTCATGTTTTCTTGGTCTATGGAGGCCTCTCACTTGAACTCTTATTTAAAGCTTGGATTTTGTTTGTTTCTCTGTCGTTTTTCACTGGGTAATACTCGATACCGGTTCAACCTCGGGTTTGACCGAGCCGATTCGGGTTGGGTGTTACAAATGGTATCAGAGCCTGGTTTGTCGCTGCTGTACCGGTTGATTATCTTCTCTCTTTGGGGAGTAATTAACCCCGTTGGGAGGAGGATGAGACATCGGTACGGGACCGACATTCCAAGGGTTTTTGTCAAACTGTTTTAAATGGGTGGGATGTTTGAAATCAAATGGTGAATTGAGTTGTTTGAAGTCTCTTGAGCGGTCAACTGAAATGTTTAATGTCCTCCTGTAGTGAGAACCAGTCGATGGGAAGTCACTCCGTGGGTCACTCCGAGCATGGAGCAGTGGGGCGTCGGTTTCGGCCGTCGGATTTGAAGGGTTGGAACTTCAGTGAATTCGCCGGGGAGATGGCTGATCCGGCTGTGGCTGAGCGATGGATTAAGGAGTGCAACTTCAAGTTCTTGAGGCTGGATTTGAGGATGAGATGAGGTTGCAAGCCATGACCTTCTTGCTGAAGGGCCATGCCTTGGAGTGGTGGGAGTCCTTGCCGGAGAGTCAGGTGTACCCGCCTGAGCTGGGGTTTGAGGAGTTCTTAGGGATGTTCCGTGACCAGTTTTGCCCGGATATTTGTAGGGAGGCAAAGACCAAGGAGTTTCATGAGCTGGTGCAGGGCGAGAAGTCGGTTCTGCAGTACTATATGGAGTTCACCAACCTCTCCCAATGGTACGATGAGCTTGTTAACCGAGAGCAAAAGTTGATCCGTCGGTTCAAGAAGGGTCTGAGGTGGGAGATTCAGGAGGGGGTCACATCTGGTGACATGGGGAGTTTGGTGGCGGTGAAAGGGGCTGCTTTGGAGAGGGAGTTATTAGAGCTGGGGAAGAAGGAGGAGAAGAAGAGGAAGGCGTCGGCTCAGCCTTCTCCTTCGGTTACTCATAGTCACCCGGCAAAGAGAGTTCAGTCTGTCTTCTCAGGCCAGCGGAGTGTGCAGTCTGCCCCGTCTCGTCGAGCTATGGTGTGTTTCACTTGTGGCCGCCCGGGTCATAAGAGCGCAGAGTGCAGAGGAGGAGGATCGGTGCAGAGGGGAGGAGCACCATCGGGACTTCCTGTGTGTGGCATTTGCGGAAGCCTCACTATGGTGCATGCCACGTGCTGAGGGCGGCAACCATGACTTGTTACACTTGTGGGCAGCCGGGTCATAAGAGTAACTTCTGCCCGAGGAGGAGTGCTGCACCAGCCCAGTCGGTGGGATCAGTGCAGGGGCCTAGGCTCCATCTAGGAGCTATGGAGGCAGAGGTGGAGGCAGTATGGGGCGAGGGGTTGCGAGTGCTGGTCGAGGGACGGGAGCTAATGCCACACCTGTTGGAGCTGGAGGGGAGCAAGGGAGGCTTTACGCTCTCACTAAAGGTGCGGCGGAGAATGCGAACGACGTGGTGACCGGTATGATCTCCATCTTAGATTTTTCCGTTTACGCTTTGTTTGATTCGGGGTCAACCCATTCCTTTGTATCTGAGAAATGTTTGAATAGTTTGGGTGTTGTAGCTAGTAGTTTGGGTGTTAGTTGGGGCGTCAGAACTCCTTTGGGACTTCTGTTCGGGTGGATAGGGTCTGTAGAGGGTGTAGAGTGCTAGTGGGAGGTGTAGAGTTCTTGGCTGATTTGGTGGTGCTTCCTTTCAATGAATTCGACGTTATTCTCGGCATGGATTGGTTGGCTAGGCATGGGGCCTTGCTTGATTGCCAGAAGAAGGAGGTGTTGCTCCAGGTGGGGGTGTTGGTCAAGTGGTGTTCAAGGGTGTTAGGAAGAGAGAATCCGCACCTATGGGAGTAATTTCAGCAATGCAAGCCTTCTCTCTGATCCAAGAAGGGTGTGAGGCTTTATTGGTGCAGGTATCAGTTGAGCAGAATGAGGAGTTGGAGAAGGTACCAGTAGCTCGGGAGTTTGCGGATGTGTTTGAGGAACTACCCGGAGCACCGATCGAGCGTGAGGTGGAGTTCAATATAGAGCTGGTTCCTGGAACTGCTCCAATCTCTATTCCACCTTATCGCATGGCACCGGCGGAGTTAAAGGAGTTGAAGGAGCAATTGCAGGAGCTCTTGGATAAGGGGTTCATCCGCCCAAGCGTGTCACCGTGGGGGCACCGGTGTTGTTTGTGAAGAAGAAGGATGGGTCGATGCGGATGTGTATTGACTATAGGCGGTTGAACAAGGCGACGATCAAGAATCGTTACCCACTTCCAAGGATAGACGATCTCTTCGATCAATTGCAAGGGGCTGAAGTGTTCTCGAAGATAGACTTGAGGTCGGGTTATCACCAGTTGAAGGTGGAGAAAGGATCGGTGCCAATGACAGCCTTTAGGACCCGCTATGGACACTATGAGTTTCTGGTGATGCCGTTTGGTCTCACCAATGCTCCCGCCGCGTTCATGGCCCTCATGAACAAGGTTTTCCATGAATATTTGGATAAGTTCGTGATAGTGTTCATTGATGATATCCTCATTTATTCTAAGACCAGGAAGGAGCATGAGGAGCACTTGAGGATTGTTTTTCATAGGTTGAGGGAGCAGCAACTATTTGCCAAGTTCTCGAAGTGTGCCTTTTGGTTGGAAGAAGTATTGTTTCTTGGGCATGTGGTTTCCAAAAGAGGCGTGGAGGTTGACCCAAAGAAGATTGAAGCGGTGGTTAATTGGTCTCCACCTAAGGATGTGTCGCAACTGAGGAGCTTCTTGGGGTTAGCTGGGTACTATCGAAGGTTTGTAAGGGGTTCTCTACCATAGCGTCTCCTTTACATAAGTTGTTGAGGAAGGAGTCGAGGTATGAGTGGAGCGAGGAATGTCAAAGAAGCTTTGAGGAGTTGAAGAAGAAGTTGACCTCAGCTCCGGTGTTGACTTTGCCAGTAGGGGTGGAGAGTATGTGGTGTTTAGTGATGCGTCTTTGCAAGGGTTGGGCTGTGTGTTGATGCAGAATGGGAAGGTTGTCGCTTATGCCTCCCGACAGCTTAGGGTGCATGAGGTGAACTACCCAACCCATGATTTGGAGTTAGCTGCAGTGGTGTTCGCCTTGAAGTTGTGGAGGCATTATTTGTATGGCGAGACGTTTAAGATCATGACCGATCACAAGAGTCTTAAGCACCTTATGGATCAAAAGGAGCTGAATGGTAGGCAACGGCGTTGGGTGGAGCTCTTGAAGGATTATGACTGTACCATTGACTACCATCCTGGTAAAGCTAATGTGGTTGCGGATGCTTTAAGTCGAAAGGAGTTGGCGGATCTTAGAGCTTTAAGGGTAGAGATGCAGTTAGATGATGTGGGAAGTTTGCTTGCCAAGCTCAACATTAGGCCTATGCTGAATGATAGGATTGGTGAGGAGCAGCTCAAGGATGTTACTCTGGTGGCTATTCGTGGGGAAGTTGAAAAAGGCATGGATAATGGTTTTGAGGTAGTTGGCGGTTTGTTGAAATGCAAGGGTCGAGTGTGCGTACCGGAAGTAGAGGGAATGAGGAAGGGGATTCTGGAGGAGGCTCATTCCTCGATGTATGCTATGCATCCCGGGATGACAAAGATGTACAATGACCTGAAGCTAAGTTTTTGGTGGCCAGGAATGAAGAAGGATGTGGCTCGTTATGTAGCGACTTGTTTGGTTTGTCAGAAGGCTAAGGCGGAGCATAGAGCTCCGGGTGGGTTACTTCAGTCCCTACCTATTCCAGAGTGGAAGTTTGCGGACATCACCATGGACTTTGTATCGGGTTTTCCGCCGACTAGAGAGGGGAAGGATGCCGTGTGGGTAATAGTCGACCGTTTGACGAAAGTTGCGCATTTCATACCCATTCGGTTTAAGCCTAGTGTGGAGGTGTTAGCAAAGTTGTACATAGAAGAGGTGGTGAGGTTACATGGGGTTCCTCAATCCATTGTCTCTGATCGGGATCCGAATTTCACGTCCCATTTTTGGGAGGGGCTGCACACAGCGTTGGGAACTAAGCTCAAGTTCTCGACGGCGTATCATCCTCAGACGGATGGGCAATCGGAGAGAACGATCCTTACTTTGGAGGAGTTGTTGAGAAGCTGTGCTATGGAGTTTCAAACCCCTTGGACTGAATTGCTACCTTTGATTGAGTTCGCCTATAATAACTCGTATCACAGTAGTTTGAAGTCCGCTCCTTTTGAGGCCTTGTATGGGAGGAAGTGTAGGACGCCATTGTGTTGGGATGAGGAAGGTGCGAGGGTGTTGTCGGTCCTCAAGTTGTGCAAGAGACGGCTGATCGGGTTAAGGTTATCAAGGAGAGATTGAGAGCGGCTCAAGATAGGCAAAAAGCGTATGCCGACGGACGTGCTAGAGAGCTGAGTTTCAATGTTGGAGAGAAGGTATTCTTGAAGGTGTCGCCGTGGAAAGGGCTGATGCGCTTCGGTAGAAAAGGGAAGTTGGCGCCTCGGTACATCGGTCCTTATGAGATCCTCGCTAAGTCGGGTCCGGTGGCTTATGTGTTGGCCCTGCCGAGGGAGTTGGAACGGATACACAATGTGTTCCATGTGAGCGTGCTTAGGCGGTATCATGGGACCCTTCTCATGTAATTCAGCCGGAAGAGGTGGAGATTGAGCAAGACTTAACTTATGAGGAGAAGCCAGTCGCGATCGTGGATAGGCAAGTTCGGGTCTTGAGGAATAAGCAGATTCCGCAGCTCAAGGTGGTATGGAGGAACCATGAGAGCGAGTCGGCTACTTGGGAGACTGAGGAGAGTATGAGGCGGCGGTACCCGGAATTAGTGGAAGTGTATGATTCAGGTATTAATTTCCCTTGATGCATGCTTTTGTGTTGCTCGTGGTGGTGTTGGTTCCCAGAAGGTCTAGGGTGTGTCCGGTATCGTATTGCTAGGATGAGTTAGGGATGATTTCGGGGATGAAATCCTTGAAGTTGTGGAGACTTGTAACATCCCCGCCCAACCGAACGGGTTAGAACTCAAGTCTGGGTGACTAGAGTGCCGGAAGCGGTACTTAAGAGGGTCTCTTGAGGTTTGGGACGTTTGGGTGTGTGCCGGGTTGAAGTTGCAAAAGAGGGGAACTGTGTACAGTACCAAAAGTGCTCATTTCGGGCCCTAATGTGCGCAGGCGCACATTTAGAAGTGTCAGGCGCACTTTTCAATTAATTCAGCAAACTTTCGGCAGAATATTCAAAATGTGCGCCTTTTAGGGGTCAATGTGCGCCTTCGCACATTTTGACAAGTCAGGCGCACATTTTGTGCATAAAAGGACGGAAATTGCACAGTAATCCGTATTTTCGTTTCCCTTTCTCTCTCCCCGAAAACCATTGACGAACTTGGAGCGAGCAACCTTCGAAGGGTGATTCCGGGAGCTGTAGAGGTCGGAATTGAGTTCCGTTTGTTGCTATGGATTCGTAGCGACGAGGAGAAGAGATCGCTAACCTCTATTTTGGGTTTCTGGTGTAGGTCGTGAGCAGTAAGGAAGGGTAGAGCTACGAGTTTGGTGGTTGGAAATCGAGTTTCTGGGGAACTAGAAGACGATTAGAGCCTCGTCTTCTATTCCAGGTGAGGGCCTAGCGTTGTGTAGGTAGATTGGACAGCGTGAGGAGTTTCAATTGGACTTAGAACAAAACCTAGGTCATGCATGAAAATGATGAGCGTAAAAGGGGATAAACTGTTCTGTGAATGTACTTGATTGCCATTGATGATTGCCGTGATTGATTGTTGTTGTTGATTGCTATGATTTGGGGGTTGGTTGTGAACTGAAGTGAATTAAGTAAAGGATTGACATAGAAATGAGAACTAGGATGGTTGGGAAGTGAGTGCGGGTGCTATGATATTATGAATTGTTGGTTGTGGATGCAGGAGAGTTGCCCTGCCAATGTGGGGTCGCTCTGAATAAGAGGAACAGGTGGGTGACCCCTAGACTCATGACATGGCCTCCCCTGTACTTGCAGGTGGGGGTGCCGGTGAGCTAGCCGGTTACCTTTGGTTGATTGTAAGTGTGTATTGTGGTCGTGGCTGGAGCGTGGAACCCAGGGATGTACTGAGAACTGTGTACTGTGATATGAACATGGATGATGTGAATTGTGCCTTGTGAGAATGAGCTGTGATGAGTTGGATTTGTGGTGTTGGTATTTGAATGTCAAAGTAGAACCTGAAGGAGCCCACACTACCCCACCCGAAATACTGTTGTGATCGAGTCCGATTCACTGGGGTGAATCCCATGACGGGTGGTCATGGTTGTTGATATCTCCGAAATGGAAGGATCCCAATGGGATGCGTCGTGATAGCTCCGTGGAGGAAGGATCCCTGAGGGGATGCGTCGTGTTATCTCCCTATGAGGGAAAGATCCTGCGGGATGTGTGTCGAGGATGTGGCCGGCGGTGGTGGTGTGGATAACTCCTTGGCGCCAATAACTCACCTAGTTAACATGAATGTGTATGTTCGTGTGCTCGTGGTTGTGGTGGTGACTTGATTGATGGATGTGATGAGATGGTGCTGTGTATGCTGTGAATTGATGAATTACTTCTGTGTGTTTCTATCATTATGAATTGTGCTTGAGAACGAGAACTGACCAACGTGATCACCTAGACTGCTTTAGGGAATTAAAATATGGAAAGGGGGGTTGGGTTGGTTCCATTGTTGAATGTCTTGTGCGGAGTTGGGACCGCTCCATAGAGTAGGACAACGTGTAGGTAGGCCCAGTGGGTTCACTCAATTTCAATAGGAAATTGATCCCTTTCTCCCTTTCAGGATCTCGTAGCTAGAGAGAGTGGTGTGGAGCCAGAGTTGAGGGTGGATTCCGGGAAGTGCTGGACTGAAGCTATGAGGTGAAGACTGGTGCCTACTTGGAGTTGACCTATTTTTATATTTCAGTTGACTGGGGACATTTTGGGAGTTTTACCTGGATTTATGTAATTTTCTGATTATGTTGGATTTTATATGAGTTTACGATGGATTTGGAGTTGCAAACAGTTCATGTTTTCTTGGTCTATGGAGGCCTCTCACTTGAACTCTTATTTAAAGCTTGGATTTTGTTTGTTTCTCTGTCGTTTTTCACTGGGTAATACTCGATACCGGTTCAACCTCGGGTTTGACCGAGCCGATTCGGGTTGGGTGTTACAGAAAGGACCTGATGAAGAGTGTTCTTCCAATGAGCAATCTCTCACCATATCCTTGAAGTCTTCCATACTTACAAAGGAGCTCAGCCTATTAGATGCCTCACTTGAGTCTAAGATAGCATTGAAGTCTCCCCCAACTAACCACGGACAACCAGCCTTACTAAGCATCAGAATGTCACTATAAAGCTCCCTTCTCCTATATAAGTCAGTCGATGCATAAACAAAAGTGCAGACCAAAACATTAGGGTGGTCAACCCGAACATGAATAAACTGGCTCCCCTTATGAAGAACCCGAAGAGGTACATCTGGTTTCCAAACTAACCAGATCTTACCAAGCCCATCTTCGTAACATGTATCAACCTTCCAACCACCAAAACGTTGCTTTATCATATCATCGGCTTTTTCTTCCTTAACTCTAGGCTCAAGCAAAACAATGACATCTACTCTATATTTATTAACATAAGTAAAGAAGAATACTTATCAGGAGCATTAAATCCCCTGATGTTCCACGCCCAGAACCTCATTTCTTTCTTTTGTTGTGCTGCTGACGAGTCAGCATAAACACCTTAGCCAGAGGAGAGGCTAACTTGTTTGACTCTGCAAAATCACCAAAGGTAACAACCTTTTCAACAAAAAAACACATTCTAATGCGGTAAATGAGAGCCAAAGGTTCAGTAGTACCCTGGTTTGTAGATACTTCCTCCTCCTCATATGAGGACTCAGAAGTATTGTCTACAGCTCCTCCAGCAGTAGCATCACCACCAATGACCTCAGGTGCCCCCTCCTTCCCCTTAGAGTTTTTAGGTGCATTGCCTGAAACATCATCAGTAGAAGCTATAACAGCCTGCTGGGTTTTACCTTTGCCTTTCCGCTTCGTACGCTTCTTCTTCTTTTCACTCTCAGGGCTCAGAATTGTCACCTCCTCAAATGATTCGGTGTCCTTTTGTTGATCTGGTGCTTCCTTCTCTACATTCGGAGACTCAGAAGCATTGCCAGATCCCCCTCCAATAGGCAAACTAGTACTAGCCTCAGGTGACTCCTTCTCCTCAACCGAGGGTCAGAGTCATTGCCTGCAGCACTAGCACCAACCGCATCAACCTTCTACCGGGCTTCCCACTTTTTAGCTTGTTTATAATTTCTACCAGAAGGGAAAGATACTTTTACCACTGCTGGTTCCTCATCTCCCATATCTATCTTTAACTCCATGACCTCCACCGCTTCAGGTTGCCGGAGAACACAGACCTTGATCATAAACCCCAGCCTGACAAACTTATTAACTGGCTTACCAAACTGAGTGGCAATCCAGCTAACTCCCTCAAGTGTAATAAGCTCCGCTGGGACATCTTGCAACTCAATCCACGCAGGTTTTTGCTCCGTGGTGAAGTCCAATGGCTTAATCCCAGGAAACCATCTCCGAATCACCATCGGCGACTTGTGAATATGCCACAGCAATCTTAGACACTTCCATTGGACCATCATATCCCCATAACCAGTTAGCAGCCGATCTTATTACCTTAATCGGTGGACCCTCCTCGGCGAATTGACCTACTACAGCCCTCCAAAGCTTCTCCACGCCCTTTTCGACCACAGCATCAGAATCTTCAAAACAACATCTACAACCGCACCTAAGGATTCCTCCACAAAGTGAAGCTCATCCTCAGGTGGGGAGACGATCGAAGCCCAAGTCTTAGGTCTAGAGGGGACCTTGCCGCTTCCAGAGGCCACCACTGAGTCTTTTCCACCCCCATATCCCTCCGCTTGCGCCGACGACGCCATCGCTAAAACTCTCCAACATAGAAAAAATTAGAGAAAGACACGCGCTAGACACGCGCTTTAGATGTATGCTTTTTCAATATCCATTCATCTAATATTAAGTAAAAATACACAATAAATATTTTGTTATGGTTTCTTAATTAGTAATAAAAAATTATATGTGCCACCAACAGTTTTTTTTATAATTTGGATAATTTATGATCAAATAGTTTAATTATTACATACTATAAGTAACTATTATGTAAAATTTAAGATTGGCAGGGCCATCCTCCTGTAACCACAACTGACATCCCAAAAATAATAATTACATCCACACAACTTATGCACACCTAAAAAATGAAACTATCATTTCTAGCCACCTAGTCATCCATACAGTCAAAGAAGTCAACCAAACATTCAAACAGTCAACTCAAGCATCACGTATAACAATCAATCACAACATCATAAATTAACCATTTTGACACCCCAATTCATGCATCCTAATTAATTACTAAGTTGAATTTCAATTTCTCATGTCTCTACCTATTGACGCTAAGCCCTCACCTTAGCCTAAAAGAAGACTCTGAATCCTATCCTAAAATGCTCGTCTCGGCGTCCTAATTTCACCAATTCCGATGGTTCATCAAACAGAGCTCTAACGAAGAAGATATGATCGAATCTTTGAATTGCCAACCAATGATCTGCCAAACATCTCTTTAGCCAAATTTCCACACAAACCCCAAATTTATAGAAATGACAGAACGATCACTTAACTCTCTAGAAGGTTCAGAACATTCATCAAACTTCCTGGAAGTGACACTCTGTCCTCTCTTCTTCTCTGATCAAGCCTTGGCTGCCGGCGAACAACTACGGCCTCCTCAACCGCCATCTCTAACCCTTGTGGTAACCGCAGCCACTTCCGAACTTCTTGGAGGTCACTGCTACCGCCTCTAACGTCACTGCCACTACTCATTGTGCCCTTGTCGTCCTCACTGCTGGCACCTAGAATTGTGTGCCGACACCGTCTCTCTCTTTCCCTTCTTCCTCTCCTTCATGAAAGCCGCCAGCCGCCACAAGCTCCCTCGTTACTCCAGTGATGACATCCCTTCTTCGGGAACCGGCATCGAGTCCCTCACTTGAGCTCCAAGACGCTACAAATCTATTTCCCTTCACCAGAAACTCCCAGCCGGATATTCCTTCTCTCCTCATTGAACCTCAACTTTCGCGCTCACCTCCACAAAAATGGGAGCAACCGTCACTGCCTCAATATTTGTGTCCATCCAACACCAAACCCCTAACTCCTCTTAGTTGGCGCCTTTGACCCAACAACAATAAATGGGGCCTTGGGCCCAATCCTTACATCATCTCCTTCCCTTTCTTTAGCTGAACGGGAGCAACAACAAGAGGTCCTACGACCCACTTCCCATTCCCAGCCGCTCCTTGCGTCGAACGGGCTTTGAGAGCCCATTGCTCATTCTTTTCTTCCTTCCCAAGCTGCTGCCACCAAAAATCAGCTAGGCCTTGGGCCCAGCTCTTTCCTCCCTTGCTTCAAGCTGTTGTAAGTGTGTCATGGCTGGGCTTTAAGCCCAGCCTTCCCTTCATCGCATCTTCCAAGCCTCGGGATGGGTCAATTGGTTCGACAAATTGATTTAGCCCAACAATCTAGAACTGGAACCCAATAATTAACCCAAAATGATTTATTCCGCTAACGAAATAAATTACACTCACAAATTAATTAATTAAATTTGAATTAAAATTCTGAATGCTTTAACCAACGAGGTTCAACCAAGAATTTTAAATTCTAACTAGGGTCTCGAAAATGGGATGTTACTATTTCAGCACCATTACTGCCCCTTTGACGGTTGTCATCAAGAAGAACATCCCTTTTAAGTGGTGGACATCCCAACAAGAGGCCTTTGAAGCCCTAAAAAAGAAGCTCACTGAAGCCCCACTATTGATGATGTCCGACTTCACTAAGCCCTTTGAAATTGAATGCGACGCGTCCGGAGTGGGAATTGGTGCCGTCATTAAGAAAGAGAGGCGACCTATAGCTTACTTCAGTGAGAAATTGAATGGTTCCACCCTCAATTACCCAACCTACGACAAGCAACTCTATGCCTTGGTGAGAGCCCCAAAGACTTGGCAACACTACTTGTGGCCCAAGGAATTCATCATCCACACGGATCATGAATCCCTCAAGTACTTGAAGGCTCAACACAAGCTAAACAAGAGGCATATTAGGTGGGTAGAGTTCATCAAATCCTTCCCCTACATCATTCAATACAAGCAAGGTAAGGAGAATGTGGTAGTCGATGCTCTTTCTCGAAGGTATGCCCTAATCACTGTCCTTAGCACTAAGTTCATTGGTTTTGAATACATCAAAGTCCTTTATGCTGCTGACCTTGATTTCAAAGAGATCAATCTTTGTGGTCTTTGCGGTCATTGATAGGTTTAGCTAAGACTATGAAAGGTAGAGACTCAATCTTTGCGGTCATTGATAGGTTTTGAAAAATAACTCACTTCTTAGCCTGCCACAAAGCTGATGATGCATCCTACATTGCTGACTTATTCTTTAAAGAAGTAGTTAGGTTGCATGGAGTCCCTAAGACCACTATTTCGGACCGAGACTCCAAATTTTTAAGTTACTTTTGGAAAACTTCATGGGCTAAGCTAGGGACCAAGCTGATATTTTCAACTACTTGTCATCCCCAAACTGATGGACAAATTGAGGTATTCAATAGATCATTGTCCCAAATGCTTAGGGCTGTAATTAAGTCGAACATCGTGTCGTGGGAGGATTGATTGCCACACGTAGAGTTTGCCTACAATAGGGTTGTCCACTCAGCGACCCAATACTCCCCATTCAACCTTGTTTAATTTATGGCTTTAATCCACAAACCCCCTTCAATTTATCAAATGTCTATACATGAGTTCTTAGATGCAGATGGACAAGAGAAGGTTGACTATGTGAAGAAGTTACATGAGAAAGCCAAGGCCAACATTGAAAGAAGGACTGCCTAATACATCCGCAATGCAAACAAGGGCAGAAAAGAGTAAAATTTCGAGGCAGGAGATAAAGTGTGGATACACTTCAAGAAGGCCAGATTTCCAGCATAATGGAAATCCAAGCTACTGCCTAGAGGCGATGGACTTTTCACAGTCCTTAAGAGGATCAACAACAATGCCTGTCTCCTTCATCTTCCTAATACTTATGGAGTTACTGCCACGTTTAATGTTGCTGACTTAACTCCCCATTATGATGATGTGTATGCAGGAATAGATTCGAGGTCGAATCCTTTTCAAGAAGAGGGGAATGATGAGCCAGTCGTACCGTGGACACGGCCAAAGCTGCCTTTCACACGAAGCCAAGTGAGGACCTTCAAGAACAACATCAATGCATACTTAGAAGCTTGGAGCAAGGTGAGGCATAAAGAGGATGTGGAGAGGTTCTTAAGAGACGGTTGCATCGTGCTGGAGATGAAGGAACCAACCCCAAGTCCCGAACCCTAATGTTGATGCCAGACCGGGACACGATGCTAGATCGAGCAGGACTATTGATGCCAGGCTGAGCCACATTGCTGATGCTGGACCAAGTTAGATGCGAACACAGGACCACAGAACGTTGATGCCAGACGCGCCCAGGACGAGGCCATCAGAATCCGACCGCAATCTAGATTACCTTAGAAATCAGGTTGCATGAAGGATTCCTATCCGAACCAGGAAAACATGATGCCACATGAAGAACATCATATTTGTGAGTCCTTTTAGGAGTAAGAAACACGGAGAACACACAATCCTTGCCGAATCAGGAAAAGGACACCTAATCCTAGTTGGACACGGACACGGTGCCGGATTAGGGTTTCTCTTGTTTAGGGTTTTGCCTATTTTTATATGTTTTTCCTTTCTTTTTGGATTTTTTTTCCTTTTTAGTAGATTGTTTAGGATTATTTTAAGTTCTAAAATTAGAATACAAGTCGGAATAGGAGAGACTTTTGGCCGATCCTTGTATATAAATAAAGGAATTTGGCCATCGATGTAAGACACACTTTGAAGAATCATACAATTAAATGTTTGAACTTTGTTCTTGTTTCCTTCAAGCTTTTGCTCGTGTTGCTTAGCTTAAGGTTTGGTTTATCGTGACTCAAGGTATTCACCCTTTACTGCGTGGCACCGTTCGACCTCTACACTTAGGGTTCCTATCTCTTTTTAGCTAGTGGGTCCAAGTACTCTCCACCATGGGTTTCTAAAGTTAGACTTGTTTGTTTTGTTACATAGCTTATCAATATAGGGTCGCCGCCCATGGTTGCGGACTGGTTCATATCAAGAAGTAAAAAGGGTCTTCTTTGCCTTAGGAGTTATGATAGTTTTCGCTGGAGGAGGAACTGGTATAGGGCCAAAGTGAGTGTAGGAAACTCTACCCTTTAAAGCTATTCACTTACTAGACCGTCTGTCCTCTGTACCTGCAATCTATTGGTACCGTAAACTGAAAACTAGAACAACAAGCAAGCATGCATAAACAGAAGGACATATCTGAGTCGATCGACTTCACGATCTGTCCTTAAGAATTGTTATTCCCCTCTACGTCACCCAAGGTTAACAGAATCAATTCTGCCAAGATAAAACAGATATACTCACAAGCGTAGTGGTGCTACAAACGCTGGTGAACGGCGAACACAACGAACGGCGCAATCACACGACTCGATTTCTTTGAAAGAATGAATGCAAAAAGCCTTTTTCGTGCAGAGAAGAAGTTTAGAGAGGGGAAAAATATGTAGGAGAAAGTGCATGGACTGATCTGCTATTTATAGTAAATGAAGGGGTGCCTTCTGAAAAGACACAACTGTTGGCCGGTTTTGAACCAAACAGACATGTCGGTTCACCTCTGAACCGGTTTAAAACCCGATTCTGGTTTGAATTTAAACCGTAGATTCTGGATGACTTTTCGGTCAAACCGAATCGGACTGGTAGCAAAAAAAATGAATCAAATCAAATCTTTTGACCAAATCCAAATCCGAGGCCGAGGCGACGACGACGGCGTGAGGGCCCATCACCACCTCAAGCCTTTTACCAACCTTAGTGGGCTTGATTTCTTATATCTAGCTCCACTTTCCCATCAATTAGCAATGTGGTATTCAACACCACTTAGCTCATTCCTTCATTCACACATCAAATCCCAACACAATCTTTCCTGAAACACCAAAAACAAGAAAAACCAAGTTATATAAAAATGTGGGAGGTAAGAGATGATAAAAAGACGAATGAAAAGTTTAAGCACAAAATGCCTTTCCTAGAACAAGAAAAATCTCCGGCAACGGCGCCAAAAACTTGATGCGAAAATTAACGCACACCAAATTTTACTCACTAGATTGCTCTTACGAGATCGTTTTTCCCAATGGTCTTTCTGCTCTATTACTCAACAATGTGTGTAAAGCTATTCAGGTTTAAAATGTTTGGTTTGTGATCCGGTTGTGAACTAAATTAATCTAAGTATGCAAGAAAGTATCAAAGCAAGTAATCTAAATTAATCTTTCTGCTCTATGACCCCTCCCAAACGCACTTTTGGCTTTTTCCTGTGAGGGTGATTTTTTCGGTCTTTCGATGATTCCCGCTTCGTCCTAACTCCGAATTGGTCTCAGTTTGAAGCGTCGAGCTCGTAGAAAGGTCCTACACAACATGGTAACCTAAAATCTCACCAAAAACAACTTTAAATGACATCAACCGACCCTAAAGAGGGCCAAAGGGAAAAAATCACTCAATTTGCACGAAAGATCCTAGAAACTACGACAAATATGAGTCAAATGAGGGAAATGTCGCTTAATATGGAGAGATAAACGCGTTAAATCTAGTGTCATCAAAAGTCATCAAAGGATAGAGGTTGAAGTGAAGGTGTGGAAGCTTTAGATTTGTTCTCAATCCATGAAAGAATGAAAGAGATGAGAGCTTCTTGAAATAATAGAGAGAATAGATAGAGAATATAGATCTTATATCTAAAATGAATATTGAAATTTTAAAAAGTAAAATAAAAATAATTTTAATTTTAATTCAAAACTTTCCCCTAATGCCCCCGAATTGTCCCAACCGTTAAATAAGGCGGACAACCGAAAGTAAACCATGGCCATTGGAATAGGCTCTCATATGGATATGAGAGATTATGGTCTCAGCCCAATAGCCAATAATTTAGGCAAAAGCACTCAACTCAAGGCTTAAACTTTGCAACAAAAATGTCAAAATATCGTTCATGCAATGAGTTTGTGGCACTTACAACGGGTAAATTGCACCGGGTACCACCAAATTATTCATTAGGTTTAGTAGCAGCCACCTAACTAATTTTCTTGGTTCGGATACCACTGAACTCAACTTTTCTTGGTTCAGAGTACCACCTAACTAATTTTTTGGCTCGGATACCACTGAACTCAAATTATCTTGGCTCGGGGTACCACCTAACCGAATTTGGTTAGTGACCGAAATTGAGTTCACCCAAAACCATTGACAATGACCGAATTGAAATGTCGCCACAGTAAATCGAGTCACTGATCGGTTCCAGAAGACACAGATCTGGACTCTCTGTCCAGTGAAGACAACATGGACACCGACAACCTGAGCACTGGAGGACCGAAGCCTTGGTCTTATACCGAGTCTGAGCACAACACAAGCCCGGAGCATCGTGCCGACTCCCCACCGGATATTACCACACAAGTGAGGGGTATATGGAGGAGACTGTTAGGTGTCCAAAGGAGAAGAGGGATGGATTGGAGGTCGAATCCTGTTCAAGAAGACGGGGATGAAGTGATCCCAAACACCAGCCCCGAAGCGAATGCCTATTCCTACACCCCACCCGGGTCACCAACATGGGGCTGAAACCTATGCCCGTACAAGAAGCGCTTGGAGCCAAGGCTTCACTCTACCCAGGCTTTTCAGAGATTTCTCAAGCCTAGGTATGTCACTTTGTTCAAGTACAAGCTAGCCCAAGCAGCCAAACAAGATGGAGCGAGGATGATGCCAGGTCGGGCACTAATGCTGGTATAGGGCCCAAACACGGGCCCCGGTGATGTGAACCCTGAAGTAAGCTGTTCGAGACCCGATCACCTCTTGGTGTGAACCACGACTAAAGTCGCTCTGAGACCCGATCACCTTCTGTTGATGTCTAGCTCTTCAGTAGAATCTATGGAACCTGGCGGATTCGTAGTAAGACCCACTAGCACACGTAGTCTAGGAACCTTCATTTCCAGTCGGGGGCGCCACCACAGAAGGGTGAGACTTCTGTGATAAGCCTAAACCTAAGCAATGCAACAACTCGCAAAGACTTAAGAGAAAACAACAGAGTTCCGAGATTTATTTAATTCAAAGGGGTTCTGAGTACAATGAAGGCTGGAGGCCTTTATTTATACTAGAGTCCTAATTAGATAACTAAAAGGACTGAAAGACTCCTACATAATCGTTAAACAAAAGGAAAAATCTGATTCAAACACTAAAAAGGAAAAACAAAGAGAAACGTGCAGAAAAACCCTAATCCGGCAAAACTGGTGGGAACCCTAATCCGTGTCCGCGTCGGATTAGGTAACCGGGTACGAATCTATGCCAGGTGCGGATTCCACGTGCGCTCCAGAAGCTGATGTTGATGTCGCGTCCATGTTCGTTCCGAATGCTGATGTCGCGTCCATGTTCGTTCCGAATGCTGATGCCGTGTCCGGATGCTGATGCCGTGTCCGGATGCTGATGCTGCATTCGATCCGATTTTGGTTTCCTTGTCCGCCACGGACAAGGTCTTCAAGCCCTCCCTTAGTTCAGCTCTAACTTGGGTGGCGATTATTGGAGATTTATCCAGGGGCCACCTGGTATCTGAGGCTGGTGGAAAACCTCCAAAGGCCTGAGCCGTTTGTTAGCTCGGCCTAAAGCGCCTCTCTATGTCCTCCGTGCTCGGGGCTGGCGCCTGTGGCTGGCTCCGCTTCGGGCCTTCTTCAAATTCCGTCGGGCTTTTGGGGTTCTGCTTGGAGCCTTTTGTTACGAGTACCTGGAGGTTGTCTTTGGGTAGTTCTCTGTTCATGGGGCTCAGAGGATTTGGCTTGGGGCCTCGATCCAGTGTTAGGCTCACCTCAGGGCCGGTGCTGGGGCTCGGCCTTAGCATTAGTGCTAGGCCCGGAGGTATCTCTCGAGCATGCTCCAATCTCGGTGTCCTAGTGGATCTCTCAACTGTTAGGAGGGTGTATTCCTTCCATGTGAGCCGGTCTACATCGTCTTCATGTTGGTCCTTGCTCTAGGCCTTCATATATGAATTGAGCCGGTCCTTCAAGTTCTTGGTCTGGCTCCGAGTTAGGGGCAGCTCGGGCCTGTCCAGGGAACCGGGGGCTCATCACTCGGGCCGAGCCTAGCACCAAGCCGAGGCCCCATGCCAACTTCTGTGAGCCCCAAGGCCAACCCCCTACCCAGAGGCCCCCTTGAGGTATTCCTAGAGGCCAGCCAAAGACAAAGGGCTGAAGGCCTGGAAAAATATTCAAAGTCCTAGCACCGAGCCTGCCACAGGCGCCGAGCCTATATACAGGCACTACACCGAGGTGACTTGGGTCGAGCCAAACAATTGGCACTTGCCTTTCAGGATTTTCCAAGGGCCAAGTAATCCTTATGGCCCCAAGATAACCCTCCGCCAGTACTTGTTGGATTCGGAGAAGGACTTTCGGAGTCCTTATCAGCCCCAAATAGGAACACCTAATCTCGATCAGGCTTGGATTCACACCTATTGTCGGATTAGGGTTTTTTCGGATTAGCCGGACTAGTGTTTTTATTCTTGTTTAGTCTTTAAGTGTTTTATTCGAACTTCCTCTTTAATTTCTGATTGCTTAGGAATATTTTAAGCATTCTAGAATAGGAATAAGAGTTGGATTCAGAGAGCTTGTTCCCGAATCCCTCACTATAAATAAAGGCCTTTGGCCAACGATGTAAGACAAACTTTGATTAATAAAAATTTAGAACACACGTTCTTTTTCCCTTCAAGCTTTTGATCGTTCTTGCTTTGCTTAAGGCTGGTTTATCATCTTGGGTATACACCCCTTGGTGTGGCACCTTCGACTGGACACTTAGGTTCTTAGATCTTTATAGCTAGTGGGTCCAAGTACTCTTCGCCAAGTTTTCATATGTTCGACTCGTTGCTTAAGTATTCAGCTTGTGGTGATTAGGGTCTCGGCACACGGCTGTCGTGGTTCACATCACCCCCCAAAAAATATCCTTTGTTCAAAATCAAAAAACAAATGCATTTTTCACCTACCCCTAAGTTTGTTTAATCCATCATAGGCCGTCTCCAACACATAATCACCACACTGGTTATCAGCAGACATTAACATGGGGTAAGACAGATATGAGCCCTCCTCAGTTATACTTGTTTTGGTTCCACCCAAGACTTCATGACATCTGATGACACTCGATTTTACGTGTTTATCAGCCTCATTTAAGCTACATTTCCCTGCTTCAGACACGACTTTTAGGGTAGTTTAGGGTGTTATCACTCGGTTGCTCTAATTCTTACTATTGTGGTTACTTTGGCCCGTTATGGGTCTATTTGATGGTTTTCTAGTATTTTTTATAATAGCACAGGTTTTTGCCGTCAATGACGTAACCACGGACGTTCTAGAAAAGAAAGGGAACCCCAAAGGATAGCCAAAAATTGATCCAGAAGTCACACGAGTCAAAATTGAATCCTCACCTGCTTAAAACTAAAGTTCTCGGCGAGAAGAACCATAGTTCTCGCCGAGATGTCTTGAAGAAAACACACAGAGTGGGCAGAGGATTTCTGCTGGGTTTTCAAGTAAAGTTCTCGGCGAGAACTTTCAAGGTTCTTGCCGAGAAGTAGGTCCTTTTCTGGCTGGGAATTGGAAACCCTATAAATATTAAATCGACGGCCACAATTCAAATATACCTATTCCTTGGATTAATTTCTTGATCACCTAGTTAGTATTCTTGTTAAGCTGAGGATAGTAGCGAACGTTCGCCTCACTTATAACATCAAATCAACAATTAACCTATTCATTGGAGTGCGCCTTTTGATGACACTCGATTTGACGTGATTATCAGCCCCATTTAAGCGACATTTCATGTAACATCCCCGCTCAACCAAACGGTTTGGAACTCAAGATCGGTGGGCTAGGGTACTGGAATCAGTGCTCTTAAGCTCCCCTTGAGTTTTGGGTCATTCGGGTTTAAGTTGGGTCGAAGTTGCAAAGAGGGGATTGGTGATGCACCAAAAAGTGCTGGTTTCGGGCCCTAATGTGCGCTGGCGCACATTTGGAAGCGCCAGGCGCACTTTTCAATTAATTCAGCAAACTTTCGGCAGAATATTCGAAATGTGCGCCTTTTGGGGGTCAATGTGCGCTAGCGCACATTTGGCATATCAGGCGCACATTTCGTGCATATAAGGACGGATTTGCACGGAAATTCACAACTTTTTTCCCCTTTCTCTCTCCCCGAAAAAGCCATTGACGAACCAACTTCAAGCAATCTTCGAAGGGTGATTCCGGGAGCTGTAGAGGTCGGAATTGAGTTCCGTTTGTTGCTATGGATTCGTAGTGACGAGGAGAAGAGATCGCTAACCTCTATTTTGGGTTTTTGGGTGTAGGTCGTGAGCAGTAAGGAAGGGTAGAGCTACGAGTTTGGTGGTTGGAAATCGAGTTTCTGGGGAACTAGAAGACGATTAGAGCCTCGTCTTCTATTTCAGGTGAGGGCTTAGCGTTGTGCAAGTAGTTTGGGCAGCGTGAGGAGTTTCAATTGGACCTAGAACGAAACCTAGGTTATGCATGAAAATGATGAGCGTAAAAGGGGATAAACTGTTCTGTGAATGTGCTTGATTGCTATTGATGATTGCCGTGTTTGATTGTTGTGGTTGATTGATATGATTTGGGGTTGGGTGTGAACTGAAGTGAATTAAGTAATGGATTGACTTAGAAATGAGAGTTAGGATGGCGGGGATATGAGTGCGGGTGCTATGATATTATGAATTGTTGGTTGTGGATGCAGGAGAGTTGCCCTGCCAATGTGGGGTCGCTCTGAATAAGAGGAACAGGTGGGTGATCCCTAGACTCATGACATGGCCTCCCCTGTACTTGCAGGTGGGGGTGGCCGGTGAGCTAGCCGGTTACCTTTATTGTTTGTGGTTGAGATGTGACAGGGGCGTGGATTGGATGGAATACGTGTGCGTGGTGAACGGTGTTATATTGTAGATGGTGTGAATTGGGTTGTGGTTGTGGATGAATTGTGATGGGTTGGAAGTTCTGTGCTAAAACTTGTATGTGAAAGTAGAACCTGAAGGAGCCCACACTGCCCCACCCGAAATACCGATGGTTTGAGTCTGATTCACTGGGGTGAATCCCTTGGTTGGGTATCAAGGATGGTTGTCGTTCTCCTTAGTGGAAGGATCCCTTGAGGATGCGTCGGATGTCGTTCTCCTTCGTGGAAGGATCCCTAGTGGATGCGTCTGGTTGTGTGATGGCCGGCGGTGGTGGTGTGGATAACTCCTTGGCGCCTAATAACTCACCTAGATAATGTGAATGTGAACGGTTGGGTGCTTGTGGTTGTGGTTGTGACTTGGTTGATGGTTGTGTTCTGATGATGTTGTGTGTGCCGTGGATCGATGTATTAGTTCTGTGTTATTCTAATGCTATGAATTGTGCTTGAGAACATGAACTGACCAACGTGATCACCTAGACTGTTTTTAGGGAATTAAAATATGGAAAGGGGGGTTGGGTTTGGTTCCATTGCTGAATGTCTTGTGCGGAGTTGGGACCGCTCCATAGAATAGGACAACGTGTAGGTAGGCCCAGTGGGTTCACTCAATTTCAATAGGAAATTGATCCCTTTCTCCCTTTCAGGATCTCGTGGCTAGAGAGAGTGGTGTGGCGACTGGGTTGAGGGTGGATTCCGAGAAGTGCTGGGCTGAAGCTATGAGGTGAAGACTGGTGCCTACTTGGAGTTGACCTATTTTTATATTTCAGTTGACTTGGGACATTTTGGGGGTTTTACTTGGATTTATGTATCTTTCAGATTATGTTGGATTTTATGGGTTTTATAATGGATTTGGAGTTGTAACCAGTTTATGTTTTCATGGTTGATGGAGGCCTCTCACTTAAACTCTTATTTAAGCTTGGATTTAATTGTTATCTCTGTCGTTTTTCACTGGGTAATACTCGATACCGGTTCAACCTCAGGTTTCACCGAGTTGATTCGGGACGGGTGTTACATTTCATACCCTTTGATGCTATTTTGATGAGTATTTGGTGCAAATGTATTAACTTTGTGATTATCGGCTCCTAGTGCATACATTGTCCATTTCTTGGCTATATTTACCTTGTTTGTGAGTTTTTATGCTGAGCCTCCATATTACCACATTATAAAGGACTCTCTCACGAGTCCAGCTCTTCAAACAGAGACCAAATCGGAGTTCAAACGGAGTGGGAATGATCGAAACAAGTTGGAATTCTGCCTAGCTCAAAGTGCTGCATTTTGGGGCTTACACGCCGTGTAAGCTAAATGCACAGTGAGCTTACACGTGTAAGCTCCCCAGACGGGAAATTCCCTTCTTTTCCAACAAGGAAAGGGTTTTTGGGGGTATTAATAGACTTTTCGAAGCCAGAGTTGTGAACATTCAATTTAGAGAGATCAGCCACGACTTGAGGAGAGTGGAGAGAGTATTCTGGAGCTATCGGAGAGATCGTTACGCCATCAATCCATCCCGGAAGACGCTCGGAGCTAGGAATTGAAGATTCTCAAGATCGAAGCTTCACGGATCATCCGAAATTAGGTTTTTCATATCCTGTTCGGTTTTTCCTTTGTTTAAGATGAATCCTTCTGTCGTCTTTGATTCTTGTTTGTCAGATATGAGTAGCTAAACTTGTAGAGCTTAGATTAGATGAACCCTAAGTTACCCAGGGCTTTAAAGCGGTCATGGATCGACGGTAATTAGATTCAAAGTTCAATCAGTTTCTCTTTGCATGGTTGTTTTGTTCTTGATTGTTTATGTTTCTTTTCTGGTTGATCGCCTAGATTAGGTTTGTGTTGAGTTAGGGTTTGTCGCCAGACAGCTTCCTTGCTTTAAAACATTAAAACTTGTCTTTCTTGATCACCTGAATTAGATTCTTGTTAAGTTGAGGATAGTAGCGAATGTTCGCCTCACTTTAGAACATCAATTCAACCAGTTAACCTATTCATTGGAGTGTGCCTTTCGTAGGAACCAGTTAGGGTTAATCCACTTCAAGAGTAACTCATTAATCATTAGTAATTGCACCAGTTAGTTTTGTCATCGCAAGAAGCGACCGTACTCAGGCAGCTAATTAATCTTGGTAGTTAGAACGGATAGAGCGAACGTTCGCCGGTCTTAAACCTAAGGGTAAGGAGTTATGGTCGTGTATAGAAATTGATTGAATGAGAATTGAAAACCGCTGGTCTTGTGATTGCTATTGCCTAGGTGATCTAAGGAGGATTCAAAATCTAAGCTTGTCTGTCGTCTGTCTAAACCAACCAATCATTCTGTCTTTTAATTTCATTTTAATTTTCCTGCATCTTAGTCTAGAAGTCGTGGAACTCACACCACGCACAACGTGTTTAAACCTGAATAAATTTCCTTCATATTTGAGTAGACAGTTATTAGAAGACCCGTGGAATATGATATGCTTAGCTTTTAGCTTAGTAGTATTTGATAACCGTTTTACAGCAACATCAAATTGGCGTCGTTGCCGGGGACTCTTCTAATTGTTTGAAAGAAGAGTTGACATTTTATTCTTCTACCTTTCCATCTTTCATATTTCATCACACTTTATTTTACGTCGGTTATGTTTGCTTTTGTTGCTTGTAGGTTGTTTTACAGGTTCATGAACCACTCGCTCACTCATTCTCAGTTTAAGCCGGGTAGTTCCGCTCCGCCAAAGCAACCGCGAGTTCCGAAGCAAATCAGAATCGTTCCGCCTACACCTCCTACCCCTATTAAGATCGAGGAGTTGAAGGAGAACTCCTCATCTTCGTCCGCTTCATCCACTACTTCAGATTCACCACCACCTTCTCCTTCCGTAACGGCTGCTCAACGCACCATGACTAATATTCGGTCTAGCATCGCTGTGCCGCGCAACAATGACGATCCTGAGTATGAGATCAAGATCTCCTTCCTGGAAATGATCTCTAGGGATATTCAGTTCGAAGGGAAGCCGCAAGATAACCCATGTACACATTTGACGGACTTCCTAGCCATGTGCGAGACATTCAAGAGTGGGAACCTCGATAAGAACACATTATGCTTACGAGTCTTCCCATTCTCCCTTAGAGGCATCACCAAGAGATGGCTTAGTATCAAGCCACCTGGCCACTACACCGATTGGGATAGTCTAGCTCAAGACTTCGTAGAGGAATACTTCCCTCCTTCAAGAACTACAGCTTACAAGGACAATATTGCCAGATTTGTTCAGAAGAGAGGAGTAAGCTTATATGATGCTTGGAACGAATTCCAAGAACTCCTCTACGATTTCCCTCATCATGGATTCGAGCAGAGACAGCTAGCTGAGATCTTTGCCCAAGGGATGAACGAAGAATCGGCTAAATGGGTCAACTCCTTAGCTGATGGAGACTACACCGCACTCGCACTAGAAGATCCTCTTCTTCACTTTGCAAACTGCAAATCTAAGTCCAGGAATTGGGAGAGACAGTTTGGAGCAGCTAAGAGCCAACCAAGCTTTGAAGATCAGATCAAGATCGAAGTACAGAAATAAATAAAGAAGAATTTTGGTACAACAGATGTCTGGTCTATAGAGGAAGTGAATCTTATTGATCAAGACTTCACCAACAATCAAAGAGGCTACCCCGATTACCGTCAGTTCAGACAACCTCCTCAACAACAAGGAAGCTTCCAAGAACGTCCTCCTTACAACTTCGGATTCGACCAGAGTTAGAATTAGTGCTTGAGCAATAATTATCAAGATCTTCCTGGATTCACCAAAGGACAGCAACCTCAGAGATCTACATCAGGGAACGCAAGGGAAATCGAGATAGACAAGAAGCTCGACCTGATCTTGGCAAGACTCGATGACCACGAGGAGAAATTCAAGTCTCAAGCCGTCTTAAATCAAGATCATGAAGCTCGAGGTCGGCGAGTGGAGAGCGCGGTGAATAGCATGGCTAGCATGCTAGCTAGTAGCCCCCTCTCTAATCAAACATCAGTTCAAAATGACTCTACCATTAGGAAGGAGCACGTCAAGCCATTTCTACAAGAAGTGGGAAGCAATTGACTGGTCCTACAACTCCCGACCCGATCATGGTTCCTGATGCTATAGCCATTGACAAGCCAGAGATCGAGGAGGAGGATAAAGAAGAAGAGGAGGAGGTGACTGCCCCGCCTCCCCTGACAAAGACATCACCTGCACCACCACCTCCTCCATATCAGCCTCGGATTCCATTTCCTAAGGCTGCGCAATCACATGAGAAAGATCATGATACCCGGTACAAAAAGTGGTATGGATACTTGCAGAACACAAAGATCAAGATACCAGTTACTGATGCTATCCAGATGATACCGGAGGTTGGAAAAATCACAAAGGATCTTGCGAAGAACAAGAAGAAGGGAGAGTTGTCTTCCGTCTCCCTCGAGGAAGAACGCTCCACGATCCACAGCCAGACGACCGCCATACCTCCCCCAGCTAAGTGTCGCGATCCCGGTGCTTTTACTTTGCCTTGCACTATTAATAATGTGAAAATTGATCGTAGTCTAATTGATCTAGGTTCTTCCATTAATGTCATGCCTACTTGCCTGTATGAGAAATTGAACCAAGGAGAGTTGAAACCAATTAGTATGCATTTAGTGTTTGCTGATGAATCTGTCAAATTACCTAGGGGATTAATAGAAGATGTGGTCGTCCGTTGTGGTCCCTTCACTATTCTAGCTGATTTCATTGTTATGGATACCCGAGGGGAAGATATCACTCTTCTCCTAGGCCGACCGTTCATGGCAATAGCCGGCATTAACATTAATGTCCCGAATGGCTCGTTGACATTAAGGGTCGGCAAGGATACCATGACATTCCGCCTCAAGGATGGTATGCAAGTCCCTGTCAAAGAAGAGGTGCATTGTTTATCTGTTGAAGTTGTAGAGTTGGCTTCGGTCAACTCCGTTACTAATGAAAACCTTAGATTTTCTTCAGAAATCTGCTAGCCAAGTGTTGGACAGGTCCCTATCCTGAAGAATGAGCTGCCGGCACAGAAGTCGAGAAAGAAGGAGGAGCCAAAGGCATCCCCTACTGAATCGCCAAAAGTTAAAGATCCTGGTGAGATAAAGAAGGAGAATAAAAGAAGGACGCTCCTTCAAAAGAACTGTTCGGGCCATTTGAAATTTCTGGTCATCTTCTCGATGGACGAACTAAGCTAATTCACGCAAATGGGAAGAAGTTCACACTTACCTGAGGATCCCCAAAGCTGTATTTCATGAACTCCGACTCGAGCCTAAGAGAAATCCTGAGTTGGGATGTCTCTTAATCGCCATCCAGGTATCGTCCAGCTCAAGGACGTTAAACGAGAGCACTTCGTGGGAGGCAACCCACATTTGGAATTCTTTTAAATTTATTGAGTCAGTTTTTATTTATTTTGAGTCATTTTGGGAATTTTGTGTCGAGTCGGTTGAGTCTGGATGATAGAAAATAGTCAAAAATTTATTTCTTGGGTATTATTTGGGTTGAATTTATTGTTTGCAGGAAGAGGAGTGACCAATTTCTCAAAATTTGGCCAAAATCCGGAATAGAGAACCCAAGGAGAACTCAAAAAAATAGTGGGTTTACACAGATGTGTACCCACCCGTGTAAGGGCTTACACGCCGTGTAAGCTATTGCACTGAGGAGCTTACACGCCGTGTAAGTCCCCAAATGCATGGGTAAGTCCTCCTTTCCTTCCATTTTCGCGATTTTTCTTCTCTCTCCTCTCATTTTCTCTCCCGAAAAACCTCCCCTCCTCTTCTCCAAATCGTCGATCGCCCCCATCAAACCACCACACCTCTGGCAGAGCTTGGACCGCCGGCGTCGGATGTCATCACCGCCCCACCTGCCGCCTTCGCCGCTGTCCAGAAGCATCCCGACACCTCCCAAACTACAGCAGCCAACTCGAGTCGGAGAACTCGAGCCAACCCATTCCCCGCCCTCGTTTCTCTTTGATTTCGTGTGTTTGAGTCGACATTCAGGTATGTAAATCACCTTCCCTACCCTCCATGATGCTTTAATCAGTATTTTTGCCATGGAAATCGAATTTGCAGGAGCTGAATTGGATTTGTGTTCTTGAGCTCAAGAACCCTAATTTTTCAAAGTTGTGGTTTTTTAAAATTGACTTGATATTCATGAAATTGATGGTATAATATGCTTGTAGTTTCAATCGGGGGTCATTTCGACTTCGTTTGCCTATCCAATTGTGAAATTCCTTAGACTTTTCATACCGATTTTTATCGAAATTGGGGATTTTTGCTTATGGACGAAATTGGATGAATTGTTGCTTTGAGATTGATGTTATGATGATTATAGACATGTATGCATGCTTGTTCCCAAATATCTATACCTTAATTAGCTCGTATGACGGATTAAGGTACACTTTTTGCATATCGATTTCATGAGTTGTGACCTTAGCTTGTGTGACTTATATGGCTGATTTGGACTTGCTTATTACTTGATTATGACTTAAGTTTGAATTGCAATTGCTTATTTGCTTCCATGATGATCTTTGCCAAGTTTGTTAAATGCCTAAAGGTTGATCTTGCTAAGTGTGTTTAAGACCTAGATATGTGCGTATGGGATTGTACCTTCACTTGTTGACATCCTACTTGCATTCTTTGAACTTGATATCTTTGATGTTTGTTGTGGTTGTCGTTGATTGATACTCCCTTATTGCTCATTTGATTCATAGGTTCAATACCGTGATCTCGTGTGTCTCATACCTTATTCCATTTGCTTGTTTTATATGCACCAATCCCACTTGTTATATGCTAAACTTGGCATTTTGGTTTGTGAATGCTTTTCAAGATGGGAAAATCCAAAGGAAAAGGAGTAGCTTCCTCTTCCTCCGCCCCACCTCCGGCCAAGAAAATGAAAGGAACCGAGAGGCGCGACACCCTCCAGGTGGCTTCCCCGCCGGGTAACGTCTCCACCACTATCTTCAACTTCTCGAGGGAGGATGATCGGGCAACATGGATGCTCATACAAAGGAAAGCAATTGGTGCCATGAGCCAGATTGATTGGGAGGCCATGGAGGAGGAAGATTGGGCTGATGGTCTCTGTGCGACACTTAACCGAGCCGGTTTGCTCCCACTATTCCAGGTCACCGAGCCGGCGTACGAGTGGCCAACCAAGGAGCTCCTCTCCACCTTCCGTATGGAGAGGGTGAATGAGAGAATTCATTATGTCACCACGACCAAGTGTATCTACTTCCGCCTAGGAGGGATCGAGAGGTCTCTCACTCTTGATGAGTTTGCCATCGACCTCGGTTTCTACACTGCGGAAGAGCCAGCTTCAGCTCCACCGATCGCTATCTTCCACAACACCGAGAGTACTGAGGAGTGTGAGATGTTCTGGCGCACCATAGCTCCGTCGGACCCGGCCAAGTATGACTCTAGTGCATCCAAGGCCAGTATGATGGAGAGGCCAATCTACCAGTTCTTACAGTTGGTCTTCCGGGAGTCTATTACTCAGAGGTTGAACTTTGGCGGTGTCTGTAATGCTAGAGACCTTTTCATGTTGCGGTGCATCGAGGAGGGACGGAAGGTCCATCTTGGCTCTTTGGTTTCCAAGTTATTTCAGCTTCAGCGCGAGCGCAGCACGAGACTTCTTTTGGGTGGCTCCTATGTCACCCGTCTGGTTCACAGGTACGACGTGCTCGCTTCATATGGTGCCATCCGCCTCCATCATCGTATTCCTCAGCTCAGGATCACCAGCGACCTTCCTCGGTCCAAGAAGGTTCCTGACATCCTCGCTCCCCACTGTGAGCCTTTCACTGAGCAACGTGGAAGACTGACACTAGCACCAGAGTCAGAGCCAGAAGCGACCCCAGTATACAACTTCAGTGGACTGGAGCGTGAGCTTAGGGAGATGAGAGCAAATTTTGACGCGCGTTGGGAGGCCACTCAGAAGTGGCAACAGGAGTCCGACGAGCATTTTACCAGCTTCCAGACGTTGCAGCAGCAGATGTACCAGTCCCAGCTCCAGTTCTTTAGGCAGTTCCAGGCTCCAGATGATCACCAGCACCCTCCACCCCAGTGATTTCAGGATTTTTCTTTATTTTTCTTATCATCCAAAACTCTGTACTTTTTGTTTTTGTTCGTGTTGGTTTATATTATTTTAGGTCATTGACGAACCTTTGTGGTCGGTTGAGTCTTCTGTACTCCAACTGTTCTAATCGTGTGATGGATCCTCTCTTATTATGTTTTCAGGTTATAAACTCAGAATTCTCTATGGTTCTATGCACGTCTACACCTCCGGTGTCTCGCCAGTGCCATCTCTGGCACCCTCACGCTAATTTTACGGTACCCCTGTACACTTTCCTTCTCTTTTTGTTTGGTCCATTGAGGACAATGTCTGATTTAAGTGTGGGGTGGGATTATATTTCTGAGGGATGCTATTTGTCTGTGGTATTTGTGAGATTTCTCTAGCATAGAATTGCTCAATTCTTGACTCGTGATGTTAAGTTAGTTTTCAATTTTTCATAGTGATGCTTAGACTGCTTAACCTAGAACCTGTAATCAACCTTCTTGCATCGATGCAAGATTTCCTGGTTAGAACAGAAAAGCTTGTAGTTTTTCACTTTGATTGCATGATAATGACTGAATCCGACTAGCAAACCAATTGTGAGCTTTTGATCCATTGCACATAACTTGCAATTTCAATTCTTTTTGAGTGGTTTTCTGTCTTCTTGAATGAGTTAGAATTTGCATGAGACCTATTCGAGACCACACGATGACACGAGTTCTAGGAGGATAGGGGCCCCTAGAATTAAGCTACTAAGCCAGATAGCCTACCTAACGTTAAATCCTCTAGGTTTAAACCCTTGAGCTTGGCCTTTCTTTCGGTTCGCTATACATTACAGCCAGTCCCCATTCTTTCATTCCCTGTTGATCCCCTTTGGTAGTAGTTCTAGATTAGCCTACCGAAAGTCGGTCTGTGGTAACTTGCCTATAGCCATTAAACAGGTGCTCTTAGCTATTATCTCCAGACGTGTAAACCCCTCTTGCAACTAAAAGAAAATCGGCACAGAGAAAAAAAGAGAAAAAATTTTGAAAAAACAGAAAAAGTTTCAAAGTTTCAAAGTTTGTAGTATAGTTCAATAACGTTTTTCTCCCTACATATGGAAGAACGAAGTCAAAAGAAAATGCAAAGAAAAAAATAAATAAAGAAAAATAAAATATGCAAAATAAAGTGTTAGGTTGCTTGAGGGTATCATAGGACGAGTGTACACTATTTCACCCATGTCTGGTTCGACGGTAGGAAGCCATAGGCTAGATTCGAGGGAAGCTAGTCGAAAGCTACGCCGCACCAAAGCCATCATCATACATTCCCATCATCCATCTCATTATAAACCCTTGTAGTGTAGAATTCGTTAGAGTCCAAAGTAGGGAAGTCTTTCTTGACTAGGTACTCGTGTTGTCACAGTGGTGGAGATGTGGTCAAATTGCAAACCTATGACAGAATTCAGTGATAGAAAATGATTGAGAGCATAAACACGTCCCTAAACACAGAGTGCGAGAGTTCCCGTGTACCAAATATTACCTGTGTGAGAAGTCTGGTCGGTTAGGTCAGATTCGTGCATGATTTGTGTTTGCTACTTGTTGTGTGCAGATAATTAGTGAGACCAGGTTGTTTGGTTGATGTGTAAGCATGTTAGGTCACTTGTTCTAGAAGTAGCAGTTTAATGATTCATTGTGATTGCTTGAACCTTAACTTGATCAATCGTGTCATTTGTGAATCTGAGTACGTTCTAATTCAGTTTGCTTGAGGACAAGCAAAAGCTTAAGTGTGGGGTATTTGATGAAAATTGATTTGACATGATTATCAGCCCCATTTAAGCGACATTTCATACCCTTTGATGCCATTTTGATGAGTATTTGGTGCAAATGTCTTAACTTTGTGATTATCGGCTCCTAGTGCATACATTGTCCATTTCTTGGCTATTTTTACCTTCTTGTGAGTTTTTATGCTGAGCCTCTAGATTACCACATTATAAAGGACTCTCTCACGAGTCCAACGCTTCAAACAGAGACCAAATCGGAGTTCAAACGGAGCGGGAATGATCGAAACAAGTTGGAATTCTGACCAGCTCAAAGTGCTGCGTTTTGGAGCTTACACGCCGTGTAAGCTAAATGCACTGTGAGCTTACATGCCGTGTAAGCTCCCCAGACGGGAAATTCCCTTCTTTTCCAACAAGGAAAGGGTTTTTGGGGGTATTAATAGACTTTTCGAAGCCAGATTTGTGAACATTCAATTTAGAGAGATCAGCCACGACTTGAGGAGAGTGGAGAGAGTATTCTGGAGCTATCAGAGAGATTGTGACGCCATCAATCCAACCCGGAAGACGCTCGGAGCTAGGAATTGAAGATTCTCAAGATCGAAGCTTCACGGATCATCCGAAATTAGGTTTTTCAGATCCTTTTCTGTTCTTCCTTTATTTAAGATGAATCCTTCTGTCGTCTTTGATTCTTGTTTGTCAGATATGAGTAGCTAAACTTGTAGAGCTTAGATTAGATGAACCCTAAGTGACCCAGGGCTTTAAAGCGGTCACGGATCGGCGGTAATTAGATTCAAAGTTCAATCAGTTTCTCTTTGCATGGTTGTTTTGTTCTTGATTGTTTATGTTTCTTTTCTGGTTGATCGCCTAGATTAGGTTTGTGTTGAGTTAGGGTTTGTCGCCAGACAGCTTCCTTGCTTTAAAACATTAAAATTTGTCTTTCTAGATCACCTAGATTAGATTCTTGTTAAGCTGAGGATAGTAGCAAATGTTCGCCTCACTTTAGAACATCAATTCAACCAGTTAACCTATTCATTGGTTGTTCACAGGTTTATGCATCACCACCCAATCACTCGTTCTCAGTCGAAGTCAATCAAGTCTTATACTTCAGACAAGCTGGGTAATTCTGCTTCGCCTAAGCAGCCAAGAATTCCAAAGCAATCTACTACCGTTCCGCCCCCATCCTTCACTCCAATTAAGATTGAGGAGCTAAAGGAGAGCCCCTCATCTTCATCCTCTTCGTCCACCGCATCACTCTCGCCGCCACCCTCTCCAACCGTAATGGCTGCTTAGAAGAGCCTTGCGGATTACAACAAGTCGAGCGCAACCAACGTTCAATCTTCCATCTCGGTGCCGCGTAATGAAGCTGATCCTAACTATGAGATCAAGATCCCCTTCCTAGGAATGATCTCTAGGGACGTGCAGTTTGAAGGAAAGTCGCACGATCATCCTTGCACACACTTGGCATACTTCATTGCTCTGTGTGAAACTTTCAAGAACGGGAATCTTGACAAGAACACCTTGTGCTTACGAGCATTTCCATTCTCTCTCAAGGGCCCCGCCAAGAGATGGCTCAATAGCAAGCCTCCCGGTCACTACGATAGCTGGGACAAGCTGGCTCAAGAGTTTGTCGAAGAAAACTTCCCTCCTTCAAGAACCACATCATACAAGGATAACATTGCCAGGTTCAGACAGAAGGAAGGAATGAGCTTGTACGGCGCTTGGAATGAATTCCAAGATCTTCTCTACAACTGCCCTCATCATGGCTTCGAGCATAGGCAACTAGCCGAAATCTTTGCTCGGGGTATGAATGAGGAATCATCCAAATGGGTTAACTTCTTAGCTGAAGGAGATTGCACTGCTCTTACACCAGAAGCTGCTATGCTCTACTTCGCTAATTGTGCTTCCAAATCCAGGAAATGGGAGAGACAATCAGAGGGAGCCAGAAGCAAGCTCAACATTGAAGAGTAGGTTAAAGCTGAAATTGAGAAGCATTTGAAGAAGTCGACCACGCCAATCAAACCTCCATCAGCTTCTGTCTATGTAGCTGACTGTGACTGGTGTGGTGCCTGTGCTCATAACGAAGGGACTTGCCAGAATTTTGAGAAAGCAGACGTGTGGTCTGTAGATGAGGTGAGCTTCATTACCCATGGTTTCCCTAATAACCAGCAAGGTTATGCCAACTACCGCAGCTACAGACCGGCTGCACAACAGGGAAGTTTCCAAGAGCGGCCTCCCTACAACTCCAGATCGAACCAGAACTAGAACCAGAATAACCGGCCAGCTGGTTCATACCAAGAGCAAAAGCCGAACACCCAAGCTGGAGGTGCCTACTAGCCACCGCATAGGAATCGAGGCAATTACGGTACAGCACCTGGCAATTGCCAGAATCAGTACCTGAACAACAATTATCAAGGCCCTCCTGGATTCACTGGAGGACAACAGCCTCAACGTCCTACACCTTCAGACAACAAGGATAATGATCAAGAAAAGAAGCTAACCCAGATCATCTCTAGGCTAGATGATCACGACAGATAATTCAAGGCTCAAGCTATCTTGAATTAGGAGCAGATTGCACAGGGCCATAGAGTGGAGAGCCAAGTGAACAACATTGCCAACATGCTTTCTAGTGGCCGCCCCTTCGGTAAGCTTCCAAGCCAGACAGAATCAAACCCGAAGAATGAGCATGTCAAGACGGTCTCTACTCGAAGTTACAAGAGCTTAGCTGTTACTACATCTTCTGATCCGGTCATAACCCCTGATGTCGTAGCTGTTGATGCACCAGAGATCGAGAAGGAGGACAAAAAGGCTGCCTTGCCATGAGCTCTATGAGAACCGGAGCCACCTGTTGCTCCATATCAACCAAGAAATCCATTCCCCAATGCGCTGCTAGGCAAGGGAATCGAGCAGCACAGCTCGAAGAAAAAGAAGGAAGCGGTTTCCACTTCCTCCAAGGTATAATGCTCCGCCGTTCAATCATCCATACCCATCCCAGTTAAGTGCTCCGATCCAGGTTCTTTTACATTACCTTCCATTATTAATGATATTGAGGTCGAGCGCAATCTGGTTGATCTAGGAGCATCTATAAATGTTATGCCTATGTGTTTATATGAGAAATTGAACATAGGTGAATTAAAACCTACTAGCATGAATTAAGTGTTTGCTGACAAGTCTCTAAAGGCACCTAGAGGAGTAATTAAGGATGTAATCACTCGATGTGGTCCTTTCACTTTCTTAGCTGATTTCGTAGTCATGGATACTCGAGAGGAGGACGTTACTCTTCTCCTAGGCTGACCATTTATGGCAACATCCGGTATGACAATTAATGTGCTGAATGGATCATTGACATTAAGGGTTGGGAAGGATACAGTAACATTCTGTCTCAAGGACGATATGAAGTACATTCCTAAGAGAGAAGCACATTGTCTTTCTGTTGAAACTGTGGAGTTGGCCTCGATCAACTCCATTACTAATGTCATCCCGAGTGTTTCTTCGAAGATAGCTGCTACAGGTGCTGAAAAGGTGAGCAACCAGAAGAAGAAGCCTCCGGTGCATAAGCCGACGAAGAATAAGGAGGAACCAAAGGCGTCTTCCTCTAAATCGCCGCAATCTAAAGACCCTGGCGAAACAAAGAAAAAGAGCTCAAAGAAGCCCAAGATGGTGTGGAGGCGAATCGCTCCACCACCCTCTACCGAGCCAACTCCTCCGCCACCTTCCACCAAACCACCGGAGAAGAATGATCCTTCGACGAACCTCTTCGGACCATTTGAAGTCACCGGCATCTCCCCGATGGATGAACCCAGTTGATGCATATCAATGGGAAGCGTTTCTTACTATCCGGAGGTAACCCGAAGCTATATTTCGTTAACTCTGATATGAGCGTGAAGGAAATCTTGAGTTGGGACGTCTCCTAACTGCCATCCAGGTATCATCCAGCTCAAGGACGTTAAGCAAGTGCGCTTCGTGGGAGGCAACCCACGGCTGGAGTCAATTCTTGAATTCTTGAGTCAGTTCCTGTGTTTAGAGTCGATTCGGGGGGAGCCAAAAGTGTCATTTGTGTGGTTTCTTATTTTTTCTTGCGTGTGTTGTGTGTTCTCGGTTCAATTCCAATTTATTTGGGTTTTTTTCGATTTTTGTTGTTTTTGTTTTGATTTTTCAAAGTTGTGTTACCGGTGTTTTCAGAAAATCATGTTTAAACCGCCCAGGTCAGATGTTCTCGGCGAACACTTTAATAGTTTTCGGTGAGAACTTTGGTTTTAAAGAACCCAGCGCCTCCTGTCCCAATTTGGACAAACTTCTCGCCGATAACTCCCACAGCTTTCGGCGAGAACATTTTTTAAATCCGGTGCGTTTTGACTCTGTTTTAAACCGATTTTAAGAGAAGTTTTCGGCGAAAACATCCATAGTTTTCGGCAAAAACTTCAGAAAAAGTATAAAATTCCCCCCTTATCTTTTCCATTTCGCCCGACACACTCCTCTCCCCCATTTTCAAAAAACGCTGCAGCCCCCCTTTTTCCGCCACCACTTATCAACCCGATGTCGCCCATTTTTTTCGGCACCGCCGATCCATTATTCTCATTCCCCTAATCGTTTTGACACCTATATCGTCTGAGTCGAAGCTCTCTAGCTTCGGTTCCACCCGAAACAACCATTTTCGAGTTTTTCGCTAATTCCTTCTCGTCCGATCATTTTCAGCCAAAATGTCTTCAAGGTTAGTTGTTGGGTTTTTCATTGCGAATCTTTTGACATATAGAATCCTGAATTTCGTCGAGTTTTACTTCAGTTGACTTTTTGGTCTACCTCGATTTGTGTGCCTGTTGTTTCAGTGTGATTATTGCTTTATTGTTTGATCCTAGATGATCTAGGATACTCAGGGAGTGTTGTGCCATGATTTTATGATTGTTGAACGAGAATTGATATGCTTAATTGATGATTCTATTGCGGTGTTGACTTTTATGGACTTTTTTGTTGACTTTGAATTTTTTTGAAGCTTATATGACTGCCTGGTTCATTTCTGTATGTGCCTAATGATGTCTTAATGTTTCTGAACCTTTGATAATGCCATTTGATGCCTTTTCTCGTGGTTAGCTATGCTTAATTGCCTAATTTTGCAGGATGTTAACTTTGGATGATATCTCGGTTTGACCTTAGATTCTTGATGTGCATTAGCTGCCCTGTTTGTCCCTTTGCATGGATGTTAGACCACTACTTCCAGCGCTACTAGAGGATCCAGCACATCCCTGTGGCTGACGTGCGCCCTCTTTCCCTGGAGTCTGTCCAGGAACATGATGAGGGGTGGTATGAGAACATCTACGACTCTCTAGCCGACGTAGGACTTCTAGAGTTGACTACCATCGCAGACGACTTTCCTCCTATCGCCCTCCGAGAGTTCTGGGCCACCTTTGAGCTAGACACTCATAAGTTCAGGCAGCGCAAGAAGGTCATCTCCATTTTCCTCGGTGGGGTGTACAGGCACTACAATAGAATGGGTTTTTTGTCACAGGCAAAAATGCAGTTTGTCGCAGGCAGGCCTGTGACAAAGTACAAGGTTTGTTGCAGGCGCCGCCTGCGACAAAGTGCGTTTTTGCCTGTGACAAAATAAGTCGCGACAAAGCGCATTTTGTCGCAGGCGCTGTCTGTGACAAAGTTTGTCGCAGGCCGCCTGTGACAAACGTTTGTCACAGACGGCCTGCGACAAACTTTGTCACAGACACTGTGTCGCAGGCAACGCCTGTGACAAACGTTTGTCAAAGGCCGCCTGCGACAAAGGTTTGTCACAGACGGCCTGTGACAAACGTATGCCTGCGACAAAGAGCCTAATCTGGCCGGGCCGACCTGGTTGTCTTGGGCCTCTGGCAGCCGGCTTGGCTGTGTTTCTTGGGCCTCCGGCAGGGCCGGCCTGCCGATTTTCGGTTCATACTGGACTGGGTTTCATTGGCCTGCAGGCTTTTTAGTGGGTTTTTCATCGGGCTTTTTTTTGAATTTTTCGTGGGTTGACCACACACAGATTGGGCCATTATTGATTTTCTGCCGGATTGAACGAGAACAATGTTCTGAATACCTTAAACGAAATCCTAACAAACTAGTTAAATTCTCAAAATACAATCCTACAATTGAAATGACAAAATCATAGTACAATCATACAATCCTAACAAACAAATATAGAGTACATGATAAATACGATACAAATAAAGAACAAATGCAATCACATAATACAACAAGTCTCTACTGTCCCCATGAACCCTGGAACTCTGCAAACTGTTGGCCTTGAGGAGGAGGAGCTTCATTAGCCTACAATAACACAAAAAGAACATTTACTTGTCAAACACAGAAATTAAAAATTAACATTATCTAGTAATTATAAGTACCTCATTCAATGCATCCAAAAATGCATCTCCAGCATTCTCATCAAGCCACTGACTAAGCTCATCAACACTTAAATCAGGACCGCGAGGCTGGACCGCAGGAACGACCGGAGGCACATGGGAAGAAGAAGGCATCATAAAATTATGAAGATAATCAAGTTAGTTATCAAATATGATGAACAAGAACAGAAAATTACCGAGAAAACAACAACAAAATTCTGGAAACAATCCCGATGCACTGCCACAAAAAGTGAACTAGCAAATCTCCCCGAAATCTACGACCTAAGAAAACCGATCAGAATCATGCCAAAAAACATTGAACAAGACAATGAAGAACTGTTGATCTTACCTTAGAAAATCGATCTGTTTTACGGACAGTCGATTCTAAATCAATGGCGTAAAATCGGTCTGCTGTCAAGAACTAATGATCTTACCACGATGAATCTGGGGAAAGAAACCATCAGAAACTAGTTTAATATGAAATCAAGAACTCGTTTAATATTAAAATTGATCTGAGTACATTGTATTACCACCTGGAGATGGTGGAGATTGTCGGTGGAAGCGGCAGTACGTCGGAGAGGGCCTTAGACGTCGGAGGGGGCTGTGGGTCGTTGGATGAGGGGTTTTAGAAGTTGGAGGGGGACTATGGGAGGTCGGAAGGGGGCTATAGGACGTCGGACTCAGGCTATGGGACCGTCGGGGACGTCGAGGAGGCTCTGGGACCGTCAGACGGGGGCTATGGGACGTCGGACGGGGGTTATGGGACGTCGGAGGACGGAGGAATGGGAGAAAACCTTTGTCGGAGGCGTCGAAAGAGAGAGAGAAAGAGAGAGTTTGAGAGAGTTTCGACGAAGTGAATGGAGCCCGTGAACTTCAGGGGGGTCATTCATTGGTTTGTCACAGGCCTAGGCGCTTTGTCGCAGGCGGCTTGTGACAAAGCCCGTCACAAACAGAGCTTTGTCGCAGGCGGCCTGCGACAAGTCCTCACAGACAGTTGCAGCAGGGCCTAGACAGCTTTGTCGCAGGCCGCCTGTGACAAGCCGTCAAACAGGCTTTGTCGCAGGCGCTGCGACAAGCCATCACAGACAGCGACGGCCTACGACAAAGTGCCCGCCTGGGCTTTGTTCAGCGTGTTTCTGTCAGGTGCAAAATCTGTTTGTTGTTTGAGGGTCCTGATGTTTGCCGTACCCTCGGTATTCCACCTAAGCACTATCATGGCCACCACCACGGATGGGAGAGCAACAAGGCGACAGGCCCAGTCTATGATGCACTCTAGAGCCACATCACCGGAGTGTCGGGTGCCAAGTCCACAAACCGTAACTTCATCAGTATGGTCTCTCACCTTACCTTTCGTTTTGTTCATATTGTGTGGCATAGATCTTTGTTGTTTGCTCCAGAGAGAAGCCGCCACCATATCGGCATCAAGGATTTCTTCCACATTCCCCCACCACCACCCCACCTGAGGAGTGATCAGGTTGTATCCTCTTCCTATTCAACTTCCTTTTATTTCTTCTTTTTGGATTTCGATCCAACTTTCTTCTGTGTGGATCCGGGACACTTGTCCCGGTTTCCTTTTGATCTTTTATTTGTTTTTGTTTTGTAGGTTCCTTTTGGTAGCTTCTCTCCACGCTCCGGACTCTCCATGACCATCCCCTACACCAATCATCTCGGTCCAGGTTCTTCTATTACTCTCTACTCTCAATTTAGTCCTGTGAGTACACAGAACGGTTTAAGTGTGGGGTAGGATGCTAGAGAACCTTGCATGATCTTGACTTGTTTTCTATGTGATTTCGTGGCTTATTTCATTCCTCTAGCATAGAATTGCTCGGTTCTTGACTTGTGCTGTTAAGTTGTTTTTCAATCTTTCATAATGATGCTTAGACTACTTAACCTAGAACCTGTAACCAACTTGCCTGCATTGATGATAAATTGCCTGGTCAAAACAGAAAATTGGTTATCACTCTTGTAGTATTTCACCTTGATTGCATGACAATGATTGAATCCGACTAGCAAACCAATTGTGAGCTTTTGATCCATTGCACATAACTTGCAATTTCAATTCTTTTTGAGTGGCTTTCTCGTACTTTGAATGAGTTAGAATTTGCATTAGACCTATTCGAGATCACACGATGACACGAGTTCTAGGAGGATAGAGGCACCTAGATTCAACTACTTAAGTCGGATAGCCAACCTAACGATAAACCCCTTAGGTGTAAACCCTTGAGCTTGGCCCTTCTTTCGTTTCGTTATACATTACAGCTATTTCCCATGTTTTTCATCACCCTGTTGATCCCCTGTGGTAGTAGTTCTAGATTAGCCTACTGGAAGTCAGTTTGTGGTAACGTGCCTATAGCCATTAAACAGGTGGTCTTAGCTATTATGTCTAGACGTGTAAGCCCCTCTAGCAACTAAAAAAATCAGCACAAAGAAAAAAAAAGAGAAGAGAAAAAGAAGAAAAAAGAAGAAAAATCAAAAGAAAATTCACAGTCAAGTAGTGTAGTTCAATAACGTTCTTCTCCCTACAAATGGAAGAACGAAGTCTAAGAAAATGTAAAGAAAATTAAAAAAAATCAGAAAAAGAAAAAAATACAAAATAAAGTGCTAGGTTGCTTGAGGGTATCATAGGACGAGCGTACACCATTCCGCCCGTGTCTGGTTAGACGGTAGGAAGCCATAGGCTAGATGCGAGGGAAGTTAGTCGAAAGCTGCACCACACCAAAACCAATTCCATCTTTCATCCCATCATCCATCTCATCATAAACCCTTGTAGTGTAGGAATCGTTACAGTCCCTTGCGAAAGTCCTTTTGACTTGTCACAGTGGTGGAGATGTGGTCGAAATGCAAACTTATGACACACTTCGGCCGAGAAAGTGATTGAGAGCAGAAACACGTCCTTAAACACTGAGTGCGAGAGTCCCCCTTGTACTAAATATTTTCTGTGTGAGGAGACTAGTCGGTTAGGTCGGATTTGTGCCTGATTGGTGATTGCTACTTGTTGTGTGCAGATAATTAGTGAGACTAGGTCACTTATTCTAGAAATAGTTATAACACCCGCCCCGAATCGACCCGAGTTGACCCGTGGTTGAACCGGTTATGAGCATCACTCAGAGATACAACAGTAAAAAGAAAGGAGAAACAACTTTGAAATCGAATTAAAACTTAAAACAAGCATAAGTCGGAAGCGCCTCCATTATTCAAAATCCAAAACTTATTACAAAGATACAATTCTAACCAAGATTCCTTTACAATCTCGAAGTTCAAAACAATCGATACAAAACAACCCAACCCAAAACAGTCAACATAAATCCCAAAGATGGTCAACTCCTGTCCAAACCTCCGAAGATCTTCGCCACGCCAACAACACATCCACACTCGACACCCAGAGAAAACTCCCGAACTTTAACTCACATACTCTAACCACGCGCACCTGAAAAGAGAAACTGGGGGGGATCAATTTCCTAATGAAACTGAGTGAACCCACTTGGTTTAACTATGCGCCGAACCTATCCAAAAGGAGCAATTCCAAACTCCTCAAGTAACACCAACAATGGAATCAGACTCAACCTTTACTAGTTTTAATTCCCTAGAACAGTCTAAGTGATCACGTAGGTGCATTCCTCAATCTGATGTTCGCAAGCACAATAACAACAATATAACCAGGTCATCAATTCAAAGTACAACAATATAACCAAGTCGTCATGCACACAGTTCTTCATCACTTCACAATTTATCTCACGACTACGATTGAACCATTCAGCACACAAATCAATCATACACATTCACAGCTCACAACCTCAATCCACTAAGTGAGTTATCAGACTTCCCTAAACCACCTAGATTATTAACCAAGATTAGATCCCATGCTAGCAATTCACAATTCATATCATCAACGTAAGCATAAACCATTCAACATCAATTCCACAGCTCATCACATCAACACAACTCAGTTCACAGCACAATCCAACATAGACCAGATCACAACATATATAAGATCACCAACACATATAGCACGTCACATACACACGCTCAACACATCACACTTCATTTATCTAGGTGAGTTAATTAGGCGCCATTAGGAGTTGTTTCCCTGCTACCTCGCCGGCCAGACGCACCTCCCTACCGCATGGGAGGTCCTCGTGCTTCCCTACCGCATGGGGAACACGTCACAATAACCAAAATTCCACTCCCCGTCGGGAGTCTAATCTACCAGGAATTGATGTTGAATGGTTTATGCTTACGTTGATGATATGAATTGTGAATTGCTAGCATGGGATCTACTCTTGGTTAATAATCTAGATGGTTTAGGGAAGTCTGATAACTCACTTAGTGGATTGAGGTTGTGAGCTGTGAATGTGTGCAATGTGAATGTGTATGATTGATTTGTGTGCTGAATGGTTCAATCGTAGTCGTGAGATAAATTGTGAAGTGATGAAGAACCGTGTGCATGACGACTTGGTTATATTGTTGTTATTGTGCTTGCGAAATTTTGGAGGGAAGGGGTTATTTGTTAGGTTGGCATAGTAGGAGGGGGTAAATTAATCATTTCATAGTATAGGGGGCTGTTTGTTAACTTGGCAAAGTACCATTTCCCCTAATTTTTTTTTATGAATTAATTGGTTGTATTTCATCAAAAAGCAAGGAATCACAAAACACTAAGAGACTACAAAAACCTATACTACTAGCACTTATAGGTATTTTACTATACTACTCTCATCTTTATGCCCATGAGCGAAAATCAAAACTTCCTCCCTAACCAATCTACTAAGCTCCACTGTATCTACCTTTGCCTCGGTGAATACTCTACGACATCGTTCTATCCACACCATACTTACAATTATCCGCCAAAGAAGTCTCTTAAGCTTAACCTGTACACTTCCATTGTTCCATTGCTTTGCTTTGGAACTCATGCAGTTCCAGTCACATCCAGCCAGCTCAGGCAATAACTCCCGAAACAAAGCATCTATATAAACGCAGCTAGTAAACACATGCTCTCTAGTCTCATATTCATTATCACATAACAAACATCTTGGATCAACACTTGGATTCCATATCTTATCTCTTGTAGCTAATCTGTCATTGAATATCAGCAAAGAAGTAATTGAACGCCTTGGTATCACATACTCCGACCAGATTAAGCAATACCAATCAACAATAATGCCTTTAGCTCGAATAACCTCCCAAACTTCAGTAAGCTTAAATTTAGGCATATATCTACCATTCCAAAGTAGCTCTCCATCAGCATCAGTACTTATGAACCGTTTAACTGAGTCACGAAGCTTCAAGAGGCGTTTCCAGTGCCAAGAACCATAAGGAGACATGACATCCCAGAAACTCCTTCTTTTCAGCCTGTAAGCCTCCAACCAAGCTATCCACAATGAACCTGTTTTAACCAGAATTGCCCAGATATGTCGAACTATGTTTGCTGAGCTCCAGGATCTAAAATCCTTCACCCCCAAACCTCCTTCAGTTTTTGGCAAAGCAACAGTAGACCATGCAACCTTGGCCTTACCTTGACCTATTTCAAACCCCCACAAAAAGCTGCTGCACACTTTCTCCACTTCCTTAATTAGAGAGGAAGGTAAAACAAAATTGGACATCCAGTACTGGAGAGTCCCGCCAGTAACAGATTCAATCAGTTGCAATTTATCTGCATATGATAACTTCCTAGCCTTCCAATCAGTTATACGACGAGTAATTTTATCAACCAACGCCTTACAATCACATCGTCGAAGCTTACCTGCAGTTAAAGGCATACCAAGATACCTGAACGGAAGTTCTTCTTTACCAAATCCAGACATTCGAACCACATTATCCTCCTCCACTCCTTTGACACCAGCTGTATAGATTGTACTCTTGTCCGGATTAAACTGAAGACCAGAATAGCTAGGGAATTTTTGAAGAATATCAGTAACCCCTTTCACTGCTTCCACAGTAGCCTTTGTAAAAATGAGCAAGTCATCTGCAAAACTTAAATGAGAAACCCCAACAGCCTTACATTGTGGATGAAACTTGAACTTCTTAAGCCTAATAGCCTGACTAAACAAACAGCTCAGCACTTCCATAGAAATCACAAACAAGTAGGGTGAAATCGGATCTCCTTGCCTTAACCCTCTCTTGGCAGGGAAATAACCTTTCAATGCACCATTCACATTAACAGAAAGCATTGTAGACTGGAAGCAGGCTTCAATCCAACTCACATACTGATCCGAGAAGCACATAGCTTTAAGATTATTCAAAATAAATTTCCACTCCACTGAGTCAAAGGCCTTCATGAGGTCCACCTTCATTGCACATCTAGGAGACACCCCTGTTTTTCTTATAATTCTTCAGTAATTCATGTGCTAATAGGATACCATCTCCAATTTTTCTGCCCTTAACAAATGCTGTTTGAGCATTACTAATGAGATCAGGCAAAACAACCGATAATCTATTAGCTAAGACCTTAGACACGACTTTATAAAGCACATTGCAACATGATATTGGTCTAAATTCTTTCATCTCAGTAGCTTGTGTTTTCTTAGGAATCAACGCAAGAATGACTGAATTTACCTGTGTAGGCATAATCCCTTTTTCAAGGAAATACTGAACTGCTTCAACTACTTCTCCCCACAACAGCCCAACTGTTCTTGTAAAAGAAGGCATTGAAGCCATCAGGCCCAGGAGCCTTTTCTCCAGCCATACCAAAGACAACTGACTTAACTTCACTACAAGAAACAGGTCTAACTAATTCATCTTGCTGAGCATCAGTCAATTTCCTCTCAATCAGAGTATTTAAATCCAGGTCCTGTACAACCTTACTACTGCCTAAGAGTTTAGAATAGAATTTCACTGCAACATCAGCAATATCATCTATAGACTCAACCATCACCCCATTTTCATTCTTCACTTGCCTAATCGTGTTGACATCATGTCTAGATTTCACATAATTAGAGAAATACCTTGTGTTACTATCACCAAGTTTGATCCAATCGACTCGGGATTTTTGCCTCAGTATACTTTCTTCACACTGCTTCACCTGCAACAAATCCTCCTGCAAATCCTGAACTCTCTGAAGATTAAAATCAGATGGAACACAAAATAGCTCAGCCTTAGCTTCAATAACCTCATTTTCTGCCTTTTTAACTCTATGTTGTATGTCAGAATAGCACTCAACATTCAACCTTTTCAACTCCTATTTAAGTAATCTCAGCTTCTTACAAACTCTATAGAAAATATCGCCCTTCAGATTGGCTTTCCACACATCAGCTATAATACTTCCATAACGCTCATGAGATGTCCAACATGAGAAGAACTTGAATGGCTTAGGATGAGTCTCATTGTCAAAATCTGAGTCTAGGTAAAGGGCACAATGATCAGACTCACTAGAAGTTAATACATTAGCCTTACTTCTCTGGAAAATACCATGCCAAGCCACATTGACTAGAGTTCTATCAAGCTTCCTTGCAATAAGGTCATCAGATCTGTTATTGATCCAAGTAAACATAGGACCATTCGAAATATGCTCTATCAACTCACAATCTCTAACACAATCCCTAAAGTCTTCCATACTCTAAGTACTTGCAGGCTGATTTGAAGCCTCAGAAGGATCAAGAAAAGCATTAAAATCTCCCAAAGCACACCATGGTAGAGCACCCTGTTTGAAGCATCTCAATCGATCATAAAGCCTTCTCCTCTCTCCCCTATCTGTAGATGCATATATAAAGGTACAGTAAAAGGGAGAAACCATCTCAAACTTAACAGGAATATACTGACTTCCAACATCAATCACCTTCTGGGGGACATCTTTCTTCCAAATCAACCAAATTTTCCCCAACTCTCCATCAAAAGCAAATTCTGCCATCCAACCCTCAAACCTTTGCTCAAACAAATCAATTGTTTTAGCTTTTCTAACTCTAGGTTCCAAAATAGCAACTACATCTAATTTGAGAGAATTAATAAAAGAACAAACAGCTTTATTTTTACTAGGCTTATTAAAGCCTCCTGTATTCCAAGCTAATACCTTCATCGACGCCTATTTTTCCGGGTCTTAACTCCTGAAGTAACTTTCTGCTGTACCCAGACAACCTTCTTACTCGCCACATTTTCCTCCTGCATCTCATCATTACTACTCGGATCCTGTTCATCCTCTGAACAACTATAGACAGCTCCTTCATCTTCAGGTATCTTCTCAATCACAGGACCATGTGACTGTTGGGGATTTGATGTGTGAATGAAGGAATGAGCTAAGTGGTGTTGAATACCACATTGCTAATTGATGGGAAAGTGGAGCTAGATATAAGAAATCAAGCCCACTTAGGTTGGTAAAAGGCTTGAGATGGTGATGGGCCCTCGCGCCGTCGTCGTCGCCTCGCCTCGGCCTCGGATTCGAATTCGGATTCGAATTCGGATTTGGTCAAAAGATTTGATTCAATTCTTTTGCTACCCGGCCATCTTGGTCTGACCGAAAGGTCATCCAGAGTTGTGGTTTGAACCCAACCCGGAACCAGGTTTTTAAACCGGTTCAGTCGCGAACCAACACGAACCAGGGTTTTAAACCGGTTCAGTCGTGAACCGACACGAGTTAAATCGGCCAACTGCCAGAAGGCACCCCTTCATTTACTATAAATAGCAGATCAGTCCCTGCACTTTCTCTGACAGACTTTTCCCCTCTCTGAACTTTTTCTCTACACGAAAATTCTCTCTGCATTCATTCTTCCAAAGAAATCGAGTCGTGTGATTGTGCCGTTCGTTGAGTTCGCCGATCACTTGAGTTTGCATCGCATGTGAGTATCTGTTTTATCCTGGGAGAATTGATTCCGTTAACCTTGGGTGACGTAGAGGGGAATAACAATTCTTAAGGACAGATCGTGAAGTCGATCGACTCGGATTGTCCTTCTGTTATGCATGCTTGTTTGTTGATTTCGTGTTTTGCAGTTTACGGTACCAATAGTGACTCCTCCACTTGCAAGGAAGCTTCAGAGCCACTGCCTGGCTCCCCTCCAACCCCCTGAACAGCAATACTAGATCCTGGTGCTTCCATCCCTCCAAAAGGAGATGTAGAAGCATTGCCAGCACCAGCATTGCTCACAGGTAAGACTGCGGGCTAGGCAGCAGAGACTGAGTGCATAGCTTTATTTTCCCCTAATTTTTACATTACTCTAAATTTAAAATTATAATCCCTTATTGGTTTGATTTTGAAAAGTTTATACCTAAATCAAATTAATAGTTAAAACTTACAAACTGTAAATCATTCATAAAAAATATTAGGTGGTTAAAATGGGTGCAATCTATATGAATAACATAACTGAAATAATTAATGGTTAATTTCAAACACAAAATTAGAAGTAGTCCATATGAACAATCATGATCATTAGATAAGTTAGTCGAGTATGCACTTATTGGGTCACATGATTTAGTAAATCATGTGCAAATATATCGAGTTATGAGTTGTTGACTTTTATTCAATTAATGTCACGAGTAAGCTAGGTCAGGCCAGATTGATCTAGATGACCAACTTTCATACAAATAAATTTGTAAAAGAAACATATTTTAATTCGTATATTATTCGAATTAGAAGGACGTGGTCCATTGAGTTGTATGTTTAATCAAATTACGAGTCAATAAGATCACATGTTAAATGTGTAGTGGGTTTATCGAGTCATGCCTTGATTAGTCACATGTTGTTGAATTTAGTTAATTCAAGTCAATAATGTAGTTGTGTCGGGCTTTGTGGGCGGGTTCATCAAATCATGTCATAATATGACATAATTTTTTATGATTCACATTCAGTTAATTTGATCACAAGTAGAATTGAGTAATCTTTATAAAAAAAAGTAGAATTGAGTAACGTAGTACCTATCATATAGTTTAATTATTTATTTATAAGAGTTTTTTTTATAAATTATCTTTGTCACTATTGGTTTGGCAGCTGGTCGAGCAACTGAGCACGATGGAGCAGAAGTCCCAAAATTTCAGAAACCTTGAAGCCATCATATGTAATCGCATGCACGTGGCTTGGCAGCAGGACCTCAAATGCCATATTTTGTCCATTTGAGCGCTCAGTGGAGTGGTAGTTCATCGCAGACATCGTGGTAAGCACATGCCATTTCTGATGAAGTAAGATGCAGTTTCTGATTAACTGTCTAGTCGAGAAGCACGAAAGTAGCCTCTGATGTTAGATAAAAAATCAACAGTTTCAAGCGATAGTTGCATGCAATCCAAATTAGAAAACATGTGAATGAGAAGCTGTAAAATTGAGAAAACATTTAATACCAAAATTCAAATTTCGGTGCAGGGATGACATCATGCTTTGCAAACTAGTAATCAAACCATTGATAGCAACCGCACGAGAGTGTTGTGATATATTAATTAATATTTTACATTTAAATATATAATAATACATATATATTAACAAACATTCCACCCATTGGGTTAGATTTATCAAAAATTATGGGTTAGATTTGTCAAAAATTATGGGCTAAATTTGTCAAAAATTTTGGGTTATATTTATAAAAAATTATGGGTTAGATTAGTTAAAATTTTTTTGTTAGATTTGTAAAAAAAAAACTAGGTTAGATTTGTAAAAATATTGGGTTAGAGATATGTAAAAACTTTGGTTTAGATTTGTAAAAAATTATGGATTAGATACCACATAATTATAACTAAGAAATATTCCAAATTTAAGAAATTAATTAAGAAAGCTTATATATATAAATTGATATTAAAAATCATTATGGATAAATATTAATTTGATATTTTCTCTCAAAAATATTAATTTAGATTTCTTAATACGATTACCAATATATTAATTAATATTTGAAATTCTTAAATAACTAATAATACATACATATTAACATAGTATTCCGCCCAATGGGCGGGGAAAAATACTAGTTGATTAAAAAGGGGAAAAAGTAAACAAAATAAGAATTATTCTTTAAGCTGTTCTATTCTGCAGGAGTGTGGTCATGTGAATGTGATAGAGAGACAATAGAATACTGGCCTTTGGTTGATGTGGCTCCTGCTCAAACACGACTCTACCTGTGCTGTGAGCCAGCTTTTGTTGCTTCATTCCATTCCTTCTTCTTCTTCATCATGCTTCAGAATTGATGCCTCAAATTTGAACCCAGATAGGATATTGTAGCAGCTCTTACCGCTTACAGAAGTTGCCAATGGAATGCTGTAGCAGACTAGCCTCTCCTTTTCTAACTTCCTCCTCTTACTCTCCTCTCCGCATTCTTCCGACTTTCTCTGTCTGTTCTAACCTACCCTAATTTTTTTCTCTTTGATCTCAATTTGTATGGTTTTACTCTTATGGGTATCTCACCAATTTTATGTTTTTGGGTTACAGTTTCGTGATGCAGCCAGACTGAGGGTGTCCTGTTCTTCTGATGAAACTGGCAAGGTTAGTTATAGATTCTCTTGCTACAAAAGTTGCGAGTTATAATGCAATGACTATGTTCTGAAATGACCAAGAACAAAACCGATTTCTTGTGCCCTTTTCTTTGTACTAGTACTATAGAATAGACTCCTAGTGGGTTTGTATGAAGAATCAAGGTTCTTTCATGCGGCTACAAGGATGATATAATGCATTACGCCTATTCTAGTTTTATCAAGAGGTTAATAGCAGGGACTTTCCTGTAGTTGCTGATCCATTGTATTTGTATTGTTGGCAAATCAGATGAGCGTCTCAGTGACCGGAGCTACAGGTTTCATTGGTAGAAGATTGGTGCAAAGACTTCAACAAGGTATACGTCCATTGTTTTTCTATTCATTTATTTTTTATATTAACATTATGCATAGATAATGATACTACGCACTGATTCTATGCAGATAATCATAGTGTTCATGTCTTGACACGATCCCGATCCAAAGCTGAGTTAATATTTCCTGGTAAGAAGGTAATAGGCTACTTTCTAGGCTTCTTCATTAATGTTTTCCTATGAAATCAACTACTTAGTAGCATTTGGTCATTTTCACTTCTGTTTCCGACTTAAATGAGAGACTTTCACTTCAAATTCCAAAGTGATCTCTCTGGAGTTCTAGATGAACCATTGTGACTTTAGAGTAATATAAATGCAGAGCCTATCGTTCTTTTTTTTTTTTTTGTTCCTTTGGAAAACAGCTGCTATATTAATTAGTTGAATCTTGAATCATGGAGTAGTGTTGGTTGCAGCATGATTACTCATCCTTTGGCATTATTAGTTAGGGACTTTCCAGGAATTGTGATTGCTGAGGAGACAAAGTGGAAAGACTCCATTCATGGTTCCGATGCCGTTGTCAATTTGGCTGGAATGCCCATTAGTACAAGATGGTCACCTGAGGTTAGTGTTGCAGTTTCGTTACGCATTGCTTTTGTTTCTTGGACATAAATAATAAAACCCTACCTAGGTCTTAGGATATGATTAAGTCTTCTGCTTAGCCAATCTATGGTCAGATGCAGCTTTAACGTTTTGTCTCTTGTAGTTTGCACAATCTGTTGAATTTATATAGATACGTAAATGCTTGAATGACTCCACTTTCACCAGAGTAATGCTATACCAGTGTATATTGTCTGAATTTAGTACTTTAGATAACATTTGGAGTCTGGTCTTTTCATGGATGTGAAACTTAAGCGATGTCTGTTTATGATGATGTTGGAGGAGCATCGCAGCAGTCCATTATGAGACTGGGAAGTTGGATAGCAACCCTTTGTTGAGCAGATGTACTAATTCCTCAGTTCTTTGCAGATCAAGAAAGAGATCAAGCGCAGCAGAATTAGAGTCACCTCAAAGGTGATATTACATTTCTCAACTGTTTTCCAATTTGTTAGTCTGACAAGCTTGACACTTTTTGTCTGAAATATTCTTTCACTGTTTTTTGTTTGTTTCAAGGTGGTAGATTTAATCAATAATTCACCACAAGATGTTCGACCTTCTGTTCTTGTTAGCGCCACAGCAGTTGGTTACTATGGTTTGTTTCCAAGCCACATCTTCTATCATGTTGTTGTCTCAACCACAGTCATAATGAGTCCCCCACTTAACATGTTTTTGAATGTTTTAAGTTATACTATTCTGATCTCTTACATGTAAATTTCTGATACGTTCTAAAGTTTCCTTTCCTTGTTTTGTTTGTTGCTGCTGTCAAACTAAATTTTCAGGTACTAGCGAGACACAAGTTTTTTACGAGAGTAGTCCATCTGGAAATGACTATTTGGCGGAGGTAAAACGCGTGGTTTAGAAACTTACTTCTAACTTTCCATGTTTATGTGCATCAAGTCTTGCACTGGAGGACATTCTGTTAACTGCTGTCTGCCAGCTGACCTTTGTCTTCTTCTGTAGTCAAGTTTGATATGCATCCTGAGATGAATTTCAAGTTTGGTTTTTGTGATCTGGTTAGTTGTGGTACACGAGACTGAGCATGTCTCTTCTACTTGTTCCTCTTGTATTTACAGGTGTGTAGAGAATGGGAAGCAACAGCATTCCAAGTAAATAATGATGTCAGATTGACTCTAATTCGTATCGGTGTTGTTCTGGGTAAAGATGGAGGTGCTTTAGGTATAATACTAAACTTCAAAATTTTGTGGCATTTCTTTTTCTTTTTTTTTTTAAATTGGGCATACAGTTTGTAAAATGATTGTACAAGACAAATACCAAATCTGGAAAGACTTCATTTTTTTCATAACATTAGCAAACAGAATAGTAAAACATGAAATAACAACCCAGGATCAGCTTCTAAAGGCGTTTCCATTTAGTTATGGTAGTTTCTCGAAAGCAGTTTCATGGTTTGGTAACTTCTAACTTTGTGAGTGCTGATGCATGTCAGTGTGAGTCCCAAGAGAGGATTAAACTGAACCACGAACCATTAAAAGAAACCTCAAACTGGTTTAGTCTCATTTTCATAGGAAGGGATACCGGGGAGAGCCTTATGAATATTAGCGTTTGATTGGTTTTTGAGCTGCTGTTTGAATACCTTGTCCTGATTCTCCTTAATCATTTTGCAGCCAAGATGATTCCTCTTTTCAAAATGTTTGCTGGAGGACCTTTGGGCTCTGGACAACAATGGTACGTTCCTATTACACAAGACAGCAATTTTGCAGTGTTAATTGTTTGTATAGCCTGTCCGATGAAACTTGGCTTTCCCTTGGCTGTTCCATTTGCTTAAATAAGGTTCAAAAGTTGTGATGTAAACCTGGTTTGAGTTGGATGCAGCTAAATCTATATTTCTTTCTTTGTGTTTGTTAAGAATAGATATTTGTTAATTTTTTCAAAACTAAACTCTTATAATAAAGAAATTTGTCTGAGCACACGCCTGATGGCTAGTAAAAAGTAAGCTCCCATATATCCTGCAAAATATACAATTCTGAGTTGTGAAATCATAGAATGAAGTGGATCTGTGGTGGTTTTGAATGCCGTGTTTCTCCTTATACCCTGTATCCTATATTTGCAGGTTTTCATGGATTCACTTGGATGACATAGTTAATCTAATATATGAATCTTTAGTAAATCCATCCTATAAAGGTACATTTTTCACATCAGCATCTGTTGTCCGCATATCATACACTGAAAATGCTGCATCAGTTTTTGTTTGTTTGTTGTGCTGAATGAATGAGTGTTGTTTTGAATGTGATAACCTGAACATTAGGAGTGATCAATGGAACTGCACCGAATCCAGTACGATTAGGTGAGATGTGTAAACAACTGGGAGGAGTCTTAGGTAGGCCATCATGGCTGCCAGTACCTGATTTTGCGCTGAAAGCGGTCCTTGGGGAAGGCGCTATTGTGGTGAGAACAACTTACTAATTGCAACGTTACATTGTTTCAGTATTGAGGTGAAATAAAGAAATAAAGAAATAAATAAATTATGAATGGTAATCCATGCGAAGGTGCTTGAAGGGCAAAAGGTAGTTCCTGGGAAGGCCAAGGAGTTGGGTTTCAGGTTCAAATATCCGTACGTGAAAGATGCTCTTAAAACCATCCTTTGAACAGAAGAATGAAAGATATAAGACTACTGCTGCAGAGAAGAGATACTTAATGTTTATATATTGTTCATGTTTATTCTTTCAAAATTCAGTCAGTGAGAGTTTGGCTTCAAGAAGAGTGGTCTTTGGTAAGCTTAAATTACCACTTACCAGACCAGTTGGGTTCCAAATGTCCTTCTTGGCTGCTCTACTATTTTGTATTTCTGTTATAATACATACATACACATATATATGGTGAACACTCCGGTGCACCCATCTCATCCGTCCGTTCAATCAACGGATTTAAAACCTTTGAATTAAATAGGATTAAATTAATTAGTTTTGTTATTATTCTATTCCACATATTACATATTACATATAAGTACCTATTATTATATAAAATTTTAAAATGGACATATAAATTTCTAAACTGAAATAAGCTAACCTACGTTATCTTTATCTTTGACCCATTATCTTTATCTTTCTAAACTGAAATCCATTACCCTTATCTTCCCACCGACATCCCTATGTAATCTTCCTACAATCATTCTCGGCCATTATCCTTATCTTTCTCATCCGTCGTTATCTTTATAGTTTTCTTAGCCCTCTCCCACAAGCGATTTCGACGACTCCTTACCTCCGATCCATTCTCGGCCAACGACGCATCCTTACCTCCGCTCCAATCCTGGCCACCGACGACTCCTTACCTCCTATCCAATCCCGGCCACCGACGACTCCTTACATCCGCTCCAATCTCGGCCACCGACGACTCCTTACCTCCGCTCCAATCCCGGCTTCCGACGACTCCTTACCTCCGCTCCAATCCCTTCACCTCCAATCGCGGCTCACTCACTCTCACTCTCAGAAGCATAAGCTCGAATCTTTCAGCGGTTTCGATCTTGATCTCGATCTCCAGAGCCTCTATTTTGTTGGCGATTTTCATGAGATTTGCAGGCGCCGGAGCCGGAAAGCTCGCCTTCATCGTCGATGTCGTCGATCAGAATAGGGATGTCGTCATCGTCGATGGTCTAGTAAGGGTGACTTCATAGTTTTTTTATGAAGGTGTGTATATTAAGAGAAAGAGTGTTGTACAAATAGGGAAAACAGACTCTGCAATTAAAACAGAGCACAAAAACAAACTCCCAGCGACGAACTCACAAAATCAAAACCAAGCCTTTGTAGCCCAACCTCAAAGCTTCTTTAGGGATTGTCGCACTTGGCTGCTCGGACTCTTCCCAAGGACTGAGGCCGGAGTAGTCGGCGGTGGCCGTGATTGGAGCGGAAGTGAGGAGGAATGAGGAGAGATGGCGGCAGAATAGTATATGACGACAATGATGAGAAGGAATGAGGAGATTCTGCAATGACTCGGAGAAGATAGTCGGCAGTGGCCGTAATTGGAGTGGAGGTGAGGAGGAATGAGGAGAGACGGCGGCGGAATAGTATAAGACGACAGCAATGAGAAGGAATGAGGAGACTCGGAGAAGATTGCTAACTTGGAGTGAGAAGATAAGGATGGATGGTTTGTGATTGGTTTGACATTGTCGTTCAAAAATAACGTGTGGGTTAATTGAAAAGTGTTTAGAAAGTTATAAGTTCATTTTGCAAATATATATAATAGGTACTTATATGTAATATGTCCTGTGTGGAATAGAATAATAATAAAACTAATTAATTTAATTCAATTTAATTAAAAGGCTTCAGATCTGTTGATTGAACGGACGGATGATATCGCGACACGCAAGCGGGTGCACTCGGTGCACCCACCGAGCTGGGTGCACCGGAGTGTTTTTCATATATATATATATATATATAGTTTTTAAGTAATTTATTTGGAATTAATAATCTTAATAGTTGCATGGTAGATTTGATTTTGACACATAGTATAGAACCCTCTTTACAAAATTCCAGTCATCACAAAATTATTAAATTAAAATTTTATTATTTTCTCTTCCTGTTATATTTTTTTGGATGAATAGCAGCCAATTTTATTCATCAGTAACTGCAAAAGAAACTGAAAGGTTTCATAATTTCAACCAAAACAACTACTCAATTACAAGAGACAACCCAACAACTACTAACAACAATTTTATTCCTAGAAAGTATTTTAGTTCCCCCCAAATCCTTGAGATCGAAGACACTCGCCAGATTGAGCTTTAGCCGTTGAATTTCTTCAGAATCATCACCAGTGATTATTATGTCATCCACGTAGACAATTAGAATGACCATCTTTCCAGAACTTGAATGTTTTACAAAAAGAGTGTGATCAGATTGACAATGATAATATCCTGCTAATTTGACAGCCTTGGTGAATCTCTCAGACCAAGCATGTGGGGACTATTTTAACCCATATAAAGCCTTTTTTATCTACAAACTTTTCCTTGATAGTTAACCCCTGGAGGAGGGTTCATGTACACTTCCTCAGAAACCTCACCATTCAGGAAAGCATTTTTTACATCTAACTGATGTAAATCCCAATTTGAGTTTGCAGCTAAACTCAGGAGGACTCATATCGTGTTCAACTTAGCCACATGAGCAAATGTATCCTCGTAATCAATGCCATGATTCTGAGTGAACCCACGAGAAACCATCTTGCTTTGAATCGTTCAATAGAGCCATCCGACTTGTATTTTATGGTAAACAACCACTTGCAGTCAATAGTTCTTTTCCCAGCAGGTAGCGTAACCACTTCCCAAGTCTGATTCTTATGGAGGGCCTGTAACTCATCAACAGTAGCTTGCTTCCATTTAGGGTGTTGATGAGCTTCTTGAATATTTCTTGGTATTTCAATACCATCCAGACTAGAAACGAACCACTTATAGTTTGGGCTTAAACCTTTGTAGCTTAGATATCCTCCAATGGGATAAGTAGTGCATCTCTTCACTCCCTTTCGAATAACAATAGGCACATCCATATTCGTATCACCTGGATTTTCAGTTTTGGTAGCTGCAGGTTGGTTCTCTTCTTGAATAGTAGTCTCCAAAGTGTGTACAGTAGTTTGTTCATCAGCTGTTTGGACAGTTTCAGTTTCAGTAGTTGGCTGAACTTGTCTACGTTTGTACACCTTTAACTCAGGATGGTTTGGAGGCTCCCCCTGTTCAGTAATGCTAGTTGCTGGACAAATATCAGTCTCCAATCGTATCAAGTCCCATATCTACGATTCACACCCAATCTCCCTTGAAGCTCAGTGTGGGTGAAGTAGGATTGTGACTCAAAAAATGTAATATCTTGAGTAAGATAAACTTGACGAGTTACAGGTGAATAGCACTTGTAACCTTTCTGGTGAGGGGAATAACCAACAAACACACATTTATGAGATCGGGGATCCAATTTTGTACGATGGATGGGGTTAATGTGTACAAAAGTTGTGCATCCAAAGATATGTGGGGGAAGATCGGAGAATATACTCGTCAATTGTGGGTAGATATTCAATCGTACCTGACGAGGGGTTTGGAATTGGAGAACCCTACTAGGCATACGATTGATTATATATGTTGATGTGAGCACCGCATCACCCCATAGATATTTAGGGACATGCCGAGCAAACATGAAGGCACGAGCAACCTCTAACAGATGTCTATTTTTCCTCTCTGCAATTCCATTATGTTGAGGAGTTTCAACGCAGGAACTCACATGAATGATTCCATTTTGCGCGAGGAAAGTGACAAGAATGCTGTTAAAATAGTCTCTCGCATTATCAGTCTTCAAAATTTGAATCTTGGCGTGAAATTGAGTACAAATCATCATATAAAACTGCTGGAATATTTTATGAGTTTCAGATTTATCCTTCATTAGATATGTCCAAGTATGACGGGAATGATCATCGATAAAAGTAACAAACCACCTAGCGCTATTGAGAGTTTGAACCTTCATAGGTCCCCAAATATCACTATGAATTATTGTAAATGGGTGTGTAGGACGGTACCCAAAGCTCGGATAATTCGATTTAGTGTGCTTAGCCAACTGACATACTTCACATTGATAAAACTGAACCTTTTTATTGATAAACAGCTTCGAAAATAACCGTTCAAGATAAGTAAAGCTCGGATGACCGAGTCGAAAGTGCCATAACAAAACTTCATCACTACTCTTAGCTAAGCTAGATATCTGGTTGGCAAACTTTTGCGAATCTCCACAGCAAACTACATCCTGGTTCGCATCCTTGAGAACGTAGAGCCCATTGGTCGCTTTAGTGATTCCAATCGTCTTCCCTGATCCCACCTCCTGTAAGTGGAAACTAGAGTGAAGAAACTTAGCTTCACAATTTAATTATGAGGTTAACTGGCTGACAGATAACAAGTTGCAATTTAACTGAGGTACATAGAGTACTATAGATAGGGTAATGTCTTTCGTTAATTGAATCCATAAAATCCCAACTACAGGAGCAATACTTCCATCAGCGACCCTAACTCCTGCTTTCCGAGGAAAAGGCTGAAGGTCATGAATTAGCTTCCGACAACCCGTCATCGTATCAGAAGCCCCAAAATCTGAAATCTAGACATTATAATTATGTAGTTTCAGAGTATAGGCAGTAGATATGTTACCTTCAGCGAAGCTTCCAGAAAAAATAATTGGTAGGAGTGTTCGATGAATTTCCTGGTTTAAGAGCATCAACAAGTAGCTTCTTCAAAACCTCTAGTTGGCCTTTTGAGAATTGACCATCGTCATCTACAGCACTGCTAGCGGCAGCATTAGCACGAGGAGGATTCCTCGCATTTCGGCGCTCGGAACGTGATTTCCAGTTCGCGGGCTTTCCTCCAAATAGCTCCCAACACGGAGCTTTAGTGTGCCAGGGTTTTTTACCGTGCTCACAGTAGAAGGTTGTATCCCCCTCTTTTTCTTTTTGCTTGTTAGTGCCATAACTCAGTAAACCAACTCCAGGAGCTTCAACCTTTAGGGTTGACCCATCAGCAGTAGGTTTTACATCAGAAATCATGACATGACGTAGATATTCTTCGCGATGAATTTCTGCTACTACCTCTTCAAGATCAGGGAATGCCTTCGTGGCCATGACTCTACCCTTTGCTGCATCCAACTCAGGGTTGAGACCTAATAGGAATGACAGTGTTCTCTTCTTTTCTACAAACTTCCTAAAGGTCTCAGCATCTTCCATTGTGGTCCAATTTTGAGCCTCGTACATGTCCAATTGAAGCCATGAATGAGTCAAGGAATTATAGTAATCGTTGGTACTCATATCTCTCTGTTTAAGATTGAAAAATTTGTTTTCAATCTCTAACAGAGCAGACAAGTTATCAACTGTGGAATAAGCCTTCTTAGCATGATCCCAAGTAGACTTAGCTAAAGGGTGGAGAAGGTAGTTTTCTCCAATCTTCGGTAACATTGTGGAGATTAGCCATCCACACACAAAATTGTCTTCATTATTCGACTATTCATACTTTGCGTCGGCTTTGGCTGGTTCCTTGGCATCCCATGAAGATAGCCAGCCTTGTCACGACCAGTCACATAGATTAGAAAAGACTGCGACCAGTGGAGATAATTGGTGTCGTCTAATTTGTAGATGACCACCTATCTTGGATACAAATCAGATCCAGAGTTTTGATTAAGTGCCATAGTTCCCTGGTTATGGGAGTTGGCTTCAGAGTTTTGAGAAGTAAAAGAAGAGATTTCAGAAGAGGATGAATCGTTGGTCATAACTGAGATTAGGGTTTAGAACAGCAGCAGGAGCAAGAGTCAAGAACCCGCTCTGATACCATAATGAAATCTGACGACTCAGGTATGAGGGAATAAATTTCGTATGCATTAGGTTAAGGGCTAAAGCCCTATATATATAAAATAATACAGGAGTCCTTATTCAGGTAGGTATTCTAATCAGCTAATAGTAATCTAAACTTCCTATATTAGATTCCAATCCCAACATGGAAAGAATAACTAATTAGGTACAACTAAAATACAAATATTACTATTCAACAAAGACATTCTCAAGGAACTTCTAATTTACCGAATCAAATGCTTTCATAATGTCCACCTTAACAACATACCTAGCTGAAACATTCTTCAAGTGATACGAACTCACTAACTCTTAAGCCATAAAAATATTGTCGCTAATGAGCCTATCTCTAACAAACGCTGTCTGACTATTGCTAATAATCCCAAACAAACAATCTTTAATTCGATTAGCCAAAATCTTTGTAATGCATTTGTAGTGGACATTACAGCAAAAGAAGGGACGGAACTCCTCCATTTTAGTGGCATTAAGAACCTTAGGAACTAAGGTTAAAATAGTAGAATTTACCTCAGTAGGGAGATCCCTCCGCAATGAAGAAGTACTGCATAGCCTTAACAACATCAACCCCCACTAAAGTTCAAGAAGCTTTGAAGAAAGTAGCAGTGAAACCATCGGGGCCGGGGATATTGTCATCTCCCATAAAAAACATAGCTTCTTCACTTCTTTGTCAGTAATAGGGAGAACCAATTTTCCAGCTTGTTCAATAGTGATTTTATGGACCAGAAGATCCTTGTAAAACTCACAGTGCCAAGCTTAACATCCAAATTAATTTTCCCAGAAGGTTTTTGTAAAAGGAAATAGCCTCATTCCTAATCCCAGCTAGAGTAGTCACCTCATCTCCATTTGGCTTAACCAACTTCAGAATATTATTATGAGCCCTTCAGACTTTCATAGATCTGTGAAACTAACTTGTATTAGAGTCCCCAAGGTTAATCTTCAACTCCCTAGCCTTTTGCTTCATTATAGATTCCTCAACATCTCTCAAATCCATCCAAATCTTCGTAAGGGCAACTTCAGTAGCAAAGGAACCAGGCCTAGGATTATTGATAGACAGAAATATGTTACATTTTCCGCCATATTTGATACGCTTTCATGTGGTATTTGAGTGTTAATGTTATTCTTTTAATGGTTTTGATCAACTTTATGATAATTAGTCTTAAATAGCCTCTTGAGACACTTTTCTCCATTTTCACATCTTCCAAGAAATTTTTGATGAGTTTTCAGGTCATATCATTATTTAGATAATATCTATACGAAGCCACAGGTTCAAACGGTGCTCAAATCGGAGTCCAGACGCTCAAGATATCAAGGTTTGAAGTTTAACGCTATGCTAGCCAGGGTTAGAGTAAACGCAACAAGATGCTAAGGAAGAAAAGGAGCTAGCGTCCCGTCAGTGAGACTCGGTGTGCAACTAGTGTTCAGATGGCGTGTAATCGGCATGCATGCTAGTTACACGCCGCAACAATGGGCAGATTTTATAAATAGGGTTTTTAGAAGCCTAATTAAGAGACGACGACGAGACTTAGTTCCCAGCTCATTTTCGACGAACACCCCCGACCTCCAACACCTAGAAAACCCTCTCGGAGTCCAAAAATCATCTACCCATCATCATCCTTCATCTCCCACATCACTGAAATAGTAGGAGAAGATCAAGATTCATCCGGACATGAAGAAATTAGTGGAGCTTTTCATCTCTTTCATCCTAGGTTGTATTTCTCAAATCTTCACTCTGCATTGCTGTAAGTAAACCCCCTAGGGTTCGGTGAGTGGAACCTTAGGGTATTGATGATTGATTACGCTCCTATTACTTTGGATTTATTTCAGTTTAATTCAAGTTGAGATGTTATTCAGATCTATGTGTTCTTCATCTTCTATTTCTTGTTTCTATGATAAAGATGCATGATTAGGGTTAATTTTTTGATTTAGTAATGCCTTGATTCAAGTGTTTGTCACTTGGAGTGTTGCACTTCAATGTTATGCATAGATTCGATCATACTAGCTATGAGTTTTTAGGTTTAAAGACCAAAAATCATTTCATCAAACACCTTGTGCGCATTCTACTTTCAATGTAAATGGTGACCAATGGCCATTTGTTAGTGGTTAATGTTGAGTTCTATTTGAATCTATCCAATGAGCTTAGGATTCGTGTCGATGTTATGTTGAAATATCTCATCTGGTTTATTAGAACTGTTTTAGTCCAAAGTTGTGTAATCATGATTCATGAACCCGAAAGGGGAAACTTGCTTGACCCTTATTTCTCTCCCATTTGATCCATCTTGTGTTTTGTCTTTGTGCGCTTTGAACAATTTGTTGTCAAAACCTTACTTCCATGCTACTTGAGCCAGTACTTGAGTTAGTTTGTTATAGCTTGAGCCAGCCTTGTCTTGAGATTGTGATTGCGAAGTGTGTGTTTTGTTTGTTCCACCAATTTGAACACCTCTCTCAGAACTGAGTAAGCCAAACCTAGAGACCCTCGAGAAATACTACCTTGGCCAAAAGCTAGGTATCTTAGGTAACTCTTTCTTCAACGATCAAATTTTTGCGCCGTTGCCAGGTAATTTTTGTTTGGTCAGAAACCTTTTGAGTTTTTATGTTCCACCCTTTACTTTTTTTTTGTTTTTATTTGATTGTGTTCCTGTATCTGTGATAATGATTGCATACTTGTAACTCCTTGTTATTCGTTTTGTTGTTTATGCAGCATCCCGAAGACTTTGAGAATCCTTTCCACGAATACATGGCGGATGCAAGAAGATCATTGGCGGATTTCACCAAGCTTGTGGTGGGAGAAGCCGAAAGAAGTATTGTTCTACCCCAGATTGCAGCAGCAGACGTCGAGCTGAAGTCGCATCTAATAAACATCATCTCCAATATACCATATCATGGGAGTCCTGAAGAGTGCCCAGCCGCGCACATTGAGAACTTCCTTGAGCTCTGCAATACCTACAGGTCGCAAAGAGTTTCAGCGAATGCTATTCGTCTCATGTTGTTTCCCTTCTCACTTATGGGGGCAGGAAAAAGAGGTGGCTCAATAGTCAACCTGGTGAAACTTTCACCAATTGCTTGCCCAAGAAATCTTGGAGGAATTCTTTCCACCCTCCAAGACTTGCTCACAACCGGGCCCTACAAGGATTCCTTAAGCCTAGGTATGTGAATCTATTCAAACACAAGGCTTCCCCAGCAGCTACACAAGCCAGGATCAAAGTCAGGCCACGCCAGGCACTCATGCTAGCACCAGCCCCAGATCTGGGCCCTAGGTCGAGCCTAGCATCAAGCTTAGGACTTGGCTAAATCCCTAGGATCCCAATAGCCAAGGACCAGCTCAGAGACCCCCTTGAGTCTTCCTACAGGAGTGCGAGAGAAAGAGAGCTGAAGGCTTGGCCACAAAAGTCAGAAGCCCTGAGCCAAGCCCCAACACGGGCACCGGACTAGGCCTAGCACCAAGGTTAGGCCCCAGGACCCAACCGGCACTTGAAGGTACCCTGAAGCCATTCTTGAAGATCTGGCCAAGACAGAAGTCCAAAGGCCTAGCCAGATTTGAAGAGGGTCGAGAGCTGATCCTGCCAGAGGCACTGGGCCAGAATCTAGGCCCTACGTCAGATCGATTTGGGTCGACCCAACAATTGGCTTTTGCCTTGTGGGATTTTCCAAAGGCATTGGAAACCTTATGGCCCCAAGATCAGCCTCCAACAAGCCGTGTTGTATTCAGAAAAGTATTTAAGGGGAAGCCACATGCTACAACGCTCACACATGATCCGGGCCTGATCAATCAATCCGACCGTGAACAGGATTCCTCCCCGAACAAGGAAACCCTGATGCCATGGGATGAAGACCGTGTTTCCAAGTCCTAATAGGATTGGGACACACGGAGGAGCTTAATCTGAGTTCAGAATCCAGTTACAGACACAACCATCCATCTCTGAGCCGGATACGGATTGCTGCCTATATTAGGGTTTCTCTAGTTTTGCTGGATTAGCCGGATTAGGACTTTTCTTGCTTTCCAAGACTATTTAAGTGTTTGTTTTGGTTTTTCCTTTCTAGTTCTGATTGTTTAGGATTAATTTAGTCTTTATAGTCTCCTAGTTAGGACTCTTAATTATTTCTTTAATAGTTTAGGAAGTAGTATCATAAGAGGAATATGAGAGCTTGTTCCCTACTCCTCCCCTATAAATAGAGGCCGCCGGCCTCTCTTGTAGAACACAACCCCTTTTATTAATAAACTACTTCAGAACTTTGTTATTTTCCCTTCAAGCTTTTGCTCATTGTTGCATTGCTTAAGGTTTGGCTTATCGTCTAGGGTACTCACCCCTTGAAGTGGCGTATTCGACTTGATACTTATGGTTCCTACCTCTCTATAGCTAGTGGCTCAACGTCCGATTCCATCCTTGTTTCATAGGTTAGGTTTGTTGCTTGAAGATCAACTTGCGGTGGTTAGGGTCGTCTGCCCATAGTTGCGACGGTTCACATCAATATGAATGATGATCGTTGTACGAATGTTGGTACATATTCCAAGAGCTCTAAGAGCTTGCGCACATCATGGATTTAGAGATGTACAACTTGCCAATTTCTTTGGCACTAGTTTAAATGATGCGACAATGATGATGGCGAATCAGTTGGCGCAATGTGATGTTTCTACTCTGTCTCTAGAAGAAGCTCTTGCTCATTATGCCTCAGTTGCAAAGAAGAGTAGATCATGGACGAGGAGAGATGCTCGTCGTGATTCTAGTAAGGGTGATATCACTCCTTTACAAACCTTAGTTGATTCTGAAGCTCCCGAGTTGAAGAAGTTGCAGCAACAAGTTAATAGGATGTCATCTGGACAACCTAAGTCTCGAAGTTTCTCGTTTGAAGGTTCTTTCAATGAAGTAAAGAGCCGAGACAGTCGTGGTGATCCTCCACATCCTAAGCGCGCTTGTTTCATGTACCTTGGAGCCAAAACTTTCCAGGAGTCGTGTGGATGGTGCTTAACTTGCAACCACAATGGTGGCGTATGCCACAACTTTGGAAGCAATCTTCCTTTGAATAGTGAGGAGTTGAACTTCATTTCTCAAGGCTATCCTCAAAATTAGTCTGGGTATGGCTGATTCAGACAGCAAGCACGGTTCAATGTTGACTACAACTAGGATCAGAAGAGAAATTTGGGGAACCAAGGACTAGGAAGTGGTTCGACCTCTATGCCAACCTCTAGGATCAACTGGAAGGACTAATAATGGATCATCTAGTAGCGCAGAGCCGAATACTAGAGAGATTATGAAGAGGTTGGATAGAATGGAGATCAAGAACCAGCAGAGAATTTATCGCAAGGAGAGCAAGTATGACATGAGGTTTGCAACTACAGAGATGCAAATCAAGGGTTAGATTGCTCAATCTCAGAGGACAGAGCAACAGATTCCTGAGCTGGTGAAGCTTGTGGATCGAATCTGTGACCAAAAGGAACTTTACCTAGCACCATCGAGCCTAACCCACGCCTAGAGCATCTGAAGTCGGTGGTGGCGCAAGAAGAAGAAAGTGAAGAAGAAGGAAGCAACAAAGAAGGAATTGAGGAGATTGTTGTACCTATAGAGACCCCTCAAGTTAAGGCAGTAGTTGCTCCTTATGTCCCACCTATTCCATTCCCTAACCGAGTAAGGGAGGAGTCGCAAGATGAATCTTTCCCCGCCTATCTCAAGGTTCTTGAGAGAGAAGATATAATGACTCATTTCTTGCATGCTCTAGTTAAGATTCCTTCTTACGCTAAGTTCTTGCAAGACACTCTACTTGGGAAGGAAGATGTTGAGTTGGAAGCTATTAAGGTTGTTGAGGAGGTGCTACCTCCTCTGGTTATTGAGGAGACGGATCAAGTGGTAGCAATGCTAGAAAAGGTGCACGTCAACAGAGAATTCTTGGACACCATCGTCAAGAAGCCATCAAGCATCGACCACTTGAAGAAGGAGGAATTGACGCAAGTTGACGAAATGGCGCTTGCTACGAATTGTTCACAACTACCCCAAAAGCAGGTTGCCAAGAAGCGCAAGGATCCAAGAATTTTCTCTTTTCACTTGAAGGAGGAATTGATGCAAGTTGACGAAATGGCACTTGGTACGAACTGTTCACAACTCCTCCAAAAGCAGGTTGCCAAGAAGCGCAAGGATCCGAGAATTTTCTCTTTTCCTTGCATATTGGTTCCCATTGCATAGATAGGGCTCTTGGTGATTTAGGAGCTAGTATTAATGTTATGTTGATAGCTGTAAAACAGTGGTCAAATTACTAGATCGAATTCCAGAGGTCTCTTCCAATTGTTTACTCAAAAAAGTAAGCAAAAATTCAGGTTTAAAATAAAGTTGGATGGTGTGAGTTCCATGACTTATAAACTATTATGCGAATGAAATGAAATTGAATTAAAAGAAAGATTGATTGATTAAGGTTGATTAACGAATGGCAGACAAAAGCTTAGACTCGAATCCCCTAAGATTACAAGGACACTGGTGATCACAAAACCGATGACTTTCGATCCTAATTCATTCAGTTCTTAGACACCACCACAACTCCTTACCCTTAGGTCTAAGTCCGCGAACGTTCGCTCTATCGGAACTAACTAACAAGATTAATTAACCGTTTGTGCGTTCTCTTCTGCAATGAAAAACTAACTGGTGCACCTAACTGATTTTAGTGAGTTACTCTAGAAGCGGATAAACCCTAAACGGTTCCTACGAAAGGAATAATCCATTGAATAGGTTAATTGATTGATTTGAGGTTCTAAAATAAGGTGGACGTTAACCAACTATCCTTATTTGAACAGGAAACTAATCTAGGTGATCAAGCTAGAAAAGAAACACAAATTAAGAACAAACCAATTATGAAAAAGAAACTATCTGAATTAAAATCTAATCACCGCCGATCCGTGACCGCTTTAAAGCCCCAGGTCACTTAGGGTTCATCTAATCTAAGCTTAACAAGTTTAGCTAGTCATGTTTAAATCAAGAGAATCGAAAACAACAAAGGAGTTCATCTTAACAAGGGAGAACAAAGAAGAATTGTAAAACCTAATTGCGATGACTCAGGTGAAGCTTCAAACTCAAGAAATCTTCACTCCTAGCTCCGAGCACTCCGAGATGGAAAGATGGTGTCGGGATCTCTCTAGGAACTCCAAGAAATGCTCTAAACTCTCTCTATCATCTCTAGAAGTCTAAAATTTGGAATCCCTGAATTGTGGGGGTGAAGGGCTGCTTATATTGCTGCTTTTCCAATTCTGTGCCGGAATCGAGCCATGTTTTCGGCGAGAACTTTAAAGTTCTCACCAAAAACTTGTAACATATTTAAGAAAATCTATGCGAGAATTGTCAACTACTTCTTCACAATGTTCTAGGCGAGAACATTGAAGTTCTCGCAGAGAACTTCTTTGTAATCTTTTCTTGATCAGCGACGAGAAATTTAATTACTTTTTGAACGACTTTTCAGCGAGAAGATTGGGAGTTCTCGCTGAAATCTTTGGTGCTGAGCAGCTTCCCTTAATTCTTTGGTTGGTTTGAGTGCTGGATCAAACCCTTGTAATTTCTTGAGCTCCATCGCTTCCCGAACAGGTCTGACGGCTACATATTTGACGACAAAAACTTGTGTACTCAAAGAGACACTAGAAAATACATCAAATAGACCCGAAATGAGCCAAATTAACCAATTTGGTAGGAAATAGCGTTAATGAATGAAAACCCACTAAACTACACCTAAAGTCGTGCTACTAGCAATAAAATTTCGCTTAAACGGGGCTGATAATCACAATAATTCTAGTGTCATCAAATTACCCCACACTTAAGCTTTTGCTTGTCCTCAAGAAAATTAAATTAGAACACACTCAAGTTCACAAATGACAAGATCGATTAAATTGAGATTCAATTCTTAACAATGAATTTTAAACCATTACACTTGGAACAATTAACCTAAACATGCATACATATCAGCCAAACAACCCGATCTCACTAATTCTCTGTACACAATCAAGTAGTGATGTGATCTGGGCCACCAGCCCCGGTGCAAATGCTTATTCGTATACCCCACCAGGGTCACCAACTAGGAGCAGAAGCCTAGGGCCTTACAAGAAGCGCTTAGAGCCAAGACTTACTCACAACTGGGCCCTACAAGGATTCCTTAAGCCTAGGTATGTGACCCTATTCAAACACAAGCCTTCCCCAGTAGCTACACAAGCCAGGATTAGAGTCAGACAACTCCAAGCACTCATGTTGACACCAGCCCCATGTCCGGGCCCCGGGACGAGCCTAGAACTGAGCCTAGCATCAAGCTTAGGCCTTGGCTCAATCCCTAGGAGCCCAGAAGTCAAGGACCAGCTCAGATACCCCCTTCAGGTCTTCCTAGAGGAGTGCCAGAGAAAGAGAGCTGAAGGCTTGGCCACAAAAGTCAGAAGCCTTGAGCCCAGCCCCGACACGGGCACCAGACTAGGCCTAGCACCAAGACTAGGCCCCAGGTCAGTTCCCATGGACCCATGACCCAAATGGCACTTGAAGATCCCCTGGAGGCATTCTTGAAGACCTGGCCAAGACAGAAGTCCAAAGGCCTGGCCAGATTTTAAGAGGGCCGAGAGTTGAGCCTGCCACAGTAGCCTGGCCAAAATCCGGGCCCTACACCGGATCAATCTGGGCTGAGCCAACAATTGGCCCGTGCCTTGTGGGATTTTCCAAAGGCATTGGAAACCTTATGGCCCCCGGATCAGCCTCCAACAAGCCATGTTGGATTCATAGAATTATTTAATGGGGAGCTACGTGCTACAACGCTCACACACGATCCAAGCCCAATGAAGCAATCCGATCGTGAACAGGATTCCTCCCCAGACAAAGAAACCCTGATGCCACGGGCTGAAGAGCGTGTTTCTAAGTTCTAATAGGATTGGGACACACGGGGTAGCATAATCCGAGTCAGAATTTGGTTATACACACAACCATCCATTTTCGAGCTGGATACGGATTCCTGCCCGGATTAGGGTTTCTCCGGTTTTTCTGAATTAGCTAGATTAGGAATTTTCTTGCTTTCCAAATGTTTGTTTTGTGATATGACCCAACCCGACTGCCCAAGTATCCGTAAGTACTCATACACTCCACCAGGGTCACCCGTCCAAGGAAGAACCTTAGGGCCCTACAAGAAGCGTATAGAGCTAAGGGAAGGCCACCTACAAGACCCCAAGCCCAGGTATGAGATAAGGTACAGGCTCAGGCCTCCCCCTACAGGTAGGAAAGCTCAGGAGGAAGAAATGCCACTCCAAGCCATGCTGCTGGCCGAGTGTAGAAACCCTAGAGCTGAAGGTAAGCCTCGGTCGGATCCTGACCTCCTATCCAAGGACCCTGAAGATGAAGCACCCTCCAGAGACCCTCTGGAGGCCTTTCTGGAGTATAGGAGCAAGAGAACCCAAGAGTACCTGGCCAAGAAGGGATGGCTACCCAAGACCGACCCGGCGCCAAGTCCTTAGGAGAATTGGAGCACCTGGTTCCAAGGCACCACCCCTGGCCCGACCCTAGCCCATGAGAGTCACGTATGGAGCTATCTGAGGTGATGCCCGAAGCTAGGAGAGGAATCCCCGAGAAGAAATGAAGAAGTTCCCAAACCGGCCCCGCCCCGAGCCCTAGACCGAGAGCCGAGCCGACCGAGATTATTTTATGGGAATGGACGCCGTGTGGACCAAGCCTTTTGGGGCCCTAGCCTTTGGACCAGCCCGGAGCATCAGGCCCCAAGTCCCGACGAAGGCTCGCCAACGAAGAAGAAGAAGCCCGAAGCCGAGCAAAGGCCTGGCCCGAAGACCGGCTGCCCGCCGAGTCCTAGTCCCACTCGGACTAAGAAACCCTAAAACCGCTGGTTTAGGGTTTTAAGTGTTTTATTCCTATTTTGAGTTGGATTCTTGGATTTAAAGACTATTTAATTGTTTTTACTTTTTAGTAGGACTTGTTTAGGGGATTGAGGATTCTAATTAGGAATAGGACTTTTTATTCTATTCTTATTTAGGAATTAGACTTTAGAGAGGAGAGCTTGTTCCCTCCCTATATATAGAGGCCTCCGGCCACCCTTGTAAGAAACAACTTTGATGAAATAAACCCCCTTTTTTATAGAACTCAGTTCTTGAAACCTTGTTGTATCTGCATGTTGCGATACTGAAGGCCCCGACTTATCATCAAGAGCATCCATCTCTTGGCGTGGCGTCATCGACTGGACACTTCTGGTTCCCGGCTATATACAGCCGACGGGTCAAAGTACTTATCCGCCCCCGGTTCCCGACGGTTCTACCTCGTTGCACAGTCTCAACTTGCGGTGTTCAAGGGTCGTCTGCCCACGGTTGCAGCGGTTCACATCATTTTGGTTTTTCCTTTCTAGTTCTGATTGTTTAGGATTAATTTAGTCTTTTTAGTCTCCTAGTTAGGAATCTTATTTATTTCTTTAATAATTTAGGAAGTAGTATCATAGGAGGAATAAGAGAGCTTGTTCCCTACTCCTTCCCTATAAATAGAGGCCGCCAGCCTCTCTTGTAGAACACAACCCCTTTGATTAATAAACTATTTTAGAACTTTGTTCTTTTCCCTTCAAGCTTTTTCTCGTTGTTGCATTGCTTAAGGTTTGGCTTATCGTCTAGGGTACTCACCCCTTGAAGTGGCGCCTTCGACTTGATACTTCTAGTTCCTAGCTCTCTATAACTAGTGGGTCAAAGTCTGATTCCATCCCGTTTTCATTGGTTAGGCTTGTTTCTTGAAGATCAGCTTGCGGTGGTTAGGGTCGCCTTCCCACGGTTGTGGCGGTTCACATCAGTTGGTATCAGAGCACGATTCAACACTAGGACCAAATCTATCTCAGTCTCCATGTTCATTTTTGGATTCATATCCTTTACTTTATGTTCTGTAGAAAACTTTCAAAAATCTTCATCTATTTCAAGTTCTTGTATTCAAGTTTCGATTATGAGGTAGAAAAGGCTGGCATCGAAGAAAATACCAAAAGAAGTTCGGAAATAGAAAATAACTAAAAAACAATGCAAGGCCACCTTGCCAAGTTCTTTTCATTGTAAGTTGTGTTTAGGAAGAGGGGATAGAAAATAGAATATCTTGCGTTGCTTTTGTATCTAACCATGGCAGACGAGAGGCTCAGCAATATGAAGGATCACATGAATACCATGGCTGAAGCCCTAGCCGGAGTACAAGCGGCCCTAGCAAGGCTTGAGAGGGGAGTCGACGATCGTGAGGAGCATGGAGATGGACCCCATGACGAGCTCAACCGAAGGTATAGAAGACTAGTTCAGGAGATTGATGATGACGTGTGCAGCCTCAAGCTTACCATTGCTAAGTTTGCTGGAAAGGCCAATGCCGACGAGTACCTTGATTGAGAAAGAAGCATGGAGGACTTCCTCGAGTGCCACAATTATTCGGAAAGAAAGAAGGTAACCATGGAAACCATTGAATTTACTGATTATGCTGCTCTTTGGTGGAGCCAAATCAGGAGACAGGTCCAAAGAGACGAGGAGGACCCCATCGTTACATGGAAAGACATCAAGAGAAGAACGAGGAAGCGATTTGTACTGGCTGCCTACACACGTGACTTGCACACCAAGCTTCAAACCTTGAAGCAAGGAGCCATGTCTGTGGAGGAGTACAACAAATAAATAGAGATGTTGGTGACAAGGCTTGACTTGAAGGAGGATGAGGAAGCCAGGATAGCCAGGTTTACCGGAGGCCTACAACAAGACATCATGCACCCAGTCAACGTAATAAACTATGTTGACTATGAGGACTTAGTATCCCTAGCCATCCGAATAGAGAGAAATCTAAAGAAGGGTTTTGGGAGGAGATCTAAACCACATGCCAACCCTTGGAAAGGGAGTTCAAGTGCTGGCCACACCCCATGGAAGCCAAGCCAGCCTCGGAGTACCGAGCCCCGATCGGGCCCTAACCCTAAAGAAACGGCACCACGGGTAACACCTACTCCCAACACCTCTACTGTTCAAAATTCTAACTCACGTCCTAGTGGAATTGTGAGCTTTAAATTTCAAGGGAGAGGACACTTCTCTAGGGACTGCCCAAACCAAAGAACAATGGTGCTTAGAGAGGGAGAGATATAGACGGATGATGAGAAAGAAGAAACTATGGGAGAGGAAGCTGAATCCGAAGATGGTTAAGAAGTACAACAAGCTGGGCTAGAGAAGTTTTCATGCATATTTTTATGTGCCTTGATCCCGAAGCTAAGAGCTGACTCGGTCATCTGGGCTTAGCCAAAAAGTCTGCCCAACCCCAAAGTTGGGGTCCTGCCCAGCCCCGGAACCGGATTCCTGCCTAGCCCTGGAGCCGGAGTCCTGCCCAGCCCGATGTGAACCACGGCCGACTATGCTCCGTGACCATAACCACCGCAAGTTGATGCTCCTAGCAACCAAAAAACTTATGGAACCGGGATGGAATCAGACTTTGACCCATTAGCTTCAGGTGAGCTAGGAACCAGAAGTATCAAGTCGAAGGCGTCACTTCAAGGGGTGAATATTCTAGATGATAAGTCGATCTAGACGACAGTCAATTCCATGAAAGTCGAAAAGAGAATTGCATAACAATGCAAGAGAAAAACCGAAGTTTAAGAGTTTATTTAATTCAAAGGTGATGAGCCCAACAAACCCTGGACCCGCCCTGAGCCTCCTTTCACAAGAAGCCAAACCAAGGCCTTCCGAGAGAAACTTAACGCCTACATAGAGTCCTGGAGTAAAGAGGGGCATGAAGAAGATGCTGATTGATTCATGAAGAAAGGCTACACCCTCTTGGAGATTCAAGAAGACATCAGGACTCACCCGGAGCAGGGCCCGAACAGGAATACTAAAGCTTCGGGCCAAGGCCAAGACCAGCCGGAGCCCGACCGAGCAAAGTCTGTCGACCAGCCGAAGCTCGATCGAGCAAAGCCCGCCGGGCCGCCACCAAAGATCAACCGGCCCACGCCACCGAAGCCCAACCGGCCCAAGAACCGCCGATCGCCACCGGATCAGGGTTTTTGCCCTAAATCGGTCTTTCATTCAACATTTAAGACTTCCACTATTATTTTATGTTTTATTCCTTTTTAGTCGGATTGTTTAGACGTGTTAGGACCCTAATTAGGATTAGGAGTCTTTATTTTATTATTATTTAGGAAGTAGTCTTTAGGGAGGAGAGCTTGTTCCCTCACCTATATAAGGAGGCCGTCGGCCACCCTTGTAAGACACCTTTGAAATCAATAAACTTCTGTTTGAATATATGTTCTCTTCCCTTCAAGCCTTTGCTCGTTGTTGCATCGCTTAAGGATCGACTTATCATCAGAAGCATCCATCTTCTGAAGTGGCGTCTACGACTTGATACTTCTGGTTCGTAGCTGTTATATAGCTAACGGGTCAAAGTCCTCTCCATCCCCGGTTCCCGACGGTTCTACCTCGTTGCACGGTATTCAACTTGCGGTGTTCAAGGGTCATCTGCCCACGGTTGCAGCGGTTCACATCAAAAGGTGGGCCTCTATTTATAGGTGGAGGAGTAGGGAACAAGCTCTCCTTTTCCTTCTAAATAGCTACTCCTAAACTAATAAAGAAATAATAAAAAGAGTCCTAATTAGAATAATAAAGAGGACTTAAACTAATCCTAATCTATCCTAAAAGGGAAGCAAAATTCGTACAAAGGAAAGTCTTCTTCCTATAAAAGAAAACTAAAAAGGAAGCTGAAAATTTCCTAAAAAACAAAGTGGGTTCTGGGATAATTATCCAAATAAATATCAAACAAATTCTTAAAATTAATCCCTTTTGTAGATCACTAGTAAAGTCCATGAGCTACAATTTTCATGTTGGACATCAACCCAAATTATTTCTCCAGGTAACCCATAATCGTCAATATTTTTCGGGCTATGAATCTGTCCAGAAATCCGGATTTGGCCTTTATTACTTTAGTTTTAGCCCGTAGCTGCTTGGCCATGAGCTGGCCTCTTGGCTCTTCTCCAAGGCTGGATTCTCCTCCTTTATCTCCTCTTGGATCAGGCTCAGGTGGTGGCCTGATCTTGGCTCCGATCATTGGATCCCTCGGATCAGCATCCAAGCTCCACTCCTTGATGCTTAGGCCATGCATCACTAGGACTTCATCCAGCTGTATCTCCTTCAATTCTCCTCCAAATTCAGTGCCGTTTGTTGGAGAGTCATCCTGGGGCCACAAGGAGTCCAGTGCCTTTGGAAAATCCCAAAAGGCACGGGAAAATTGTTTGCTGGGCCCAAATCGCTCAGGCATAGTGCCCGGATAGGGGACTGGTGCCTGTGGCAGGCTTAGCTTGGGGCCTTCTTCAAATCTGTCCAGGCCTTTTGACTTCTGTCTTTGCCAGGCTTTCAAGGATGCTTCTTGAGTGTCTTTGAGTGATAGTTTGACTCTGGGGCTCATAGGAGTCGTTCTGGCAGAAGTCCAAGACAGAAGTCCAAAGGCCTGGCTAGATTTGAAGAGGGGCGAGAGCCACTACAACAAAATCGGATGTTTGTCACAGTTATTTAGTCACGGTTATACAAACCGTGACTAATTAGTCACGGTTCGTATAAACCGCAACTAATTAGTCACGAGTTTTACTATAATCGTGACTAACTAGTCACGGTTCGTAATCAGTCACGGTTGGACCAAAACCGTGACCAACCAGTCACGGTTTATTGCTTAAATCGTGACTAGTTGGTCACGGTTTTGGTCCAACCGTGACAAAAAACCCATTTTTTTGTAGCTAGCTGAGCCTGCTACAGGCGCTCGGCAAAAATCTGGGCCCTACGCTGGATCGATCTTGGCTGAGCAAACAATTGGGTCGTGCCTTGTGGGATTTTCCAAAGGCATTGGAAACCTTATGGCCCCAGGATCATCCTCCAATAAGTCGTGTTGGATTCAGAGAAGTATTGAAGGGGGAGCCACGTGCTACTACGCTCACAGATGATCCGGGCTCGATCAAGCAATCTTAGCGTGAACATGATTTCTCCCTAGACAAGGAAACCCTGATCCAACGGGCTGAAGACCGTGTTTCCAAGTCCTAATAGGATTGGGACACACGGAGGAGCATAATCCGAGTCAAAATCCGGTTATACACACATCCATCCATTTCCGAGCCGGATATAGATTCCTGCCCGGATTAGGGTTTCTCCGGTTTTGCCGGATTAGCCGGATTAGGACTTTTCTTACTTTCCAAGACTATTTAAGTGTTTGTTTTGTTTTTTTCCTTTCTAGTTCCAATTGTTTAGGATTAATTTAGTCTTTTTAGTCTCCTAGTTAGGACTCTTAATTATTTCTTTAATAGTTTAGGAAGTAGTATCATAAGAGGAATAGGAGAGCTTGTTCCCTACTCCTCCCCTATAAATAGAGGCCGAAGGCCTCTCTTGTAGAACACAACCCCTTTGATTAATAAAATACTTTAGAACTTTGTTCTGTTCGCTTCAAGCTTTTGCTCGTTGTTGCATTGTTTAAGGTTTGACTTATCGTCTAGGGTACTCACCCCTTGAAGTGGCGCCTTCGACTTGATACTTCTGGTTCCTAGCTCTCTATAACTAGTGGGTCAAAGTCTGATTCCATCACGGTTTCATAGGTTACGCTTGTTGCTTGAAGATCAACTTGCAGTGGTTAGGTCCGTCTGCCCACGGTTGCGGCGATTCACATCAAGTAGTAATCACCAATCATGCACAGTGCCAACCTAACCGACCAGACTTCCTCACAAAGAAAATATTTAGTAAATGGGGGAACTCTCACACTCTGTGTTTAGGAACATGTTTATGCTCTCTGTAACATCCCATTTCGACCACACCCAAAATATTGATCGATTCACCCATATATATAATATGGTCATCATATAAGACAAAACGGCAAATCCTACCATGAAAACACCCCTTAGTGTTTTGATATCAAAACACCCATCATAACTGTTCATTTTTTAAGGGGAGATCTAATGGTCCATGTTCAAAGAAGTGTAATTGTATATCTTTAATTTTTTAGATTCTTATTTTTCAAGGTCTTTAATTATAATTAAATTAAATTATTTTAATTTTCCATCTCTTCCTATCATTTTATTTTTCTGCCATCTGCACGTTATTTTTGCTTCTCCGGCCATATATATTTTCCGGTCATCTTCTCCGGCCTTACTTTATAGTCGTTCGTTGTTCCATTTTTATATTTAGGAACAAGCATTTAGAGAGCCGTTTTATAATATCTTTGTACATTGTTCCATTTTCATAATTAGGAACAACCATATAGGCAGCCTTTTTATAATATATTTGTTTATTGTTCCTTTTTCATTTTTAGGAACAATCTTCTTGTAAAAATAAGAACAACCTTAGAATTAGTTTGGAACATTAGTTGAACCTTGTTCCTAATTAGAAATTCGGAACACAAACCCAAAAGAAGAAGATAATGAAGATGAATACTTTATTCCTAATTAAAATTTTGGAACAAACATTGTAGAAGAAAATGAAGATCTAGACTCTATTTAGTCAAATCACAAGATTTAGTTTTAAAATTCGGTAACAAATTACATGTTCCTAAATCGTCAACTGGAACTACTTTTTATCGAAGTACATCATCTGCCGTTGGTACGTCCCCGTTCCTTGCAATCTTCGCTCCAGCTGCGCCACGTATGCTATGGTGCTCTTCTATGATCCAGGAACATATTTGTTGAGGCTCCATGGAAAATCATATCTACAAGAACAAGAAAACCATCCTCAATCAATAAAGGGAGTGTAAGAAAAGATAGATTGCTAGATGACAGAACAATCACAGAACATAAGCTTTCAAGGTTCAGTTCAGTTGTATGAACAACAAGCATTCTAGGTTCAAATCCTGGGATCAAGTTCAACTATTTTGAAAAGCAAACATTCTATCGAAACTTTCCTACCCAACATACAGGCATCTGCAGTCCTATCATCAAATGCAACCTAACGTCCACAGAGAAAGCAAATCCTAGACCTGAATACAGAGACAAGTAACTGCCAAGATTAGTGATCTTAATTTTAACTCCACCACAACTATCTTACATATGGCAAAACCTGAAAATCCTAACTATACTTCAAAGCTGCAAAACCCTAGATTATAAGCAGAGCTAACAAAAGAATTCTATACCATATGATATACATCACTAAGCCAAAATATGACGATCCAGAGTACAAAAGAACAGAATACAAAATGGGGGAAGAGAGTGAAAGAAAGAGAGAGATGGGGAACAAGATCAGATCGCCTTACTTAGAGATGATATCGGATTAAGGCGGCGGTGAGGACGGCAGGGGTGCAACCTGGTGGCTGGTCGACAGAGTGTGCGACGTGGTGGTGAGGACGCCAACAGGGGTGCGACTCAGTGGTGGTAGTGACGACAATGGCTGGGCGATTGCCTCCGTGGTGACAGTGATGGCGGTCAAACGATTGGTTGGGACGGTCCAACGATTAAACACCAAGGGGGTGCGACGCGACGGCGGTTGTGACAACAATGGCTGGGCGATTTCCTCCGTGGTGACAGCGATGGCGGTCGAACGATTAGCTGTAGTGGTCAGACGATTGGTTGCGACGGTCGGATGATTGGATTGTGGCTGCGGCTGCGGTTGAGAGCACAATTTTTTTTCGTGGATTGTATTTTTTTAGGGTTTGTGGTAAAACCCTAGTATGATTTACTATGTATATTAATTCCAAATGACTATTTTATCCATTTTAATTTAGCCATTAGATCTACTTTCTAATCCTACGGCTCTAAGAGATGTTTTGATATCAAAACACTAAGGGGTGTTTTCATGGTAGTAGATCCCATACAAAACATAAGATAAATAAAGAAATAAAGTTACAAAATGTGGAAGCATGAGGGATTTGTTCCCAAATGACTAAGCACATTGTAATTATCATCATTTATCTTTTTTTTTTTTTGATGAATTGAGCAGATTTTATTCATCAAAAGCTTGGAAAGCCAATACAAAGTTCAAAGAACACTAAGACCCAAAAGAGTTATCAAGCTACAAAGAGAAATAAAGGAACTCTATACACCAATATCTATTGCATGGAGCTTGGGATTTTTCTCCATATAAATCTTAATTTCCCTATCAATATAAAGGATCATATCTTTCTCATCTTCATGCGTAAGATCTCCAAAGATTCTTTTGCATCTTTCTCTCCGAAGCTTCGATATGGTGATCCTCCAAAGCAGCTGTCTAAGATGTCCTCTAAAATCCTCACCCCATAGTCCAACCTCTGCAATTATCAGGTCAAAAGAGTTATACCTGTCCAGCTCCGGGAAAAAATGGTGAAGGATCAGCTTTGAGACTTTGCAATCTCTGAAAATATGATCCCTACTCTCAGCCTCTTCTTCACACAAAGCACAACACTTGTCTACAAGGGGATCCCACACACTGATCTTGTCTCTGGTGGTAATTCGGTCTGCCACTATCAGCCACGCCACAAAAGCATGCTTAGGGATAGAAAACTTACCCCATACACTGCTATACCAGCCAACTTCAGTATACTTAGGCCTGATATCATTCCACACTTTACTTACTTTAAATTTTGGCATAACACTTCCATTCCATAGGAGATCACCTTCAGCATCCATAGATATAAAATCCTGTGCCAAAGTCCTCAACTTCAAAATTCTCCTCCAATGCCAAGACCCAGCAGTCAACTCCAGCTGCCAGAAGACCTTTCTCTTAATCTTGTAATAGTGTATCCAAGCCACCCATATCGACCCAGCTTTCAACTGAATTAGCCATAGATGCCTTAGCACATTAGCAATATCATCATTTTATCTTATCCATGAAGAAAATGAAGTTTAACACATAAGTTAAAGAAAGGAGAGAGGGAAAAACCGGGCTGGTGAAGAAGAGAAACAGAGACAGGGCGAAAACTTCTGTGAAAAATAGAAAGAGAGATTTTGAGAAGAAAGAAGGTGAAGTCATACACGGTTCGTGGTACGGAGATCGTTCTAAAGTAGGATTCTGACAAGGAAGATAGTATCGAAGTTCTGTCAATCAGAATTGGTGAGGGATTAGCACGACATATCGGATTTATCGTATCGTGTTAATTACGTTTATTCTTAGTATGAGCCTAGGAGAACTAGATCGACTGCTTAGGGGTGTATGGATTTGTGTGTATTATGTGAAACCATGATTGATATGTGTTTTAATTGTTGTGCTTATCAATAAGCGATTATGCTTCATGCTTCTTTTAATATCGTTAATATGTGCTACGATATTTATGATTAGAAATTTGCTCATACTGTCGTTATTTACAATGTTAGTGTTAGTTGCTAAATTGGATTCATGATCAGGAGAATGACCCGGTAGGAGGGCTAGACCCGATGAAGTATTAAAATGGGACTCCTAAGTTATTATAAGTCAAGTCAAGTATTGGTATGTCAAGGATATACAAGTCAATTGCATTAAATGATCAAGTTAAGGTTAAGGAATATCAAGTTAAGAATCATGAACAAGAATACAAGACATGTATGGTTTGCTCTCACGATCAATCACATAGTAATTAGGGCTCCCCATGCTATTACTCAATTATCAAGTCAAGTTTATAGTCACACCCTAGGTATGGTGTAGATTCTTTCATCGAATCAAGTTTATAACCTCACCCTTAATATGGTGAAGGTTCTTTTACAAGTCATGAACACACCCTTAGGGGTTTTGAATATCAAGCAAGCAAGCAAGCCAGGGAGAGTTAATAGCATGGGAATAGCCAGGCGCGAAATAATTAAAATATGATATGACACATGTGCATAAGTCATGGTGGTTGAGTCTTTTGCCTATTGGGATGTCGGGATAGCTGAGATTCGATTCTAGTGTTTTGGCTTATGTGCTAGATACATGTTAGGGGTATGTTTTGTTATGAACTCACGATGCTATTATTACACTCACTCAGCTATGAGCTGACCCTTTTCTTTATTATATTTTCCTCTGCTTATCTTTGTGGGTGAGTAGACCAGCAGCAGTAGTAGAGATCCTTGCAGCTTCCAGTAGGTCTAGGAGTTGAAGGCTCGATGAGGTACCGTCTTCAACTACTCCGTACTTGGACTTTTATGAGGGAGTGCATTTTGGCCAAAGATCCATGTTTTCACTTTCATATGTTTTTGACACATTTTCATGCATATGTTAGACCCTTATGCAGGTGTGGCATGTAAAGGCACGTTGTAGTTATCATGTGATCTATGTGTATAAAGTGCAGATGTATATGTGCTTTGCAGGATTGTAAGGATATATATAGTGGTAGTGTGTCTTTAGTAGTGACATGAGCTAATAACGGTTTTGGCTGTTGTGGATAATAATGGTATGTATATGTTGAAATATATTATGTTTTATGCATGTATGATTAGAAGAAATATTAGGTCCACTATACGAATACTTCATGTCAAATTTTTAAGAAAAATATCAAGCTATTGAGCAAGTTAATGTAAAACCCAAATCATGTTCCACTGCAATAATGTTAATTCACCGGTTAGGTGCATGTATAGGTTAGGGTGTTACAAGTTGGTATCAGTGCCCAATTTTCCTTTTGCATTATAGGTATGCTACTTTTTCTCTTGGGACGTCACGAACCCCAAAAGAGGGGAGGTATTCCATACCCGTACTTGCACTGGCGATTGAGCGGTCGTGTATTGTGTGGTGTACTATTAGTGGTCCACATGCATCATGGTTTTGAAATTCGTATTGAATTTTCAACCTCTTCTTCAAGTAATTTCATTAAGATTTGTTTCAAGTAACGCAGGTAGTCCCCCTACCGATCAGTCGAGAGGCATGGTGGTTGCTGAAGCAAAACCAGAGGTCTTGGACTATGCTAAGATGAAAAGTTTAGGTGGTAAGAAGTTTGATGGCATGACTGATCCGGAGAAGACTGTGGATTGGTTGATGGAGATGGAGGATGTGTTCGAGTATATGTATGCTACCCAGAAGAGAAAGTACAATATGTAGTTTTCTTGTTGAAGGGGTATGCAAAGAATTGGTGGTTTTCAGTATCAAGGATTAGTGGGCAACGAGTGGAGTTGACTTGGGATCAGTTCTTGGCTTCCTTTAAGACAGAGTTTCTTCCTAAGGCGTTTGTTAGAGAAAAGACTAATGAGTTTGCCAGCCTTAAGCAGGGAGATATGATGGTAACCCAATACACTATCAACTTTGTTCGACTTCTTAATTTTGAGGATGGGTTGGCGACTAGGATTTACATGAATTGCGACTAGGATTGAAGGAGAAGATCCATAGGGTGGATAAGGAGAGCATGGCCACTATTAAGGAAGCAACACTTAAGTATGAGGCATATGAGGCTGAGGGACATGAAGAGCAGAAAGCCAAAGAAGAAGATAGGAAAAGGAAGGAACCAATACAAAGTGGGAGCTATGGTGGATCTCAATAACCTATGAAGAGGGGTCCTAATACTAGTTGGATGATGCCGGCTCGATCTTCTACTGCATCCTCTTACTAGAGACCAACAGGTTCGGTTCCATCCTTTCCAATATGTGAAGTTTGTCAGAAAAGACATCTTGGTGAGTGTAATAAGTTTTCTGGGGAATGTTTTCAATGTGGAAAGCTAGGGCATTGTGTGTGGGAATGCCCTAATAGAGGAGGAGGTGGTTCTACACATTCATAAGCCTCAGTGCAACAATCTAGAGCTCCAGCCAGAAGTAGTTTTCAAGGTGGTCGCGGTGGATTTCAAAGTGGTCGAGGAGGATTTCAGGTGGTCGTGGTCGTCAGCAAAGTAGTAGACGTATTGGTCAAAACCATTATCAGGGTACCAAAGCTCAGGGTACCAACACAGAGGGTACTAAAGCTCAGGTAGTGCCGAGATTTTATGCTATAACTAGGGGCGAGGTAGAGGCAGCATCGGAGGTGGTGACTGGTATGCTTTCTATCCTTGGCAAGCAATTGCATGCATTGATTGATATTGGTTCATCACATTCATTTATGTCTTATATGTTTGCACATATGCTATGCTTAGTACCTGATAAGTTAGGATATACCTTATGTGTTAAGACATCAGTGGGTGATACTTTGAGTGTGGACTCCGTAATTAGAAACTCTTCCATTTGTGTGGGAGGAGCTTTGATCCTTTTACCATTTGATGAGTTCGATATCATTCTTGGAATGGATTTCCTTGCTACTCATAGAGCAGCAGTGGATTGTAGTAAGAAGGAATTTTACTTTAACACTCCAAAGGAGGGACCAGTAGTGTTCAAAGGTGTTAAGAAACGAGGGATGAATGTGTTGCTTTCAGCCATGGAGGATTTTGCTTTAGTGCGAGAAGGTTGTGAAGCATATCTAGCTTATGTGATAGTGGATAAGGAAGTAAGGTTAGAAGATGTAGAAGTTGAGAAAGAATTTCCGGATGTATTTCCTGAGGAACTTCCTGGTCCCACCTGAACGGGAAATTGAGTTTGACATTGAGCTCGTGCATGGAACGACACCAATTTCAATTGCACCATATAGAATGACACCGGTTAGAACTTAAGGAACTCAAAGAGAAATTGCAAGACTTATTGGATAAAGGTTTTATCTAGCCCAGTATTTCACCTTAGGGGTGCACCAGTGTTATTTGTTAAAAAGAAAGATGGCACAATGAAGATGTGTATTGATTACGGGAGGTTGAATAAGGCAATAATCAAGAACCGTTACCCTTTTCCAAGAATTGATGATTTGTCTAATCAATTGCAAGGTGCATCTGTCTTTTCTAAGATTGACTTAAGGTCCAGGTATCACCAACTAAGGGTGGCTGAAGAAGCAATTCCTAAGACATCGTTCCGAACCAGATATGGGCATTATGAGTATGTGGTAATGCCATTTGGACTCACGAATGCACCTGCAGCATTTATGGCTCTCATGAATAAAGTCTTCCATGAATATCTTGATAATTTTTTCATTGTATTCATTGACGACATTCTCATTTATTCTAAAAGCAAGGAGGAACACAGTGAACACCTCATAATTGTGTTACAAACCTTAAGGGAGAAACAACTATATGCCAAGTTCTCAAAGTGTGCTTTTTGGCTGGAAGAAGTCTTATTTTTGGGGCATGTGATATCAGGAAAAGGGATTGAGGTGGACCCTAAGAAGATAAAAGTTGTAGTTAATTGGGTTCCACCGAAGGACGTGTCTGAGTTGAGAAGTTTTCTTGGTATGGTATGGCAGACTATATGCCAACTATATGCCAAGTTCTCAAAGTGTTGAAGGATTCTCAAAGATTGCAGCACCTTTGACCAAGTTGTTAAGAAAGGATACCAAATATGTATGGAATGAGGCATGTCAAAGGAGTTTTAATGAACTCAAGGAGAGGTTGACTGCTGCACCTATACTTGTTGTACCTTCTAACTCAGGGCAGTTCGTGGTGTATTGTGACACATCATATCAAGGTTTAGGATGTGTGCTAATGTAGGATGGTAAGGTTATAGCTTATGCCTCACGGCAATTGCGAGTCCATGAGATCAATTACCCTACTCACGACTTGGAATTGGCAGCTGTGGTGTTTGCCCTGAAGATATTGAGGCATTACTTATATGGTGAAACTTTTAAGATTGTTGTTGATCAAAAGATTCTTAAGTACTTAATGGACCAAAAAGAGTTGAACAGTCGACAAAGGAGGTGGATTGAGTTATTGAAGGACTATGATTGCACGATTGATTATCATCCCGGTAAGGCTAATGTGGTTGCTCATGCTTTAAGTAGGAAGGGCAAGAAAAACATGACTGATTTAGTAAATTTGAGAGCAATGAATGTAGAAGTGGAAGTGGGTGGTTTATCAGGGTTATTGGCTCGGTTGAACATTCGACCATTACTTCATGATAAGATACGTGAGAAACAAAAGGAGGATGAGAAGTTAGCTGGAATTATTTCAGATATTGAACAAGGTAAAGAGATCCCATTTGAGTTTGTAGATGGCATGCTACGGTACAATGGTCGGGCATGTGTACCTGTCGTGAACGTTTCCGTCCATGGCGCGCGCCCTCCAGAATGCATCTCTATTTTGGTTTGATTTGGAGTCGCCACCAATCACTTGAAGTGGATTGGACACTTCGGTATGTTTCGAGTTCTTTCGAACTCGAGTCAAACCGGGTCTGCGTACAGAGATTCTAGATTCGGGGACGGTTGCGTGTGGGGAAGGATTAGCACCCCCACAACGCCCAATAATTGGTACTACTAACCTCGTCATTTATTATTTTATGTGTTATAAAGAGATTTCACGTGTTCTTTAAAAGAGGAAACCAACGTTACTTGGTTTAAAATCTCACGAATTTCCATTCGAGTGGAGTATCGTTACATTTCTTAAAAAATGGAAAAGGAAAAAAGATTTTTTTTTTGAAAAGTTGGACTCGAGTCTAAAGACTGCCTACGTATCCGATTCGCATCGGAATCAAAGTCCACGTAGTTCGATTAAAATGTTGATTTTAAAATGCGACTAAGTCGCGACTCGTTTTAAAAAAAAATGTTTGGGGACAAGATTTGATTTTTTTCTTAGGTGGTGATGATTTTACACAACTTTTATCGTTATAAAGTTGTACATTACTATTCTTAATTTGAAGAAAATTTTTTATGTTATTATTGTTGCCTTTAAAAAAAGTTTAACTTTATGATCAAATTTATTAGACATATTAAATCACCAAACCATCATTTAAATCAAAAGAATTTATTAAACACAAAAAAAAAACAAATGGGCTGTAATCAGGGAAATTAAAAACGTATGGGCTCCGAACCATGGCCCAAAGAGTGCGGTGGCATAAACGTAATTAAGGAGTGCGGTGGCGTTTTTGTAAATAGTGAGTGCGGTGGCATTTTTGTAAATAAAGAGTGCGGTGGCATTTTTGTAAATAAAGAGTGCGGTGGCATTTTTTAAAATAAATAAACCCTAATATGGTTCATATAAATGGGTGAAAGAAGTGAAAAAGGCTCCTCTATTCTTCTTACTCTCCCAGCCGCTGCCTCCTTCCTTCTTCCCTAATCTCTGACCACTCTCTCTCCCTCTTCCTAACGTCGCCCCCTCTTCCTAACGTCGAAAACGACAATGGCGGCAAGCATTCGAGCCGCCGCCGGTCGGTCCTCTATTCACCTCCCCTCTCCCTAATGTAAGGAAAAAAATAAACCTCAAACTCTCACAAAAACAACTAAAATGGTTAAACAGACCCTTACTTCGAACCCCCTGACTCGAAGGGACGGCGATGGCGGCTCCAAATCGACGTCGTCATCCTCCACACTCTCTTCGTCTCGCGACAAAGCCGGTGACGCTAGGAAAAATCACATGCAAACCCAAAAGGTAACCCTCCTGAACTCCTAGATCCGATTTGTTTAGATTTTTTTTCGAGTGAACCAAACTGATTCTAAGCATCTACTTCCATTTTTGTTACATGCACGACTCTTTGAGACAAAATCCGACGACGGGGCTAGCAAAACGAGGACGTCAGCCGCCGGTCACCAGATTTCGAATCTCCGAATGGTAAACAAATACAAACTACTCTACTACTATCGTCTTTATTAGACACTAAGAATCTAACCCTCTACCCTTCGTTTTGTTTTTAGACGAGTCCCAAAGGAGGAGGATGGAAGCGCACCGACGAGGAGACTGCCGGCGTGACCACGTCACCGGCGGCCATGGCGGCTACGAGGCGACTGAAGGTACCGCAGCGACCTTACCTGGTATTTTCTCTACTCACTGATTTGGTAAAAAAAAAGAGTTGATTTGAACTTGAAACTAGAAAAAGAAAGGGTTAAACTGATTTTGTCAAATAAACCTCACTGTCTGTATTTGGATGCTACAACTCACTTCTGGCTTAGTTAAAACTTGGTTTCTTAGACGTAAAAGGAAGTAGTATGATATGTTAATAACTTGCATACTTAAAAGTTTAAAACAAAACTTTAAGCCATGCTGGCCATGGTTACTTTTGCTTGTTTCTTTTTGAAAATTTGATAAAAGTAAAAATTAAAGTTTAGGCATGGTGGATGATCAAGGCTAAGCACCCTTAGTTTTTGTCTTGTATTCAAAGGAAACAAGTCAAGGGTGGCTTGAAGCCCATCATTTTACTCCAAAATTTACGTTTTTAGCACATAAAAACTAAACCAAAGCTACTAATATTTTATTGATCATTTCAAACTTTAAGTTTTGGCCATCCTTGGGATGGTTGGATTCTTTTATGTGATCTTATTTACTCGGGTGCAATAAGCTAATAGCAACAAGTAAATAGCATTCAATAGTCATGGACCATATTTAAAGCATTCAATGAGATAATAGAGTAAGTGTAAGTAAATGAACTATTTGTATTTGGTATAACTAAATGAACATGGAACGAAATGAGAATGATAAAATGGCAGAGATGAGCAATAAATTCTGAATAGTCTACAAGAGTACTGACTTGGAATCCTTAGTGCTTTTCGGAACTTTGTTTGCTTCCTTCTTCTAACTGCTGCTTCTTCTCCCTTTCTCCTTACTCTTTCTTTTTTTTCCGAAAAGGGAAAGTCTCTCTCCTTTGTGGGAGCCCAAATGCCCCCTTTTATAGTAATAAATTCTGACATCTTAATCATTACTTTCGAAGATATTACTTCTTCTTTGCAGTTACCTCCTTGGGAGGGTAAATTTTTGGGAGGAGATAAGGATGGAAAGGAAAAGGCCCGAACAGAAAAGAAGAAAAGAGATGGAAGAAGAAGAGAAATGGCGGCAGCCCTTTGGGTTAAAGCAACAGGGCCCTAGGAGGCCCAATGTAATACATTATTTAATTTTTAGGTTGTAATTAACAGTTTATTATTATTTTTCTGCTCTTTCTTACTATTTCAAATCAAACCAAATGTATACCAATCTTTCGATAAATCGGAACATGCTAATTAGCGTATCCAAAAGGATTGACCACAGACATTGGTTCGTACCAATGGTGGCTGACCCTAAATGAACTCGAGTTTTATTAGTACTTATTTAATGATTACGAGTATGGCACAGATTGCCCTGAAACACATCTAGATTGCACTAAAACACATCTAGAATGGCGAAGCGACAACTCAAACCAATAACACTTCTAGTCTTAATTGAGCCTTGTACAAGTTTGGAGTTTCATAGCATGACTCGCTTGTAGTTGGATGTACTGGTCAAATTTTGGTTATCACAGTTGCCCCTCTTTGTACCTTTTTGGGTGGCACCAAAAAGTGGTGCAAAGACGATAATTGAAATTTTGACTAACATTTTAGTTGACGTTGGTTCGTGTCCCTTAAGCAGGTAAAAAAAAATACAACTGATGTATTATTTAATTTAGAGATGTTAGGGTTTGTGCTGTCCGTTTGCCCCCGGACGCAAAGGATTGGTGCGATCCGTTTGGCCCATGAAGCTAAGGGTTTGTGCTGTCCGTTTGCCCCAGGAAGCTAAGGGTTGGTGCGATCCGTTTGCCCCAGGATGCTAAGGGTCTGTGCAATCTGTTTGCCCTAGGATGCTAAGGGTTTGTGATTTCTGTTTTCCCCAGGAAGCTAAGGGTTGGTGCGATCCGTTTGCCCCAGAATGCTAAGGGTTTGTGCGATCCGTTTGCCCCAGGATGCTAAGGGTTGGTGTGATCCATTTGCCCCATGATGCTAAGGGTTTGTGCTGTCCGTTTGCCCCAGGAAGCTAAGGGTTGGTGCGATCCATTTGCCCTAGGATGCTAAGGGTTTGTGCTGTTCGTTTGCCCCAGGAAGCTAAGGGTTCGTGCGATCCGTTTGCCCCAGGATGCTAAGGGTTTGTGTTGTCCGTTTACCCCAGGATGCTAAGGGTTTGTGCTGTCTGTTTGCCCCAGGAAGCTAAGGGTTAGTGCGATCTGTTTGCCCCAAGATGCTAAGGGTTGCTGCAATCCGTTTGCCCCAGGATGCTAAGGGTTTGTGCGATCCGTTTGCCCCAGGATGCTAAGGGTTTGTGCTATCCATTTTCCCCAGGAAGCTAAGGGTTAGTGCGATCCGTTTGCCCCATGATGCTAAGGGTTTGTGTGGGTCCGTTTGCCCTAGGATGCTAAGGGTTTGTGTTGTCTGTTTGCCCCAAGAAGCTAAGGGTTGGTGCGATCCGTTTGCCTCAGGATGCTAAGGGTTTGTGCTGTCCGTTTGCCCCAGGAAGCTAAGGGTTGGTGCGATCCGTTTGCCCCAGGATGCTAAGGGTTTGTGCTGTCCGTTTGCCCCAGAAAGCTAAGGGTGGGTGCGATCCGTTTGCCCCAGGATGCTAAGGGTTGGTGTGATCCATTTTCCCCAGTATGCTAAGAGTTTGTGCTGTTCGTTTGCCCCAGGAAGCTACAGGTTGGTGCGATCCGTTTGCCCCAGGAAGCTAAGGGTTTGTGCTGTCCGTTTGCCCCAGGAAGCTAAGGGTTGGTGCGATCCGTTTGCCCCAGGATGCTAAGGGTTCGTAAATGGTATAAAAATGATGTGGTTATGTATGCAGTTATGATGCATGTGATGGGGAATGGAAATGAGATTTAAGTATTTAGAAACTTAGCGCAAAAATGAAAATATGATGCTCATGATGTGTGTTATTGCTGAAAACAAGTCTTGTAAAAGTTTCTATCAATTATTTTGTGAGGAAACCCTTAAACTTAATTTAGTCGTAGTCTCATTTTTTCTGAAAATTGATCGATGGGTACGCATGTTGCCTCCTTTCTTACTCTTTGCTCTTTTTCTTTTTACTCATTCTTGTGCCCTCCTCTTCTTGCCTTCTCATTCTTGTCGCTCTCATGTGATTTTATTGCGTCTAATGAAACCGCAAACCTCTTATCAAGTTGGAATATTAATCCTCTAGGGATGGCCTCGTGAGACTACTTGAAATCTAATTTAGGAACTGAAACTTTGTGTTTTTCCTGGTGGTGACCCCCCTTTCACGAATGTGTATGTCAAACTTGCTTATTCTCTTATGTGATGCACAAACTCGCATTTAAAAGGAAAGTATGATCCATGACTATTGTCCAGGTGAAAATCTTTGCAACTAGATGACTATGTAGAAACCTTCAGATTCCGGGTCCTGTTATTCTTTTTGCCTCTTTTGTAACTTTTTTTTCTCCTATGGCGATGTTTTGTCGAGTGTGTGTATTGACTTCAGGCAGAGTATATATGTATAAAATATGTTCTTTGTAATTTCATAATTTAGTGTTGTGATGTTTATGAATGTCCATGTTGTCCTTTCATGCGAAACGTGACCATACGAGACAATTAGAGAACAATTTAAGATTTTAACAAGTTAAAAGTGGCTTGAACTCTCCTTTTATTCGTGGAAAATATAAATAGTACATCTTCAATGGGTACCCTAAGCGTAGTATTTGATGACCGAATCTGAATTGACTGGATGTGGTAACTCATCTCCGTCCATTCGAGTCAAAACCAAAGCTCCCCCGAGAAGGCCTTCTTTATAACATAAGGCCCTTCGTAATTCGGGGCCCATTTGCCTCTGGGATCTCCTTGACGAATTGAGATTTTCCTCAATACTAAATCCCCTTCACGAAGTGTGTGCGGCTTTACCTTCTTCTCAAAGGATCGGATTAATCTACGTTGGTACAAATGGCCGTGATGGATGGTTGTGAGCCTTTTCTCATCTATAAAGTTTAATTGTTCATATCTTGCCCTCACCCACTCAACTTCTTCTAATTCGGCCTCCATGATGACTCTCAGAGAAGGGATTTCCACCTCTATGGGTAATACTGCCTCCATTCCATAGACTAATTGATATGGTGTTGATCCTGTTGAGGTTCTAATTGAGGTTTTGTAGCCATGTAAAGCAAAAGGTAGCATGTCGTGCCAATCTCGATATGTGACAACCATTTTCTGAACAATTTTCTTGATATTCTTGTTTGCCACCTCGACAGCACCATTCATTTTTGGCCTGTAGGGTACCGAGTTGTGATGCTTGATTTTGAAATGGTTGCATAGTTCATCCATCATTTTGTTGTTCAGATTCTTTGCATTGTCGGTTATCACCCTCTCAGACAGCCCGTACCGGCATATGATCTCTCTTTTTATAAATTTGGTCACTACGCTCTTGGTAATGCTTACATAAGATGCTGCCTCGACCCATTTCGTGAAATAGTCAATGGCTACCAGTATGAAACGGTGTCCATTAGAGGCCTTTGGCTCAATCGTTCCTATGACATCAATCCCCCAAATGGCGAATGGCCACGGTGATGACATGACGTGTAACGACGAAGGTGGTGCATGTACTTCATCCGCATATATTTGACACTTGTGGCATTTTCTGACATATTTTACGCAGTCGGAGTCTATCCTTGTCCAGTAATATCCTAATCTAAGTATCTTCCTAGCTACAACATGGCCACCAGAGTGTGTGCCACACACTCCCTCATGGACTTCCTCCATTATCTTCTAGGCTTCGTAAGCATCTACGCATCTCAATAGGGTAGCATTATGGCTTACTTTGTAAAGCGTTGAACCACTTATATGATATCCCATTGGTAATCTCCGTATGGTTCTTTTATCATTCTCTGATGCTTCTGGGGGTATTCCTTTTTTTCGTATGTACGTCATTATATCATGATACCACGGATTTCCATCGCGTTCTTCCTCTATGTCAGCGAGGTACGCGGGCTCTTTCTGTTTCTCGATTTTTATGCGCGGGTTGTCGGCGGTTTCGTCTAACTTGTACATTGAGGACAAAGTTGCTAAAGCGTCGGCTATCTGGTTGTCGACTCTAGAGATGTGATCAAATTCTATCGACTCAAACTGCTTTGTCATTTCTTTTATGTATTTTTGGTAGGGTATGAGTTTGTGATCTCTTGTTTCCCACTCTCCTTTTAGTTGGTACACCACCAATGCTGAATCTCCATACACCCTTAAGTGCTTAATGTTCATTTCGAGTGCCGCTCGAACCCCGAACGCGCACGCTTCGTACTCGGCCACATTATTGGTGCATTAAAAACAGAGCTTAGCGGTGATGGGATAAAGCTTTTCTTCTGGGGATACAAACACAACTCCTACCCCTTGGCCCAGAGAATTCGATGCCCCATCGAACTTCATTATCCATGATTTTTCGGTTTGGCCTTGTGGTGACCCTTCCATGTGCATTATGCTTTCATCTGGAAAGTTCATCATCATTGGTTCTGGATCTGACACTGCATGCTCTGCTAAGTGGTCGGCCACGACGCTTCCTTTGATTGCCTTGCGGGATGTGTATATGATATCGTATTCTGCCAGCAAAACATGCCACCTGGCAATTCGTCCTGACAATGCTGGCTTTTCGAACACGTACTTAACCGGATCCAATTTAGATATGAGGAAGGTCGTGTGATACAACATGTACTGCCTTAATCTTTTCGCCATCCAGGCCAAAGCTCCGCACGTCTTCTCAAGCGTTGAGTATATGGATTCACACTCGGTAAATTTTTTGCTTGTGTAATAGATGGCTTGCTCTACTTTCCCAGATCCATTATTTTGAGCCAACATTGCTCCTACCGAGTTTTCAAAAACTGACAGGTACAATATTAGTGGTCTTCCCGAGATGGGTGGCACTAAAACCAGTGGGTTCAACAGGCACTCCTTAACTTTCTGAAATGCGGCCTCACAGTCTTCATTTCAATCAACTGGTTGATTTTTCCTTAATAGCTTGAAGATGGGTTCGCATGTAGGAGTTAAGTGGGAAATGAATCGACTGATGTAATTTAGGCGTCCTAAAAATCCATGCACCTCCTTTTGTGTTCGAGGCGGTGGCATGTCAACTATTGCTTTTACTTTATCCGGGTCAAGTTCGATCCCTTTTTGGCTAACCACAAAACCGAGCAACTTCCCTGAGGTGACTCCGAAAGTACACTTCTCTGGGTTGAAACGAAGCTGGTATTTCCTAAGCCTTTCAAACAACTTTCGTAGCACGATCGCATGAGCGTTCCTTTTTTCAGACTTAGCTATCATGTCGTCCACATAAACTTCTATTTCTTTATGTATCATGTCATGGAATAGTGTGACCATTGCTCGTTGGTATGTTACCCCTGCGTTTTTTAATCCAAAAGGCATAACCTTGTAACAAAAGGTTCCCCATAAGGTGATGAATGTACTCTTCTCTCGATCCTCCTCAAACATTTTGATTTGGTTATACCCGGAGAACCCATCCATGAAGGAGAACATTTGGTGTCTTGTTGTATTGTCGACGAGGATGTCGATGTGGGGGAGTGGGAAATTATCTTTTGGACTGGCTCGATTCAAGTCTCTATAATCCACACACATTCTTACTTTTCCGTTTTTCTTCATTACCGGGACTATATTAGCAACCCACTCGGGATATCGTGATACTTGCAGGAATCCGGCCTCATATTGTTTCTCCACTTCCTCTTTGATCTTGAGTAACCATTCGGGTTTCATTCTCTTAGCTTTTGTTTAACCGGCTTGCAATCTCCTTTTATCGGTAGGGCGGTGTGTCACTATTTCCTCATCAAGTCCTGGCATGTCCTTGTACGACCATGCAAAAACATCATGAAACTCCCTGAGTAATTTCACTATTCTATCCTTATCATCTCGGCCCAATCCTTCTCCTACTTTCACTTCTCGTCGCTCCTCCTCTGTTCCTAAGTTTATAACCTCAATAGATTCGTAGAATGGTTCCAGAGATCGTTTGTCGTGCTCCAACAACCAGTAAGGCTCTGGATAACTACCCTCTGCATCTTCTTCGGTTCCCGTTTCACAAATCGGACATTCGAAGCCAGTTTTTAAATTGTGAATCCTTTCACTGTTCTCACATGAATCAACAGTCCTGTTATGCATTAATGAAAAGAAAAAGAGGGAGAAAGAGGAAAAACAGAAGAAGAAAAAAAACAAATGAATAAAGTGGATGAAGGACAAAGCGATATATAGGAAATGTGATAGTTTATTGAATAGGAAATATGTCAAATGCAGTGGATTTGACGTTACAAAGCCTAAAAGCTAATACTTGTCATTTTTCAGACACAAGTTCTATTTATTTATCATGTATCTTATAGAGTTATTACTTTTCAAAAGCTGAAGGTATTTCCATGGCCACCCAGTTGCTCAGAACCTCCCCTGGATCGAGCTGGCGCACCCACTCTTTATTGTTAGTAACTTGCTCCTCCACCACGTTAATCGAGAGGTCCCCTAACCCCAACAGCAAAGCCTTCAATTCTCCATCGGTATCCTCCCTCCTCACATTGATCATTCCGGCACTCTTGAATGACTTCATGATATGAGGAATTGTCGTTAAACCTTCATCCCAAACCTTCCCTTCCAACCTTGACAACCTCTTTCTCTTTCTTTCCCTCTGTATCCTTCCTACATCGTCCCCTTTTGGAACGTAGCCCAAACCATAACGGTTCTTATTCTCCTTGAGCTGAAGTGGCTCTTTTAGGACTTTTTGCCATTCTGAGTAATGTAGATCCTTAACCAAACACCTAGCCGACATTAATGTAGCCGAAGGTATGTGACTTTTTCGGGCCCCTTTGCGCCCGTCGATGTAAGAAACATCCTCTACTTCAAAAGTTTGGAAAGCGCTTTTTATAGCCTCTTATGCCGCCTCGATGTAGGGGGCATCAGGCGCCCGAGACACTAACAATTCCTGCTCTCCAAACACCTCAATTAGTTTTCCGTCTATGACAAACTTGAGCTTTTGATGAAGAGATGACGGGACCACTCCGGCGGTGTGTAGCCAAGGGCGTCCCAATAGCAGACTATAAGTGGGATTTATGTCCATCACGTGAAAGTCGATTTTGAAGATCTGGGGACCCACCTGAATTGGCAAATCAATTTCTCCGATCACCTTGCGTTTTGTCCCATCGAAAGCCCTGGCCACAGTGAAGCTAGGTCTGATGAAACTGTCATCTACAGGAAGCCGTTTCAAAGTAGACTTTGGTATAACATTTAAAGTCGATCCATTGTCAATGAGGGCTCGAGCCACCATGAAGTCCCTACACTTAACAGAGATATGTAACGCCTTGGTGTGACCCATGCCTTCCGGAGGAATCTCATCCTCATCAAAAGTGATTTTACCGTTGGTGAGGACTGCCCCAACAATCCCATCCAAACGCTCAACTGACACATTGTGACATACGTGGGCTTTGCCTAGTACTTTCATTAGGGCTTGACGGTGCGGTTCAGAAGTCAATATTAAAGATAAAAGGGATATCCTCGCGGGCGTGCTATTGAGCTGCTCAACAATCTTGAACTCACTTTGCTTCACCAGTTTCAAGAATTCGCAGGTTTCCTCATCAGTGGGCCTTGGCCTAAAGTCACCAGTTCTAATCCTCTCGCCAACCCCATCTTGCTCCCGGCTAATATCCTGTCCATCAGTCGGTACGATCCTTTTTCCTTGTTTTATCTGATCCCTTTTGGCGTTGGCCTCCTCCATTTGTTCATCTCACAGACCAAAGTGTCTGCCGGTCCTTGTAACTCCACTAAGCCCAGTTATGTTTGTCACTATATGGTAATTTATGCCCTCGTCATCACTAGTTTGGCAGGTATAATCCCATGGGACAGCCTTTGAGCTCTTGTATTCGAAAGGTCGAGGAGACCTGATAACTAAAGGGATGGCGCCCTGAGATGGTGTTGGATCCCTTTTGGCCGCTTGGTAACGGACAACATACTTTGGGAAATTGAATGCTTCTTCATGTGCAGAGGTCATACATATGTCAATCGTTCCTCTCGTTCCATGATAGAACGTGACTAGTTTAGAATCCATGAGCCACTGCAGCTCTTCTCGAACATCTCACACTCTTGAGTGGAATGCCTCATGATACTATCATGGTACAAGCAAAAATTTCCGTGGCTCACGCCTTCCTCCTGTCCCTTGACCGTTTGGATGTAACCATTGTCAATGAGTAACTTGCATATATATTTCAAAGGAGTCTCGACTTCAACTACCCTTTTTCTTTCGCCACAAGGCTCTTCCTGTTCTATTGCATTAGCCCCATGTCCCCCATGGTTTGGAAGGGGTTTTTATTGACATCTGGATGACCCGGATGCTCCTCAAACTTCAACCACCTGGCTCTTACTAATTGCTGGACCTTGTACTTAAAACTTCTGCAATTCTCCACCACGTGCCCCGGCGCTCCAGCATGATACTCACATCTGAGTTCGGGATTATACCAACTGGGGTAAGGAGGTTGTAAAGGTACCATCGGAATGGGGGTAATGGGGGTGATCTGTTTGTTCTTAATTAGCTGAGGGAAGAAATCTGTTTATGAGACCGGGATGGGATCAATTGGGACCGGTCTGTAATTGTTGAAGTGACTATGGCTCTGGTTGTTCCCCAGTGGCCCCCCTGATACGTCCTTGCTTGCGCTCCTTGGTAACTACCTTGATGGGTGGCTGGGTTGGCTACTGGCCTAGGTTGGGCCGTGAAAGTGGGGTTCGAAGCGGTTGGTAAGGTTGCGGCTACATAGGACGTGGTCGGAGTACGTGACGGTTGTTGCGTCCATGCCTTCCCCCTGGAGGACTCAGCTTGTGCTGTATTGACATCCTCCCTTCTCTTAGTGGTGTTTGGCCTTTTGGAAACATCCTAACTTTCAACTCTACCATGCTTTATTCCCTTTTCGATTCTCTCACCGATTGTCAATAAATCAGAAAAATTCATAGTGACGATACCGATCATGTTATTGTAGAACGACGGTTTTCAATGTTTCGAAGAAAATGGATACCAGTTCTTTTTCTGAAACCGGTGGTTGTACCTCTGCAGCCTTCTCGCGCCACCTATGTGCATACTCTTGGAATGATTCATTCTCCTTCTTCTCCATGTTTCTCAAATCCTCTCTGTTGGGTGTTAGGTCTTGATTGTGCTTGTAATGCTTCATAAAAGCGTCTGCAATATCCTGCCACCTTTTGACCCTCACCCTCTCAAGTTGCATGTACCATCGGATGGCGGTTCCCCTTAAACTGTCTTGAAAGCAATGCATCATTAACTTGTCATTATGGGTATGACTTGCCATCTTGTTGCAGTACATTACTAAATGACTTCTCAGACAAGTGGCACCGTTATATTTTTCAAAGTCTGGAGTTTTGAACTTGGGGGAATTACAACGTCAGGCACGAGACAAAGCTGGGAGGCATTAGTGGCATTGTATGAGTCCATGCCTTCGACTGCCCTTAACCGCTCCTCTAGGTACTCCCCATGTTCGAGAGTAGGGAGATCCTTTGGTGATTCTGGTGGGTCCTTCTCTCCTACTTCTGAAGGGCTAACCCATTCGAGGCCCTCAGGACCCTCCTTGGGCCCCTCAGGCTGAGGGTTTCCCGCCTTGGGTTTTGGGCCTGATGACCCTTCTCCTTTTGGCTCATAGATGATTTTGAAAGGAGGAGTCCCGGTCCTGTTATTTTCACTGTTATCCTTTCCTTTGTCGGTCAACATCTTCACCAGTAGGTTTAGTTGCTCCTTCATCTAATCGTACCCTGACAATTTCCCCTTTATCTCTTCTAAGTCTCTCTGGAGGCCTTCCATCTCTTGCTCTGCCATTAATCTAGATTTATAGCGAGTCCAAAACCTATGAGACGGAACTTGCGTACGCGAGTGATCAATTTCGAAAGTTTTCCTGCGGATAAATGACTTTCTTAATAAAATTCATTTAAGCCTCGTTTAATTATATGATGCGTGATGTGCACGATGAGTTATTTTAAAAGAGGTGTTATGGATGCAAACTAGATATTATTGCCAAAACATATCTGATTTACAAAGGAACTAGTGCTCCGATAACCAGGACAACCGCTACTACATATTACAAACAAAAATGGGTCATCCTTCTAGTAGCGTGCCACTACATCCGCCTACCCGATGCCTCATCATCCTGTGATGGACAGTTGTTACAAAAAGGTTTCCCGTGCTTAGGCAAACACACAACATACAAAAAGTAGATTGTAATTTACAAAAGACTTCAACGTTCTACTTCGGGAAATGGCACTTTCCATAGAAAGCCAACTCCTCTTGCAGATCAACCAGGTAGCTCCACAGTCCGATCTTTTGACTTCTAAGGACGATTCTTGCTGCATGAAAAAGCTTAAGTCCTCAGCTAGGAAGTGTGCTCTTCACGAGGTGTCGGTCATCAAACCTTTTGCAGCTCGCATTGATCTATTCCTTTCTCGTAGTCCCTCTAGCCCTGGCTACTACCCCTTCCAAATTTTCATTTTCCTTTCTCTCATTTTCGAGGTCCTGTCTGATCTCTACAATTTCTTTATGCATATCGAGCACCTGTCCTCGCAAACCTCCAATTGTTCTGCTATCCATCATCCCTTGCTTCTCCATATCTCTAACCTTTTCTTTTAAACCCTTGTTTTCTGTCTCCATTTTCCCTATGATGAAGTTCTTCTCCTTACTTATCTTCCTGCTTTCCCATCGCAAATCCTCAAGTTTTGCTTCTAGTTCCACATATTCTTCAAAGCTAACACCACCACTGTGCTCGTTTGACGTGCCAATTTTCCGCTTACACTTTTGATCAATTACTCGGTGTGTGGACCGGGTTCCCCTATTCTGCTGCCATTCGGGATATTCATGAATTACACGATCTTGAACTGGTCGGGTTTCATTGGAACTCAGAGTATGTCCGACCTTTCTTGGGCTTCTCCATGCATTGATTACCATTTCACATTTGGCCTTGGAGTCGGCATCTGAATACTTGAAGCTTGATTCCTTTATTCCCTTTATAGGTGGTACGAACTGCCAACACTCCACTTGTCTTCTGAACATGCTCGGGGCATAACCTATGCAACATCGTGGCCCGAGGAGGGGTACCCAGTGATAGTTTCCACATCGATATAAAATATTCAACTGAGGCATCCAAGGAGCTCTCCAGTTTATGCTGGCTCCATCTAAATGAGCAAAGTATTCGCGCCACTGGTCTTGTGTTGCCTTCCAAAACTCCCCCTCAACACTCATGAACTCCCTTACAGGGCTGCTAGACAGATCATAAGCCATGGAGTATGGGACATAGGGAATTCCTATCTCTGGTGAAGGTTTCAGGTGTCCAAAAATCCACACCACTAACAGAGAAGAGCTGTCGTACAACGTTCTTTCAGGCTCCAAACGACACTTGTCTAGTGCTGCAAAAGTCTGAGATAATATCGCATAGGTTGGGTTCGCCCCTTGCAGATCTCTATCAAATACTTTGATTGCCCGCTCGTCCACTACCCCCGGGTACCTGGGGTAGAGCACTATACCATAGAGAATCAGCGCAAAAGCCCTCATTTTTAGCTCTGATGATTGGCCTCGCTTAATGATGTAAGCAATCAGGTACTTAACAGAGATACATACTACATCCTCTATTAGTTGTAGCTTGTTGCGCAACTGCTCTTTTCTCATTTGGAGGATCACGGATAAAGCTTTGACCGCATTGGCGCTCGGGTTGTGAACGTATACCTTTGTAGTGGGTCTCTTCGCAATTCTAAGGATCGCGTAATACTCCTCGGCCAAAGGTGATATGTCGACATCATTCAAAGTAAAGCAATGAAAGTGTGGGTCCCAATAGTTAAGTAACTCTCGGATCATGGTGTCGGGAAAAGGGACATTCAACAGATCAAACAAACACCCATATCTTGAGTTGAACTCCCACTTCTCTGCATCCGTGAAGGATGCCCAGATTTGCCCTAGTACTCTAGGTTTATATTCCACTATTCTGATGGGTCTCTCCCTGGGATTTGGTGGAACATCCTCTACAGGCATTTCAACCCCATACTACATCTGTAAGGCTTCTGACTCTCGCATAACAGTTTCTTCATCATCAACGAACTCTAAGAAGTCTGCCATAATCTCAGAGCAAAAGTTTCTTTCTATAACAAATATATTTTGGCAAATGATACCTAAAATAGGAAATGAGCGTTAGAGATGCAAAGGTAAAAAAATGAGGTGAGTATGCAAATGAATGCATGCCAAGTGTGTGTCGCACATAACTAAATCATAACTGCATTCGTCCAAACTCCGACACGTGACGTACTCTTAACTAAAACTTATATAACATGGCAGTCATGGCCCGGTTACAAAGTTCTTCAACGAGAACTCTTTCCCAAAAATACCTAGCCATCTATACCTAAGGCTAGGATGATTCCCCACTTGGTGCGGGAAGCCTTCCACAAAAGTGGTCGGAAGCTTTCCCCAAAAGTTAGCGTGATCAAAGTTCCCCAAACACGCGGGACACAAAAGTTTTACGTCATACTACTTTCTATGCTACAAATTACAACGATCACTATGCTACCTCCTACATACTATTTACCTTACAAGGTTTTTATGGGTAGCGTCACAAAACCTTGTGCCAAAATAAACCTCCCATTCGGTATCCCTTCCATCTAGATTTACTGATTCCACATAGAACTGCGGAACCTCCCGAATCTTGCGGAAAATGATATCTGCCTTTGACCTGCTATGGGCAGCCTCATAGAAGTAATCTCTCGCAAGTCGAGTGATCGGGATGATACCTATGTTCTCCTTGATCCTCCCATCAGATGTGTAGTTTAGCGAGTTGGTGAGAGATTCCAACACACTTGTCCGTGGTAGGTTGTTGCGTAGGATCATTCTTTGCTTCATGTCCCTCCAAGCAATGGGAGCTCTGCTGGGCTCGTTCATTGGATTTTCGCTAAGGCTCCCCTCCATCACCATAACCGGTGTCTCCACCACTCAAGTTTCATCATTCTCGCAATGCATGGATTGGTGGCAGCGAAACGAGATGAAGAGGTACTCGTTCCAATCTTCAGTTGAAATCCTAGCCCTCCACTGGTCGGCGCTCCAGAACTTCACCAGCCATTTGCCGAAAAGGGAGATAGAACCGGGGAAGGTGTCCCGGCTTTGGAAACAAAGACGCAGTTTAGTCTTATTCAGAATCATCCCTATGGTGTTCACCCTGGACATATACACCAACAACAGATAGACAGATGCAGGCAAGTTGTTGTAGAGGCCCATTGGGATGTAGAACAAATTCAGACACATGTAATCAGGGTGCCAATCCAAGTGCTTGATGGGACAGTTCAAACGTCCATTCTTGGCTAGGATGATCCTTCGCAATGCATTCACCATCATACGGTTGGTAGAATCTAGCGAACCAAGAATAAGCTCTTTCTTGGTTTCTTCAGGAAAAATCTTATAAACTTCATCATACTTATCAGGGGTACTCATCTAGAAGAGAGACATCATATCGTTACGATTTAATCATATGCGGCAACACTCTTGGTTTAAAAACAAATGCGTGATATGAGATGTGCATGAATGTTTACGTACATGAGCAACATATTTATTCAAGGATTGATGATGTATATTAAACATATCAATTCGAATAGCAAGCAATAACAACAGTAATTCACATAGCTCCTAGCACGGGTGGTCCTATGTTTTTTCGATCAAGACCGTAGAGGGGATATTCTATAGGTTGGATAGGGTGGTCCTCTAGGCGTACTATATGAGGGTGCGTTTCTAACCGTACAATGGCTAAACCTAAATTGGTTAGAAATATTCACGCGCCCTTACTCCTGTAAAGGCAACGCTACAACTTTCAAAATTCTATCTAGAGGTAAAAGCTCGGGTATAGAGCTATATGCATATGCATGAGTACTTGAAAATTAAATGCGCAAATAGGGAATGTAAAGCCAATTTTGGTAAAAGTAAACACATAAACTTATCAAGGTTGTTTCGTAGCTAGCCCCTGAAGATAAACTCGAGTCCCCAGCGGAGTCGCCATCTGTCGTGAATGTTTCTGTCCGCGGCGCGCACCCTCCAGAATGCATCTCTATTTTGGTTCGATTTGGAGTCGCCACCAATCACTTGAAGTGGATTGGACACTTCGGTATGTTTCGAGTTCTTTCGAACTCGAGTCCAACCGGGTCTGCGTACAGAGATTCTAGATTCGGGGACGGTTGCGTGTGGGAAGGATTAGCACCCCCACAACGCCCAATAATTGGTACTACTAACCTCGTCATTTATTATTTTATGTGTTATAAAGAGATTTCATGTGTTTCTTTAAAAGGGGAAGCCAACGTTACTTGGTTTAAAATCTCACGAATTTCCATTCGAGTGGAGTATCGTTACATTTCTTAAAAAATGGAAAAGGGAAAAAGGTTTTTTTTGAAAAGTTGGACTCGAGTCTAAAGACTGCCTACGTATCCGATTCGCATCGGAATCAAAGTCCACGTAGTTCGATTAAAATGTTGATTTTAAAATGCGACTAAGTCGCGACTTGTTTTAAAAAAAATGTTTGGGGACAAGATTTGATTTTTTCATAGGTGGTGATGATTTTACACAACTTTTATCGTTATAAAGTTGTACATTACTATTCTTAATTTGAAGAAAAAATTTTATGTTATTATTGTTGCCTTTAAAAACAGTTTAACTTTATGATCAAATTTATTAGACATATTAAATCACCAAACCATCATTTAAATCAAAAGAATTTATTAAAACAAAAAAAAAAACAAATGGGCTGTAATCAGGGAAATTAAAAACGTATGGGCTCTGAACCATGGCCCAAAGAGTGCGGTGGCATAAACATAATTAAGGAGTGCGGTGGCGTTTTTGTAAATAGTGAGTGCGGTGGCATTTTTGTAAATAAAGAGTGCGGTGGCATTTTTGTAAATAAAGAGTGCGGTGGCATTTTTGTAAATAAATAAACCCTAATATGGTTCATATAAAAGGGTGAAAAAGGCTCATCTATTCTTCTTACTCTCCCAGCCGCCACCTCCTTCCTTCTTCCCTAATCTCTGACCACTCTCTCTCCCTCTTCCTAACGTCGCCCCCTCTTCCTAACGTCAAAAACGACGACGGCGGCTAGCATCCGAGCCGCCGCCGGTCGGTCCTCTATTAACCTCCCCTCTCCCTAATGTAAGGAAAAAAAGAAACCTCAAACTCTCATCAAAACAACTAAAATGGAGAAACAGACCCTTACTTCGAACCCCCTGACTCGAAGGGACGACGACGGCGGCTCCAAACTGACGCCGTCATCCTCCACACTCTCTTCCTCTCGCGACAAAGCCGGCGACGCTAGGAAAAATCACATGCAAACCCAAAAGGTAACCCTCCTGAACTCCTAGATCAGATTTGTTTATATTTTTTTTAGAGTGAACCAAACTGATTCTAACCATCTACTTCCATTTTTGTTACATGCATGACTCTTTGAGACGAAATCCAACGACGGGGCTAGCAAAACGAGGACGTCAGCCGCCGACCGCCGGTCACCAGATCGTTCAAATCTCTGAACGGTAAATAAATACAAACTACTCTACTATTATCCTCTTTATTAGACACTAAGAATCTAACCCTCTACCCTTCGTTTTGTTTTTAGACGAGTCCCAAAGGAGGAGGACAGAAGCACACCGGTGAGGAGACTGCCGACGTGACCACATCGCCGGCGGCCACGGCGGCTACGGGGCGACTGAAGGTACCGCAACGACCTTACCTGGTATTTTCTCTACTCACTGATTTGGTAAAAAAAAAAAGAGTTGATTTGAACTTGAAACTAGAAAAAGAAAGGGTTAAACTGATTTTGTCAAATAAACCTCAGTGTCTGTATTTGGATGCTACAACTCACTTCTGGCTTAGTTAAAACTTGGTTTCTTAGACGTAAAAGGAAGTAGTATGATATGTTAATAACTTGCATACTTAAAAGTTTAAAACGAAACTTTAAGCCATGCTGGCAATGGTTACTTTTGCTTGTTTCTTTTTGAAAATTTGATAAAAGTAAAAATTAAAGTTTAGGCATGGTGGATGATCAAGGCTAAGCACCCTTAGTTTTTGTCTTCTATTCAAAGGAACAAGTCAAGGGTGGCTTGAAGCCCATCATTTTACTCCAAAATTTACGTTTTTAGCACATAAAAACTAAACCAAAGCTGCTGATATTTTATTGATCATTTCAAACTTTAAGTTTTGGCCATCCTTGGGATGGTTGGATTCTTTTATGTGATCTTATTTACTCGGGTGCAATAAGCTAATAGCAACAAGTAAATAGCATTCAATAGTCATGGACCATATTTAAAGCATTTAATGAGATAATAGAGTAAGTGTAAGTAAATGAACTATTTGTATTTGGTATAACTAAATGAACATGGAACGAAATGAGAATGATGAAATGGCAGAGATGAGCAATAAATTCTGAATAGTCTACAAGAGTACTGACCTGGAATCCTTAGTGCTTTTCGGAACTTTGTTTGCTTCCTTCTTCTTAACTGCTGCTTCTTCTCCCTTTCTCCTTACTCTTTCTTTTTTTTCCGAAAAGGGAAAGTCTCTCTCCTTTGTGGGAGCCCAAATGCGCCCTTTTATAGTAATAAATTCTGACATCTTAATCATTACTTTCTAAGATATTACTTCTTCTTTGCAGTTACCTCCTTGGGAGGGTAAATTTTTGGGAGGAGATAAGGATGGAAAGGAAAAGGCCCGATCAGAAAAGAAGAAAAGAGAAGGAAGAAGAAGAGAAAGGGCGGCAGCCCTTTGGTTAAAGCAACAGGGCCCTAAGAGGCCCAATGTAATACATTATTTAATTTTTGGGTTGTAATTAACAGTTTATTATTATTTTTCTGCTCTTTCTTACTATTTCAAATCAAACCAAATGCATACCAATCTTTCGATAAATCGGAACATGCTAATTAGCGTATCCAAAAGGATTGACCACAGACATTGGTTTGTACCAAAGGTGGCTGACCCTAAATGAACTCGAGTTTTATTAGTACTTATTTAACGATTACGAGTATGGCACATATTGCCCTAAAACACATCTAGATTGCACTAAAACACATCTGGAATGGCGAAGCGAGAACTCAAACCAATAACACTTCTAGTCTTAATCGAGCCTTGTACAAGATTGGAGTATCATAGCATGACTCGCTTGTAGTTGGATGTACTGGTCAAATTTTGGTTATCACAGTACCTAATGTCAAAAAATTAAGAAAATAGATTCTTGATGAAACTCTTTCTTCCGTTTATGCTATGCACCCAGGAGCAACTAAAATGTATCATACGATCAAACCTTATTATTGGTGGTCAGGGATGAAGAAGGAAGCGGTTGAGCATGTCTTCAAATGCCTAGTATGCCAAAAGGTTAAGGCCGAACATCAAGCACCCGCAGGAAGGTTACAACAACTACCAATTCCCGAATGGAAATGGGAAGAATTACCATGGATTTTGTTTATGGGCTTCCACCAGCTAAGGGCAAAGATGCATTTTGGGTAATAGTAGACCGTTTAACCAAGGAGGCTCACTTTATACGTATTAAATGGAAGTCACAACTTGAAACGTTAGCTGATTTGTCCATCAAGGAATTGTAACGTTATATGGTGTTCCATTGTCGATAGTTTCTGATCAAGATCCAAGTTTCACATCTCGATTCTGGGAGAGTCTACATGCAGTTTTGGGAACAAAACTTCATTTTATTTCAGCCTACTATCCTGAGTCCTATGGTCAAATGGAAAGAACCATTCTTACATTGGAGGAACTACTTCGATCTTGTGTGACGGATTGGAAGGGATCATGGGTGGATCATTTACCATTTATTGAATTCGCTTATAACAACCAAGACCATAGCAGCTTGGGTGTTGCTCCTTATGAAGCACTTTACGAGAGAGAGTGTAGGACACCTTTATGTTGGGATGAGGAAGGTTTAAGACAAATTGAAGGACCGTAAATTGTTCAAATCATGGTGGATAATGTTAAGATGATAAAGGATCGTTTAAGAGATGCGCAAGATGGACAAAAGATTTATGTTGATACTCATAACCGTGAGGTGAACTATGATGTGGGTGAGAAGGTATTTCTCAAGTTTCTCCTTGGAAGGGTGTAATGAGGTTTGGAAAGAACGGAAAGCTAGCACCTCGTTACATAGGTCCCTACAAAATCATTGAGAAGATTGGACCAGTGGCGTATAAGTTAGCGCTACCTCCTGAATTGTCACTAATCCATAATGTCTTTCACGTAAGCATGCTAAAGAAGTATTGTGGAGATCCATGACATGTGTTAAGACCCGAGAAAGTGGAGTTCAACCAGGACCTTACATTTGAAGAGGTCCCAGTTGAGATAGTTGGTCGTACTATTAAGACTCTTCGTAAGAAGGAGATTCCAATGTTAAAGTGGTTTGGAGGAACCAAGGTAGTGAAGGTGCCACCTGGGAAACAGAGATGAGTATGAGAGAGAAGTATCCTAAGCTTGTAGAAGCCTACTTAGCAGGTTAAATTGTTCTTTCATGTTTTGATTGAGGTGCTTATGATATGATCACGTAGTATAGGTGACATAGAACTAAAACTTGGACGGAAACAAGTTATGTGATTGTCTGTTTGTTGTGGATCACCTAGGTAAAAAACAATGACTGGTTAGATGCATGATAAGCTATGTTATAAGTGAATGTAAGAGAGAGGTATTGCTTGTTTCAGAATTCAGACGAGGGTGAAGTTTGAGGACGAAATCTTTTTAGAGGGGGGAATCGAAACATCCCATTCCGACTACACGCGAAATATTGATCGATTCAATATCGTATTGATTAAAGTGTAATAAAGGTTAGTTATTATTATAATATATATATATATATATATATATATATATATATATATAGATATGGTCATCATATAAGACAAAACATAAGATAAATAAAGAAATAAAGTTACTAAACGTGGAAGCATGAGGAATTTGTTCCCAAATGACTAAGCACTTTGTAAATGTATCATCATTTTATCTTATCCGTGAAGAAAATGAAGTTTAACACGTAAGTTAAAGAAAGGAGAGAGGGAAAAATCAGGCTGGTGAACAAGAGAAACATATACAAGAGAAATAGAGACAGGGCGAAAGCTCCTATGAAAAATAGAAAGAGAGATTTTGAGAAAAAAGAAGGTGAATTCATACACAGTTCATGGTACGGAGATCGTTTTGAAATAGGGTTCTGACAAAGAAGATAATATCAAAGTTCTGTCAATCAGAATCGGTGAGGAATTAGCACATCATATCGAGTTTTTCGTATCGTGTTAATTATGTTTATTCTTAGTATGAACCTAGGAGAACTAGATCGACTGTTTAGGGGTGTATGGATTTACGTGTATTATGTGAACGTGTTTTAATTGTTGTGCTTATCAATAAGCGATTATATGATTCCATGCTTCATGCTTCCTTCAATATCATTAATATGTGCTATGATATTTATGATTAGAAATTTGCTTATACTGTCGTTATTTACAATGTTAGTGTTAGTTGCTAAATTGGATTCATGATCAGGAGAATGACCCGATACGAGGGCTAGACCCGATGAAGTATTACTATAGGACTCCTATATTATTATAAGTCAAGTCAAGTATTATTATGTCAAGGATATACAACTAAATTGCATTAAATGATCAAGTTAAGGTTAAGGAACATCAAGTTAAGAATCATGAACAAGAATACAAGACATGTATGGTTTGGTCTCACGGTTAATCACGTAGTAATTAGGCCTCCCCATGCTATTACTCAATTATCAAGTCAAGTTTATAGTCGCACCCTTGGTATGGTGTAGACTCTTTCATGGAATCAAGTTTATAACCTCACCCTTGATATGGTGAAGGTTGTTTTACAAGTCATGATCACACCCTTAGGGGTGTTGAATATCAAGCAAGCAAGCAAGCAAGCAAGCCTGGGAGAGTTAATAGCATAAGCAACCAGCAGCAATAGTAGAGATCCTTGCAGCTTCTAGTACGTCTATGAGTTGAAGGCTTGATGAGGTACTGTCTTGAACTACTCCATACTTGGACGTCTACGAGGGAGTGCATTTTTGCCAAAGATCCATGTTATCACTTTCATATGTTTTTGACACATTTTCATGCATATGTTAGACCCTTATGCAGGTGTGGCATGTAAAGGCACGTTGTAGTTATCATGTGATCTATGTGTATAAAGTGCTGATGTATATGTGCTTTGCAGGATTGTAAGGATATATATAGTGGTAGTGTGTCTGTAGTAGTGACATGAGCTAATAACGGTTTTGGATGTTGTGGATAATCATGGTATGTATATGTAGAAATATGTTATTTTTTATGCAAGTATGATTAGAAGAACTGTTAGGTCCACTATACAAATACTTCATGTCAAATTTTCAAGAAAAATATGAAGCTATTGAGCAAGTTAATGTAACACCCAAATCATGTTCCGCTGCAATAATGTTAATTCACCGGTTAGGTGTCATGTATAGGTTAGTGTGTTACACTCTCAATCACTTTCTCGACTAAATTTTGTCATAGGTTTGTATTTTGACCACAATCTTCACCACGGTGACAACATGAGAAACTAGTCAAAAGGACTTTGCAAGGGACTGTAATGATCCTACACTACAAGGGCTTATGATGAATGTATGAAGGGATGTATATATGATGATGAAGGGTTTAGTGCGGTGTAGCAATCGACTAACTTCCCTCGAATCAGGATCTATGGATTCCTACCGTCTAACCAGACATAGGGTGGAATAATGTACGCTCGTCCTATGATACCTCAAGCAACCTAGCACTTTTTATTTATTTTTTTATGAATTTTTTCTTTCTTTCTACATTTTCTTATTGCTTTCGTTCTTCCTTATGTAGGGAGAAGAACGTTTTGAAATTTCTAACTACTAATTGACTTGTATATTTTTCGAACTTTTTCTTTGTCTTTTTCTGTTTTTCTATTTTTCATTTTCTTTTAGTGCTAATTTTTTTAGTTGCTAGAGGGGTTTACACATCTGGACATACTAGCTAAGACCACCGGTTTACTGGCTATAGGCAAGTCACCACGGATCGACTTCTGGTTAGCTAATCTCAAACTACTACCACATGGGATCAACGGGGTGAACAAGAACATGGGAAATGGTTGTAACGTATTATCGAACCGAACGAACACGCCAAGCACAAGTGTCTACACCTAAGGGATTAATATTGGGATGGCTTCTAGTTTAAGTAGCAATTCTAGGTGCCTCTATCATCCTAGTACTCGTGTTATCGTGTGGTCTCGAATAGGTCTCATGCAAATTCTAACTCATTCAAAGTACGAGAAAGCCACTGAAAAAGAATAAAAGTTGCTAGTTATATGCAATGGATCAAAAGCTGACAATTGGCTGCTAGTCGAATTCGATCATTTTCATGCAATTCAAGGTGACACTACAAGTGTGATTCTAATTTATGTTCTGACTAAGTTCATTTAGCATCAATGCAGGCATGTTGGTTACAGGTTCTAAGTTAAGCAGTCTAAGCATCATTGTGAAAAGTATTGAAGGCAACTTAACATCAAGAGTCCAGAACCGGGTAATTCTAGCTAGAGGGATTAAAATGAACCATAGAATCACAGATAGGCAAACACATTCAACACAACAATTCTTCTAGCACCCTACCTCACACTTAAATCATACTATGTCCTCACAGGATTAAAAGATAGTAGATGTAACATCCCGGTTCCGAGTCACCGGTTAGAATTTAAAAATGCTTGATTGAACCTCATTGGTTGGAACTTTGAAGAATTTTAATTCGGAATTCATTAATTAAATTATGAGTGTGAATTACTCCGTTGGGAGAATATTTTTATTCTTGGGTTAATTATCGGAATCGAGTTCTAAATCAATGGACCGAGTCAGTTGGTCGAACCAATGTGATCCGACCAAGGAGGAAGGGCCCGGCTTAAAAGCCCTTGGTCCATGTTTTTGTTCCGTTTAAAAGAAGGAGAGGGGGCTGGGAGTTGGGTTTGAGTTTTGGTTCGGCAGAATGGTTAGTCGTGTGGCCGAAAGAGATGAGTCCCGCTCGGTTGAACAACGAAGCAAGGGAAGGGAATTTTGGGCTTTAAGCCCGTTCAACAATGAAGAGAAGGGGGAAGGGTTCCGTTCAAGAGAGAGGGAGAGGAGAAAAAGAAAGGAGTTGGCGGCTGGAGTAGAGCGTAGGAACCAAGGAGAGAACAGAAACGTGGGTGTGGAAGTTTTCACGGAAAATGAGAGGGGGTCGGCGCTCCTAGTTACTAAGAAGGAAGAAGGGACGCACGAAAATCTGAGACGAAACTCCAGGAACCTAGTCGACGGTGACGAAATTCCTTTCGCACGAAGTTTAAGAACAATGGCGGCGGTCGTGTGGAGCCAAGAGAAAGGGAGTAGTGGTGTGGCTCCGTTTCGGTTCGGCGCGGCGGCAAGGAAGCAATATCTGTTTCTAGCAGCGGTGATGAAATTAGAAATTATCGGTGGCATTTTCGTCGTATTCCGCGAGTCTAGGAAGATGTGGCGGCGATCAGAGGACTCGCCGGCGGCATTCGGTGGCCTCACCGGTGGCGACCAAATCATCGGAGAAGAAGATGGACTATGTTATCCTTTTTCCAGAAGTTCAGTGACCGACCAACAGTTACAGGAAGTTAAGTGGCCTTTTTGTTATTTCTGTTAAAACGGGGTTCATGTGGAAATTCGGCCCTAAGGATCTGTTTGGCAGGACAGTTGGTGTTAATACAAAAGTTTCAGCCATAACTCACTCATTAGAGCTCCGTTTGACGAACTGTCAAGATCGGTGGAATCAGGACAGCGAGACGGACATTCCTAGAAAGAATTCAGGGGATGCTTTTAGGCTAAGAAGAGGGCTTAGCGTTGTTAGATGGGTTTGGACAGCGTGAGGGGTTATAATTTCGACTTAGATGAATGTTAGGAGTTGCATGAAAATGAAGAGTGTAAAAGGGGATAAATTGTACTGTGAATGTGTTATGATTGATTGTTGTGCTTGGGGTTGGCATGAAATGAATAATGAATTGGCTTAGAAATGAGAATTAGGACGAATTGGGGATATGGATGCTAGTGATATGATATTGTGAACTGTCAGTCTGTGGTTGCAGGAGAATGACCCTGCCAATGTGGGTCATTCTGAGAGGGAGGAACAGGTGGGTGGTCCCTAGACTCATGACATGGCTACCCTTGTACTTGCAGGTGGGGGTGGCCGGTGAGCTAGCCAACTACCCTATTGTGTGTTGTGTGGATAGATTGTGAGACGTGATCGGATTTTGAACTATGGAAGTGGATGGTAAAATGAGAATATGTGTTCATAATTGATGTGATGATGTGGATGGATGTATTGTGATGGAATAGCATGAATTGTGAATTGTATGTGAAAGTAGAACCAGAAGGAGCCCACACTACCCCACCCGAGATACTGATGGAATAGCATGGATTGTGAATCCCTTGGTTGGGTTACCAAGGATGGTTGTCGTTCTACTTCGTGGAAGGATACCTTGTGGATGCGTCGGATGTTGTTCTCCCTCGTGGAAGGGTCCTTAATGGATGTGTCAGGTTGATGTGATGGCTAGCGGTGGTGGTGTGGATAACTCCTTGGCGCCTAATAACTCACCTAGTGAAATAATATGTGGTTGGTTGTGTGTATGTGTGTTGTTGTGTGTATGCATGATGACTGTGAACTAGTTGTGAACTATGTGTTATGGTTGTATGTTGCTCTATTGTGTTTATGTTTATGCTATTGTATGTGAATGAGAATGAAGAACTGAACCTACATGATCACCTAAACTGGTTTAGGATGTTAAAAACTGGAAGGGGTCAGGTCAGGTCCCACTGTCGATGTCTTGTGCGGAGTTTGGGACCGCTCCTTTGGTTTAGGGCAATGCATAGTTAAGCCTAGTGGGTTCACTGAGTTTCATTAGGAAACTGATTCCCCCTTAGTCTCTCTTTTCAGTTAGAAGTAAGTTGGTGAGCTGAGCTTGGAGCAGCAGTTGTGACGGTTGGAGCTTGGATGCAATAGATGACTAAAGGACGGTGACTGGGGACTTAGAGGACGGTTTTGTATTTTATTCATTGGATGTTTTGGGGATTTGGAACCATTTATTTTGAGTAATGATTTTGGGATGTGGAATTGTATTTTGTTTGGGTTTTGAATTATCGAAGCTTCCGTTTTCTATTGTTTTTACGCATTTATTGAGTTAAATAATATTTTATCAGTTTCTTTACGTTTTGAGTCAAACCGTAACCCCGATTCCTGGTCTAACCACGGGTTGAACCTGGGTGATTTGGGTCGGGTGTTACATATGGTATCAGAGCCTGGTTTGCCTCTGCTGCGTAGGTGAACTGTTCATTCTGTTAGAGGATTAGCTACCCTCTAATGGAAGGGACAGAACATCAATGCATTACTGGCATTCTAGGGGTCTTTCAAATGATTTTAATTGGGTTGGGGTTTTTAAATGAAAGTGAGTTTTAAGAAAGAAAGTGATTTGAAATGTGTCAATTGAAAATATTTTGGTCCTCGGTCCTCCTAAGTCACAAAAAAGGTCAAGAGATGAAATGTCGCCGCTTTGAGCGAATAGTTAAGTTGGAATGTAGTGGCGGCTATGGAGAAGTGAGTGGAGTGTAGAATTGGAGGTTGTAGTTAATTAGGACCTTAACTACAAAGCGGGTATGCAAGGAAGTGAGGCAGTAGTACTGGACTTAGACAACAGTCGTTGCTTAGGTGATGAAGCTTAAGGGAAGTTCCTGTAGTTGGAGGCTTGATACAATTGGATGGAAGTTGCTCAAATGGTTTTAAAAGTATGGTGTGGAGGGAAGTACCATGCTTTGAAGTTGAGTGAGACTACTGAATTGGAAGTGGAAGCTAGGATGCTATCTCGTGGCTGGGTTTTGGTTGGACGTTTAATTGGTGCTTTGGTGGTCAAGGAGATGAATTGAAAAAAGTTACAGAAATCTATCTTAATATTTTGGTTAGGATTTTAAAGTGAAGTTCTGAAATCTCAGGAGCTTAATGAATTTTAATTGTTGGAGAAAAGTGATTAAAGTAATTTAAAAGGTTGCAAATCTTGATTAGAATCATGTTCTGAAATTATTTTAAGTCAATTTGTTTAGAATGAAGATTGGGTTTTAATTAGTTGTAGATTTCAAATGTGCGTTTCAAATGAAGATTTAATCTATTGAGAAAATTTTGAATTTCGGTTCCATTGTTGAGATTTTAAAAGGGTTTGAGGAGGAAAATTGTAGTTTGGGGCTCAAACTTTTGAGGGATGAGAATTCTATGATTTTGAATTAGCAATGTGTTTTGGTGTTGAGTCGAGCATTAGTTTTTTTTCTTTGAGTAACCCGTGTTGAGGATTTATAAAGCGTTTTAAAGCTTTCATATTTTAACAAGGATGAAGTTTGATTTTAATAATTTAGTTTTAGATGGAAGGCTAGTGCTTTAAATTCTTGGTTGATTTGAAGGGAAGTTGCAAGCGTTTTAACCTTTAAGATAATTAGTCATGAGATTTTATAGTTTCAATTTGTTAAATGTGTTATCGTTTTGAGCGTTGGTGTTTGTTCTCATTGAACATTTAAGTTAAGAACTTGAAAGCACTTTGATATTTTTAACCAAGATGTAATTTTGACTTTCATCCGTATTGTTTTCAAACAAGAAGTTAGATTTTATTTATTTATTTATGAATTGATTTGAAGGGAATTTACAAACATATCATCTTTTGGAAAATGAGTCTTGGAGTTTTGACAACTAGTAGTATGAGAGATTCCTGTAATGATGAAGTTTGGATAGCGACCCAATTCTAGTTGTGATTTCGGGGACGAAATCCTTTGAAATTGTGGACACTTGTAACATCCCGGTTCCGAGTCACTAGTTAGAATTTAAAAATGCTTGGCTGAACCTCATTGGTTGGAACTTTCAAGAATTTTAATTCGGAATTCATTAATTAATTTACGAGTGTGAATTACTCCGTTGGGAGAATATTTTTATTCTTGGGTTAATTATCGGAATCGAGTTCTAAATATGACAGAGTTGGGAACCAATGATCGCCAGGAGAGGTTGGCTTAAAAGCCTTCGTCATGTTTGTTTCTTAAAAAGAGAGAGGCTGGAGTGGTCTGAGTTTTGTTGGCGAAGTGCTTGTGAAGATAGCCGCTCGGGTTTAACAAGGAAGCAAGGGAAGGAATTTGGGCTTGAGCCCGTTCGACATGAAGAAGGGGGAGGTTCCGTTCAAGAGAGGGAGAGGAAAAAGAAGGGTTGGCGGCCTGGGGTGAGCGTAGGAACAGGGAGAACAGAAAAGTGGGATGTGGAAGTGGCACGGAAACGAAGAGGGGGGGGTTCGTTGAGAGGGAAGGGAAGAAAGGGTCGGCGGAGTGAGCGTGAGGACCGAAACTCAAGTGGGAGGAGTTGCGAAGAGGGGGTCGGCGCTCAGTTGTGGGAGGAGATGGACTACCCTTTCAGAGCGGCGATGAATTAAAATATGGCGTATTTCGTGTGTTCCGCGAGTTCAGGAAGATTCGGCGCGACGAGGACTGGGGGCATTGGTGCTCACAGCGGCGCGAAATCGTGGAGAAGAATGGACTATGTTGTCCTTTTGCAGAGTTCTAGACAGCAGTTCAGGAAGTAGTGGCGTATTTATGTTAACGGGGTTCATGGAGAAATTGGCCTAGGTCTTTTGGCAGGACAGTTGGTGTTAATACGATTTTTTTAAGCCATAATCACTCATTAGAGCTCCGTTTGACGAACCGTTAGGACGGGTGGAATCAGGACAGCGAGACACACGTTCCTAGACAGAATACATGGGCTGATTTTAGGCTAAGGTGAGGGCTTAGCGTTGTTAGATGGGTTTGTACAGCGTGAGGGGTTATAATTTTGACTTAGATGAATGTTAGGAGTTGCATGAAAATGAAGAGTGTAAAAGGGGATAAATTGTACTGTGAATGTGTGTTATGGTTGATTGTTTGTTGATTGTTGTGCTTGGGGTTGGCATGAAATGAATTGTCTTAGAAATGAGAATTAGGACGAATTGGGGATATGGATGCTAGTGATATGATATTGTGAACTGTCAGTCTGTGGTTGCAGGAGAATGGCCCTGCCAGTGTAGGGTCGGTCTGAGAGGGAGGAACAGGTGGGTGGTCCCTAGACTCATGACATGACTACCCTTGTACTTGCAGGTGGGGGTGGCCGGTGAGCTAGCCGACTATCCTATTGTGTGTTGCGTTGATAAATTGTGAGACGTGATCGGATTGTGAACTATGGAAGTGGATGGTGAAATGAGAATATGTGTTCATGAGTGATGGGATGATGTGGATGGTTGTATTGTGATGGAATAGCATGAATTGTGAATTGTATGTGAAAGTAGAACCAGAAGGAGCCCACACTACCCCACCCGAGATACTGATGGAATAGCATGGATTGTGAATCCCTTGGTTGGTTACCAAGGATGGTTGTCGTTCTCCTTCGTGGAAGGATCCCTTGTGGATGCGTCGGATGTTGTTCTCCCTCGTTGAAGGATCCTTAATAGATGCATCAGGTTGATGTGATGGCCGGCGGTGGTGGTGTGGATAACTCCTTGGCGCCTAATAACTCACCTAGTGAAATAATATGTGGTTGGTTGTGTGTATGTGTGTTGTTGTGTGTATGCATGATGACTGTGAACTAGTTGTGAACTATGTGCTATGGTTGTATGTTGCTCTATTGTGTTTATGTTTATGCTATTATATATGAGTGAGAATGAAGAACTGAACCTACATGATCATGTAAACTGCTTTAGGATGTTAAAAACTGGAAGGGGTCAGGTCAGGTCCCACTGTCGATGTCTTGTGCGGAGTTTGGGACCGCTCCTTTGGTTTAGGGCAATGCATAGTTTAGCCTAGTGGGTTCACTGAGTTTCATTAAGAAACTGATTCCCCCTTAGTCTCTTTTTTCAGTTAGAAGTAAGTTGGTGAGCCGAGCTTGGAGCAGCAGTTGTGGCGGTTGGAGCTTTGATGCAATAGATGACTAAAGGACGGTGACTGGGGACTTAGAGGACGGTTTTGTATTTTATTCATTGAATGTTTTGGGGATTTGGAACCATTTATTTTGAGTAATGATTTTGGGAGGTGGAATTGTATTTTGTTTGGGTTTTGAATTATGGAAGCTTCCATTTTCTATTGTTTTTACGCATTTATTGAGTTAAATAATACTTTATCGGTTTCTTTACGTTTTGAGTCAAACCGCAACCCCGATTCCTTGTCTAACCACGGGTTGAACCTGGGTGATTTGGGTTGGGTGTTACAGTAGAGTTATCCGAAAAACCTAGATGGTGATGGTAATGTCGAGGATGAGGTGGAGGGCCCAGAACGGAGTGAAGTCGCTACACAAAACCCTACAAAACAAAAACAACAGAAAGATCCACACATAATAAAATTGGACCAAAATCCGAAAAGAAAAGGGAAAAGGGTACATGGGCGTTTTCAAAATTTTGGACAAAGTTCTCGGCAAGAACATAGTTGTTGCCGAAAACACATTCAAAAATTATTTTGGAAAACAGACGCGAAAACTTACCTCAGAAAACCAAAGTTCTCGCCGCAAACTCGTTTGAAAAGTTTTTACAAAAACGAACGAAAAGATTTTAACTCATAGGTACGAAAGTTCTCGGCGAGAAATTAAAGTTCTCGTCGAAGACTTGTTTGTAAACTAAGACTAAAAAACGGACGCATGGATTTCATAATTAAAACAGGTAAATTCTCGCCGAAAACTTTCCTACCTAACATTAGTTTTTAAAATCATAAAAACTGACGACCTGAACTTCAAAAATTTGAAACAAAATAAAAAAAATTAAAAAATCCCAAATAAATTGGAACAGAACCAAGGACACGAGACACACACATTAAAAAAACAACAAATTGACACTTTGGGCTCCCCCTGAAACCGACTCGAACGATGAAAAACTGTCTCAATAATTCAAAATTTGACTCTAGCCGTGGGTTGCCTCCCACGAAGCGCTCTCGTTTAACCTCCTTGAGCTGGACAATACTGGGTGAAGATCAAGAGGCGTCCCAACTCAGGACTTCCTTCACGCTCACATCAGAATCCATGAAGTACAGCTTAGGTGCACCTCCGGTCAAGAGAAATTGCCTCCTATCGACGTGAGTTAATTGAGTTCTACCATCGGGGAGGTTGCTAGTGATTTCGAATGGCCCAAACAGATCCTTCAAATGCATGCTTTCATCTGGTGGCTTGGTAGATGATGGCAGGGCAATTGGCTTCCAAACTACATTCTGCTTCACTTTGCACTCCTTCTTTGCTTCGCCATAGTCTCTAGCTCGTGGCGATTCACCGGTGGGTGCCTTCGGTTCCTCCTTCTTCCTTGTCGTCTGCACTTGAGCCTCATTCTTTGGGTGGATAACGTGCTTAGTTCCTGTCATACACATCTTTGGAGGAATGCTAGAATTGTCATTAGTACTAGAGTTGGCCGAGACCAACTCCACAGTATCAACGGATAAACAATGTGCATCTTCCTTAGTAGAATATTTCATACCGTCCTTACGACGGAATGTCACACTATCCTTTTCGACCCTCAAAGTCAATGAGCCATGCTAGACATCGATGGTCACGTCGGGATGTGATCCTACCTACCTGCCCAGATGCCAACCGTTATTCTTACACCCCACCAGGGTCCCCTAGCAAGGGCAGAACCCTAAGGCCATACAAGAAGTGCCTAGGGCCAAGGCAAGCTCACAACCGGGCCCTACAAAGGTTCCTCAAGCCAAGGTATGTGACTAAATTTAGACTCAGGCCTCTCCCAGCAGCTAGGCAAGCCAAAATATCAGTCAAGCCACACCAGGTGTTGATGCTGGCCAGGGCCCCAGAGCTAGAGTCACCTATAGGCCCTAGATCGAAGGGCACGAGCCGGATCTCCTTGAAACATTTCTAGAGGAACGCTGGAGGAAGTGGGAGGAAAGCTTGGACAAAAAGACCAGAAGCCCGAAGCCAAGCCCCGCCACGGGCCCATACGAGCCCTAGCATTGGGGATAGGCCCCAGGACGAATCCCTCGAGCCCCAAGCCTGCATCCACGTTTAAAGATCCTCTTGAAGCCTTCCTGAAGGACTGGTAGAGGTAGAAGTTTGAAGGCCGCGAGATTTGCTAAAGGCCGAGAGACCAGCCTGCCCCGAGCGCCGGGCCCGAGTCTGGGCACACTGCCGGAGCGATCTGAGCTGAGCCAATGTTTGGCTCAGAGCTTTTGGGAAATTCCAAGTGCCATGGATACCTTGAAGTTCCAGGAGCCACCTCCAATAAACGGAGCTGCATTTGGAGGAGATTTGAGCGAGGAACCACGTGAAGATCAGCACGTGCACGATCCGGGCCCAAGGATGCGCACGATCTGGGCCCAAGGATGCGCACGATCCGGGCTCAAGGATGCGCACGATTCGGGCCCAAGGATGCGCACTAACCGGGCTCAAAATTCCCCTCCGGGCCAGGAATACCTGATGCCACGGACTGAGGACCGTGATTCCTAGTCATCCTAGGACTAGGACACGTGGAGGAACATAATCCGGGTCAGAATCCGGCCTACACACATTTCGCCACTACAAATCTGAGCCAGATTCGGATTCCTGTCTGGCCTAGGGTTTCTCCGGTTTTACCAATTTTACTATTTTGGGTTTATTACTTGTTTTTGAAGACTGTTAAGGATTTTGTTATGTTTTCCTTCTAGTTTCGAATAAGTAGGAATAATTTAGTCCTTTTTAGGCTTAGTTTACTTTATTAAATTATTTAGGAAGTAGTTTTTGTGGAGGATTAGGAGAGCTTGTTCCCTAACTCCTCCCTATATATAGAGGCCGCCGACCACCCTTTGTAAACCCAACTTGAAATTAATAAACCCCCTTTTTCAGAACTGTGTTCTAAACCCCTTCGAGTATTTGCTTGTTGGATTTCTTAAGGTTCCGCTTATCGTGAAGAGCACTCATCTCTTGAAGTGGCGCCATCGACTTGATACTTGTGGTTCCTAGCTCCTTTATAGCTAGAGGGTCAAAGTCCTAATCCACCCCGGTTCCATAGCTTAGCTCGTTGTTAGGAGATCAGGTTGTGGTGTTCAAGGGTCGTCTTCCCACGGTTGCAGTGGTTCACATCAGTTGATATCAGAGCACGGTTCAACACTAGGACCAACTCTATCCCAGTTTCCAGGTTCACTTTTGGATCCATATCTTTACTTTCTGTTATTAGAAAATTGTTTCAAAAATCCCCATCTCTTTCAATTTCCTGTATTGAGTTTTCGTTGTAAGGAAAAGAAAAGTTGGTGGCCATTAAAAGCCATCAAGAAAATATCAAAAGGCTAAGAAAAAGAAAAGAAAGCAAGGCCACCCTTGCCAAGTTATTTCCTTTCGTTGTAAGTTTATTTTAAGAAGAAGGGATAGAAAATAGCTTCTGCTTGCGTATACTAACCATGCCAGACGAAAGAATCAACAATTTGGAAGACCGAATGAACAACCTAGGTGGAGTCCTAGAACAAATTCAAGAAGCCCTAATTAGGCTTTAAGGAAGAGATGACCATGAGGAGTATGAAGAAGGCCCCCATGATGAGCTCAACCGAAGGGCTAGAAGGTTAGCCCAGGAGATTAATGATGATGTGAGCAGCCTCAAGCTCACCATTCCCAAGTTTGCCGGCAAGGCCAATGCCGACGCGTACATAGATTGGGAAAGAAGCATGGAGGACTTCCTGGAATGCCACAACAACTCAGAGAGAAAGAAGGTAATCATGGCTACTCTTGAGTTTACTGGCTATGCTGCCCTATGGTGGAGTTATGTTAGAAGACAGGTTCTAAGAGATGAGGAGGAACCTATTGTTACATGGAGAGACCTCGAGAGAGGATGAGGAAGCGGTTTGTACCGGCTGCCTACACCCGAGAGTTGCCAACCGCACTTCCAACTTTAAAGCAAGGTACCATGTCGGTGGAGGAGTACAACAAAGAAGTCAAGATGCTAGTGACAATACTTGATTTGAAGGAAGAGGAGGAGGCTCAAATAGCAAGGTTCATAGGAGGCCTACACCCGGACATCATGCACCAAGTCAACTATGTTGACTATGGAGACTTGATAGCCGTGGCCCTCCGAGTAGAAAGAGAGAGCTGAAGCAAGGCTATGGGAGAAGGCTAACCCACCTGCCAGCAGCACATGGAGAGGGAGTTCGAGTGCTGGCAACACTCCATGGAAGCTAGGACAGCCCCGGAGCACCGGGCCCCGACCGATCCCTAACCCTAAAGTTTCAGCACCCCGGGTGATGTGAACCGCCTTCTCCAGGAAGGGATCGACTCAACACCCAGTACTATATTATCAGCCCCACGAGAACCTAACTAATGAAACCGCGGAGAACACTTGAAATCCACTAAGTATAGACTTAGGAACCCCAAGGTATTCGGTCGAATTCGGTGCCACAAACAAAGGATGAATGCCTTTGATGATAAACCGGTCTAGACGACGATCAATTCCATGATGGTCGAACAGAGATTAGCAATTCCATGCTAAGAGAAAAACTGAAGTTTTGAGTGTTTATTTCTTTCAAAGTTGATGTTTACAATGAGGCCGAGGCCTCTTATTTATAGGTGAGGAAGGGAGAACAGGCTCTCCTTTTCCTCCTATGAATTAGCTAATAAAATAATAAAGAAATACAAAAATAAGGACTGAAACTCGTAGCCTTGTTCACCAAGGAAAAGAGTCATTCCTAAACAAAAACACTAAAAGGGAAAAAGCTGGAAATTCCTAAAAAACAGCTAAACGGGTTCTGGAAGATTCAGCCAAATAAATAGCAAATAAATTCAGAAAATTAACGCTTTGGCAGATCACTAGTAGACTTCATGGGCTTCAACTTTCATGTTGGACATCATTCCAAATTCTGCCTCCAAGTAGCCCATATTCGTCAATCCTTGTCAGACTAGGAATCTGTCCAAAACCGGGAAATCCTAGCTTGATTAGGATTCCGTGTTCGGATGTATTTTGGCATCTTCTCTTCATTTCCCGTGTTCACCATGGTCAAGCACCCTTCCTTGGATCAGGCTCAGGTGGTGTCCTGATCACAGCTCCTATCATGTGCAGCCTCGGATCAGCATCCGGGCTCCTCTCCTTGATGCTCCGCCCATGCTTCACCCTTACTTCATCCAACTGTATCTCCTTCAATTCTCCTCCAAATTGAGCTCTGTTTGTTGGAGAGTGTTCCTGGGGATTCAAGCTATCCAGGACAGTTGGAGTTTCCCAAAAGGCACGGTCCAATTGTTGGCTCGGCCAAAAGTGCTTCTCTGTGGCATCCGGGCACGGGCTCGGCTCGGGCGTCGGGCTTAGCTCTCGGCCTTCTTCAATTCTGTCCAGGCCTTTTGAGTTCTGCTTCGAGCAGCTCTTCAATAATGTCCACATGAGGCTTTCAGGGATGGTTAATGGTCCAGGGCTCGTGACAATTGGTCTTGAGCTCCATTTGAGCACCTGGGCTCGTCCGGGGCTCGTTCCGGGTCAATCTTCGGGCACCACGCTTTTATGGCCAGGCACTCTTGGGTCCTTGGTTTCCTGTGCTCCAGGAATGTCTTTGGAGGATCCCAGGAGTGGTCAGTACCTTCAGGGCTCGTGGGAATCAGGTCAGGGCCTAGTGGTGGCCCTCGGCTCGGGGCTGGACTTGGCCCTAGGCTTGGTCGGGTGGCCCGGATCACGTCATTCCCCTCTTCTTGAAAAGGATTCGTCCTCGAATCCGCACCTGGTAATCCGTTAGAAATTTTAAAAATAATAACATGGACGTGTAGGATTGGACCTGGTAGTTCGTGGGCGCTCCTTGGGGTTTTGGGCCGTACCGGGACGGGTACGGGTGCTCGGGGTTGATCTGGGTGATCGGGGCATCCGGGTGATCGGGCTGATCAGGGCAGTCCAGGTGATCGGGCTGATCAGGTGCCGGACACTGGTCGGGCGCCGGGCGATGGTCGGGCGTGGGACGCTGTTCGGGCGCCGGGTGATGGTCGGGCGCCAGTGGCTGGTCGGGCGCCGGGGGCTGGTCGGGCGCCGGGGGCTGGTCGGGCGCCGGTGTGGCGCTGGGGCGCCGGGGCTAGGCACTGGGGCGCCGGTGCTGGGCGCTCGGGCGCTGGGGCGTCGGTGCTGGGTGCTCGGGCGCTGGGCGCTGGGACGTCGGTGCTGGGCGCTCGGGCGCTGGGCGCTGGGGCGTTGGTGCTGGGGCTGGGGCCGGGGCTGGTGTTGGTGCTAGCGCTTGGCGCTGGGCCAGTGCGGGTACTAGCGCTGGGTACTGGGCCGGTGCTGGCGCTGGCGCTAGTGCCGGGTGCTGGGCTAGTGCTGGTGCTGGCGCTCGGCTGGTGCTGGGCACTCGGTGCTGGGCTGGTGCTGGCGCTGGGCTGGTGCTGGGCAGGCGCTGGGCTGGTGCTGGGCAGGCGCTGTGCTGGTACTGAGGCTGGTGCTGGCACTGGTGCTGGGCAGGCGCTGTGCCGAGTGCTGGCCTGGTGCTGGACCGGTGCTGGCCAGGCGCTGAGCCTAGTGCTGGCCTGGTGCTGGCTTGGGCAGGCCTGATGCTGGACCGGGGCAGACCTGATGCTGGTCCAAACCGTCTCCTCATCTTTCTCTTAAGATCTCTCCAACTAAGGATGGGATCCTCTTCTTCTCTCCTGATTTGCTTCCTGAGTTGAGCCCACCATAAAGCAGCATAGTCAGTAAATTCCATTGTGGCTAGGTTTACCTTTTTCCATTCGGAATAATAATGGCACTCAAAGAAGTCCTCCATGCTCCTCTCCCAATCAATGTACTCGTCGGGGTTTGCTTTGCCAGCAAACTTAGGCACATTGAGCTTCAAGCTGCTCACATCATCATCTTCCTCCTGCTCATTCCTCCTTGGCCGCCGGGGCCATCTCCATTCGGGGCTCCAATCTGCTCGGTGATCCGGGCCATGTTCTGAGCCATAGCCATAGCAGCTATTTGTGCCTCCAAAGCATTAAATCTCTCATCTGCCATGATTAGTCACGAACAAAGATCCTCCCAAAATCTCTCTAATGAACCTCACACACTCTTTTTCTTACCACTCGTGTATGAAATTTTGAAGTCACTCAAATTAGGGTTTTCTTTGAAAATTTCAAAACAAAGACAATCTCAATTCAAGTAGTTGCAAGTTTCTTCGAAGCTATGCAGTCTAAGTCTACCAATGACACTAACAAGACCTTATACCTAGGGTTTCGGATTTCTAGGGGCCAGAATCTTGGGGCTAGGTCGTGGGATGACAAGACAAGCAAATTTTGGTGTTTAAGAAAGCTACTAGCTAAGCTTTGAAAAACCCCTCTTCTTGAACTTAATCTACTACCTTGATTGTGAACGTGGCCTTGCTTTTTTTAGCTAGGTCAGATTTCTATTTTTAAAGACCTTGATTCTTTTCTTTTCTTTTTCTTAGACTCTTTTTGTATTTTTCTTTGATCGGCCACAACTTTTTCTCACAACTAAATAAAAGAAAGGTAGAAGACTAGAACAAACACAATGAAGCTATTTTTTTTAGGGTTTTTTCTGAAACTGAAAACAACGAAAGCTAAAGATATGAATTCAAGTAAAAGAACCTGAAAACTGGATAGATTGTTGGTCCAAGAGTTGAACCGTGCTCTGATACCAGCTGATGCGAACCGCCTTCTTCAGGAAGGGATCGACTCAACACCCAATACTATATTATCAGCCCCACGAGAACCTAACTAATGAAACCGCGGAGAACACTTGAAATCCACTAAGTATAGACTTAGGAACCCCAAGGTATTCGGTCGAATTCGGTGCCACAAACAAAGGATGAATGCCTTTGATGATAAACCGGTCTAGACGACGATCAATTCCATGATGGTCGAACAGAGATTAGCAATTCCATGCTAAGAGAAAAACCGAAGTTTTGAGTGTTTATTTCTTTCAAAGTTGATGTTTACAATGAGGCCGAGGCCTCTTATTTATAGGTGAGGAAGGGAGAACAGGCTCTCCTTTTCCTCCTATGAATTAGCTAATAAAATAATAAAGAAATACAAAAATAAGGACTGAAACTCGTAGCCTTGTTCACCAAGGAAAAGAGTCATTCCTAAACAAAAACACTAAAAGGGAAAAAGCTGGAAATTCCTAAAAAACAGCTAAACGGGTTTTGGAAGATTCAGCCAAATAAATAGCAAATAAATTCGGAAAATTAAGCGCTTTGGCAGATCACTAGTAGACTTCATGGGCTTCAACTTTCATGTTGGACATCATTCCAAATTCTGCCTCCAAGTAGCCCATATTCGTCAATCCTTGTCAGACTAGGAATCTGTCCAAAACCGGGAAATCCTAGCTTGATTAGGATTCCGTGTTCGGATGTATTTTGGCATCTTCTCTTCATTTCCCGTGTTCACCATGGTCAAGCACCCTTCCTTGGATCAGGCTCAGGTGGTGTCCTGATCACAGCTCCTATCATGTGCAGCCTCGGATCAGCATCCGGGCTCCTCTCCTTGATGCTCCGCCCATGCTTCACCCTTACTTCATCCAACTGTATCTCCTTCAATTCTCCTCCAAATTGAGCTCTGTTTGTTGGAGAGTGTTCCTGGGGATTCAAGCTATCCAGGACAGTTGGAGTTTCCCAAAAGGCACGGGCCAATTGTTGGCTCGGCCAAAAGTGCTTCTCTGTGGCATCCGGGCACGGGCTCGGCTCGGGCGTCGGGCTTAGCTCTCGGCCTTCTTCAATTCTGTCCAGGCCTTTTGAGTTCTGCTTCGAGCAGCTCTTCAATAATGTCCACATGAGGCTTTCAGGGATGGTTAATGGTCCAGGGCTCGTGACAATTGGTCTTGAGCTCCATTTGAGCACCTGGGCTCGTCCGGGGCTCGTTCCGGGGTCAATCTTCGGGCACCACGCTTTTATGGCCAGGCACTCTTGGGTCCTTGGTTTCCTGTGCTCCAGGAATGTCTTTGGAGGATCCCAGGAGTGGTCAGTACCTTCAGGGCTCGTGGGAATCAGGTCAGGGCCTAGTGGTGGCCCTCGGCTCGGGGCTGGACTTGGCCCTAGGCTTGGTCGGGTGGCCCGGATCACGTCATTCCCCTCTTCTTGAAAAGGATTCGTCCTCGAATCCGCACCTGGTAATCCGTTAGAAATTTTAAAAATAATAACATGGACGTGTAGGATTGGACCTGGTAGTTCGTGGGCGCTCCTTGGGGTTTTGGGCCGTACCGGGACGGGTACGGGTGCTCGGGGTTGATCTGGGTGATCGGGGCATCCGGGTGATCGGGCTGATCAGGGCAGTCCAGGTGATCGGGCTGATCAGGTGCCGGACACTGGTCGGGCGCCGGGCGATGGTCGGGCGTGGGACGCTGTTCGGGCGCCGGGTGATGGTCGGGCGCCAGTGGCTGGCCGGGGCGCCGGGGGCTGGTCGGGCGCCGGGGGCTGGTCGGGCGCCGGTGGTGGGCGCTGGGGCGCGGGGCTAGGCACTGGGGCACCGGTGCTGGGCGCTCGGGCGCTGGGGCGTCGGTGCTGGGTGCTCGGGCGCTGGGCGCTGGGACGTCGGTGCTGGGCGCTTGGGCGCTGGGCGCTGGGGCGTTGGTGCTGGGGCTGGGGCCGGGGCTGGTGTTGGTGCTAGCGCTTGGCGCTGGGCCAGTGCGGGTACTAGCGCTGGGTACTGGGCCGGTGCTGGCGCTGGCGCTAGTGCCGGGTGCTGGGCTAGTGCTGGTGCTGGCGCTCGGCTGGTGCTGGGCACTCGGTGCTGGGCTGGTGCTGGCGCTGGGCTGGTGCTGGGCAGGCGCTGGGCTGGTGCTGGGCAGGCGCTGTGCTGGTACTGAGGCTGGTGCTGGCACTGGTGCTGGGCAGGCGCTGTGCCGAGTGCTGGCCTGGTGCTGGACCGGTGCTGGCCAGGCGCTGAGCCTAGTGCTGGCCTGGTGCTGGCTTGGGGCAGGCCTGATGCTGGACCGGGGCAGACCTGATGCTGGTCCAAACCGTCTCCTCATCTTTCTCTTAAGATCTCTCCAACTAAGGATGGGATCCTCTTCTTCTCTCCTGATTTGCTTCCTGAGTTGAGCCCACCATAAAGCAGCATAGTCAGTAAATTCGATTGTGGCTAGGTTTACCTTTTTCCATTCGGAATAATAATGGCACTCAAAGAAGTCCTCCATGCTCCTCTCCCAATCAATGTACTCGTCGGGGTTTGCTTTGCCAGCAAACTTAGGCACATTGAGCTTCAAGCTGCTTACATCATCATCTTCCTCCTGCTCATTCCTCCTTGGCCGCCGGGGGCCATCTCCATTCGGGGCTCCAATCTGCTCGGTGATCCGGGCCATGTTCTGAGCCATGTTCTGAGCCATAGCAGCTATTTGTGCCTCCAAAGCATTAAATCTCTCATCTGCCATGATTAGTCACGAACAAAGATCCTCCCAAAATCTCTCTAATGAACCTCACACACTCTTTTTCTTACCACTCGTGTATGAAATTTTGAAGTCACTCAAATTAGGGTTTTCTTTGAAAATTTCAAAACAAAGACAATCTCAATTCAAGTAGTTGCAAGTTTCTTCGAAGCTATGTAGTCTAAGTCTACCAATGACACTAACAAGACCTTATACCTAGGGTTTCGGATTTCTAGGGGCCAGAATCTTGGGGCTAGGTCGTGGGATGACAAGACAAGCAAATTTTGGTGTTTAAGAAAGCTACTAGCTAAGCTTTGAAAACCCCCTCTTCTTGAACTTAATCTACTACCTTGATTGTGAACGTGGCCTTGCTTTTTTTAGCTAGGTCAGATTTCTATTTTTAAAGACCTTGATTCTTTTCTTTTCTTTTTCTTAGACTCTTTTGTATTTTTCTTTGATCGGCCACAACTTTTTCTCACAACTAAATAAAAGAAAGGTAGAAGACTAGAACAAACACAATGAAGCTATTTTTTTTAGGGTTTTTTCTGAAACTGAAAACAACGAAAGCTAAAGATATGAATTCAAGTAAAAGAACCTGAAAACTGGATAGATTGTTGGTCCAAGAGTTGAACCGTGCTCTGATACCAGCTGATGCGAACCGCCTTCTTCAGGAAGGGATCGACTCAACACCCAATACTATATTATCAGCCCCACGAGAACCTAACTAATGAAACCGCGGAGAACACTTGAAATCCACTAAGTATAGACTTAGGAACCCCAAGGTATTCGGTCGAATTCGGTGCCACAAACAAAGGATGAATGCCTTTGATGTTAAACCGGTCTAGACGACGATCAATTCCATGATGGTCGAACAGAGATTAGCAATTCCATGCTAAGAGAAAAACCGAAGTTTTGAGTGTTTATTTCTTTCAAAGTTGATGTTTACAATGAGGCCGAGGCCTCTTATTTATAGGTGAGGAAGGGAGAACAGGCTCTCCTTTTCCTCCTATGAATTAGCTAATAAACTAATAAAGAAATACAAAAATAAGGACTGAAACTCGTAGCCTTGTTCACCAAGGAAAAGAGTCATTCCTAAACAAAAACACTAAAAGGGAAAAAGCTGGAAATTCCTAAAAAACAGCTAAACGGGTTCTGGAAGATTCAGCCAAATAAATAGCAAATAAATTCGGAAAATTAAGCCCTTTGGCAGATCACTAGTAGACTTCATGGGCTTCAACTTTCATGTTGGACATCAGTCCAAATTCTGCCTCCAAGTAGCCCATATTCGTCAATCCTTGTCAGACTAGGAATCTGTCCAAAACCGGGAAATCCTAGCTTGATTAGGATTCCGTGTTCGGATGTATTTTGGCATCTTCTCTTCATTTCCCGTGTTCACCATGGTCAAGCACCCTTCCTTGGATCAGGCTCAGGTGGTGGCCTGATCACAGCTCCTATCATGTGCAGCCTCGGATCAGCATCCGGGCTCCTCTCCTTGATGCTCCGCCCATGCTTCACCCTTACTTCATCCAACTGTATCTCCTTCAATTCTCCTCCAAATTGAGCTCCGTTTGTTGGAGAGTGTTCCTGGGGATTCAAGCTATCCAGGACAGTTGGAATTTCCCAAAAGGCACGGGCCAATTTGTTGGCTCGGCCAAAAGTGCTTCTCTGTGGCATCCGGGCACGGGCTCGGCTCGGGCGTCGGGCTTAGCTCTCGGCCTTCTTCAATTCTGTCCAGGCCTTTTGAGTTCTGCTTCGAGCAGCTCTTCAATAATGTCCACAAGAGGCTTTCAGGGATGGTTAATGGTCCAGGGCTCGTGACAATTGGTCTTGAGCTCCATTTGAGCACCTGGGCTCGTCCGGGGCTCGTTCCGGGGTCAATCTTCGGGCACCACGCTTTTCTGGCCAGGACACTCTTGGGTCCTTGGTTTCCTTGCTCCAGGAATGTCTTTGGAGGATCCCAGGAGTGGTCAGTACCTTCAGGGCTCGTGGGAATCAGGTCAGGGCCTAGTGGTGGCCCTCGGCTCGGGGCTGGACTTGGCCCTAGGCTTGGTCGGGTGGCCCGGATCATGTCACCGGGTAACCCCTACTCAAAACACTCCTTCTGTTTAGAATTCTAACCTATGTCCTAGTGGAATTATATATTTTAAATGCCAAGGAATGGCCATGTCTCTAGGGACTGCCCCAATCAAAGGACCATGGTGCTTAGAGAAGGAGAGATCAAGATGGATGATGAGATGGATGAAAAGATGGAGGAAGAAGAAGCTAAGTATGAGGAGGGGGAAGAAGTACAACAAGTAGGGCTAGAAAAGTTCTCTGGCATTTTCTTACGTGCCCTAGAACCAAAGCCAAGGAATTTGCCCAGCCCCGGCGCAAGTGCTCTACCTAGCCCCGACGCTAGCGCTCTACCCAGCCCTGCCCCGAAGCCAGCACCCAGCCCAGCATCGACGCCAAGGCATGGGCCAACCCCGACCCACATTGGAAAACCGGAATACAAGCCGGGCTACAACATGAGGCTTTTACCCATCACCTACTGAGGGTTGCCTCGATTGAGAGAGACGAGCACATGGCTCTGAATGAAGAAGAGGATGCCCAGATCAAAGAAGAGGAAGAGCCTAACTTGGGGATAGAAGAAACATTCTCGCACATGTCTTCCTCAAGCCTTAACATTCTCGTGGACAGCCCATCCGAAATAGAAGGCATGGACACCGATGAACAGAGATCAGAAGACCCTGAGCCTTGATCTTACACAGATTCTAATGATGTCCCAAGTCCAGGAGACCACACCGAGTCTCCCCCGACCATGACAACATAGGTGACAAAGATCTGGAGGAGGTTGCTAAGTGTCTAACGTGAGCAGGAGCTGGATTCGAGGATGAATCCAAAGCAAGAAGAGGGGATGATGTGATCCTACCTACCTACCCAGATGACAACCGTTATTCTTACACCCCACCAGGGTCCCCTACCAAGGGCAGGACTCTAGGGCCACAAAAGAAGCGCCTAAGGCCAAGGCAAGCTCACAACCGCACCCTACAAAGGTTCCTCAAGCCAAGGTATGTGACTAAATTCAGACTCAGGCCTCCCCCAGCAGCTAGGCAAGCCCGAATATCAGTCAGGACACACCAGGTGCTGATGTTAGCCAGGGCCCCAAAGCTAAGCCTTGGGCAGAGCCTAGGGCCACCTATAGGCCCTAGATCAAAGGGCATGAGCCAGGAAGCTGATGACACTCGATTTTACGTGATTATCAACCTCATTTAAGCGACATTTCCTTACTTAAGACATGATTTTTAGGGTAGAATAGCGAATATTCAATCAATTGCCCTATCTCGTGCCATTTGTGTTACCTTGGCCCGTTTCAGGTCTATTTTATGGTTTTCTAGTGTTTCTATGTTAGCACAGGTTTTTGCCGTCAAATAAAGTAGCCAAGGACGTGTCTAAGGCGTTGGAATGTCGATGGATCGCACCGGAATCGATCTAAGGAGCCAATCGAGTCGAACCAAATCCTGCCCCATTTTACACTAGAGTTTTCGGCAAAAACACCTAAGGTTTTCGGCGAAAATGTATGAACAATTCGACTGAGCTCAACCAAGAAAAGTTTTCGGCGAAAACTCCAAGTTTTCGCCGAGAACTCGGCGTCCGAAAATCACAGGAGAATTCAGCCGGCGATCAGTCATTTTACAAAGAGATTTTCGGCGAAAATTTCTTCACATTTTCGGCGAAAATCCTAGAGAAAAACCGGCGGTATTAGGGTTAAGTATAAATACTTAACCGGCGGCCCATACCTGGGGAGACACATCATAATTCCAACTAATACCAAATAATTCAAGGATTCTCAAGAGTTCTGGAGTAGAGTTTAGAGTTCGAAGAGCCAGGAAGAGATCGTGATGCCATCCCTTCCATCTCAAAGACTCGGAGCTAGGATTGCAGTTTACCGGAGATCAAAGTTCTGCCGGAGTCGTCTTAATTAGGTTTTTCAGATCCTTTTCTGTTCTTCATCTGGATGATGAACTCTATCTTTGTCTTTGATTCTTTTGTGAAAAACATGAGTAGCTAAACTCGTAGAGCTTAGACTAGATGAACCCTAAGTGACCCAGGGCTTTAAAGCGGTCACGGATCGGCGGTGATTAGATTCAAAGTTCAATCAGTTTCTCTTTCATGTTTGATTTGTTCTTCGTTGTTCATGTTTCTTGTCTGGATTGATCACCTAGATTAGATTCTTGTTAAGCTAAGGATAGTAGCGAACTCTCGCCTTACTTTAAAACATCAAATCGAACAATTAACCTAATCATTGGAGTGTGCCTTTCGTAGGAACCAATTAGGGTTAATCCACTGCAAGAGTAACTCATAAATCATTAGTAATTGCACCAGTTAAGTTAAGTCGTTGCGAGAGGCGACCGTACCAGGGCGGCTAATTAATCTTGGTAGCTAGATCGGATAGAGCGAACGTTCGCCAGTCTTAAACCTAAGGGTAAGGAGTTATGGTGGTGTCTTAGAATTGATTGAATGAGAATCGAAACTCGCTGATCTGTTGATTGCCTATGCTCTGGTGAACGAAGGGGATTCAAAGTCTAAGCTTGTTTGTCATCATTGTCTTAACCAACCAATTTCCAATCTATTTCTTAGTTTAAATTTTTGATTTCCTTGTATTTTCATAGATTAGAAGTCGTGGAACTCACACCATGCACAAAGTGTTTAAACCTAAATGATTTGCCAGCTTCTTTGAGTAGTCAAATCAGAAGACCCGTGGAATACGATCTACCCTAGCTTTCCAGCTTGGTAGTATTTGATCACTGTTCTGCAGACCATCAAATTGGCGCTGTTGCCGGGGACTTCTTTTAATTGTTTGAAAGAAGAACTATCATCTTAGTCTTCTACTTTCCATCTTTCATTTTTTCATCCACTTCGATTTTACACTGGTTTTGTTTGTTTTTGTTATTTGTAGGTTTTCACAGGTGTATGCATCGCCACCCTTGGACTCGCTCTCAAACTGACAAGGCTAAGAGTATAGAGAGACCAGGAAGTTCTGCTCCACCTCTACAATCACAGATTCTGAAGAGAGGCAGAACCAATCCACCTCCATCCGTCACTCCGATTAAGATCGAGGAACTGAAGGAGAGTTCCTCATCTTCGTCTTCATCGTCATCTTCATTCGCTTCATACACCGAGTCACTTTCACCTCCTCCATCTCCTACCATGGATGATCAGTTACCACCACCACCACCACGCGATCCACCACCCCCAGTTGCACAGAAGAGTCTAGCTGACTACAACAAGCCGAGCGCAACTAGCGTTTGATCTTCCATTGCCGTGCCACACATTGAAGGAGATCCTGACTATGAGATCAAGATTCCATTCTTGACTATGATCTCTAGGGATCTACAGTTTGAAGGCAGGCCACTAGACAATCCGTGCACACATCTTGCGGATTTCCTTGATCTCTGCAGCACTTTCAAGAACGGAAACCTCGACAAGAACACTCTTTGCTTGAGAGCTTTCTCGTTCTCTCTGAAAGGCGCAGCTAAGAGGTGGCTTACTGGCAAACCACCTGGCTACTATACCGACTGGGATATTCTTGCTCAGGACTTCGTCGAAGAGTACTTCCCTCTTGCCAGAACAATAGCCTTCAAAGACAGCATCGCCAGATTCTCCCAGAAGGAAGGAGTAAGCTTGTATGATACTTGGAATCAATTCCAAGAACTTCTCTACAACTGTCCTCATCACGGATTCGAGCAGAGGCAGTTAGCTGAAATCTTTGCTCGAGGTCTTCGAGAAGAATCTACTAAGTGGGTCAATTCCCTAGCTGAAGGGGATTGCACTACGCTTACACCTGAAGTTGCTCTTCTTCACTTCACGAACTGTGCTTCTAAGTCAAGGAACTGGGAATGACAATCTGAAGGATCTAGAGGCAAGATCGATCTCAAAGCTACTATCAAGGCAGAAGTAGAGAAGCATCTGAAGAAGTCTTCTACAACAATCAAACTGCCGGCAGCTTCTGTCTATGTTGCTGACTGCGAGTGGTGTGGAGCTTGTGCGCAAATGGAGGCCGATGCCAGAATTTTGGTAAGACAGAAGTCTGGTCTGCCGAAGAAGTCAATTTCGTTCAACAAGGCTTCAACAATAATCAGAATGGTTATATTGGCTACCGCAACTTGAGGCAGCAAGGGAATTATCAAGACAGACCACCCTACAATGCTGGCACCAACCATAACCAGAACCAGAATAACCGACCAGCTGGTCCAGCTCAGGATCAGAAGCCTAACCATCCGCCGGGAGGTGTCTACCAGCCGCCACACTGTAATCTGGGTAACTATGGAACTGCTCCTGGCAATCGCCAGAATCAATATCTGAATAACACCTATACAGGTCAGCAGCACCAGAAGGAGAACAACGTCAGTGACCTGGACAAGAAGCTTAGTCAGATCATCACCAGACTCGACGATCATGACAGTCAGTTCAAAGCTCAAGCTCTTCTCAATCAAGAACAGATCGCATCCGGTCAAAGAATTGAGCAAGCTGTGAACCACATCTCGAGCATGCTAGCATCTGGTCGACCATTTGGCCAACTTCCAAGCTAGACAGAGCCAAATCCAAGAAAAGAGCAAGCCAAGATGGTAACTGTTCAAGATTTTACTGATCCATCTACTAATGCTTCTTCTAATTTATGCATGATCCCTGAAACTCCAGAGAAGAAGGAAGCACAGAAAGTGGCGCCTAAGGAGTATGATCCTCCTCTTGCTCCGTACCATTTGAAGCCTCCTTTTCCAAGAGCATTGCTACCGAATGCGAGGATCGAGACTGGCATGAAGGGGAGTAAAGAAGGATATCTTGACGTTCGTAGCAAGTAACCTTCCTCTCCATATCCAGCTAAGTGCTCTGATCCCGGTTCTTTCACTCTATCGCTAGTCATTAATGATATTGAGATAGAACGTTGTATGGTTGATCTAGGCGCGTCTGTTAATGTTATGCCTATGAGTCTGTATGAGAAATTGAATCTAGGAAAACTTGAACCGACTAGCATACAACTTGTCTTTGCTGATAGATCATCGAAAACCCCTAGAGGAGAAATCAAAGACGTTGTTACTAAATGTGGTCCTTTCACTATCTTAGCTGACTTTGTGATCATAGATACTAGTGAAGAGGATTCTACCATTCTTTTAGGTCGACCTTTCATGGCAACATCCGGAATGCAAATCAATGTTCCGAATGGTTCTTTGACTTTGAGGGTTGGAAAGGAAATGATAACATTTCGTCTTAAGGACGGTATGAAATATGCTCATAGGAATGAAGAATCTCACTATCTAGCTGTTGAAACTGTGGAGTTGACTCCGGTCAACTCCATTACTGATGTCTCTTCCAGTGTTTCTAGATCAGTTGTTGTTGCAGATGTTGAACAGGTTATGAAAAAGAAGCCAGACATTTCGGTTCAGAAGCTGCCAAAGAAGAAGGAACTGCAAGCCTCTTCTAAACCGCCAAGCAAGGAGTCTGGCAGGCCCCGGGGGAAGAACAAGAAAATGAAGACTCAAATGGTCTAGAGACCAGTTGTGCCGCCACCTTCATACGAGCCAGCCGCACCACCAATTCGTTCCGAGCTACCGGCGCCGGAACAAGTATTGAAGGAGAAGCCAAAAGCATCTCCTAAGGAAATGCATACGATCACCGATCCTGGTGATTCAAAGTCGGAGGATAAAGAGAGGACGAAGCTGATCATTCTCATCCCTTCCACCGTCTTACTTGTAGAGGATGATCCCTCAATAGAACTCTTTGGTCCGTTCAAGATTACTGATCACCTTCCCGATGGACGTACCAAGCTCTTACACGCTAACGGGAAGAAATTTATGCTTAACGGAGGTACCCCGAAGCTCTACTTCATGAACTCCGATGCTAGCATTAAGAAGAACCTGAGTTGGGATGTCTCCTAATACCATCAAGGTATCGTCCAGCTCAAGGACGTTAATAAAAGAGCGCTTCGTGGGAGGCAACCCACGGCTGGAGTCAGTTTTACATTTGTGTCAACCTTAGTGTTTTAGAGTCGGTTCGGGGGAGCAAAAGTGCATTTTGCATAATTTTTTATTTTTCGTTGTAGTCTGTGTGTCATAATGTCTTTCGCAAGTTGTTTGAGGTTGTTCCAATTTTTGTGGATTTAATTGTGATTTTCTGAAGTTTGTCGGGATTGCGAAAATATTTTCAATCGTACAGTTCAAAATTTTCGGCGAAAACTCACCCTATTTTCGGCGAAAACCCCTTTGAAAATCCCACTGTGTTTTCCAGATGATTTTAGTTAAACTTTTCGGCGAAAATGTATTTGAAAATTGCAGACCATTTTGCCTTGAGTTTTCGGCGAAAACTTGCACATATTTTCGCCGAAAACTTGAGTGAAAATCAACAACTTTTCCCTTTTAAATCCGGTCACTCACCCTCTCTCTCCTCTTCTTTCATTTTCGAAAATAGCTGGAAAAAAAACCCTCCCCCTGTTTAAACCACTCGTCGCCGCCGATACTACTTTTGACGCCGCTGCCTAAACCATCCGCCGTCGCCATCGCCGACTGCCGTCACCCTACTCCCCTTCCTTATCCGATCATTTTGAGACGTAGATCGTCCGAATCGGAGCTCTAGAGCTCCCGTTCAGCCAAACCCTAGTTTTTTGAGTTTTCCCCGATTTCTCTTTCTCTGTTCATTTTCAGCTCTCATGGCTTCAAGGTAAGTTGTAGAACTTTTCATTCCAAATCTTTTGACATGTTGAATGCTGAATTTCGTTGGGGTTGACTTTCAGTTGACTTTTCGGTTTACCTCGATTTGCGTGCCGACTGATTTTGTGTGAACTAGGTTAGCTGAATGGTTTGGACTGATGTAGCATGCTTAGGGAGAATTGTGCTTAATTTTCATATCGTTTGATCATGTGTTACTATGCTTAAGACCTATTCTTTGCGGTGTTGACTTTTGAGAAATGTCAGTTTGAACGTGACTTGTCTATGTTCGTCTGGCTGCCATGTGTGTTCCTTCACGTTCGTATTATTGTGCTTGCCATCTGAGTTATTTATTATGCCGCCATTTCCCGTTTTGTGCTAGTATTGCCATGATTAGGGTTCAATGTACTATTATGTTGACTTTTTGAATGTCGGTTTGACTTCTGATCCCTAATTATGATTTGAACATTCTGGCTAGACATATGCATGCTCTGTGATTTATTGTGATTATCGGTTGTTTACTTTGCTTACCCCCACTCGATTTCCCTCATTTCTTTGTGAAATTGAGTTTTTCTACTAAGTGTGGGGTGGGTTATTAGTTAATTAATCTGGTTTCATTTCTAGTTTTAGGAATGTCACTCATGAGCATAGGACCAAGGCGCGACTTGACACCGGCTCTAGCTCCCGAGCCCCAGCTCCCGTCACACCCACCGTCCAAGGCCCTCCATTAGCATTACCTGGCCGTGTCGGGTTCCACCCCACTGTTGCTCGCCTTCCCCAGTACTACTTCGAGCGCTACCAGCGGCTCGAGCATGTTCTCGGAGCTGATGTTCGCCCACTTTCCATGGAGTCACTCCTCGATCATGACTAGGACTGGCACCGGAATGTGCTCGATGCATTGCTGTCTGCAGGACTGCTGGAGCTGACCACATTAGCCGCTGACTTCCCAGACGTCGCTCTCCAGGAGTTTTGGGCGACATTCGATCTGGACGAGCACAAGAGGAGGCAGCACAAGAAGGTCGTCACCTTCTATCTGGGCGGGGTACCCAAGACACTCACCTATGATGAGTTTGCAGCTCATCTAGGCATACCCCATGAGCACTACGAGGATCATCACCTCGACTGGGAGAACGATAATGACGACGAAGAGGAGTACGATGCGCTCTGGAGCCAGATGACTGGAGTGCCCGACGATCGCCCCACAAAGCATAATTCAGTTAAGTCCCTCTCTCACCCTCTCTATAAATTCATTCACATGGTTTGGCGTCGTTCTCTTTTGTTTGCTCCAGAGAAGGACCGCCACCATATCAGCCGAGAGGAGCTTCTTCTTCATCGCACCATCTGGGAGAGTTATCCTCTTCATCTCGGATGGGTTCTTGCACGCTTACTCCGTCAGAAGACTCAGAGGTCGAGGCCACCTCGCTCACTCCTAGGAGGCAACTTTGATGGCCGACTTATCATCTCCTTCGGTATCAGCCATGAATATGGCCCGGACATCCCACGCCGCAGAGTACTCACCGTCGGATGTGATTTGGCGATCGAGTATGCCCTACAAGCTAGACCTCAGTCCCCAGGTAGCAGCAGATCCTCCTCTCCAGTACGAGGACGAATCGGAGGAAGAAGATGATGCTGAGGAGCAGCAGCCCCAGCCAGAGGTGAGATTTGATGATTATACACCCTTGCCACATCATCAGGCCGGGTACGCACACCAGTCGCCACTGCCTATTCCGGATCCATATCAGGCGCCTCACCTGCAGCACCGACCGCACCCCGCAGATGTTGGGGAGCTGTATGAGCGTCTCCAGGAGTGGCGCATCACTGACAACGCCGCTCAAGAAGTGAGATGGATTATTATGCAGCAACACATGCACCGCCCCGACGAGCGGTATGAGGCACAGTTGGCGTGGCAATGTCAGGTCGGCGACGCCCTCCACCTTCCACCCCCCGACGCCCCTGAACAGCCATGATCAGGTGGTGTCCTTTTCCTTGTCCTTTCTTTTTATTTCTTCTTTTCAGATTTCGGTCCAACTTTTTCTGTGTGGATCCGGGACACTTGTCCCGGTTTCATTTTTATGTTTCATTTGTTTTTGTTTTGCAGGCAGTTGGGAGATTCCCTTTGCTTCGTTTTGGTAGATTCTCTCTGCTCTGAGGATTCGTGCTCATCCCCTACACCAACCATCTCGGTCCAGGTTCTTCTACTTCACTCTGAACTCTAGATTTAGTCCTGTGAGGACACAGTCTGATTTAAGTGTGGGGTAGGATGCTAGAGAACCTTGCATGAACTTGATTGCCCTTGATTGTGTTTTTGTGTGCCTCGTGATTCCCTTCCAGTCTCTCTAGCATTAGAATGGCTCAGTTCTTGATTTTTGATGTTAAGTTGTTGTTCAATCTTTCATAATGATGCTTAGACTGCTTAACCTAGAACTTGAGAACCAACGTGTTTACTTTGATGCTAAATTGCCTGGTCAGAACAGAATTTTTAAAATCACACTTGTAGTTTGTAGCCTTGATTGCATGAAAATGACCGAATCCGACTAGCAAACCAACTGTGAGCTTTTGATCCATTGCACGTAACTTGCAATTTCAATTCTTTTTGAGTGATTTTCTGTTTTCTTGAATGAGTTAGAATTTGCATGAGACCTACTCGAGACCACACAATGACGCGAGTTCTAGAATGATAGGGGCACCTAGATTCAGCTACTTAGCCAGATAGCCTACCAAACGATAAATCCATTAGGTTTAAACCCTTGAGCTTGGCCTGTTCTTTAGGTTCGATATACATTACAGCCATTTCCCATTCTTTCATTCCCCATTGATCCCCTGTGGTTGTAGTTCTAGATTGACCTACCGGAAGTCGGTTTGTGGTAACTTGCCTATAGTCATTAAACAGGTGGTCTTAACAATTATGTCCAGACGTATAAGCCCCTCTAGCAACTAAAAGAAAGAATCGGCACAAATGAAAAAAATAGAAAAAGAAGAAAAGAAGAAAATTTCAAAAAAGAAATGAAAAGGAAGAGAAAAATCAGAAAAGCCAAAAAGTTTCAAGTTTTTAGTTCAATAAACGTTCTTCTCCCTACAAATGGAAGAACGAAGTCAAAAGAAAAGTCAGAAAAGAAAAAAATGTGTAAGAAAAGAAATAAAGTGCTAGGTTGCTTGAGCGTATCATAGGACGAGCGTACACTATTCCACCCGTGTCTGGTTAGACGGTAGGAAGCCATAGGCTAGATTCGAGGGAAGTTAGTTGAAAGCTACACCGCACCAAAGCCATCATCATACATTCCCATCATCCATCTCATTATAAACCCTTGTAGTGTAGAATTCGTTACAGTCCTAGCAGGGAAGTCCTAATTGACTAGTTCCTCGTGTTGTCACAGTGGTGGAGATGTGGTCGGATTGCAAACCTATGACAGAATTTAGTAACAGAAAATGATTGAGAGCATAAACACGTCCTTAAACACAGAGAGTGAGAGTTCCCATTGTACTAAATATTTCCTGTGTGAGGAGTCTGGTCGGTCAGGTCAAATTCGTGCATAATTGGTTGCGATTACTCATCGTGTGCAGTTTATTAGTGAGACCAGGTTGTTTGGCTAATCAGTATACATGTTAGGTTTCTTGTTCTAGGAATTATCTGTCTTATAATTCATTGTGCTTGATTGAACTTCAATTTAATCGTTCTTATCATTTGTGAACATGAGCGTTTCTATTCAATTTGCTTGAGGACAAGCAAAAGCTTAAGTGTGGGGTATTTTGATGACACTCGATTTGACGTGATTATCAGCCTCATTTAAGCGACATTTCCTTGCTTAAGACATGATTTTTAGGGTAGAATAGCGAATATTCAATCAATTGCCCTATCTTGTGCCATTTGTGTTACCTTGGCCCGTTTCGGGTCTATTTCATGGTTTTCTAGTGTTTCTATGTTAGAACAGTTTTTTGCCGTCAAACAAAGTAGCCAAGGACGTGTCTAAGGCATTGGAATCTCGAGGGATCGCACCGGAATCAACCCAAGGAGCCAATCGAGTTGAACCAAATCCTGCCCCATTTTACACTAGAGTTTTCGGCGAAAATGTATGAACAATTCGACTAAGCTCAACCAAGGAAAGTTTTCGACGAAAACTTAGTTTTCGTTGAGAACCCGGCGTCCGAAAATCACAGGAGAATTCAGCCGGCGATCAGTCACTTTACAATGAGATTTTTGGCAAAATCCCTTCACATTTTCGGCGAAAATCCTAGAGAAAAACCGGCGGTATTAGGGTTAAGTATAAATACTTAACCGACGGCCCACTTGGGGAGACACATCATAATTCCAACTAATACCAAATAATTCAAGGATGCTCAAGAGTTCTAGAGTAGAGTTTAGAGTTCGAAGAGCCAGGAAGATATCGTGACGCCATCCCTTCCATCTCGAAGACTCGGAGCTAGGATTGCAGTTTACCGGAGATCGAAGTTCTGTCGGAGTCATCTTAATTAGGTTTTTCAGATCCTTTTCTGTTCTTCCGTTGGATGATGAACTCTATCTTTGTCTTTGATTCTTTTGTGAAAAACATGAGTAGCTAAACTCGTAGAGCTTAGACTAGATGAACCCTAAGTGACCCAGGGCTTTAAAGCGGTCACGGATCGGTGGTGATTAGATTCAAAGTTCAATCAGTTTCTCTTTCATGTTTGATTTGTTCTTCGTTGTTCATGTTTCTTGTCTGGATTGATCACCTAGATTAGAATCTTGTTAAGCTAAGGATAAAAGCGAACGCTCGCCTTACTTTAAAACATCAAATCAAACAATTGACCTAATCATTGGAGTGTGCCTTTCGTAGGAACCAATTAGGTTTAATCCACTGCAATAGTAACTCATAAATCATTAGTAATTGCACCAGTTAAGTTAAGTCGTTGCGAGAGGCGACCGTACACAGGCGGCTAATTAATCTTGGTAGCTAGATCGGATAGAACGAACGTTTCGCCAGTCTTAAACCTAAGGGTAAGGAGATATGGTGGTGTCTTAGAATTGATTCAATGAGAATCGAAACCCACTGATCTGTTGATTGCCTACGCTCTGGTGAATGAAGGGGGATTCAAAGTCTAAGCTTGTTTGTCATCTTTGTCTTAACCAATCAATTTCCAATCTGTTTCTTAGTTTAAATTTTTAATTTCCTTGTATTTTCATAGATTAGAAGTCGTGGAACTCACACCACGCACAAAGTGTTTAAACCTAAATGATTTGCCAGCTTCTTTGAGTAGTCAATATCAGAAGACCTGTGGAATACGATCTACCCTAGCTTTCCAGCTTGGTAGTATTTGATCACTGTTCTGCAGACCATCAGAAGCTAAGGACCAGCCTAGGGATCTCCTTGAAACATTTCTGGAGGAACGTTAGAGGAAGAGGGAGGAACTCCTTGCCAAAAAGACTGGAAGCCCGGAGCCAAGCCCGCCACGGGCCCTAGACGAGCCCTTGCATTGGGGATAGGACCCCGGACAAATCCACCGAGCCCAAGCCTGCATCCACGTTTAAAGATCCTCTTGAAGCCTTCCTAAACGAGTAGCCGAGGTAGAAGTTCAAAGGCCTGGCCAGATTTTCCAAAGGCTGAGAGACAAGCCTGCCCCGAGCGCTAGGCCCAAGTCTAGGCACGCTGCTGGAGCGATCTGGGCCGAGCCAACATTTGGCTCAGGCCTTTTGGGAAATTCCAAGTGCCATGGATACCTTGAAGTCCCAGGTAGCCACCTCCAACAGACAGAGTTGCATTTGGAGGAGATTTGAGGGAGGAACCACGTGAAGATTGATGTGAACCGCTGCAACCGTGGGCAGACGACCCTTAAACACCGCAAGTTGAGACCATGCAACGAGGTAAAACCATCGGGAACCGGGGGCGGATAAGTACTTTGACCCGTCGGCTTTATAACAGCCGGGAACCAGAAGTGTCCAGTCGAAGACGCCACGCCAAGAGATGGATGCTCTTGATGATAAGCCAACCTTAAGCAATGCTCCTCACATTAACTCGAAGGGAAAAGAACATAAGTTCTGAAATATATTTAATCAAAGGGGGTTCTAAGTACAAGAGGTGGCCGGCGGCCTCCTTATATAGGTGAGGGAACAAGCTCTCCTCCCTAAACACTACTTCCTAAATAATAATAAAATAAAGAAATAAAAAGAGTCCTAATTAGAAAACCTAAAGAGGACTTTAACTAATCCTAACCTAGACTAAAAAGAGGGAAAATTCGGACTCCAATCCTACAAGGGAAAAGAATCCTACCTAAACTAGAACTCCTAAAAAGGAGGCTGAAAAACCCTAAAAACAGCTAAATGGGTTCTGGTAAAAATAGCCAAATAAATACCAAATTAAATAGGAAAATTAAGCCCTTTGGCAGATCACTAGTAGACGTCATGGGCTTCAACTTTCATGTTGGGCTTCAGCCCAAATTATATATCCAAGTAGCCCAAATCCGTCAATCTTCATCAGACTAGGAATCTGTCCAAAACCGGGAAAATCCTAGTTTGATTAGGATTCCTTGCTTGTATGTATTTGGCATCTTCTCTCCACTTCCCGTATCTTGAATGGTCATCAATACCTCCATGGATCAGGCTCAGGTGGTGGCCTGATCGTAGCTCCTAGTGTTGGCTCCCTCGGATCAGCATCCGAGCTCCACTCCTTGATGCTTAGGCCAAGCATCACTAGGACTTGTTCTAGCCCTATCTCCCTTGATACTCCTCCGAATTGAGCTCTGTTTGTTGGAGGGTAATCCTGGGTCCATAAGAATTCCAGTGCCTTTGAAAATCCAAAAGGCACGGGTCAATTGTTCGTTGGGCCAAAAGTGCTCCTCTGACGGGCGCTGCATGGGCCTTGTGCTTGTGGCAAGCTTAGCTCGGGGCCTTCTTCAATTCTGTCCAGGCCTTTTGACTTCCGCTTCGAGCCTTCTTTCCAGGGTACCTTTGGGATGTCTTTAGGAAGGTCTTTGCTCCAGGGGCCTGTGGGGGTCGGTATGGGCCCTAGGCTGGGTGCTAGGCTTGGCCCGGGGTCAGGGTCGGGGCTCGGTGTCAGCATCAGCACTTGCCGGGACATCAGTCTGATCTTGGCCTCAGTAGGAGCTGGCCTTGGGGCCTGGCTGAGGATCAGCATCCTCCCAGGTGCATCTTCTGGCTCCGGGGCTTGGGCTCTTCTAGGCTCTAGTGGTGGTGCTGGCATAGGCCTGAAGCCGGTGCATTCTTGGCCCGGCATCAACTGTGTCCTTGGTGGCCAGGATCACATCAAGATCAGCCCGTGCATGATCCGGGCCCAAGGATGCACACTAACAGGGCTCAAGATTCCCCTCCGGGCCAGGAATACCTGATGCCACGGACTGAGCACCATGATTCCTAGTCCTCCTAGGACTATGACACACGGAGGAACATAATCCGGGTCAGAATCCGGCCTACACACACACTGCCACTACAAATCCCAGCTGGATTTGGATTCCTGCCCGGCCTAGGGTTTCTCCGATTTTGCCGAATTGACTATTTTGGGTTTATTACTTGTTTTCCAAGATTCTTAAGGATTTTAGTTATGTTTCCCTTCCCTTCTAGTTTCGAATAAGTAGGAATAATTTAGTCCTTTTTAGGCTTAGTTTATTTTATTTAATTATTTAGGAAGTAGTTTCTAAGGAGGATTAGGAGAACTTGTTCCCTAACACCTCCGTATATATAGAGGCCGCCGGCCACCCTTTGTAAACACAACTTGAAATTAATAAACCCCCTTTTTTAGAACTTTGTTGTAAACCCCTTCGAGTATTTGCTTGTTTCATTGCTTAAAGTTCGGCTTACTGTCAAGAGCACTCGTTTCTTGAAGTGGCGCCATCGACTTGATACTTGTGGTTCCTAGCTCCTTTATAGCTAGTGGGTCAAAGTTCTAATCCGCCCCGGTTCCATAGGTTTCAGCTCATTGCTAGGAGATCAGCTTGTGGTGTTCAAGGGTTGTCTGCCGACGGTTGCAGCGGTTCACATCACGTTAGCTATTGCTAGAAACGGTCGGCCTAGGATGAGGGTAATATCTACCTCTCGGGTATCCATCACAACAAAATCAGCAAGAATAGTAAAAGGACCACAGCGCACAGGTACATCCTCTATTATTCTCGTAGGAGTTTTGACAAATCCATCAGCTAACACCAGATGAATACTAATCAATTTCAATTTTCCTAGATTCAATTTTTCATATAAGCATGTAGGCATGACATTGATAGATGCACCTAAATGAGCTAACCTATAATCAATTTTAATACCATTGATAACGCATGGTAAAGTGAAATAACCGGGATCACGACACTTAGCTGAAGGGGGGACAGATGGTGTGTGGTAGAGGATGATAGAGCACTCTTCAATAAGGGATACAAAAGACGCCTCTCCCTTCTACTTGTTCTTCGTGATATCCTTCATGACTTTCCCAACCTGTGGTATCATCTCCATGGCATCAGTGACTGGTATTTTAATATCTGTGTTCTTCAAGACTGAATACCACTTCTTAAATTGGGAGTCGTAGGTCTTTTTCTTCATGTCCTGAGGGAACAGAATCTTGGGATGATTAGGGATAAGTGGCACATGAGCTGATGGTGGAGGAGGTGGGCAGTCACTTCCTCTTCTTCTTCCTTGATGTGAACCGCCGCAACCATGGGCAGACGACCCATAAACACCACAAGCTGATGATCATGCAACGAGGAAGAAACCGTCGGAACCGGGGATGGAAGAGGACTTTGACCCGTTAGCTATAAAGAGCTAGGAACCAGAAGTATCAAGTCGATGACGCCACTTCAGAAGATGGATGCTTCTGACGATAAGTCGATCCTTCAGTATTGCAACATGCAAATACAATAAGGGTTTCAAGAACAAATTCAGGTTTAGAATCAAGTTGCATGGTGTGAGTTCACGACTTCTAATCTCTTATGCGAATTAAATGAAATTGAATTAAAAGAAAGATTAATTGATTAAGATTGATTAACGAATGACAGAAAAAAGATTAGACTCGAATCCCCCTAAGATTACCAGGACATTGGCATCACAAAACCGATGACTTTCGATCCTAATTCATTCAGTTCTTAGACACCGGCATAACTCCTTACCCTTATGTCTAAGTCCGCGAACATTCGCTCTATCAGAACTAAGTACCAAGATTAAGTAATCGTCTGTGCATTCACTTCTGCAATGGAAAATAACTGGTGCACCTAACTGATTTTAGTGAGTTACTCTAGAAGCAGATTAACCCTAAATGGTTCCTATGAAAGGCATCCATTGAATAGGTTAATTGATTGATTTGAGGTTCTAAAATAAGGCGGATGTTTGCCAACTATCCTTATTTGATCAGGAAACTAATCTAGGTGATCAAGCTAGAAAAGAAACACAGATTAAGAACAAACCAATTATGAAAAAGAAACTGTCTGAATTAAGATCTAATCACCACCGATCCGCGACTGCTTTAAAGCCCCAGGTTACTTAGGGTTCATCTAATCTAAGCTTAACAAGTTTAGCTACACATGTTTAAATCAAGAGAATCGAAAACAACAAAGGAGTTCATCTTAACAAGGGAGAGCAAAGAAGAATTGTAAAACCTAAATGCAATGACTCCGATGAAGCTTTGAACTCGAGAAATCTTCACTCCTAGATCCGAGCACTCTGGGATGGAAAGATGGTGTCAGGATCTCTCTGGGAACTCCAAGAAACACTCTAATCTCTCTCTATCAGCTCTAGAAGTCTAAAATTTGGAATCCCTGAATTGGGGGGTGAAGGGCTGCTTATATAGTTGCTTTTCCAATTCTGTGCCGGAATAGAGCCATGTTTTCGGTGAGAACCACTACAAAAAAAGTGGTTTAGCGTCGGTCAGACGCGCGTTATGGCGTCTGTCATCGACCGACACTAATTTGAATAATGTCGGTCGACCGAACCGACGCCAGATGTGGTAACGTTAAACTTTAGCGTCAGTTTTCGATCTACCGACGCTAAGGCACTGACCGACCGACGCTAAATACGCTGAAAATTACAAGAAAAATAGCTACAGATGCAGCTGCTTCTTCTTCTTCCCTTCTCCTTCTTCTTCCATCCGTCTTCTTCAGATGCAGCTGCTTCTTCTTCTTCTACAGATACAGCTGCTTCTTCTTCCCTCCTTCTTCTTCTTCTTCTTCTGCATATACAGCAAAAACCCTGTGAGGAGGAAAGCAAAAACCCTAAATCCATAAATCAAAGTCTAGATCTGAGAAGACGAAGTACCTTAGGTTTAGGAAGAGATGACGGTGGCTGACCAGACTTGAGCGAGATGAGGGCGAATCGAAGATGAACGACGGTGAAGGGGCTGGGACCGGTGGAAGTTGGAGCGGTGCCATGGACGAGAGTCGAAGGAGGTGGAGCCGCCATTTAGGAAGATATGACATCGTCTGGAGCGACGACAGATGACCAGACCCCGCGAGATGGAGCGACGCGGCTTTGGAAGAGATGGAGCGGCGGCAGATTTGAGCGAGATGGAGCGACAGTGATTCGAAGAAGAAGATAGGGAAAGTGATTCGAAGAAGACGAAGTACCTTAGGTTTAGGAAGAGAAGACGGCGGCTGACCAGATTTGAGCGAGATGAGGGTGAATCGAAAATGAACGACAACGAAGGGGCTGGGATCGGTGGAAGTTGAAAGAGATGGAGCGGCGGCGGCTTTGGAAGAGATGGAGCGGCGGCGGCTTTGGAAGAGATGGAGCGGTGGCGGCTTTGGAAGAGATGGAGCGGCGACGGCTTTGTAAGAGATGGAGCGGCGACGGCTTTGGAAGAGATGGAGCGGCGACGACTTTGGAAGAGATGGAGTGGCGACGACTTTAGAAGAGATGGAGCGGTGGCGGCTTTGGAAGAGATGGAGGACGGCGGCTTTGGAAGAGATGGAGCGGCGGCAATCCGATGTTTAGGGTTCGAAGAAGAAGATAGGGAAAGTGAGAGAGAAGAATGAGTGGGAGATCCAACGTTTAGGGTTCATAACTACCCAATTTAGCGTCGGTCAGACGTTTTACCGATGCTAAAACGTGTTATTTTTTTGGTGTCGGTCGTTAGATCGACCGACGCTAAGTTCCTACGTTTCAACCGACGCTAAAGAACGTTTTTTTGTAGTGAACTTTAAAGTTCTCGCTGAAAACTTACTTGTAATATATTTCAGAAAATCTACGCGAGAATTGTCAACTGCTTCTTCACAATGTTCTCGGCGAGAACATTGAAGTTCTCACTGAGAACTTCTTTGTAATCTTTGTCTTGATCAGCGATGAGAAATTTAATTACTTTCTAAATGACTTTTCGTCGAGAAGATTGGGAGTTCTCTCCGAAATCTTTGGTGTTGAGCAGCTTCCCTTAATTCTTTGGTTGGTTTGAGTTCTGGATCAAACCTGGGTCATCTCTTGAGCTCCATCACTTCCCGAACACGTCTGACGACTACATGTTTGACGGCAAAAACCTGTGTACTCAAAGAAACACTAGAAAACACATCAAATAGACCTGAAATGGGCCAAAGTAACCAATTCGGTAGGAAATAGTGTTAATGAATGAAAACCCACTAAACTACCCCTAAAGTCATGCTACAAGCAATGACATGTTGCTTAAACGGGGCTGATAATCAAGATATTTCTAGTGTCATCAGATGCCCTATCCTTTATGCCAACACTTAGGATTGATGGAGTTAGTTCTTACTAGTATGGACGTTATTTAGCCGATGAGAGCATTAAGTAACCCTTAGGGATTGTTAAAAATGTTCTCATTAAAATCAATAGCTATTATTTCCCGGTTGATTTTGTGGTGCTAGATATGAAGGAAGATTTCAATACTCCCCTTATACTCGGTAGACCATTCCTTGCTACTACTGAAGCCATCATTGATTTGCGTAACTGGAGACTGACCTTCCGGTTAGGCTAGGAAGAGATCGTGTTAGTAATGGATATTTTGATGGTCATTTCTCCTCCTTCATCTCCCAAGAAGAAATCTTCTTTTGATTCTGATGCTTTGCTCGATTATTTCAATACACTCTCGCAAAGTTCTTTGTTGGTACAGGAGGTTGGCACGATTGAGGGAGAAGCGCAAGTCCCGGGAAGTACATTTGAGGAAAAAGGAGCTGATCAAGTGAAGAAGTTATTGTCCGAGAAGTCGGAAGTGAAGAAGGAAGGCACATGAAAGAAGAAAACATTACCAGTAGGCGAAGGAAAGAAGATGAAAAAGAACTTCAGATTTCATCACTCGAATCCCTCTAATCATGTACCTTGAACGAAAGTTTTGGTATCGTCGAGCTAGTGACGATAAATTTAGCGCTTTTCGGGAGGCACCACGATAATTTTGTACATAAGGATAATTTTAAATTTTAAATTTTTCTGCTTTTGAGGATTTTTGCTCGAGTTTTGCGTCAGTTTTAGGTTTCATTATTTGATGTTCTAATGATTGATGCTTTCTGAGTCTTTATTTGGATGATTTTGGTCGAAGAAAGAAGTTTGGATCAAAAGATTTACGAGTCAAAATGGTCTTAATGTTTTTAAGGGCTGGGAATTCTTCCCAGCAGGTCGGCGTGCAAATGGCGTTAACGCCACCTACTGGCCAAAACCCCCCTTTACTTCCAAAATTTTTGGCCAAAATTTCTTGCCTCTTTTCCTTCTTCTTCTTCTCTTCCTCTTCTCTCCCAAACCCTAAATACATGAACCAAATCCCCCTAACTCCTCCATACAACTCCCCTAACCCAAGTCCTTCACTCTCATTCTTTTAAATCCTCCATTGATACCCTCTTCCACAAAACCCAAACCCACATTCTCTCTCCTTCCTCCATTGAAGAAGCTCACAAAATCTTGAGCTCTTCTTCTTATCCACCACTCCCACTCACTCTCCCACCATAAAAACGCCACCAATCTTCACCAAACTCATTGTCCATCATCAATCTACCCTCACCCTCAAATTTTCCCTTCTTTTTCATCAATCCCACTCTTGGAAGATGAAGAAAAAGTCAAACCTCCTTTGACCACGAATTTACTCTTGCTTTCTAAGGTTGGTTTGCTAGTTCTTAGTTTCTTTTAGCTTTAATTATCATTAATAAATTGTATGATGCGAATTATGCTCTTGTTGATGATCGATTGTTGGTTAGAAGCATGCTAGGGTTGTCATACTTGAATTTTGGGATTGTTGTTAGTAGAAGAGCTAGGATTGTATGCATGAATTTGATTCTTAGACTTTCTTATCAATTGTCTTGTTGATTTGAACCGATTGCTTGATTCTAGTGCTTCGTGTTGACTGAGTTTGGATATCGCATGACAAATGATTTTTTTCTCCTATAATTTTTAGCATAAAATACCGGTTTTGTGCCTACTTTATGTGTTGAGATTTTAGGTTCCACGTTCTATTGCGCATCCAAGCTACATACTCCCTTTATCTTGATTTAAGATGATGATTTGAACTTTGTGATGACTTGTTCGTTGGTCCCTTGATGATTTTCAAATTATGCCTTGCTTAGTCGATTTTTGCCATGTGCTTTGATTGAAGATGACTTGAAATTTTGTGTTCTTGTCTTCTAATAGATTTGGAATGATGAACTCTTTGGCTAGGATTGCATGAGATTAATCGGATGATTCTTATGCTCTTTGTTCTTACTTCCCCAATGCCATTAAATTATTGATTTGCGTCATTCCACACACTTTTGCATATGAGTTTTAGTGCTTAAGATCATGTCGTGTGCTAGGATTAGTATGCCATTTTTCATGCTAAGTGTGGGGTGGTAAGATGTTGAGGATTGAATGTAGCATGTGTTGTGGACTTTGTTCATTGATTAATTGTGCTTAAAACTTTCAACTTAGGTAATCTATGTCGGCTTCGAAACCTTAAGTGAATTCTCGTTCATGATTTGATTTACGCCCAACCATGTCTTTTGATGAGGAATATTTGCACTTTAAATTTTGGAAACTTGTTTGAATGAATCCCGTTTGTTTTTGTTTTGTTTTGAAGGATGACACCAAGAAGAGCTCCCAGACTTCATCCTCCACTGAGGGAGATCCTTTCTTCAATTTCCCAAATGAAGATCATAGGAAGCAATTTGAAAATTTAAGGACCTTTGATGAGTGCCGCTATGCCTATGTGGACCAGGAGGCTTTGGGCGACTATCTACGGGTGGTACAAGAGAAGGTTCATCCGCTATGATTTGGGGCCTCTTTCACCTCTCGGATCCATGCCCTATGAGAGCATTGCAGCAATTCCACTAGATCCACGTCAGGAATTCTCGGATCCATTTATCTTTGGGAAGCCAATCCCACAATTGGTCCTTTGACGAGTGTGCACTATAGATGGGACTTTCCACGAAAGATGGCCTTGAGAGAGCTGAGGTTTTCTGGCCTATTTGCGACGCATTTCCAACTGTATGGAAATTGATGAAGACCACAATACTGCTGGAAAACTCTGACCAATGGCGCCTAATAGGTCTTTGATGTAAATGAAGCTTTTGTTTCAAAGTGGGGACAACCCTTCTACAAATTTCTTCATCTTGTTTGTCGCAACACCATCACACCTCGTAACAAGGGCACTCGTTGTGTTGCCACCACAAATCTAGACATCGCATGCACAGAATACCATAGGGTCTTTCTTCATCCTATTTCCCTGATGGCTGATTTGTTTGAGAATTCAAGGCCGACAGTGAAGAATTATTTAGTTGGGGTAGGATTCGTGGGCAGACTTCTGGAGGTGCTCAACCTTTTACATGAGTTGAGAAGTCATAAACGTACCTTCCCATATTCAATCGTTTCATATCGGCTTGGAGGAAATCGAGAAGTCAAAGATACTGCTCTCGACCTTCTACAAAGACTCTCTGCCAAAGTTTGATACCAAACCAGAGAGGAAGGACGACATTGAAAACAAGAGCGAAATGGAGACCCGTTTGGAGCAACTAGAGGCAGGCGTGGCTGAACTTCGTGGAGATATGACTTGCCTCTGCACCGACTTGGATGCCATCTTCCAACACTTCTAGCTTCCAAGACCTCGGTTGATGGACAGGCTAAAAGCTTCAAGGAATAAGAAGACTCGTACGATTGATGGCACATCAGGGAGCGCCGAAGAGGATGTCTGATCCTCCTAAGCTTCGGCTCACGCTCGGGAAGGGTTCATACCCTCCTCCATCTATCCTTTACTTTTCAGCAATATTATTTTTCTAAGACTTTTTCGTACTTTTTTTTTATTCAGAAACTTTTTTGGGATGACTATATTATGATTGCGTCGATATTATGGTATTCAAGTTTGTTTTATATGGATGGTCAAGGTACAAAAGAAAGGGAACACCAAGAACAAAAAGAAATTGAGCGGAAGTCTAGTCCTTCCAAATTTCACTATGAGCGCGCTTATTTTTCCTGGTATCATCTTCTCTTGTTCCCTAATTCGCCTTAAATTTGTGCTTTTCCAATGAGGACATTGCCTTGTTTAAGTGTGGGGTGGGATATGCATGCTCGGGGTAGATTTTATACCGTGGAATTTGACTGAAATGGGTGGTGAATGTGGCTAATTTTTGGCAAATTTTTTTCATTCTATCACTGCTTTCCCGTTTCACCTCATAGCTTTGACTCTTCACATTATATAATTCCTTGTGAAAGTGTCCTTGTTATTGAATTGTTTGTTGAAATCGGTGTGGTATCTTTGCTTTGTGAATTGTGTGAGAATCGCGAAATGTTCATCACTTGTACTTTCATTCTGTTAGTAGTTTAGGAATTTGCTTTAATCAGATTAGTGAATGTTTGACTTAATTTTTGCAATGCTTGTTCTATTCTTCTGTCAAAAATCGTTAGTTTGATGCCATGTCCGGTTTAGATAGTGGATTCTAAAGGAAAAATTTTATTTGCCAAAGTGCACGTTAAATGTAAAAGGTGTCGATTGTGGGTCAACTACGAGCTGACATACGTGCCCACCCGTTGTTGTAGTCCCAAAGGGAAGTCTCAATGTGGAATAATGTGGAATTCTTCTTCTAACCTACTCCCGATCGTTACTAGGGTTTAGGATAACGCTAAATTCCAAAGGTTTCTAGTTGCTCCATACCTGGTAGTATCTAGAACCGATCATTGAAAATTTGATGTAAAGGCAAGAAAGAATGTGCTTAATTGAAAAATTCTGAGTTTTTATCCCTTATTTAGGAAGTGTCGGGTGCGTCCTAGAGTAAATGTACATATGTTAGAACGGTATTGCCAGTTCTAAGTCGGTTGGTCACTAGCTTTATTAGATCTAGTTCCTCTTTTACTTACAAGATGTTGCCCGGTTTAAAGTGATTGGTCGAGCTTAATACCGTAGCTCATTGAGTTCTAAGATTGATTATTAACCCCGATTAAGCGACATTTCATTGCTTGTAACATGTTTTAGGGATAGTTTAATGGATTTCAATTCATTTACACTATTTCCTACCAATTTTGTTACCTTGGCCCATTTCAGGCTTATTTGATGTGTTTTCTAGTGTCTCTTTGAGTTCACAGGTTTTTGTCATGAAATAAGTAGCCATCGGACGCGTTCAGAATGCATGGAGCCTCAAGATAGAACCTGATATCATCGGAGAAGTCAGACGATCAAGGAATAAATCACAACCTACCAGTGAAGAAGTTTTCACCGAAATATTCATAGTAAAACTCTGTGAAGAAACCAATCAAATTTTTGGCGCCGAAAAGATCAGATATTTTATGAGGACCTTTTCGCCAAAAAGTTCAAAGTATTCAGCGAAAATTTTGTGAAGGAAAAATTGCAAATCCCGACGTAGAAATTGAGAAATACTTTCTAAATAAGTTTTCGCCGAAAAGTCTAAACATTTTGGCGAAAACTTCAGGCTCTCCACACTCAATACAGATTTGGATTTCAGCCTATTTAAGAAGCCGTTCAGCCCTCCCTTAGATCATTCTCGTTTTTTCAGACTTTCCCACACATAGGAGAGAGGTTAAACCATATTTTGGAGTTCTTGGAGAGATTAGTTCATAATCTTTTCATCCCGGAAGACGCTCGAAGCTAGGAATTGAAGATTTCTCAAGGATCGAAGCTTCAAGAAATCATCGAAATTAGGTTTTCCACATCTTCTCTATTCTTCCTCTCTAAGATGAATTCTACTGTAGTCTTTGATTCTTTTGTACTGAATATGAGTAGCTAAACCTGTCAAGCTTAGATTAGATGAAACCTAAGAGACCCGGGGCTTAAAGCGGTCATGGATCGCCGGTAATTAGATCTTAATTGAGTCTTTTTTTTTTCATAATTGATTTGTTCTTCATTTGCATTTGTTTTCTAGCTTGATCACCTAGATTAGATTCTTGTTAGAATAAAGGATAGTTGGAGAATGATTTTTTTATTAAGTAAGTTGTTCGTTGGAGAATGATGAACGTTGTAACGCGTGCGTCAAATACTACCAAGCTAATAGCGAGATAGATCGTATTCCACATGTCTCTTCTAATAATTTACTCAAATGAGCTAACAAATTATTCGGGTTGAAACACGTTGTGCGTGGTGTGAGTTCCACGACTTCTAAACTGTGAAGCAGAAAAATTGAAATGAAAACAAATGACAGAAAGAAAGATTGGTTTGACTTAATAAGACGACAGACAAGCTTAGACTCGAATCCCCTAAGATCACTAGAGCATTGGCGATCACAAGACCAGCGGTTTTCAATCCTGATTCATTCAGTTCTCATACACCACCATAACTCCTGACCCTTAGGTTGAAGTTTGGCAAACATTCAGTCTATCGGATCTAACTCCCAAGATTAATTAACCGTCTGTGCGTTCACTTCTGCAACATAAAACTAACTAGCATGATTACGAGTGATTTATGAGTTACTCTAGCAGTGGATTAATCCTAAATGGTTCCTACGAAAGGCACACTCCATTGAATAAATTAATTGTTGATTTGATGTTCTAAAGTGAGGCGAACGTTCGCTACTATCCTCAACTTAACAATAATCTAGTCTAGGTGATCAAGCTAGAAAAGAAACACAAGCAATGAAGAACAAACCAAACATGCAAGAGAAACTGTCTGAATCTGAATTTAATTACCACCGATTCGTGACCGCTTTAAATCCCGGGTCACTATGAGTTTAGCTACTCATATTCAATACAAGAGAATCGAAAACAATCAAAGAATACATCTCAGGTAGGAAGAATAGAGAAGAACTGTAAAACCTAATTTGATGAATTCGTGAAGCTTTGATCTCAAGAATCTTCAACTCCTAGCTGTGAGCACTCCAAGGTGGAAAGATGGCGTCACGATCTCTCCGGGCACTACGAGGATGCTCTCAACTCTCTCTTGAACTCTGAAGTCTGGAAATTAATCCGTGGAAAAAGTAGATCTGAATGATGTCTGCCGGTTTGCTTAAATAGGGTTTTGTCCAAAGCTGCGCCGGAAAAGGAGAGACTTCTCGGCAAGAGCCTTGAAAGTTCTCACCGAGAACTTTAGTTGAGAAGCTCCTATTTGCAATCCTTCAATAGTTTTCGGCGGGAACAAATTTCTCACCGAGGACTTCTTCTGAAATTCTCCTAGATCTTTCTTCAAATAGTTTTCGGTGAGAACTTTGGGAGTTCTCGCCAAGGACTTCTTTCTTGATGCCTCCAGTAACTTCTGTGTGGGAAAATCCTCGACGAGAACTTCCAAAGTTCTCGCCGAATTCTTCAATGTTGGCAGGGAAGGTTCTAGTTTCTGGCTCGATTCTGGGCTATTCCTTGAGGTTCATTTGCTTCCCGAGCACGTATGTGGCTACTTATTAATGGCAAAAACATGTGGATTCACAAAAGCACTAGAAAACTCATCAAATAGACCCATAACAGGCCAAAGTAACCAAAATGGTAAGAAATAGAGCAATCGAGTAAGAACACCCTAAACTATCCTAAAAATCATGTCTCAAGTAGGGAAATGTCGCTTAAATGAGGCTGATAATCACGTCAAATCGAGTGCCATCAAATACCCCACACTTAAGCTTTTGCTTCCTGAAGCAAATTGAACTAGAATGCACTCAGATTCACAAATGACAAGATTGATCAAGTTAAGATTCAAGCCTTCACAATTAATTATTAAACTGCTACTCCTAGAACAAATGACATAACATGCATACACGTCAACCAAACAACCTGGTCTCATTAATTATCTACACATGACAAGGAGCAATCACCAATCAAGCACAAATCCGACCTAACCGACTAGACTCCTCACACAGATAAAATTTAGTACAAGGGGGACTCTCGCACTCTGTGTTTAGGGACATGTTTCTACTCTCAATCACTTTCTCAACCGAAGTATGTCATATGTTTGCAATTCGACCACATCTCAACCACTGTGACAACACGAGTAACTAGTCAAAAGGACTTTCGCAAGGGACTGTATCGATCCTACACTACAAGGGTTTATGATGAATGGATGATGGGATGAATGATGGAATTGGCTTTTCTGCGGTGTAGCTTTTGACTAACTTCCCTCGAATCTAGACTATGGCTTCCTACCGTCTAACCTGACACGGGTGGAATAGTGTACGCTCGTCCTATGATACCCTCAAGCAACCTATCACTTTATTTTATATTTTTTTCTTTTTTTTCTTTTTCTGACTTTTCTTTACATTTACTTTGACTTCGTTCTTCCATATGTAGGGAGAAGAACGTTATTAACTATACTACTAGACTTTGAACTCTTGACTTTTTTTTGGATTTTCTATTTTTCTTATTTTTTTGTTTTTTTCTTAGTGTCGATTTTTTTTCAAGTTGCTAGAGGGGTTTACACGTCTGGACATAATAGCTAAGACCACCTGTTTAATGGCTATAGGCAGGTTACCCCAAACCGACTTTCGGTACTCTAATCTAGAACTACTACCACAGGGGATTAATAGGGTGATGAAAAACATGGGAATTGCTGTAATGTATAACGAACCGAACGAAAGGCCAAGCTCAAGGGTTTACACCTAGGGGATTTATCGTTGGGTTTGCTTTATGGCTTAAGTAGCTGATTCTAGGTGCCTCTATCCTCCTAGAACTCGTGTAATCGTGTGATCTCGAATAGGTCTCATGCAAATTCTAACTCATTCAAGGTACGAGAAAGCCACTCAAAAAGAATTGAAATTGTAAGTTACGTGCAATGGATCAAAAACTCACAAATTGGTTTGCTAGTCGGATTCGGTCATTTTCATGCAATCAAGGTGAAATACTACACGCATGATAAAATTTTCTGTTCTGACCAGGCAATTTAGCATCAATGTAGGCAAGTTGGTTACAGGTTCTAGGTTAAGTTGTCTAAGCATCATTATGAAAGATTGAAAGACAACTTAACATCACAAGTCAAGAATCGAGTAATTCTATGCTAGAGGAATGGAATATGCCACAAAATCACAGAAAATCACACAAGGTCATGCAAATTCTAACTCCTACCCCACACTTAAACGGTTCTGTGTCCTCACATGAATAAATTAGGAGAGATAGATACGGAAACCTGGAACGAGATGGTTAGTGTAGGGGATGAACACGTAGAGTCCGGAGTGGAGCGGAGTAGCTACAAAAGTTCCTACAAAAACAAAAACAACAAAAGATCAAAAGGAAATCGGGACAAGTGTTCCGGATCCACACAGAAAAAAGTTGGATCGAAATCTGAAAAGAATAAATAAAAAGAAAGGGAAAGGATACGACCTGATCACTGATCCTTGGGTGGGGGTGGAGGTGGTGTTATGTGGAAATGAAAGAGCAACGCCAGTCGTGCCACTGCCTCCGCCGTGTGGTGACGCTGGGTGATGAGCCATCTGGCATCCTGCTCTGCCTGCCAGGAGGTGACTCTGTCCTCAAACGCCAATCGGTCCTTCTGCCACTGGTGAGAACCAGAGGAGAAGTCCATCTCCAACTGGTCCATACGGGTCAGCATCTGACCATACTCGTCGGAGTACTGTGTGCCATCTGCTGTCAATGTACCTGAGGCTCTGGTGGAGGCTCCTGGTAATGGAACCCCTGCGGCTGCTGGGGCTCCTCCTCATCTTCTTCCTCTCCCTCTGCCTCGGGGTCCTCAAGGATGGGGGCTGGAATGTACACCTCTAACTCGATGGCCAGGTTGAGCCCGAACTCCTCGGTGAGCTATGCTCCAATGGTGTGCACCTGGATGCATGGAATCCGAGGATCCCAGGAAGCGGAGAGCCCAATGCCGACAATGAGAAGGCCGATGAAAGCACCTCCAAGGAGGAAGAGCGGGATCTTATTAGAGCTGATCTTCTGGTTGAATAAGAGGGAAAGAACCCATCTCGGGTGAAGAGGGTAGCCCTCATGGATAGCCTTGAAGAAAGAGTAGCTCCACGGTGGCTATGTGGTGGCGGTTCTTCTCTGGAGCATAAAACAGAGAACGACACCAAATGTAATGAATAAATCGGAAGAGAGGGTAAGAGACCATACTGATGTATGGGTGGGTTTGACGCCCGGCTATCCGGTGATGCGGCTCCAGAGTGCATCAAATATCGGGCCCTTCACCTTGTTGTCCTCCCATTCGTGGTGGTTGTAACATACCCACCTGACCGAATGGTTAGGAACTCGAGTTTGAGTGTTTAAGACATTGGAAACAATGTTCTTGAGGCCCCATCGAAGTCCGGGACGTTCATAGTTGAGTCGGGTCGAAGATACAAGCGAGTACGCAAAAATTTGTCAAGGTGGGCAGACCATGATACATGGCCGTGTATCAGCAATACACACCGTGCATCAAGATACACGCCGTGTATCATGGCCTGACTATTAAAGGCTGATTTTCACGGATTTCCATAACTTCCCCTTCTTTCTCTTTCCCCGAAAATCCTTTTGACGAACCAAAAATCCCCTTAGCTTCAATCCTTAATTCCGGGAATTGTAGAGCTCCGATTGATGATCCGTTTTTTGCTTTACGTTCGTTGCGGTGAGAGGAATAGAACCCTGAATTTCTGGGTATTTAGGAGTAGCTGCTATCAATGAGGAGGAGGAGAGCTACAGTTTTGGAGTTGTAGAGCTTGGTTGTTCGGGTTTCGGAAACTATTTTAGAGCCTCGTCTTCTTGTCAGGTGAGGGTTTAGCATATGATAGGTACTATGGTTGGTGTGAGGAGTTGCAATTCAGACTTAGAAGAATGTAGGGCTTTGCATGAAATTGAAAGAGAGTAAAATGGAAAACTGTTCTGCAATTGCTTGTTATGTGAATTATGATGATTGATGATTGTCGCGTGGTTGTTAATTGATGAATTGGTTGTTGATTGATGGATGTTCGTGATGTGTTTTGATTGGGGGAAAATGATTAACGATGATGATTAATGGATCAGACTTAGTAACGAGTGTAGGAGGGTTGGGATGTGATTCTGTAAACTATTTCTGTATCTTGTGCTGTCAGTTGTGGTTGCAGGAGGGTGGTCCTGCCAATGTGGGGTCGCCCTAATCAATGATGAACAGGTGGATGGCCCTGCCAATGTGGGGTCGTCCTATGAAGGATGCACTGGAGGGTAACCCTAAGACTCATGACATGGCTATCCTTGTACTTGCAGGTGGGGGTGGCCGGTGAGCTAGACGTTTACCCTTAAACTGTTTGTGTAATGTGGAATTATTGAATGAAGTGTGATGTGATTGTAAATGTGTGAATGGATGAAATGATGCTATGCGATATTGGATGGATTGATGTTACGTGTTGTTGGCTTAATTGATGTTATGCAATGGCTTGAGTGGAATTGATGTTGTGTGTGAAGATGGTTGTTAATGTGTTTAGGGCGGTAGACTTATGAATTAGAATTGGCTAATAGAATTGGTAAGGGAATTTGTACGCAGAATTGGACAATAGAATCGGTACGTGGAATTGACTTATGGGATTGGTTAAGGGAATTGATAAAAGAAATTGAGTAATGGAATTGGGTGGTGTGATTGCATGAACTAGCTGAACTGGTGTTGTATGATTGATTTGAATGAAATTGATGTTATGTGGTGTTGAGTTGACTTGTTTGAGTGGATGACCGACTTGTCTATATGTGTGGTTGACTAGTGTGACTATATGGTTAACTAGGTGGCTAGAAATTGGAGTGAGGAGTTAAATAGACTTAGAATGGAATTAGGTCTTGCATGAACCTATGGGAGTAAAACTGAATAACTGTCTTGTGATTGAAGTATGATGATTGTGCTGATTTATGTGTGATGTGGGTGTCTGGGATGAAAGATGATAGCTAATGTATTTGATCTATAAATGTGAGATAGGATGGGGTTGGATGTGATGAATTTCTATGATTGTATCTATTGTTGCCGATTGGTTAGACTAGAATTGTATCCTAGAATTGGTGCTTGGAACTAGAACATGGAATTGTGTTGTGGAATCATGATGTGGAATTTGTGGTATTGTGATATGGAATTATGATGTGGAATTTGTGTAGTGGAGTTGTACAGTGGAATTGGGAAGTGGAATCGAAATTGTGAAATGAATTTGTGGTTGTATGAAACTGTTTTGCGGATGAGTGTGATTGTTGTGGTTGCATTGTGATTGTTGTGGTCGCATTAAATGAAATTTAAATGATAGAACTGGAAGGAGCCAACGTTACCCCACCCGAAATACTGGTTGAGATTGAGTCTGATTCACTGGAGTGAATCCCTTGGTTGGGTTACCAAGGTCGGTTGTCGTTCTCCTTCGTGGAAGGATCCTTTATGGATGCGTCTGTTGGTATACTCCTTCGGGGAAGGATCCTTTATGGATGCGACTGAATGATGTGATGGCCGGCGGGGTGGCGGGGGAACAACTCCTTATGGCGCGTAATTAACTCACCTAGATCAAATTGTTGTGTGGTATGTGTTAGTGATGAGGATGCTTGGTTACGTGAGGTGGTGTATGCGTGTTTGTGAGTGTCTGTGAAATAAGATGCATGTGCGATTCATGTGTGTGTGTGTGCATTGAATGTGAACGTGAGGTGCCTTGTGTTGTGTTGTGGTCTATGTTGGATTGATTTGTGAACTGAATGGTGTCGTTGTGCTGAGCTGTTGATTGATGTGAATGGTTTAGGTGTAGGATGGTGTTATGGACTGTGAACTGTTAATATAGAAAGATGCCTAATAACTGACTTAGCAAACTGAAATGTAATTTCGGATTGTGTGCAAGGCGTTTGTGTATGATTGTTGTGTGATGATTGAGATGATGAATGAATTATGATGCTCTTGATATTGAACTGTATGTATGATGTTTCTGACGTTGAACCGTATGTGTGGATGTAATGTTGAATCGTATGAATGATTGCTTTTGTTATATTAATGCTATTTGTGAATGATGAATGTCGAACTGAGTAACGCACCTATGTGATCACCAAGACTGTTTTAGGGAATTAAAATGTGGTATGGTTGTGTCTGGTCCCAATGTTGATGTGTGTGCGGAGTTTGGGATCGCTCTGTCAGGTTAGGTTCGGTGCATAGTTAAACCCAGTGGGTTCACTCAATTTCATTAGGAAATTGATCCCCCCCAGTTTCTCTTTTCAGGTGTTCGGTTGAGTTCAGAGGAGTTGCAGTTTGGAGTTGTGAAGTGAAGATTAGTGGACTACTTTGGAGTGACTATCGTTTGGTTTTATGTTTCAGTTGACACTTTTGGGTTGGGAGATTTTGTAATCGATGTTGAGGTTTGGATTTCGGATTTTGATTTATTAGTTGTTCGGATTTTAGATTGTATTTAAAGAAGGCCTTCGTTTGTTTTTGAACCTTTTAATAAGAGTTGTTTCTGTTTCCTCTGCGTTTTACTCTTTTCTTTTAGACCTGGTTCTTTGAGTAGCACTCATACCGGTTCGACCATGGGTAAACCCGGGTCGGTTTGGGACAGGTGTTACAGATTGTATCAGAGTCTGGTTTGCCTCTGCTGCATAGGTGAGCTGTTCTTTCTTCTAGGGGATTAGCTACCCTCTTAATGGAAAGAACAGAATGTCGATGCAGTACTGGCATTCCAGGATTTTCTAGCTATTTTAAATGGGTGGGAAGTTTTGAAAAGAGAAGTGTTGGTTTTGAAAGGAAAGTGTTTTGAATTGCAAAAGTGATTTCTGAAAATGGTCAACTGAAACGTTTTGTGTCCTCCTGTAGTGAAGAGGGTGTCTGAGGAGTCTGGAGTTCTAGTCGAGGGTGTTAGCTAGTATTTTCCTTGCCTTGCTTGTGTTGTGGTCGTGCTCTTGAGTGAGTTGTGTGTGGTTGTGCTCTTGTGTGAGTTGTGTTTGGTTGTGTCTTGGTTGTGTTCTTGTGGTGAGTAGTGTCGTCGAGGTTCGGTTGTGCATGTCTGTTAGGTAGAAGTTCGAAGTTAGTGTGGGAGTAGTGCCCTTAGAAGGTGTGGGTTGCTAGAGCCATTAAGAGGAAGTTTCAGGAGGTAATGTGATCCTTGTGTTGCTGCATTTGTTGCTGTGATTTGTGGTTGCGTTGCTAGAGCGAGTTGGGTTGTGATTTCGAGGACGAAATCTTTTGAAGGCTTGGAGACTTGTAACATCCCCGCCCAAACGAATGATTAGGAACTCGAGTTTGAGTGTTTGAGACATTGGAAACAATGTTCTTGAGGCCCCATCGAAGTCCGGGACGTTCATAGTTGAGTCGAGTTCAAGATACAAGCGAGTACGCGAAAATTTGTCAAGGTGGGCAGACCATGATACATGGCCGTGTATCAGCAATACACGCCGTGTATCATGGCCTGACTATTAAAGGCTGATTTTCACGGATTTCCATAACTTCCCCGTCTTTCTCTTTCCCCGAAAATCCTTTTGACAAACCAAAAATCCCTTAGCTTCAATCCTTGATTCCGGGAGTTGTAGAGCTCCGATTGACGATCTATTTATTGCTACACATTCGTTGCGATGAGAGGAAGAGATCGCACCCTGAATTTTTGTTTATTTCAGAGTAGGTTGCTATTACTGAGGAGGAGAAGAGCTACGGTTTTGGAGTTGTAGAGCTTGGTTGTTCGAGTTCTAGAAGCTGTTTTAGAGCCTCGTCTTCTTGTCAGGTGAGGGTTTAGCGTAGGATAGGTAGTATGGTTGGTGTGAGGAGTTGCAATTCAGACTTAGAAGAATGCAGGGCTTTGCATGAAATTGAAATAGAGTAAAAGGGGAAACTGTTTTGCAATTGATTGTTATGTGAATTATGATGATTGATGATTGTCGCGTGGTTGTTAATTGATAAATTGGTTGTTGATTGATGGCTATTTGTGATGTGTTTTGATTGGGGGAAAATGATTAACAATGATGATTAATGGATTAGACTTAGTAACGAGTGTAGGAGGGTTGGGATGTGATTCTGTAAACATTTTATGTATCTTGTGCTTGCAGTTGTGGTTGTAGGATGGTGGTCGTGCCAATGTGGGGTCACCCTAATCAATGATGAACAGGTGGATGGCCTTGCCAATGTGGGGTCTTCTATGAAGGATGCACTGGAGGGTAACCCTAAGACTCATGACATGACTATCCCTGTACTTGCAGGTGGGGGTGACCGGTGAGCTAGCCCTTTACCCTTAAACTGTTTGTGTAATGTGGAATTATTGAATGAAGTGTGATGTGATTGTAAATGTGTGAATGGATAAAATGATGTTATGCGATATTGGATGGATTGATGTTACATGTTGTTGGCTTAATTGATGTTATGCGATGGCTTGAGTGGAATTGATGTTGTGTGTGAAGATGGTTGTTAATATGTTTAGGGTAGTAGACTTATGACTTAGAATTGGCTAATAGAATTGGTAAGGGAATTTGTACGAGGAATTGGACAATAGAATCGGTACGTGGAATTGACATATGGGATTGGTTAAGGGAATTGTTGCATGAAATTGAGTAATGGAATTGGGTGGTGTGATTGCATGAACTAGCTGAACTGGTGTTGTATGATTGATTTGAATGAAATTGATGTTATGTGGTGTTGAGTTGACTTGTTTGAGTGGATGACGGACTTGTCTCTATGTGTGGTTGACTAGTGTGACTATATGGTTAACTAGGTGGCTAGAAATTGGAGTGAGGAGTTGAATAGACTTAGAATGGAATTAGGTCTTGCATGAACCTATGGGAGTAAAACTGAATAACTGTCTTGTGATTGAAGTATGATGATTGTGCTGATTTATGTGTGATGTGGGGGTTTGGGATGAAAGATGATAGCTAATGTATTTGATCTAGAAATGTGAGATAAGATGGGGTTGGATGTGATGAATTTCTTTGATTGTATCTATTATTGCCAATGGTTGGACTAAAATTGTATCCTAGAATTGGTGCATGGAACTAGAACATGGAATTGTGTTGTGGTATTGTGATGTGGAATTTGTGTAGTGGAGTTGTGCAGTGGAATTGGGAAGTGGAATCAGAATTGTGAAATGAATTTGTGGTTGTATGAAACTATTTTGCGGATGAGTGTGATTGTTGTAGTGGCATTGTGATTGCTGTGGTCGCATTAAATGAAATTTAAATGATAGAACTGGAAGGAGCCAACATTACCCCTCCTGAAATACTGGTTGAGATTGATTCTGATTCAGTGGAGTGAATCCCTTGGTTGGGTTACCAAGGTCGGTTGTCGTTCTCCTTCGTGGAAGGATCCTTTATGGATGCGTCGATTGGTATACTCCTTCGGGGAAGGATCCTTTATGGATGCGTCTGGATGATGTGATGGCCGGCGAGGTAGCGGGGGAACAACTCCTTATGGCGCCTAATTAACTCACTTAGATCAATGATTGTGTGGTATGTGTTAGTGACGAGGATGCTTGGTTATGTGAGGTGGTGTATGCGTGTTTGTGAGTGTCTGTGAAATAAGATGCATGTGCGATTCATGTGTGTGTGTGTGCATTGAATGTGAACGTGAGGTGACTTGTGTTGTGTTGTGGTCTATGTTGGATTGATTTGTGAACTGAATGGTGTCGTTGTGCTGAGCTGTTGATTGATGTGAATGGTTTAGGTGTAGGATGGTGTTATGGACTGTGAAATGTTAATATGGAAAGATACCTAATAACTCACTTAGCAGATTGAAATGTAATTTAGGATTGTGTGCAAGGCGTTTGTGTATGATTGTTGTGTGACGATTGAGATGATGAGTGAATTATGATGCTCTTGATATTGAACTGTATGTATGAAGTTTCTGACGTTGAACCGTATGTATGGATGTAATATTGAATCGTATGAATGATTGCTTTTGTTATATTAATGGTATTTGGGAATGATGAATGTCGAACTGAGTAACGCACCTATGTGATCACCTAGACTATTTCAGGGAATTAAAATGTGGTATGGCTGTGTCTGGTCCCAATGTTGATGTATGTGCGGAGTTTGGGATCGCTCTGTCAGGTTAGGTTCGGCGCATAGTTAAACCCAGTGGGTGGGTTCACTCAATTTCATTAGGAAATTGATCCCCCCACAGTTTCTCTTTTCAGGTGTTCGGTTGAGTTCAGAGGAGTTGCAACTTGGAGTTGTGAAGTGAAGATTAGTGGACTACTTTGGAGTGACTATCGTTTGGTTTTATGTTTCAGTTGACACTTTTGGGTTGGGAGATTTTGTAATCGTTGTTGAGGTTTGGATTTCGGATTTTGATTTATCAGTTGTTCGGATTTTGGATTGTATTTAAAGAAGGCCTTCGTTTGTTATTGAACCTTTTAATAAGAGTTGTTTATGTTTCCTCTGTGTTTTACTCTTTTCTTTTAGAGCTGGTTTTTTTAGTAGCACTCATGCCGGTTCGACCACGGATAAACCCGGGTCGGTTTGGGATGGGTGTTACAGTGGTGACCGAACTAGTGCTTGGCTGGAATGCCAAGGTAGTGGGTGAACTCATTATAGGTGTGCTCGCACCTCTGGCCGGCAAGACAAAAAGTGATCACCTTTGAGCGCGCCCTATTCTTGCGGGTGTCGAGCTCGAATGTGTTGCAGAACTCCTAGAGAGAGACGTGTGGAAAACCGTTGGCGATGGTGGTGAGCTCCAGAAGTCCCGCCGCGAAGAGGTAGTGGCTGACGTTATCGTGTCACTCCTGATCAAATTCCTGGACAGACTTCTGGGAAAGAGGTGCAACGTCGGCTGGAGGGACATTCCAGATCCTCTAGAAGCGGTCAAAGTAGTGTTGAGGGAGTCCAGCGATGAAATGATGAACTCCTTGACGGTTGGGGTTGGGCAGAGGAGGACCGGCGAGAGCGGGAGTGACAGGGGTGGGGGCACTGGCACCAGCTCCGGTGTCTGGAGTGGCGGAAGACGATCCTGCACCGCTAACTCTCGGTCTCTTACCCTTGTTCCTAAAAGTTATCAAAAATAGGAAACCAAATTAGTCAAACCAACATCTTACCCCACACTTGGTGGAAAAACTCAATTTCACAAAGAAACGAGGGAAACCGAGTGGGGATAAGCTAATTCAACATTCAATAACCATAATTGATCCTAAGGCATGCATAGGAACTGTCGGGACAGCAAAATGACATCAAGGATTCAAAGTCAAACTGACATGTTATAAAACGTCAATACTCCAACACATTTGATAATTAAGCATGGCATATCAAGTTCAAATGTTATCAAATCAAGGCATAATACTCCCTAAGCAGTCTAGATCATAAAAGTTTGAACAATTCAGCACAATTCACACTGAAACAGCAGGCACACAAATCAAGGTAGACCAAAAAGTCAACCAAAATCAAGTTCAAGGAAATTCAACACTCAATATGTCAAAAGATTTGAAATTGAAAACCCAACAACTAACCTTGAAGACATGATCGAAGAAAATGAGCGGAAAACACTGAAATTGGCAAAAAACTCGAACATGAGGTTTTGGGTGGAACCGAAGCTATAGAGCTCCGATTCGGACGATCTAAGTGGCGGACTGTTCGTAAATGGGAGGGGAGTCGACCAACAGCGATGGATGCGGGCGGCGGAGAGAAAAAACGGTCGGCGAGGGTTGGAAACAGTCGGCAGCGGAGGGGGCTTCGGCTTGGGTTGTGCTCGTCGAAAACAAAGGGAGAAATGGGGTTGTGTATGGACGAAAAGGATAAGGGGTATTTTTAAATTTTTTTACTAAAGTTCTCGCCGAAAACTTGTTTGAAAACAATTAAAACAGGACTAAAAAACGCACCGAGTTTGGAAAAGATTTCGCCGAGAACTATGAAATTTCTCGGCGAGATGTTTATCAAAAATAGATACAGGAGAATTAAAACCAAACTTCTCGCCAAAAACTTAGAAAGTATTCGGCGAGAACTCCTGACCTGGGTAGTTTCAAAACAGATTTTTGAAAACACCGACAATGCAACTTCAAAAAATCAAATCAAAAAACCAAAAAAATCAGAAAATTCCAAATAAATTGGAACTGAACTGAGAACACACGACACACACAAGAAAATTAAGAAACCACTAAAGACACTTTGGCTCCCCCAAACCGACTCTAGACACGAGAACTGACTCAAAAATTAAAAACTGACTCCAGCCGTGGGTTGCCTCCCACGAAGCGCTCTTGCTTAACGTCCTTGAGCTGGACGATACCTGGATGGAAATCAAGATGTATCCCAACTCAGGATTTCCTTCACGCTCGCATCGGAGTTATTGAAGTACAGCTTCGGTTTACCTCCGGTAAGTAAGAAACGCTTCCCATTGATGTCGGTCAATTTAATTCGTCCATCGGGAAGGTGTCCGGTGATGTCGAACGGCCCAAAGAGGTCCTTCATGTCCTTGGTTTCATCCGGTGGCTTGGCAGATGATGGAGGAGTAATTGGATTCCAAGCCACCTCAGTGTTCGCTTCACTCTCTTTGTTCATTTCACCGGGATCTTTTGCTCGAGGCGATTTGGTGGGAGATGCCTTCGGCTCCTCCTTCTTCTTTGGCTTTTGTGCCGGAGGCTCATTCTTCAGATTGATGACCTTTCACCACCTGTTACAGCTAACTTGGGGTCAAAACTAGAGATGACATTAGCAATGGAGTTGACCGAGGCCAACTCCACGGTTTCAATAGACAAACAATGAGCGTCATCGCTAATAGGGACTTGCATATCGTCCTTGAGGCGGAATGTCATAGTATCCTTTCCGACCCTTAATGTCAACGAGCCATTCAAGACATTAATTTTAATGCCGGCTGTTGCCATAAACGGTCGGCCTAGGAGAAGGGTAGCCTCTGCCCCTCGGGTATCCATAACAACAAAATCGGAAAGAATAGTGAAAGGACTGCAACGGACAACCACATCTTCTATTAATCCCCTAGGTGCTTTAAGAGATTTGTCAGCAAACACTAATTGCATCCTACTAGGTTTTAATTCACCTAGATTCAGTTTTTTATACAGGCAAGTGGGCATGAGATTTATAGAAGCACCTAAATCAACCAAGCTACGATCAATTTTAATTCTGTTTAGAATGCAAGGCAAGGTAAAAGGACCAGGATCGGAACACTTAGCTGGGGGGTATAGGTGGCGTCTGGCAATGAACGGCGGAGCATTCCTCATCGAGGGAGAGAAAAGATGCCTCTTCCTTCTCTTGTTCTTCGCCAGTTCCTTCATTACTTTTCCGACTTGTGGTATCATTTGGACAGCATCAGTAACTGGTATCTTGACTTATACGTTCTTCAAGATTGAGAACCATCTCTTGTATTAAGTGTCGTGATCCTTACACTATAAAAAAATCCATAAATAGTTGGGGCCACTTGTCGGGGGCATTACAATTATAGTCGGTGGCTGGCCAACAATGGTCGGATGGGGCCTGGCCCCTGACTAATTTAGTGGTTTAGTGGGGGTGTGGCCCCCGACTAAATGTGTAATTATATTTAATATAGTATTAGCCCCTGATGACACTGGATTTGACGTGATTATCAGCCTCATTTAAGCGACATTTCCTTGCTGAAGACATGGTTTTTAGGGAAGAATAGCGAATATTCACTCAACTACTCTATCTCGTGCCATTTGTGTTACTTTGGCCCGTTTCGGGTCTATTTGATGGTTTTCTAGTGTTTTCATGTTAGCACAGGTTTTTGCCGTCAAATAAAGTAGCCAAGGACGTGTGTAAGGCATTGGAACCTCGAGGATTCGCACCAGAATCGATCCGGGAAGTCAATCAAGTCGAACCAAATCCTGCTCCGATTTACACTGTAGTTTTCGGTGAAAATCCCTTTAGGTTTTCGGCGAAAACTCAAGAAGAAGTCGGCTGAGTTCACAAAGAGAAGTTTTCGGCGAAAACTCCAAGTTTTCACCGAGAACCCTAAGGTTCGAAAATCACAGGAGATACAGCCGAACAGTCAACCCATTTACAAAGGAATTTTCGGCGAAAACCTCATAGGTTTTTTGGCGAAAAATTCCAGGAAAAATCCGGCGGTATTAGGGTTAAGTATAAATACTTAACCGGCGGCCCAATAACAAGGACATCTCATAATACTTTTCATAATTCATAACTTACACAAGTTCCAGACCTAGAAGTTCGAGAGAGAGTTGAGAGAGTTCGAAGAGCCACGGAGAGATCGTGACGTCATTCTTCCACCTCGGAGAGCTTGGAGCTAGGAATTGAAGATTCTCAAGATCAAAGCTTTTGATCATCCGAAATTAGGTTTTTCAGATCCTTTTCTGTTCTTCCTTTGTATAAGATGAATCTTTCTGTCGTCTTTGATTCTTGTTTGTCAGATATGAGTAGCTAAACTTGTAGAGCTTAGATTAGATGAACCCTAAGTGACCCAGGGCTTTAAAGCGGTCACGGATCGGCGGTGATTAGATTCAAAGTTCAATCAGTTTCTCTTTGCATGGTTGTCTTATTCTTCTTTGTTTATGTTTCTCTTCTGGTTGGTCCTAGATTAGGTTTTTGCAAGCTAGGGTTAGTCGCCAGACATCTTCCCTGCTTTGGCGCATAAACTTGTCTTCCTTGATCACCTAGTTTAGATTCTTGTTAAGTTGAGGATAGAAGCGAACGCTCGCCTCTCTTTAAAACATCAATTCAACCAATTAACCTATTCATTGGAGTGTGCCTTTCGTAGGAACCACTTAGGGTTAATCCGCTTCAAGAGTAACTCATAAATCATTAGTAATTGCACCAGTTAGTTTAGTCCTTGCGAGAGGCGACCGTACCCGGGCGACTAATTAATCTTGGTAGTTAGATCGGATAGAGCGAATGTTCACCAGTCTTAAACCTAAGGGTCGGGAGTTATGGTGGCGTATAAAAATTGATTGAACGAGAATTGAAATCTGCTGATCTGTTGATTGCTGCTGCCTTGGTGATCTAAGGGGGATTCGAAATCTAAGCTTTTCTGTCGTCTGTCTGAACCAACCAATCATTTTGTCTTTTAATTTCATTTTAATTTTCTTGCATCTTAGTCTAGAAGTCGTGGAACTCACACCATGCACAATGTGTTCAAACTTGAATAAATTGCCAGCATATTTGAGTAAACGATTAGAAGAAACCCTATGGAATACGATCTGCTTAGCTTCTAGCTTTGTAGTATTTGATCACTGTTTTACAGCAAATCGAATTGGCGCCGTTGTTGGGGACTCTTCTATATTGTTTGAAAGAAGAGTTGGCATTTTATTCTTCTACTTTCCATCTTTCATTTTCCATCACACTTCGATTTTACACCGGTTGTGCTTGTTTTTGTCTTTTGCAGGTTAAGAAAATTCATAAGCAAATCACTTCTGATCCACCTTCCCCTACCGCAATGGCTGCTCCAAAGAGTCTTGCGGATTACAATAGGCCAAGTGTTACTAGTGTTCGTCTTCCATCTTCGTGCCGCGCAATGAAGACAGTCCTGGCTATGAGATAAAGACCGCCTTCTTGGAAATGATCTCTAGGGATCTACAGTTTGAAGGAAAGCCTCATGATAATCCATGCACAAACTTGGCGGACTTCCTTGCTTTTTACGAGACCTTTAAGAGTCGGAGCCTCGATAAGGATACCTTGTGCTTGCGAGCCTTCCCATTCTCACTTCGAGGCGCTACAAAGAGATGGCTCATTAGCAAGGCCACCCAACCACTACACCAACTGGGAGGATCTTGCTCAAGAATTCATAGAGGAATACTTCCCTCCTTCCAGAACAACTGCTTATAGGGACAACATCTCAAGGTTCAGTCAGAAAGAAGGAGTGAGCTTATGCGACGTCTGGAATGAATTCCAGGAACTCCTCTATAGTTGCCCTCATCATGGCTTCACTCAGAGGCAACTAGCCGAGATCTTTGCTCGAGGGATGAACGAAGAATCAGCTGAATAGGTTAACTCCTTAGCTGAGTGAGACTACACCGCACTCGCACCAGAAGCTGCTCTTCTTCACTTTGCAAACTGCGCATCTAAATCTAGGAATTGGGAGAGATAGTTTGCAGCAGCTAAAAGCCGACCAAGCCGTGAAGATGAGATCAAGATTGAAGTACAGAAACATATGAAGAAGATTTTCGGTAACTGGTCTACAGAGGAAGTGAACTTTATTGATCAAGGCTTCACCAACAATCAAAGAGGCTACCCCGACTATTGTCAGTTCAGACAACCTCCTCAACAACAAGGAAGCTTCCAAGAGCATCCTCCTTACAACTTCGGATTCAACCAGAGTCAGAATCAGTACTTGAGCGATAGTTATCAAGATCAACCTCGGAGATCTACATCAAGGAACACAAGGGATATCGAGGTAGACCAGAAGCTCGACCTGATCATGACAAGGCTCGATAACTATGAGGAGAAATTCAAGCTTCAAGCCGTCTTAAATCAAGAACATGAAGCTCGAGGTCAAAGAGTGGAGAGCATGGTGAATAACATGTTTAGACTGCTAACTAGTAGCCCCCTCCTTAATCAATCATCGGTTCAAGACGACTCTGCCATTAGGAAGGAGCACGTCAAGGCTATCTCCACAAGAAGCCACAAGCAATCAGCTGGTCCTGCAGCTCCTAATTTGGCCATAATTCCTGATGCTGTAGCCATTGACAAGCCAGATATCGAGGAAGAGGATAGAGAAGAAGAAGAGGAGGTGACTGCCCCGCCTTCCCTGACAATGATAGCACATGCGCCACCTCTCCCTCCATATCAGCCTCGGATTCCGTTTCCTAAGGCCACGCAATCAAAGGAGAAAGATCATGATACCCGGTACAGAAAGTGGTATGGATACTTGGAAGAATACTGATGAACCCGTCGCAGAGCGGTTGATCAAATAACTACCAAGCTGTGAAGCTAGGGTAGATCGTATTCCACGGGCCTTCTAAAGATTGACTACTCAAATAAGCTAGCAATTTATTCAGGTTTAAACACTTCGTGCGTGGTGTGAGTTCCACGACTTCTAATTCTAAGAAATGCAGAGAAATTAAAAATTGAAACTAAAGACAGATTGGAAATTAGGGTTGAAAACAGAGATGACAGACGAACTTAGACTTTGAATCCCCCTTCGTCCCCCAGAGCATTGGCAATCAACAGATCAGCGGATTTCGATTCTCATTCAATCAATTACTAAGACACCACCATAACTCCTTACCTTAGGTTTAAGTCCGGCGAACGTTCGCTCTATCCGTTCTAGCTTCCAAGATTAATTATTCGCCCGAGTACGGTCGCCTCTCGCAACGACTTAACTTAACTGGTGGAATTACTAACGATTTATGAGTTACTCTTGCAGTGGATTAACCCTAACCGGTTCCTACGAAAGGCACGCTCCAATTATAAGGTTAATTGTTCGATTTGATGTTTTAAAGTAAGGCGAGCGTTCGCTTCTTTCCTTAGATTAACAAGAATCTAATCTAGGTGATCAATCCAGACAAGAAACATGAACAATGAAGAACAAATCAAACATGAAAGAGAAACTAATTGAACTTCGAATCTAATCACCGCCGATCCATGACCGCTTTAAAGCCCTGGGTCACCTAGGGTTCATCTAGTCTAAGCTCTAAGAGTTTAGCTACTCAAGTTTATCACAAAAGAATCAAAGACAAAGGAAGAGTTCATCATCCAGAGGAAGAACAGAAAAGAATCTGAAAAACCTAATTGAGACGACTCTGGCAGACTTCGATCTTCGGTAAATGCAATCCTAGCTCCGAGTCTTCGAGATGGAAGGGATGGCGTTACGATCTCTTTCCGGCTCTTCGAACTCTAACTCTCTGCTCTAGAACTTGAGAGAATTCTGAAGTTCGTATTAGTTGGTGATTTTGGTATTATTGATGATATTTTCTTTTGGGCCGCCGGTTAAGTATTTATACTTAACCCTAATACCGCCGGATTTTGCCTGATATTTTCGCCGAAAATACTAGGAAATTTTCGCCAAAAATCTTAGTGTAAATGGATGGTCCTCCGGCTGCTTTTCTCCTGTGATTTTCGGATCAATTGTTTTCGGCGAAAACTTAGGGTTTTCGCCGAAAACTTCCTTTGATGAGCATCAGTCGATTTGTGCTGGGATTTTTGCCGAAAATACTAAGGGATTTTCGGCAAAAACTAGTGTAAACCGGGGCAGACTTTGGTTCGACTCGATTGACTCCTCAGATCGATTCCGGTGCAATTCCTCAAGGTTCCAACGCCTTAGACACGTCCTTGGCTACTTTATTTGACAGCAAAAACCTATGCTAACATAAAAACACTAGAAAACCATCAAATAGACCCGAAACGGGTCAAAGTAACACAAATGGCACGAGATAGGGCAATTGATTGAATATTCGTTATTCTACCCTAAAAACCATGTCTTAAGCAAGGAAATGTCGCTTAAATGAGGCTGATAATCACGTCAAATCGAGTGTCATCAAAATACCCCACACTTAAGCTTTTGCTTGTCCTCAAGCAAACTGAATAGAAACGCTCATGTTCACAAATGATAAGATTATTGTCAAAAAAATACACAAATGATAAGATCGGTTAAATTGGAGCTCAAGCAAACACAATGAATTATTAGACAGATAGATCCTAGAACAAGAAACCTAACATGCATACAGATAGCCAAACTACCTGGTCTCACTAATAAACTGCGCACGACAAGTAATCGCAACCAATTATGCACGAATTTGACCTGGCCGACCAGACTCCTCACACAGGATATATATAGTACAATGGGAAGTCTCACTCTCTGTGTTTAAGGACGTGTTTCTGCTCTCAATCATTTTCTGTTACTGAATTCTGTCATAAGTTTGCAATTCGACCACATCTCCACCACTGTGACAACATGAGTAACTAGTCAAGAAGGACTTCCCTGCTAGGACTGTAACGAATTCTACACTACATGGGTTTATGATGAGATGGATGATGGGAATGTATGATGATGGCTTTGTGCGGTGTAGCTTTCGACTAACTTCCCTCGAATCTAGCTTATGGTTTCCTACCCTCTAACCAGACACGGGTGGAATAATGAACGCTCGTCCTAAGATACCCTCAAGCAACCTAGCACTTTATTTTTCTTTGCACAAATTTTTTTCTTTTGACTTTTCTTTTGACTTCGTTCTTCCATTTGTAGGGAAAAGAACGTTTATTGAACTAAAAACTTGGAACTTTTCTGATTTTTCTTTCTTTCTTTTTCTTTTCGAGATTTTCTTCTTTTCTTCTTTTTCTATTATATTTTTTTTTGTGCCGATTAGTTGCTAAAGGGGTTTACACGTCTAGACATAATAGTTAAGACCACCTGTTTAATGGCTATAGGCAGGTTACCACAAATCGACTTCCGGTAGGTCAATCTAGAACTACAACCACAAGGGATCAACGGGGGAATGAAAGAATGGGAAATGGTTGTAATGTATTATCGAACCGAAAGAACAGGCCAAGCTCAAGGGTCTACACCTAATGGATTTTATCGTTAGGTAGGCTATCTGGCTTAGTAGCTGAATCTAGGTGCCCCTATCATTCTAGAACTCGTGTCATCGTGTGGTCTCGAGTAGGTCTCATGCAAATTCTAACTCATTCAAGTAAACAGAAAATCACTCAAAAAGAATTTAAATTGCAAGTGACGTGCAATGGATCAAAAGCTCACAGTTGGTTTGCTAGTCGAATTTGGTCATTTTCATGCAATCAAGGCTACAAACTACAAGTGTGATTTTAAAATTCTGTTCTTACCAGGCAATTTAGCATCAAAGTATACAAGTTGGTTCTCAAGTTCTAGGTTAAGCAGTCTAAGCATCATTATGAAAGTTTGAACAGCAACTTAACATCAAAAATCAAGAACTGAGCCATTCTAATGCTAGAGAGACTGGAATGGAATCATGAGGCACACAAAAAAAATTACAATCAAGGGCAATCAAGTTCATGCAAGGTTCTCTAGCATCCTACCCCACACTTAAATCGGACTGTGTCCTCACAGGACTAAAATTAGAGTTCAGAGTGAAGTAGAAGAACCTGGACCGAGAAGGTTGGTGTAGGGGATGAGCACGGGTCCTCAGAGCGGAGGGAATCTACCCAAAGCGAAGTAAAGGGAATCTCCCAACTGCCTGCAAAACAAAAACAAAAGAAACATAAAAAGGAAACCGGGACAAGTGTCCCGGATCCACAAAAAAAAGTTGGATCGACATCCGAAAAGAAGAAATAAAAAGAAGGGACAAAAAAGAGGATACAACTCGGTCACTGCTCGTCAGGCGCGCCGGGAGGTGGAAAGTGGAGGAAATCGCCGAGCTGACGTTGCCACGCTAGCGGTGCCTCATACCGCCTGTCGGCGCAGCGCATATGTTGCTGCATAATGGTCCATCTCGCATCTTGAGTGGCATTGTCAGTGATGCACCACTCCTGAAGTCGCTCGTACAGCTCTCCAACATCCGCGGGATGCGGGTGGTGCTGAGCGTGAGGTGCCTTATATGGATCTGGAATGTGCGGCGGTGACTGGTGTGCATACCCTGCCTGATGATGCGGCGAGGGTGTATGGTCATGAAACTCTTGCTGCGGCTGGGGCTGCTGCTGCTCAGCATCATCTTCTTCCTCCGACTCGGCCCTATGCTGGAGGGGAGGATCTGCTGCTACATGGGGACTGATGTCCAGCTCTAGGTCGTACTCGACCGCCAAATCTCCTCCCACGGTCTGTACTCTGCGTCGTGGGATGTTCGGGCCATATTCATTGTTGAGGCCGAAGGAAATGATGAGTCAGCCGATGAAGTTGCCTCCCAGGAGTGAGCGAGGTGGCGTCCGCCTCTTGGTCTTCTGGCGGAAGATGCGAGCAAGCACCCAACCGGGGTGAAGAGGGTAGCGCTCTCGGATGGCGCGATGAAGCATAAGTTCCTCCTTGCTGATATGGTGGCGGTCCTTCTGCGGAGCATATAATAGCGATCTACGCCAAACCATATGAATGTATTTATAGAAAGGGTGAGAGAGAGACTTAACTGAGTTGTGGTCCGTGAGGCGATCGCCGGGCACTCCAGTCATGTGGCTCCAGAGTGCATGGTACTCCTCCTCGTCATTATCGTCGCCCCAGCCAAGGTGATGTCCATGGTAGTGCTCGTAGGGAATGCCTAGATGAGCTGCAAACTCATCGTAGGTGAGCGTCCTGTACACCCCGCCTAGATAGAAGGTGACAACCTTCTTGCCCTGCCTCCTCTTGTGCTCGTCCAGATCAAAGGTCGCCCATAACTCCTGTAGAGCGACATCTGGAAAGTCGGAAGCTATGGTGGTCAGCTCTAGGAGGCCTGCCGGTACCAAGGCGTCGTGCACGTTCCGGTGGTAGTCCTCATCGTTATCAAAGAGGGACTCCATGGAAAGTTGTCGAACATTGGCTCCAGGAACATGCTCGAGCTTCTGGTAGCACTCGAAGTAGAAGTCAGGTAGGCGGGCAACAATGCGATGGTACCCAGCACGGCCAGGGAATGTTGGTGGAGGGCCCTGGACGGCTGGTGTCACGAGAGCTGGGGCTCTGGAGCTCGAGGTGGTATCAAGTCGCACCTTGGTCCTGCGCTCATAAGTGGTGTTCCTAAAACAAGAACGAAACCAGATTAGTCAAACTAAAACCCTACCCCACACTTAGTAGAAAAACTCAATTTCACAAAGAAATGAGGAAAACCGAGTGGGGGTAAGCAAAGCATATTAACCGGTAATCACAAACAATAAAATACACGCTTAGGAATAGCCAGAATGGAATTATCACAATCAGAGTTCAGAAGTCAAACCGACATTCAAAAAGTCAACATAATAGAACATTGAACCCTAGTCATGGCAAGACTATCACAAAGCGGAGAATGACGGTAGAATATGATCTCAGAAGGCAAACACAATGATATGAACGTACATGTGCACTTAAGGCAGCCAAATGATCACAAACAGTTCATGGTCAAACCGACATTTCTCACAACTCAACATCACAAAGAATCAATCTTAGGCATAGCAACACATGATCAAATGGTATGAAAATTAAGCACGATACTCCCTAAGCATGCTAGAACAGTCCAGAGAGTTCAGCTAACCTAGTTCACACGAAATCAGTCGGCACGCAAATCGAGGTAAACCGAAAAGTCAACCGGAAGTCAACCCCAACGAAATTCAGCAATCAACATGTCAAAAGATTCGTAATGAAAAGTTCTACAACTTACCTTGAAGCCATGGATGCTAAAAATGAACGGATTGAGAGAAATCGGTGAAAAATTGGAAATTTTAGGGTTTGGGTGAACTAGAGCTGTAGAGCCCGATTCGGCTGTTCTAGGGCTCAAAATGATCGAAAATGGAAGGGGAAGGGAGCGGCGATGGCGGCGGAGGCGGCAACGGGCGGCGGCGGTGAAATTGGCGGTGGCGATTTGGTTTTTTGGGAAAAACAGGGGGGAAGTTCTTTTCTTCTGAAATTTTCAAAATGGGAAAGAGGAGAGAGAGGATGAGTGACCGAGAATTTAAAAGGGATAAGGTCCGAAATTTGCCTAGCATTTTTGGCGAAAATAAGTGCAAGTTTTCGCCAAAAATGTCAGTTCAAAAGCACTGCCGGTTTTTAAAAGAATTTTCGCCGAAACCTACAAGTAGTTTTTGCCGAAAATTTGAGTTCAAATCGTCTGGAAACACAGTGGGATTTCAAAGAGAGTTTTCGCCAAAATAGGGTGTATTTTCGCCAAAAATTTTGAACTGCACGATTGAAAATATTTTCGCAAATCCGGCAAACTTCAGAAAATCACAATTAAATCCAAAAAAATCGGAATAACCTCAATCAACTTGCGAATGACACTATGACACACAGACAACACACAAAAAATAAGAAATCAAACAAACTGACACTTTTGGCTCCCCCAAACCGACTCTAAAACACTAAGATTGACACAAATGAAAAATTGACTCCAGCCGTGGGTTGCCTCCCACGAAGCGCTCTTTTATTAACGTCCTTGAGCTGGACGATACCTGGACGGTATTAGGAGACATCCCAACTCAGATTCTCCTTAATGCTAGCATCGAAGTCATAAAGTAGAGCTTCGGGGCTTCTTCGGTGAGCATGAATTTCTTCCCGTTCGCATGTAAGAGTTTAGTACGTCCATCGGGGAGGTGCTCGGTGATCTTGAATGGTCCGAACAGTTCCGTCAAGAGATCATCTTCCACAAGGAAGACAGTGGATGGAATGAGAATGATCGGCTCCTTCTTTTCTTTAACCTCCGGCTTGATATCACCAGGATCGGTGATCGTCAGTATTTCCTTAGGAGATGCTTTTGGCTTCTCCTTCCATACCTGTTCCAGCGCCGGTACCTTGGAACGAATTGGCGGTGCAGCTGTCTCGGATGATGGTGGTGGCACAACTGGTCTCCAGACCATTTGGGTCTTCATCTTCTTGTTCTTTCCCCGAGGTCTGCTAGGTTTTGTGCCCCTTGGTTTAGAAGAGGCTTGCAGTTCCTTCTTCTTTGACGGTTTTTTAGGAACAGGAGGATATGGTTTCTTCTTAGTAATCTGTTTAGCACGTGCAGCAACAATTGAGCTAGGAACACTAGAAGAAACATCAGTAATGAAGTTGACCGAGGCCAACTCCACAGTTTCTACAGTTAAATAATGTAATTCTCCCTTAGGAATGTATTTCATATTGTCCTTGAGACAGAATGTTGCAGTATCCTTTCCAATCCTTAATGTTAATGAACCATTTGGAACATTAATGTTAATGCCGGCTGTCGCCATGAACGGTCGACCTAGGATAAGGGTAGAATATGTCTCTTGGGTATCCATTACTACATAATCAGCGAAAAACCGGAAAGGGCCACAGCAAGTGATTACATCCTTGATTATTCCTCTAGGTTCTTTAAAGTTTTGTCAGCGAACACTAAATGCATGCTAGCAGGTTGTAGTTCACCTAAGTTCAGTTTCTTATATAAACACATAGGCATAACATTGATAGATGCACCTAGATCAACCAAACTAGCTCAATTTCGATGCCATTAATGATTATAGGTAACGTAAAAGGGCCAGGGTCGGAGCACTTAGCTGAATAGGTATGGGAGATGATCGAGAATCAATAGCTGAGCATTCTCCCGTAGAGGGAGTGGAAAGTGATTCCTTCTTCTTCTCCAGGCTGTTCTGCTCAATGCTCCTGGTTGTGATGACTTTAGCATGCTCGTTCTTCATGGTGGAGTTGTTTTGAGACGGTGCCTGTTTTAAAAGAGGGAGGTTGGCCAACATGTTAGCAACTTTATTTACCATGCTTTCTATTCTCTATCCTTGTGCGATCTATCCTTGGTTAAAAGCATCTTGGGCTTTAAACCTTTCTTCGTGATCATCGAGCCTTGCCGCAATCAGATCAAACTTCTTGGCTATCTTCCTCTCCCAAATGTTCTCAGACGTAAAATTCTGAGGTTGCTGTGCTCCGGCGAATCTGGGAGGATCTTGATAACTATTGTCCCAGCATTGATTCTGACTCTGGTTGAATCCGAAGTTGTAAGGAGGATGCTCAAGGAAGCTTCCCTGTTGTTGAGGAGGTGTTCTGAACTGACGGTAGTCGGGATAGCCTCTTTGATCATTGGTGAAGCCTCGATCAATGAAATTAACTTCCTCTCTAGACCAGTTATTAGCTGTACCAAAGATCTCCTCCATGTGTTTCTGCACTTCGATCTTGATCTGCTCTTCACAGCTTGGTTGGCTCTTGGCTGCTCCAAACTGTACTCTCCCAATTTCTGGACTTAGATGCGCAGTCTGCGAAGTGAAGAAGAGCAGCTTCTGGTTCAAGTGTTGTGCAGTTGCCATTAGCTAAAGTGTTGACCCATTCAGGCGTTTCTTCATTCATACCTGATGACACTCGATTTGACGTGATTATCAACCTCATTTAAGTGACATTTCCTTGCTTAAGACATGGTTTTTAGGGTAGAATAACGAATATTCAATCGATTGCCCTATCTCGTGCCATTTGTGTTACCTTGGCCCTTTTCGAGTCTATTTGATGGTTTTCTAGTGTTTTTATGTTAGCACAGGTTTTTACCGTCAAATAAAGTAGCCAAGGATGTGTCTAAGGCGTTGGAACCTCGAGGAATTGCACGGAATCGATCAAAGGAGCCAACCAAGTCAAACAAATTCCTGCCTGGTTTACAAAGGAATTTTCGCCGAAAATCCCCTAGTATTTTCGGCGAAAATACAAGCACAAAATCACTGATGCCGACTGAAGGAAGTTTTTGGCGAAAATGTTAAGTTTTCGACCGAAAACTATGGGACCAAAATTTACAGGAGAAATCAGCCGGCGGACCATCCAATTACAAAGGAATTTTCGCCGAAAATTCCTCAATATTTTCGGCGAAAATATCAGAAGAAATCCGGCTGAATTAGGGTTAAGTATAAATACTTAATCGGCGGCCCAAATCAGGGAGACCTCATAATATACTTTTCATAATCACAATTCCAAGGATTCTCAAGAGTTCTGGAGCGAAGATTTAGAGTTCGAAGAGCCGGAAAGAGATCGTGATGCCATCCCTTCCATCTCGAAGACTCGGAGCTAGGATTGCGGTTTACCGAAGATCGAAGTCTGTCAGAGTTGTATTAATTAGGTTTTTCAGATTCTTTTCTGTTCTTCCTCTGGATGATGAACTCTTTCTTTGCTTTTGATTATTTTGTGATAAACATGAGTAGCTAAACTCTTAGAGCTTAGACTAGATGAACCCTAAGTGACCCAGGGCTTTAAAGCGGTCACGGATCGGCGGTGATTAGATTCAAAGTTCAATCAGTTTCTCTTTCATGTTTGATTTGTTCTTCGTTGTTCATGTTTCTTGTCTGGATTGATCACCTAGATTAGATTCTTGTTAAGCTAAGGATAGAAGCGAACGCTCGCCTTACTTTAGAACATCAAATTGAACAATTAACCTTATAATTGGAGCGTGCCTTTCATAGGAACCGGTTAGGGTTAATCCACTGCAAGAGTAACTCATAAATCATTAGTAATTTCACCAATTAAGTTAAGTCGTTGCGAGAGGCGACCGTAGCCGGGCGACTAATTAATTTTGGTAGCTAGAACGGATAGAGCGAACGTTCGCCGGTCTTAAACCTAAGGGTAAGGAGTTATGGTGGTGTCTTAGTAATTGGTTGAATGAGAATCGAAATCCGCTGATCTGTTGATTGCCAATGCTCTGGGGAACAAAGGGGGATTCAAAGTCTAAGTTCGTCTGTCATCTCTGTTTTCAACCTTAATTTCCAATCTGTTCTTAGTTTTAATTTTTAATTTCTCTGCATTTCTTAGAATTAGAAGCCGTGGAACTCACACCACGCACAACTTGTTTACAATCGAGTATTTTGCCAGCTTTTGGAGTAGTCAATCTTAGAAGACCCCTGGAATACGATCTACCCTAGCTTTTGTTAGCTTTGTTAGTTATTTTTTGAACGCATCACAACGACACGTTCATCAAATTGGCGCCATTGCCGAGGAACTTCTTTTGATTGTTTGAAAGAAGAACTGGCAATTTATTCTTCTACTTTCCATCTTTCACCTTTCCATCCACATAGATTTTACACTAGTTTTGTTTGTTTTTGTTATTTGTAGGTTTACAGGTGTATGCATCATCGCCCTCTCACGCGTCTCCAAAGCGCCAAGAACGACAAGGCTAAGAGTATAGAGAGACCAGGCAGTTCTGCTCCACCTCGACAATCACAGATTCCAAGGAAAGGCAGAGCCAATCCACCTCCATCCATCACTCCTATTAAGATCGAGGAACTAAAGGAGAGTTCCTCATCTCCATCTCCACCTGTACCGTCACCTTCATCCGTTTCATACACCGAGTCACTCTCACCACCTCCATCTCCTACCATGAATGATCAATTACCACCACCACCACCACCTGCACAGAAAATTCTAGTTGACTACAACAAGCCGAGCGCGACTAGCGTTCGATCTGTCGTTGCCGTACCGCGCATTGAAGGAGATCCTGACTATGAGATCAAGATTCCATTCTTGACTATGATCTCTAGGGATCTACAGTTTGAAGGGCGGCCCCTAGACAATCCATGCACTCATCTTGCAGACTTCCTTGATCTCTGCAGCACTTTCAAGAGTGGAAACCTCGACAAAAACACTCTTTGTCTGAGAGCTTTCCCGTTCTCTCTAAAAGGCGCTGCTAATAGGTGGCTTACTGGCAAACCACCAGGATATTACACTGATTGGGATACTCAGGCTCAGGACTTCATTGAAGAATACTTCCCTCCAGCCAGAACAACAGCCATCAAGGACAGCATTGCCAGATTCTCGCAGAAAGAAGGAGAAAGCTTATATGATACTTGGAATCAATTCCAAGAACTTCTCTACAATTGTCCTCATCATGGATTCGAGCAGAGGCAGTTAGCTGAAATCTTTGCTCGAGGACTTCGAGAAGAATCTGCCAAGTGGGTCAATTCTCTAGCTGAAGGATATTGCACTACACTTACACCTGAAGCTGCTCTTCTTCAGTTCTCAAACTGTGCTTCCAAGTCGAGGAACTGGGAACGACAATCTGAAGGATCAAGGAGCAAGCTAGATCTCGAAGCAGCTATCAAGGCAGAAGTAGAGAAGCATTTGAAGAAGTCTACCACACCGATCAAGCCGCCAGCAGCCTCTGTCTACGTTGCTGATTGCGAATGGTGTGGAGCTTGTGCACATAATGGAGGCCGTTGTTAGAATTTTGGTAAGACAGAAGTTTGGTCGCCAAAGAGGTAAATTTCGTTCAACAAGGCTTCGTTAACAATCAGAATGGTTATGCTGGCTACCGCAACTTCAGGCAGCAAGGGAACTATCAAGACAGACCTCCCTACAATAATGGCGCCAACCATAACCAGAACCAGAATAACCGCCCAGCTGGTCCAGTTCAGGATCAGAAGCCTAACCATCCGCCGACAGGTGTCTATCAGCCGCCACATCGTAATCCGGGCAACTATGGAACTGCTCCTGGCAATCGCCAGAATCAATATTTGAATAATACCTATCCAGGGCAGCAGTACCAGAAGGAAAACAACGTCAGTGACCTGGATAAGAAGCTTAGTCAGATCATCACCAGACTTGATGATCATGACAGTCAGTTCAAAGCTCAAGCTCTTCTCAATCAAGAACAGATAGTCGCCGGTCAAAGAATTGAGCAAGCCGTGAACAACATCTCGAGCATGCTGACATCTGGTCGACCATTTGGCCAACTTCCGAGCCAGACAGAGCCGAATCCGAGAAAGGAGCAAGCCAAGATGGTAACCGCTCAAAAATTTACAAGTTTATCTGCTGATGCTTGTTTTGTTTTGCGCAGGATCGCTGAATCTCAAAGGAAGAGGAAGAACAGAAATCGGCGCCTAAGGAGGATGATCCTCCCCTTGCACCGTACGTCGTGAAGCCTCCTTTTCCAAGAGCATTGCTGCCAAATGCAAGGATCGAGACTGGCGTAAAGGGAAATAAAGAAGGATATCCTGACATTCGTAGCAAGAAACCTTCCTCTCCATATCCAGCTAAGTGTTCTGACCCTGGTTCTTTCACTCTACCTCTTGTCATTAATGATGTTGAGATTGAACGTTGTTTGGTTGATCTTGGCGCGTCTGTTAATGTTATGCCTATGAGCTTATTTGAAAAATTGAACCTAGGGGAACTTGAACCGCCTAGTATGCAACTTATCTTTGCTGATAGATCACTTAAAACCCCTAGAGGAGAAATAAAAGATGTTGTTACTAAATGTGGTCCGTTCACATTCTTAGCTGACTTTGTTATCATTGACACTAGTGAGGATGATTCTACCATTCTCATAGGATGACCTTTCATGGCTACTACTGGAATGAATATTAACGACCCAAATGGTTCTTTAACTTTGAGGGTCGGTAAAGAAACGATAACATTCCGCCTTAAAGACGGAATGAAATATAACCCTAAGAGTGAAGAATTTCATTGTTTAGCTGTTGAAACTGTGGAGTTGACTCCGGTCAACTCCGTTACTGATTCTCTTCTAGTGTGCCTAGATCTGTTGTTACTATAGGTGCTGAACAGGTTACTAAGAAGAAACCAGATCCTCCTGTTCCTAAGAAACCGTCAAAGAAGAAGGAACTGCAAGCCTCTTCTAAACCGCCAAGCAAGGAGTCTGGCAAGTCAAAGAGGCAGAATCACAAGAAGACAAAGACTCAAATGGTCTGGAGACCAGTTGTGCCGCCATCGTCTACCAAGCCAGCTACACCGCCGGTTCATTCCAAGCTACCGGCGCTGGAACAAGTATGGAAGGAGAAGCCAAAAGCATCTCCTAGGGAAATACTGACGATCACCGATCCTAGTGATATCAAGCCGAAGATTGAAAAAAAGAAGGAGCCGATCGTTCTCATTCCATCCACTGTCTTCCTTGTGGAAGATGATCCCTTGACAGAACTGTTCAGACCATTCAAGATCACTGATCATCTTCCCGACGGACGTACCAAACTCTTACACGCGAACGGGAAGAAGCTCATGCTCACCGGAGAAGCCTCAAAGCTCTACTTTATGAACTCCGATGCTAGCATTAAGGATAATCTGAGTTGGGATGTCTCCTAATACCGTCCAGGTATCGTCCAGCTCAAGGACGTTAATAAAAGAGCGCTTTGTGGGAGGCAACCCACGGTTGGAGTCCGTTTTTGATTTGTGTCAACCTTAGTGTTTTAGAGTCGGTTTGGGGGAGCCAAAAGTGTTAGTTTGTTTTTTTTCTTATTTTTCGTGTGTAATTTGTGTGTCGTAGTGTCGTTTGCAAGTCGTTTGAGGTCTTTTTTCGATTTTTGTGGATTTAACTGTGATTTTCTGAAGTTTGCCGGGATTGCGAAAATATTTTCAATCGTAGAGTTCAATATTTTCGGCAAAAATAACCCATATTTTGGTGAAAATTCTCTTTGAAATCCCACAGAGTTTTCCAAACGTTCCTGTTTCACAATTTCGGCGAAAATGTACTAATATTTTCGGCGAAGACTTCTTTTGAAAACCGGTAGTACTTTATAACTAGAATTTTCGGTAAAAACTTGCACTTATTTTCGCCGAAAATTTCTTTGAAAATCAACCAACTATTCATTTTAAAATCCGGATTTCAGCCCTCTCTTTCCTCACTTCATTTTCGAAACAAAAAAACCCCCTCTGTTTTTTCAAAACCGCTGACCGCCACCACCATTTTTCAACGCCGCCGACCGTTGCCGCCGCCGTTGCCGACCGCGGCCGCTCCCTTCCCCTTCCATTTCCGATCATTCCAAGCCTTAGAACAGCTGAATCGGAGCTCTACAGCTCTAGTTCACCCAAACCCTAAAAATCTTCATTTTTCACCGATTTCTCCCAAACCGTTCGTTTTTAGCATCCATGGCTTCAAGGTGAGTTGTAGAACTTTTCATTACGAATCTTTTGACATATTGATTGCTGAATTTCGTTGGGGTTGACTTTCAGTTGACTTTTCGGTTTGCGTGCGACTAATTTCGTGTGAACTAGGTTAGCTGAACTTGTTGAACTATTCTAGCATGCTTATGGAGTATCGTGCTTAAATTCCATATCGTTTAATCATGTGTTGCTATGCATAAGATTGATTCTTTGTGATGTTGACTTGTGAGAAATGTCTGTTTGACCATGAACTGTTTTTGATCATTTGGCTGCCTTATGTGTTCATTCTCGTTCAGATTATTGTGTTTGCCATCTGAGATTATATTATACCGTCATTCTCCACTTTGTGATAGTCTTGCCATGATTAGGGTTCAATATGCTATGATGTTGACTTTTTGAATGTCGGTTTGACTTCTGAACTCTGATTGTGCTAATCCAATTCTGGCTGTTCCTAAGCAAGTATTTTATTGTCTGTGATTACCGGTTACTCTGCTTTGCTTACCCCCACTCGGTTTCCTCATTTCTTTGTGAAATTGAGTTTTTTCTTCTAAGTGTGGGGTAGGGTTTTAGTTTGACTAATCTGGTTTCATTCTGGTTTTAGGAACACCACTTATGAGTGCAGGACTAAGGCGCGACTTGATGCCGCCTCGAGCTCCAGAGCCCCCGCTCCCATCACACCCGTCGTTCAGGGCCCTCCTCCAGCATTACCTCGCGGGCTGGGTACCATCGCACTATCGCTCGTCTACCTGATTTCTACTTCGAGTGCTTCCAGAAGATCGAGCATGTTCGTGGAGCTAATGTACGCCCTCTTTCCATGGAGTCCCTCCTCGAGCACGACGAGGACTACCACCAGAACGTGCATGACGCTCTGGCGCCGGCCGGCCTCCTAGAGCTGACCACCATGGCTTCCGACTTCCCAAACATCGCCCTCCAGGAGTTCTAGGCGACCTTTGATCTGGACGAGCACAAGAGGAGGCAAGGCCTGAAGGTTGTTACCTTCTATCTGGGTGGAGTATACAGGACGCTCACCTATGATGAGTTTGCTGCTCATCTAGGCATCCCCTACGAGCACTATCATGGACATCACCTCGGCTGGGGCGACGATGATGACGAGGAGGAGTACCATGCACTCTGGAGCCACATGACTGGAGTGCCTGGCGATCGCCTCACGGGCCACAACTCAGTTAAGTCTCTCTCTCACCCTCTCTTTAAATTTATTCATATGGTTTGGCGTAGATCGCTTTTATATGTTCCAGACAAGGACTGCCACCATATCCTCAATGAGGAGCTTATGCTTCTTCGAGCCATCCGGGAGAGCTACCCTCTCCACCCCGGATGGTTGCTTGCTCGCATCTTCCTCCAAAAGACTAAGAGGCGGACACCACCTCGCGCACTCCTAGGAGGTAACTTCATAGGTCAGCTCATCATCTCTTTCGGCCTCAGCCATGAATATGGCCAGAACATTCCACGACGCCGAGTTAGGACCGTTAGAGGAGATTTAGCGGTCGAGTACGACTTAGAGCTGGACCTCAGTCCCCAGGTCGCGACAGATCCTCCCCTCCAGCATGTGGCGGAGTCGGAGGAAGAAGATGATACTGAGCAGCAGCAGCCGCAGCCGCAGCCAGAATTTCATGACCATATACCCTCGCCGCATCATCAGGCAGGGTATGCACACCAGTCGCCGCCACATATTCTAGATCCATACCAGGCGCCTCACCCTCAGCACCGACCGCACCCCGCGGACATTGGTGAGCTGTATGAGCGACTGCAGGAGTGGCGCATCACCGACAACGCCACTCAAGAGGCGAGATGGACTATTATGCAGCAACATATGCGCCGCTCTGACAGGCGGTATGAGGCACAGCTGAAAAGGGGGACATGGAGCATAATTGAGTGGCAACGTCAGCTCGGCGATCACCTCCACTTTCCACCCCCCGACGCCCCTGGCCAGCCATGATCAGGTGGTGTCCTTTTCCTTGTCCTTTCTTTTTATTTATTCTTTTCGGATCTCGATCCAAATTTTTTTCTGTGTGGATCCGGGACACTTGTCTCGGTTTCCTTTTTATGTTTCATTTGTTTTTGTTTTGTAGGCAGTAGGGAGATTCCCTTTGCTTCGCTTTGGTAGATTGCCTCCGCTCCGAGGACCTGTGCTCATCCCCTACACCAACCATCTCGGTCCAGGTTCTTCTACTTCACTCTGAATTCTAATTTTAGTCCTGTAAGGACACAATCTGATTTAAGTGTGGGGTAGGATGTTAGAGAACCTTGCATGAACTTGATTGCCCTTGATTGTGTTTTTGTGTGCCTCGTGATTCCATTCCAGTCTCTCTAGCATTAGAATGGCTCAGTTCATGATTTTTGATGTTAAGTTGTTGTTCAAACCTTCATAATGATGCTTAGACTGCTTAACCTAGAACTTGAGAACCAACTTCTATACTTTGATGCTAAATTGCCTGGTCAGAACAGAATTTTTAAAATCACACTTGTAGTTTGTAGCCTTGATTGCATGAAAATGACCGAATCCGACTAGCAAACCAAATGTGAGCTTTTGATCCATTGCACGTAACTTGCAATTTTAATTCTTTCTGAGTGGTTTTCTATTTGCTTGAATGAGTTAGAATTTGCATGAGACCTACTCGAGACCACACGATGACATGAGTTCTAGAAGGATAGGGGCACCTAGATTCAGCTACTAAGCCAGATAGCCTACCAAACAATAAATCCATTAGGTTTAAACCCTTGAGCTTGTCCTGTTCTTTCGATTCGATAATACATTACAGCCATTTCCCATTCTTTCATTCCCCGTTGATCCCCTGTGGTTGTAGTTCTAGATTGACCTACCGGAAGTCAGTTTGTGGTAACCTGCCTATAGCCATTAAACAGGTGGTCTTAGCTGTTATGTCCAGACGTGTAAACCCCTCTAGCAACTAAAAGAAAAATCGGCACAAAAGAGAAAAAAGAAAAAGAAGCAAGCTTCAAAAAAAATGATGAAAAGAAGAAAAATCAGAAAAGCCAAAAAGGTTTCAAAGTTTTAGCTCAAATAAACGTTCTTCTCCCTACAAATGGAAGAACGAAGTAAAAAGAAAAAGTTGAAAGAAAAGAAAAATAATAAGTGCTAGGTTGCTTGAGGGTATCATAGGACGAGCGTCATTATTCCACCCGTGTCTGGTTAGACGGTAGGGAGCCATAGATTAGATTCGAGGGAAGTTAGTCGAAAGCTACACCGCACAAAGCCATCATCATACATTCCCATCATCCATCGCATCATAAACCCAAGTAGTGTAGAATTCATTACGGTCCTAGCAGGGAAGTCCTTCTTGACTAGATACTCGTGTTGTCACAGTGGTGGAGATGTGGACGAATTGCAAACCTATGACAGAATTCAGTAACAGAAAATGATAGAGAGCAGAAACACGTCCTTAAACACAAAGAGTGAGAGTTCCCATTGTACTAAATAATTCCTGTGTGAGGAGTCTAGTCGGTCAGGTCAAATTCGTGCATAATTGGTTACGATTACTTGTTGTGTGCAGTTTACTAGTGAGACCAGGTTGTTTGGCTGATCTGTATGCATGTCAGGTTTCTTGTTCTAGGATCTATCTGTCTAATAATTCATTGTGTTTGATTGAGCTCCAATTTAATCGATCTTATCATTTATGAACATGAGCGTTTCTATTCAGTTTGCTTGAGGACAACCAAAAGCTTAAGTGTGGGGTATTTTGATGACACTCGATTTGACGTGATTATCAGCCTCATTTAAGCGACATTTCCTTGCTTAAGACATGATTTTTAGGGTAGAATAACGAATATTCAATCGATTGCCCTATCTCGTGCCGTTTGTGTTAGCTTGGCCCTTTTCGGGTCTATTTGATGGTTTTCTAGTGTTTTTATGTTAGCACAGGTTTTTGCCGTCAAATAAAGTAGCCAAGGACGTGTCTAAGGCGTTGGAACATCGAGGAATTATACGAAATCGATCAAAGGAGCCAACCAAGTCAAACAAATTCCTGCCCGGTTTACAAAGGAATTTTCGCCAAAAATCCCCTAGTATTTTCGGTGAAAATACAAGCACAAAATCACTGATGCCGACTGAAGGAAGTTTTCGGCGAAAATGTTAAGTTTTCGACCAAAAACTATGGGACCGAAATTTACAGGAGAAATCAGCCGGCGGACCATCCAATTACAAAGGGATTCCTCAATATTTTCGGCGAAAATATCAGAAGAAATCCGGCTGAATTAGGGTTAAGTATAAATACTTAACCGGCGGCCCAAATCAGGGAGACCTCATAAATACTTTTCATAATCACAATTCCAAGGATTCTCAAGAGTTCTGGAGCGAAGAGTTAGAGTTCGAAGAGCCGGAAAGAGATCGTGACGCCATCCCTTCCATCTCGAAGACTCGGAGCTAGGATTGCAGTTTACTGAAGATCGAAGTCTGTCAGAGTCGTCTTAATTAGGTTTTTCAGATTCTCTTCTGTTCTTCCTCTGGATGATGAACTCTTTCTTTGCTTTTGATTCTTTTGTGATAAACATGAGTAGCTAAACTCTTAGAGCTTAGACTAGATGAACCCTAAGTGACCCAGGGCTTTAAAGCGGTCACGGATCGGCGGTGATTAGATTCAAAGTTCAATCAGTTTCTCTTTCATGTTTGATTTGTTCTTCGTTGTTCATGTTTCTTGTCTGGATTGATCACCTAGATTAGATTCTTGTTAAGCTAAGGATAGAAGCGAACGCTCGCCTTACTTTAGAACATCAAATTGAATAATTAACCTTATAATTGGAGCGTGCCTTTCATAGGAACCGGTTAGGGTTAATCCACTGCAAGAGTAACTCATAAATCGTTAGTAATTTCACCAATTAAGTTAAGTCGTTGCGAGAGGCGACCGTACCCGGGCGACTAATTAATCTTGGTAGCTAGAACGGATAGAGCGAACGTTCGCTGGTCTTAAACCTAAGGGTAAGGAGTTATGGTGATGTTTTAGTAATTGGTTGAATGAGAATCGAAATCCGCTGATCTGTTGATTGCCAATGCTCTGGGGAACGAAGGGGGATTCAAAGTCTAAGTTCGTCTGTCATCTCTGTTTTCAACCTTAATTTCCAATCTGTTCTTAGTTTTAATTTTTAATTTCTCTGCATTTCTTAGAATTAGAAGCCGTGGAACTCACACCACGCACAACTTGTTTACAATCGAGTATTTTGCCAGCTTTTGGAGTAGTCAATCTTAGAAGACCCCTGAAATACGATCTACCCTAGCTTTTGTTAGCTTTGTTAGTTATTTGTTTGAACGCATCACAACGACACGTTCATCAATACCTTGGGCAAAGATTTTCCGCTAGTTGTCCCTGGTTGAATCCACGATGAGGGCATTCAGAGAGAAGCTCGTGGAATTCGTTCCAAGCATCATATAAGAATCCACGATGCTATCCTTGTAGAATGTCGTTCTTGAAGGGGGATAGTAGTCCTCTATGAAGTCCTGAGCTAGATTATCCCAGTCGGTGTAGTGGCCAGGTGGTTTCGAGCTGAGCCATATCTTGGCGTTGCCTTTAAGAGAGAATGGGAATACTCGTAAGCAAAAATTGTTCTTACCGAGATTCCCGCTCTTAAACATCTCGCACATGTCAAGGAAGTTCGCCAAATGTGTGCAGGGGTTTTCTTGCGGCTTCCCTTTGAATTGAAGATCCCTAGAGACCATGTTCAGGAAGGAAATTGTGATCTCATAGTCAGGGTCGTCATCGTTGTGCGGCATAACAACGCTAGGTCGAAAGTTAGCCGCACTTGGTCTATTGTAATCCGCCATGGTGCATTGAGTAGCCTCTACGGGAGGAGAAGGTGGTGGTGAATCTGAAGTAGTGGATGGAGCGGATGAAGATGAAGAGTTCTCCTTCAACTCCTCAATCTTATTAGGGATAGGTGATGTAGGCGGAATGATTATGACGTGCTTCTGAGCTCGCGATTTCTTCGGCGGAGTAGAATTACCCGGCTTAAACTGAGAATGAGCGATCGAGCGGTTCATAAACCTGTAGAACAACCTACAAGCAACAAAAGCAAACATACCGGCGTAAAATCGAAGTGTGATGAAAAGGGGAAAGGTGGAAGGTAGAAGAATAAAATGCCAGTTCTTCTTTCAAACAATCAAAAGAAGTCCCGGCAACGGCGCCAATTTGATGAACCCGTAGCAGAGCGGTTGATCAAATAACTACCAAGCTGTGAAGCTAGGGTAGATCGTATTCCATGGGCCTTTTAAAGATTGACTACTCAAATAAGCTAGCAATTTATTCAGGTTTAAACACTTCGTGCGTGGTGTGAGTTCCACGACTTCTAATTCTAAGAAATGAAGAGAAATTAAAAATTGAAACTAAAGACAGATTGGAAATTAGGGTTGAAAACAGAGATGACAGACGAACTAAGACTTTGAATCCCCCTTCGTTCCCCCAGAGCATTGGCAATCAACAGATCAGCGGATTTCGATTCTCATTCAATCAATTACTAAGACACCACCATAACTCCTTACCCTTAGGTTTAAGACCGGCGAACGTTCGCTCTATCCGTTCTAGCTACCAAGATTAATTAGTCGCCCGGGTACGGTCGCCTCTCGCAACGACTTAACTTAACTGGTGGAATTACTAATGATTTATGAGTTACTCTTGCAGTGGATTAACCCTAACCGGTTCCTACGAAAGGCACGCTCCAATTATAAGGTTAATTGTTCGATTTGATGTTTTATAGTAAGGCGAGCGTTCACTTCTATCCTTAGCTTAACAAGAATCTAATCTAGGTGATCAATCCAGACAAGAAACATGAACAATGAAGAACAAATCTAACATGAAAGAGAAACTGATTAACTTCGAATCTAATCACCGCCGATCCGTGACCGCTTTAAAGCCCTGGGTCACTTAGGGTTCATCTAGTCTAAGCTCTAAGAGTTTAGCTACTCATGTTTATCACAAAAGAATCAAAGACAAAGGAAGAGTTCATCATCCAGAGGAAGAACAGAAAAGAATCTGAAAAACCTAATTGAGACGACTCTGGCAGACTTCGATCTTTGGTAAACTGCAATCCTAGCTCCGAGTGTTAGAGATGGAAGGGATGGCGTCACGATCTCTTTCCGGCTCTTCGAACTCTAACTCTCTGCTCCAGAACTTGAGAGAATTCCGAAGTTCGTATTAGTTGGTGATTTTGATATTATTCGATGATATTTTCTTTTGGGCCGCCAGTTAAGTATTTATACTTAACCCTAATACCGCCGAATTTTGCCTGATATGTTCGCCGAAAATACTAGGGAATTTTCGCCGAAAATCTTAGTGTAAATGGATGGTCCTCTGGCTGCTTTTCTCCTGTGATTTTCAGATCAATTGGTTTCAGCGAAAACTTAGGGTTTTCGCCGAAAACGTCCTTTGATGAGCATCAGAAGATTGCTGGGATTTTCGCCGAAAATACTAAGGGAATTTTCGGTGAAAACTTTAGTGTAAACCGGGGCAGACTTTGGTTCGACTCGATTGACTCCTCAGATCGATTCTGGTGCAATTCCTCGAGGTTCCAACGCCTTAGACACGTCCTTGGCTACTTTATTTGACGGCAAAAACCTGTGCTAACATAAAAACACTAGAAAACCATCAAATAGACCCGAAACGGGCCAAAGTAACACAAATGGCACGAGATAAGGCAATTGATTGAATATTCGTTATTCTACCCTAAAAACCATGTCTTAAGCAAGGAAATGTCGCTTAAATGAGGCTGATAATCACGTCAAATTGAGTGTCATCAAATACAGATATCAAGATACCAGTTACTGATGCTATCCAGATGATACCGGAGGTTGGAAAAGTCGCGAAGGATCCTGCGAAGAACAAGAAGAAGGAAGAGTTGTCTTTCGTATCCCTCGAGGAAGAATGCTCCGCCATCCAGAGCCAGGCGACACCCATACCTCCCTCAGCTCAATGTCGAGATCCTGGTGCTTTTACTTTGCCTTGCACTATTAATGATGTGAAGATTGATCGTAGTGTAATTGATCTAGGTGCTTCTATCAATGTTATGCCTACTTGCCTGTTTGAGAAATTGAACCTAGGAGAGTTGAAACCAGTTAGCATGCATTTAGTGTTTGCCGAAAAATCTGTTAAACTACCTAGGGGAATAATAGAAAACGTGGCTGTCCATTGTGGTCCTTTTACTATTCTGACTGACTTTGTTGTCATGGATACTCGAGAGGAAGATGTCACTCTTCTCCTAGGCCGACCGTTTATGGCAACAGCCGGCATTACCATTAATGTCCCGAATGGCTCATTGACATTAAGGGTCGGCAAAGATACCATGACATTCCGCCTCAAGGACGGTATGCAAGTCCCTGTCAAAGAAGAGATGCATTGCTTATCTGTTGAAGCTGTGAAGTTGGCTTCGGTCAACTCCGTTACTAATGAAAAATCTAGAGTTTCTTTAGAAATTTGCTTACCAGGTGTCGGACAGGTCCCTAATCGGAAAGAATGAGATGCCGGCACAAAAGCCGAGAAAGAAGGAGGATCCGATGACGTCCCCTCATGAATCGCCAAACGTTAAAGATCCTGGCGAGATAAAGAAGGAGAATAAAGAGAAGACGAAGGCGGTTTGGAAGCCGATTGCTTAGCCCCCGTCGACCGAGCCACCAGAGAAGAATGATCCTCTGAAGGACGCTTCTTCAAAAGAACTGTTCGGGCCATTTGAAATTTCTGGTGACCTTCCCGATGGACGAACCAAGCTAATTAACGCACACGGGAAGAAGTTCACACTTGTCGGAGGATCCCCAAAGCCATATTTCATGAACTCCGACTCGGGCCTAAGAGAAATCCTGAGTTGGGATGTCTCTTGATCGCCGTCCAGGTATCGTCCGACTCAAGGACGTTAAAAGAGAGCGCTTCGTGGGAGGCAACCCACGGTTGGAGTCCGTTTTGAATTTTTTAGTCAGTCTTTTCGTCGTTCGAATCAGGTTCGGGGGAGCCAAAGTGTCAGTTTAATTTTCTTTCGTTTTGATTTGTTTTCTATTAGTTAAAAAAAATATTCATTTTTGAAATGAGTATTTGGTTTTTTCGCAGAAACTCTTTGCTAAATTTTGAACAGTGACATCTTTTTTATTTTTGCCAATTTTCGAAGAAGTTTTCGGCGAAAACTTCACAAGTTTTTGTCAAAACTTGTGTCTGTTTTGAAAATCAATTGCTTTTTTTGGTCCGATTCCAACGCATACTTGATCGTCCAAATCGGAGCTCTGTAGCTCCGATTATCCCCGAAACAAGTGTTTCACGTTTTTGGCCAACTTCGTCGCTTTCCGTCCATTTTCTTGAGTTGTGTCTAAAAGGTTAGTTGTTGGGTTTTCAATTTTGAATCTTTTGACATGCTGATTACTGAATTTCGACGAGTTTAAATTCGGTCTACCTCATTTTGCGTGCCTGCTATTTCGGTGTGATTTTTTCTGAACTGCTTGAGCTTAGATGATCTAGATTGCTCTAGGAGTGTCGTGCCGTGAATTTGAAAAAAAAAAGAGTCAAAATATTTTCAAAATTCCCTAAACCTTCTTTGTTTGACTTTTATTCTGTGTGGATCCGGGACACTTGTCCTGGTATCCTTTTGATCTTTTTGTTGTTTTTGTTTTGTAGGAACTCGAGTAGCTACTCCGCTCCGCTCCGGGCTATCCGTGCTCATCCCCTACACCGACCATCTCATTCCAGGATCTTCGTATCTCTCTACACTAGTTTAGTCTTGTGAGGACATAGAACGATTTAAGTGTGGGGTAGGATGCTAGAGAACCTTGCATGAACTTGATTGCCCTTAATTGTGTGTTGTGTGTTTCTCGGTGCCTTTCTAGTTTCTCTAGCATTATAATTGCTCGGTTCTTGATTTTTGATGTTAAGTTGTTGTTCAATCTGTCATAATGATGCTTAGACTACTTAACCTAGAACCTGAAAACCAACGTGTATATTTTGATGCTAAATTGCCTGGCCAGAACAAATTTTTGAAAATCACACTTGTAGTTTGTCGCCTTGATTACATGAAAATGACTAAATCCGACTAGCAAACCAAATGTGAGCTTTTGATCCATTGCACGTAACTTGCAATTTCAATTCTGTTTGCTTGAATGAGTTAGAATTTGCATGAGACCTACTCGAGATCACACGATGACACGAGTTCTAAAATGATAGGGGCACCTAGATTCAGCTACTAAGCCAGATAGCCTACCTAACGATAAATCCATTAGGTGTAAACCCTTGAGCTTGGCCTGTTCTTTCGGTTCGCTATACATTACAGCCATTTCCCATTCTTTCATTCCCCGTTGATCCCCTATGGTTGTAGTTCTAGATTAACCTACCAGAAGTCAGTTTGTGGTAACCTGCCAATAGCCATTAAACAGGTGGTTTTAGCTATTATGTCCAGACGTGTAAACCCCTCTTGCAACTAAAAGAAAGAATCAGCACAAAAAGAAAAAATATAGAAAAAAAAGAAAATAAGGAAATTCAAAAAAAATGTTTAGAAAAAGAGTTCAGAAAAGTCTTCAAGTGTATAGTCAGTTCAATAAACGTTCTTCTCCCTACATATGGAAGAACGAAGTCAAAGGAAAATTCAAAGAAAAAATGTGTAAAGAAAATTAAGTTCTAGGTTACTTGAGGGTATCATAGAACGAGCGTTCACTATTCAACCTGTGTCTGGTTAGACGGTAGGAAGCCATAGGCTAGATTCGAGGGAAGTTAGTCGAAAGCTACACCACACCAAAGCCATCATCATACATTCCCATCATCCATCTCATCATAAACCCTTGTAGTGTAGAGTTCGTTATAGTCCTAGCAGGGAAGTCCTTCTTGACTAGGTACTCGTGTTGTCACAGTGGTGGAGATGTGGTCGAATTGCAAACTTATGACAGAATTCAGTAACAAAAAATGATTGAGAGCAGAAACACGTCCTTAAACACAGAGAGTGAGAGTTTCCCGTATACTAAATATTTCCTGTGTGAGGAGTCTGGTCGGTCAGGTCAAATTCGTGCATAATTGGTTGCTATTACTCGTCGTGTGCAGTTTTTAGTGAGACCAGGTTGTTTGGCTGATCAATATGCATGTTAGGTTTCTTGTTCTAGGAATTATCTGTCTAATAATTCATTGTGTATGATTGAACTTCAATTTAATAAATCTTATCATTTGTGAACGTGAGCATTTCTATTCAGTTTGCCTGAGGACAAGCAAAAGCTTAAGTGTGGGGTATTTTGATGACACTGGATTTGACGTGATTATCAGCCTCATTTAAGCGACATTTCCTTGTTGAAGACATGGTTTTTAGGGAAGAATAGCGAATATTCACTCAACTACTCTATCTCGTGCCATTTGTGTTACTTTGGCCCGTTTCGGGTCTATTTGATGGTTTTCTAGTGTTTTTATGTTAGCAAAGGTTTTTGCAGTCAAATAAAGTAGCCATGGATGTGTCTAAGACATTGGAACCTCGGGGAATCGCACCAGAATTGATCCGGGAAGTCAATCAAGTCGAACCAAAGCCTGCTCCGATTTACACTTCAGTGTTCGGCGAAAATCCCTTCAGGTTTTCGGCAAAAACTCAAGAAGAAGTCGGCTGAGTTCACAAAGAGAAGTTATCGGCGAAAACTCCAAGTTTTCGCTGAGAACCCTAAGGTCCGAAAATCACAGGAGATACAGCCGAGCCCTCAACCCATTTACAAAGGAATTTTTGGCAAAAATTCCAGGCAAAATCCGGCGGTATTAGGGTTAAGTATAAATACTTAACCGGCGGCCCAATAACAAGGACATCTCATAATACTTTTCATAATTCATAACTTACACAAGTTCCAGACCTAGAAGTTAGAGAGAGAGTTGAGAGAGTTCGAAGAGCCAGGGAGAGATCGTGACGTCATCCTTCCACCTCGGAGAGCTCGGAGCTAGGAATTGAAGATTCTCAAGATCGAAGCTTCATGGATCATTCGAAATTAGGTTTTTCAGATCCTTTTCTATTCTTCCTTTGTATAAGATGAATCTTTCTGTCGTCTTTGATTCTTGTTTGTCAGATATGAGTAGCTAAACTTGTAGAGCTTAGATTAGATGAACCCTAAATGACCCAGGGCTTTAAAGCGGTCACGGATCGGCGGTGATTAGATTCAAAGTTCAATCAGTTTCTCTTTGCATGGTTGTCTTGTTCTTCTTTATTTATGTTTCTCTTCTGGTTGGTCACCTAGATTAGGTTTTTCCAAGCTAGGGTTAGTCGCCATACATCTTCCCTGCTTTGGCGCATAAACTTGTCTTCCTTGATCACCTAGTTTAGATTCTTGTTAAGTTGAGGATAGAAGCGAACGCTCGCCTCTCTTTAAAACATCAATTCAACCAATTAAACTATTCATTGGACTGTGCCTTTCGTAGGAACCAGTTAGGGTTAATCCGCTTCAAGAGTAACTCATAAATCATTAGTAATTGCACCAGTTAGTTTAGTTGTTGCGAGAGGTGACCGTACCCGGGCGACTAATTAATCTTGGTAGTTAGATCGGATAAAGCGAACGTTCTCCAGTCTTAAACCTAAGGGTCGGGAGTTATGGTGGTGTATAGAAATTGATTGAACGAGAATTGAAATCTGCTGATCTGTTGATTGCTGCTGCCTTGGTGATCTAAGGGCGATTCGAAATCTAAGCTTGTCTGTCGTCTGTCTGAACCAACCAATCATTCTGTCTTTTAATTTCATTTTAATTTTCTTGCATCTTAGTCTAGAAGTCGTGGAACTCACACCACGCACAACGTGTTCAAACTTGAATAAATTGCCAGCATATTTGAGTAAATGATTAGAAGAAACCCTGAGGAATCCGATCTGTTTAGCTTTTAGCTTTGTAGTATTTGATCACTGTTTTACAGCTCATCAAATTGGCGCCGTTGCCGGGGACTCTTCTATATTGTTTGAAAGAAGAGTTCGCATTTTATTCTTCTACATTCCATCTTTCATTTTCCACCACACTTTGATTTTACACCGGTTGTGCTTGTTTTGTCTTTTGCAGGTTAAGAAAATTTAGAAGCAAATCACTTCCGATCCACCTTCCCCTACCGCAATGGCTGCTCCAAAGAGTCTTGCGGATTACAATAGGAAAAGTGCTACTAGTGTTCGGTCTTCCATCTTCGTGCCGCGCAATGAAGACGGTCCTGCCTATGAGATCAAGACCGCCTTCTTGGAAATGATCTCTAGGGATCTACAGTTTGAAGGAAAGCCTCATGATAATCCATGCACACACTTGGCGGATTTCCTTGCTTTTTGCGAGACCTTTAAGAGTCGGAGCCTCGATAAGGATACCTTGTGCTTGCGAGTCTTCCCATTCTCACTTCGAGGCGCCGCAAAGAGATGGCTCATTAGCAAGCCACCCGGCCACTACACCAACTAGGAGGATCTTGCTCAAGAATTCATAGAGGAATACTTCCCTCCTTCCAGAACAACTGCTTACAGGGACAACATCTCAAGGTTTAGACAGAAAGAAGGAGTGAGCTTATACGACGCCTGGAATGAATTCTAGGAACTCCTCTACAGTTGCCCTCATCATGGCTTCACTCAGAGGCAACTAGCCGAGATCTTTGCTCGAGGGATGAACGAAGAATCAGCTGAATGGGTTAACTCCTTAGCTGATGGAGACTACACCGCACTGACACCAGAAGCTGCTCTTTTTTACTTTGCAAACTGTGCATCTAAATCCAGGAATTGGGAGAGATAGTTTGCAGCAGCTAAAAGCCGACCAAGCCGTGCAGATGAGATCAAGATTGAAGTACAGAAACATATGAAGAAGATTTTTGGTAACTGGTCTACAGAGGAAGTGAACTTTATTGATCAAGGCTTCACCAACAATCAAAGAGGCTACCCCGACTATCGTCAGTTCAGACAACCTCCTCAACAACAAGGAAGCTTCGAAGAGCATCCTCCTTACAACTTTGGATTCAACCAGAGACAGAATCAGTACTTGAGATATAGTTATTAAGATCAACCTCGGAGATCTACATCAAGGAACACAAGGGATATCGAGGTATACCAGAAGCTCGACCTGATCATGACAAGGCTCGATAACTATGAGGAGAAATTCAAGCTTCAAGCCGTCTTAAATCAAGAACATGAAGCTCGAGGTCAAAGAGTGGAGAGCATGGTGAATAACATGTTTAGACTGCTAACTAGTAGCCCCCTCCTTAATCAATCATCGGTTCAAGACGACTCTGCCATTAGGAAGGAGCACGTCAAGGCTATCTCCACAAGAAGCCACAAGCAATCAGCTGGTCCTGTAGCTCCTAATTTGGCCATAATTCCTGATGCTGTAGCCATTGACAAGCCAGATATCGAGGAAGAGGATAGAGAAGAAGAAGAGGAGGTGACTGCCCCGCCTTCCCTGACAATGATAGCACATGCGCCACCTCTCCCTCCATATCAGCCTCGGATTCCGTTTCCTAAGGCCACGCAATCAAAGGAGAAAGATCATGATACCCGGTACAGAAAGTGGTATGGATACTTGAAGAATACAGATATCAAGATACCAGTTACTGATGCTATCCAGATGATACCGGAGGTTGGAAAAGTCGCGAAGGATCCTGCGAAGAACAAGAAGAAGGAAGAGTTGTCTTTTGTATCCCTCGAGGAAGAATGCTTCGCCATCCAGAGCCAGGCGACACCCATACCTCCCCCAGCTAAGTGTCGGGATCCCGGTGCTTTTACTTTGCCTTGCACTATTAATGATGTGAAGATTGATCGTAGTGTAATTCATCTAGGTGCTTCTATCAACGTTATGCCTACTTGCCTGTTTGAGAAATTGAACCTAGGAGAGTTGAAACCAGTTAGCATGTATTTAGTGTTTGCCGACAGATCTGTTAAACTACCTAGGGGAATAATAGAAAACGTGGTTGTCCATTGTGGTCCTTTTACTATTCTGACTGACTTTGTTGTCATGGATACTCGAGGGGAAGATGTCACTCTTCTCCTAGGCCGACTATTTATGGCAACAGTCGGCATTACCATTAATGTCCCGAATGGCTCATTGACATTAAGGGTCGGCAAGGATACCATGACATTCCGCCTCAAGGACGGTATGCAAGTCCCTATCAAAGAAGAGATGCATTGCTTATCTGTTGAAGTTGTGGAGTTGGCTTCGGTCAACTCCGTTACTAATGAAAAATCTAGAGTTTCTTTAGAAATTTGCTTACCAGGTGTCGGACAGGTCCCTAATTGGAAGAATGAGCTGCCGGCACAAAAGCCGAGAAAGAAGGAGGATCCGAATACGTCCCCTCATGAATCGCCAAACGTTAAAGATCCTAGCGAGATAAAGAAGGAGAATAAATAGAAGATGAAGGCAGTTTGGAAGACGATTGCTCAGCCCCCGTCTACCGAGCCACCAGAGAAGAATGATCCTCTGCAGGACGCTTCTTCGAAAGAACTGTTCGGGCCATTTGAATTTTCTGGTGACCTTCCCGATGGACGAACCAAGCTAATTCACGCACACGGGAAGAAGTTCACACTTGCCGGAGGATCCCCAAAGCCATATTTCATGAACTCCGACTCAGGCCTAAGAGAAATCCTGAGTTGGGATGTCTCTTGATCGCCGTCCAGGTATCGACCGGCTCAAGGACGTTAAAAGAGAGCGCTTCGTGGGAGGCAACCCACGGTTGGAGTCCGTTTTGAATTTTTAATCAGTCTTTTCGTCGTTCGAATCAGGTTCGGGGGAGCCAAAGTGTTAGTTTAATTTCCTTTCGTTTTGATTTGTTTTCTATTAGTTAAAAAAAATATTCAGTTTTGAAATGAGTATTCAGTGTTTTCGCCGAAACTCTTTGCTAAATTTTGAACAGTGACATCTTTTTTATTTTTGCCAATTTTCGAAGAATTTTTCGGCAAAAACTTCATAAGTTTTCACCGAAAACTTGTGTCTGTTTTGAAAATCAGTTTCCTTTTTTCGGTCCGATTCCAACGCATACTTGATCGTCCAAATCGGAGCTTTGTAGCTCTGGTTATCCCCGAAACAAGTTTTTCACGTTTTTGGCCAACTTTGTCGCTTTCCGTCCATTTTCTTGAGTCGTGTCTAAAAGGTTAGTTGTTGGGTTTTCAATTTCAAATCTTTTGACATGCTGATTATTGAATTTCGATGAGTTTAAATTCGGTCTACCTCATTTTGCGTGCTTGCTGTTTCGGTGTGATTTTTTCTGAACTGCTTGAGCTTAGATGATCTAGATTGCTCTAGGATTGTCGTGCCGTGAATTTGAAAAAAAAAAGAGTCAAAATATTTTCAAAATTCCCCTAAACCTTCTTTGTTCGACTTTTATTCTGTGTGGATCCGGGACACTTGTCCTGATATCCTTTTGATCTTTTTGTTGTTTTTGTTTTGTAGGAACTCGACTAGCTACTCCGCTCCGCTCCGGGCTATCCGTGCTCATCCCCTACACCGACCATCTCATTCCAGGTTCTTCGTATCTCTATACTCTAGTTTAGTCTTGTGAGGACACAGAGCGATTTAAGTGTGGGGTAGGATGCTAGAGAACCTTGCATGAACTTGATTGCCCTTAATTGTGTGTTGTGTGTTGTGTGTTTCTCGGTGCCTTTCTAGTTTCTTTAGCATTATAATTGCTCGGTTCTTGATTTTTGATGTTAAGTTGTTGTTCAATCTGTCATAATGATGCTTAGACTACTTAACCTAGAACCTGAAAACCAATGTGTATATTTTGATGCTAAATTGTCTGGTCAGAAAAGATTTTTGAAAATCACACTTGTAGTTTGTCGCCTTGATTACATGAAAATGTCCGAATCCGACTAGCAAACCAAATGTGAGCTTTTGATCCATTGCACGTAACTTGCAATTTCAATTCTTTTTGAGTGGTTTTCTGTTTGCTTGAATGAGTTAGAATTTGCATGAGACCTACTCGAGACCACACGATGACACTAGTTCTAGAATGATAGGGGCACCTAGATTCAGCTACTAAGCCAGATAGCCTACCTAACGATAAATCCATTAGGTGTAAACCCTTGAGCTTGGCCTGTTCTTTCGGTTCGATATACATTGCAGCCATTTCCCATTCTTTCATTCCCCGTTGATCACCTATGGTTATAGTTCTAGATTGACCTACCGGAAGTCAGTTTGTGGTAACCTGCCAATAGCCATTAAACAGGTGGTTTTAGCTATTATGTCCAGACGTGTAAACCCCTCTAGCAACTAAAAGAAAGAATCGGCACAAAAAGAAAAAAAATATAGAAAAAAGAAGAAAAGAAGAGAAATTCGAAATAATGTTTAGAAAAAGAGTTCAGAAAAGTCTTCAAGTGTATAGTCAGTTCAATAAACGTTCTTCTCCCTACATATGGAAGAACGAAGTCAAAGGAAAATTCAAAGAAAAAATGTGTAAAGAAAATTAAGTGCTAGGTTGCTTGAGGGTATATAGGACGAGCATTCACTATTCCACCTGTGTCTAGTTAGACGGTAGGAAGCCATAGGCTAGATTCGAGGGAAGTTAGTCGAAAGCTACACCGCACCAAAGCCATCATCATACATTCCTATCATCCATCTCATCATAAACCCTTGTAGTGTAGAATTCATTACAGTCCTAGCAGGGAAGTCCTTCTTGACTAGTTACTCGTGTTGTCACAGTGGTGGAGATGTGGTCGAATTGCAAACTTATGACAGAATTCAGTAACAGAAAATGATTGAGAGCAGAAACACGTCCTTAAACACAGAGAGGGAGAGTTTCCCGTATACTAAATATTTCCTTTGTGAGGAGTCTGGTCGGTCAGGTCAAATTCGTGCATAATTGGTTGCTATTACTCGTCGTGTGTAGTTTTTAGTGAGACCAAGTTGTTTGGCTGATCAGTATGCATGTTAGGTTTCTTGTTCTAGGAATTATCTATCTAATAATTCATTGTGTATGATTGAACTTCAATTTAATAAATCTTATCATTTGTGAACGTGATCGTTTCTATTCAGTTTGCTTGAGGACAAGCAAAAGCTTAAGTGTGGGGTATTTTGATGACACTGGATTTGACGTGATTATCAGCCTCATTTAAGCGACATTTCCTTGCTGAAGACATGGTTTTTAGGGAAGAATAGCGAATATTCACTCAACTACTCTATCTCGTGCCATTTGTGTTACTTTGGCCCATTTCGGGTCTATTTGATCGTTTTCTAGTGTTTTCATGTTAGCACAGGTTTTTGCCGTCAAATAAAGTAGCCAAGGACGTGTCTAAGGCATTGGAACCTCGAGGAATTGCACCAGAATCGATCCGGAAGTCAATCAAGTCGAACCAAATCCTGCTCCTATTTACACTACAGTTTTCGGCGAAAATCCCTTCATGTTTTCGGCGAAAACTCAAGAAGAAGTTGGCTGAGTTCACAAAGAGAAGTTTTTGGCAAAAACTTCAAGATTTCACCAAGAACCCTAATGTCCAAAAATCACAGGAGATACAACCGAGCAGTCAACCCACTTACAAAAGAATTTTCGGTGAAAATTCCAGGCAAAATCCGGCGGTATTAGGGTTAAGTATAAATACTTTACCGGCGGCCCAATAACAAGGACATCTCATAATACTTTTCATAATTCATAACTTACACAAGTTCCAGACCTAGAAGTTCGAGAGAGAGTTGGGAGAGTTCGAAGATCCAGGGAGAGATCGTGACGTCATCCTTCCACCTCGGAGAGCTCGGAGCTAGGAATTGAAGATTCTCAAGATCGAAGCTTCACGGATCATCCAAAATTAGGTTTTTAAGATCCTTTTCTGTTCTTCCTTTGTATAAGATGAATCTTTCTGTCGTCTTTGATTCTTGTTTGTCAGATATGAGTAGCTAAACTTGTAGAGCTTAGATTAGATGAACCCTAAGTGACCTAGGGCTTTAAAGCGGTCACGGATCGGCGGTGATTAGATTCAAAGTTCAATCAGTTTCTCTTTGCATGGTTGTCTTGTTCTTCTTTGTTTATGCTTCTCTACTGGTTGGTCGCCTAGATTAGGTTTTTGCAAGCTAGGGTTAGTCGCCAGACATCTTCCCTACTTTGGCGCATAAACTTGTCTTCCTTGATCACCTAGTTTAGATTCTTGTTAAGTTGAGGATAGAAGCGAACGCTCGCCTCTCTTTAAAACATCAATTAAACCAATTAACCTATTCATTGGAGTGTGCCTTTCGTAGGAACCAGTTAGGGTTAATCCGCTTCAAGAGTAACTCATAAATCATTAGTAATTGCACCAGTTAGTTTAGTCGTTGCGAGAGGCGACCGTACCCTGGCGACTAATTAATCTTGGTAGTTAGATCGGATAGAGCGAACGTTCGCCAGTCTTAATCCTAAGGGTCGGGAGTTATGGTGGTGTATAGAAATTGATTGAACGAGAATTGAAATCTGCTGATCTGTTGATTGCTGCTGCCTTGGTGATCTAAGGGGGTTTCGAAATCTAAGCTTTTCTGTCGTCTGTCTGAACCAACCAATCATTTTGTCCTTTAATTTCATTTTAATTTTCTTGCATCTTAGTCTAGAAGTTGTGGAACTCACACCACGCACAACGTGTTCAAACTTGAATAAATTGCCAGCATATTTGAGTAAACGATTAGAAGAAACCCTGTGGAATACGATTTGCTTAGCTTCTAGCTTTGTAGTATTTGATCACTGTTTTACAGCTCATCAAATTGGCGCCGTTGCCGGGGACTCTTCTATATTGTTTGAAAGAAGAGTTCACATTTTATTCTTCTACTTTCCATCTTTCATTTTCCATCACACTTCGATTTTACACCGGTTGTGCTTGTTTTTGTCTTTTGCAGGTTAAGAAAATTCAGAAGCAAATCACTTCCGATCCACATTCCCCTACCGCAATGGCTGCTCCAAAGAGTCTTGCGGATTACAATAGGCCAAGTGCTACTAGTGTTCGGTCTTCCATCTTCGTGCCGCGCAATGAAGATGGTCCTGCCTATGAGATCAAGACCGCCTTCTTGGAAATGATCTCTAGGGATCTACAGTTTGAAGGAAAGCCTCATGATAATCCATGCACACACTTGGCAGATTTCCTTGATTTTTGCGAGACCTTTAAGAGTCGGAGCCTCGATAAGGATACCCTGTGCTTGTGAGTGATGTTGCAGTTTTAGCAGTATCAAATAACTAATCTACCAAGGTAGACTAGATCGTATTCTACTCGAGGTGTCTTCTTCTTGTCTACTCAAATATGTTGGCAAATTACTCGATTTAAACAAGTTGTGCGTGGTGTGAGTTCCACGACTTCTAATCTAATAAACAACGGAAAAATAAAAGGCAGAAATATTAAAAGGTTGACTAACGAGAAGATAGACGAGCTTAGATTTCGAATCCCCCTTAGATTACCAAGGCAACGACAATCACAAGACCAGCGGTTTTCAATTCTAATTCAATCGGTTTCTATACACCACCATAACTCCTTACCCTTAGGTTTAAGACTGGGGAACGTCCGATCTAACTACCAAGATTAACTAGCCGCCCGGGTACGATCGCCTCTCGCAATGACTTAATTAACTGGTGCAATTACTAACGATTTATGAGTTACTCTTGCAGTGGATTAACCCTAACCGGTTCCTACGAAAGGCACACTCCAATTATAAGGTTAACTGGTTGAATTGATGTTTTAAAGAGAGGCGAGCGTTCGCTTCTATCCTCAGCTTAACAAGAATCTAAACTAGGCGATCAAGGAAGACAGGTTTAAGCGCCAAAGCAGGGAACCGTCTAGCGACTAACCCTAGCTTACAAAAACCTAATCTAGGCGACCAACCAGAAAAGAAACATAAACAATCAAGAACAAAACAACCATGTAAAGAGAAACTGATTGAACTTCGAATCTACTTACCGCCGATTTGTGACCGCTTTAAAGCCCTGGGTCACTTAGGGTTCATCTAATCTAAGCTCTATAAGTTCAGTTAATGAAGAAGAACAGAGGAAGGATGGCGTCACGATCTCTCCATGATTCTTCGAACTCTATAAACTCTATCTATCGACCCTAGAGTCGGCTGACTCTCAAAAGTCTGATTTGTGAAAAGATGAATAATGAATTGATTCTCTCCTCTCCTCTGTCTGCCGGCTGCCTCTATTTAAATAGGTACGATTAGGGTTTCCAATACAGCACCGGATTTGGAAGATATTTTCGGCGAAAATATCAGATAATTTTTGCCGAAAACTTTAGGCAAAATCCCCTGTTTGATTTCTTCTATGATTTTCGGCGAAAACTCAAAGTAGTTTTCGCCAAAAACTTCAGTGTAAATCAGCCTGTGAGTTTCTGAAGGTATTTTCGCCGAAAACCTCATAGTATTTTCGGCGAAAACATTGTGCTGGGCAGTTGGATCTTCGGTTCTTACTCTGGTTTGATTTCTGGTTCAATTCCGTTCACTCCTTGAGGTCTTGAACACGTCTGTGGCTACATAAATGATGGCAAAAACCTGTGCTTTCACAAAAACACTAGAAAACCATCAAATAGACCCAAAAAGGGCCAAAGTAACCAAATTGGTAGGAAATAGGGTAGTTGAGTGAATATTCGCTATTTTACCTCTAAAACCACGTTTCAAGCAAGGGAATGTCGCTTAAATGAGGCTGATAATCACGTCAAATCGAGTGTCATCAATACCCCACACTTAAAGCTTTTGCTTGTCCTCAAGCAAACTGAACTAGAATACACTCAAATTCATAAATGACACGAGATTAAACTGAGATTCAATTCTAGCAATTTGGTTTAGACTGTTCCACGTAGAAGGAGTGACCTACACATGCAAGAACATCAACCAAACAAGTTTTCGATCTCACTGTTTTCTGCACACTTCAAGTAGTAGTTTAAACGAAGCTCGTTTCTTGGCAAAACAATTAATTATGATTAACCGACTACGATAACACCAATTCTAATCAAAAAGACTTTAAGCTCTAGCCATGATGTGGATGCGGAGGTAGGAAAAGTGACGTGGCTATCGACTCAACTTCATCCGTTTCTAGATCTGTGCGTTACATGTTCTAGCTAGGACTGATTTAAACAACAATTTATTTCAAGTTTCAAACTTCTTCCATTGATTTACTGCATACTAGTGCTCGATACCAAACACTTCACTTAGGTGTTGGACCTGCCTAGCTCACAGTATTTGTGCTTATGCTAGTGCTCAACCCGAACACTTCACTTAGGTGTCGGGCTTGCCTAGCTTTATTTTCAGCACTTTAAAGAACTTAACATTGATTTGCACAGCTCAATTACTTGGTTTAACAATTCAGCCACTTGATCCTAGCTAGTTATAACTTTTTACACAAGATTTCGAATTGGATTTCCGTCTAATCTCAAGCCACAATCACAGGTGATCAAATATGGAGTGAAAAACATGGGAGAAACTAGCATTTATCATCTTAGAACGGTGTTATCGAGCTTTGTTATTAACAAACCAATTAATTCAATTAATTCAAGTTTCAACTACCGAAGTGATTTGTGATCTGTTCTGACCTAGACTCATTCAATATCAGTTCCGACACGTTGGTTACAAGTTCTAAGTGGAACAGTCTAGACGTCATTGTTCAAAATTGAAGTCAAGATTGCAGCAGCTAAAAGCCGACCAAGCCGCGAAGATGAGATCAAGATTGAAGTACAGAAACATATGAATAAGATTTTTGGTAACTGGTCTATAGAGGAAGTGAACTTTATTGATCAAGGCTTCACCAACAATCAAAGAGGCTACCCCGACTATCGTCAGTTCAGACAACCTCCTCAACAACAAGGAAGCTCCCAAGAGCATCCTCCTTACAACTTTGGATTCAACCAGAGTCAAAATCAGTACTTGAGCGATAGTTATCAAGATCAACCTCGGAGATCTACATCAAGGAACACAAGGGATATTGAGGTAGACCAGAAGCTCGACCTGATCATGACAAGGCTCGATAACTATGAGGAGAAATTCAAGCTTCAAGCCATCTTAAATCAAGAACATGAAGCTCGAGGTCAAAGAGTGGAGAGCATGGTGAATAACATGTTTAGACTGCTAACTAGTAGCCCCCTCCTTAATCAATCATCGGCTCAGGACGACTCTGCCATTAGGAAGGAGCACGTCAAGGCTATCTCCACAAGAAGCGACAAGCAATCAGCTGGTCCTGTAGCTCCTAATCCGGCCATAATTCCTGCAAGCTAGGGTTAGTCGCCAGACATCTTCCCTGCTTTGGCGCATAAACTTGTCTTCCTTGATCACCTAGTTTAGATTCTTGTTAAGTTGAGGATAGAAGCGAACGCTCGCCTCTCTTTAAAACATCAATTCAACCAATTAACCTATTCATTGGAGTGTGCCTTTCGTAGGAACCAGTTAGGGTTAATCCGCTTCAAGAGTAACTCATAAATCATTAGTAATTGCACCAGTTAGTTTAGTCGTTGCGAGAGGCGACCGTACCCGGGCGACTAATTAATCTTGGTAGTTAGATCGGATAGAGCGAACGTTCGCCAGCCTTAAACCTAAGGGTCAGGAGTTATGGTGGTGTATAGAAATTGATTGAACGAGAATTGAAATCTGCTGATCTATTGATTGCGGTTGCCTTGGTGATCTAAGGGGGATTCGAAAACTAAGCTTGTCTGTCGTCTGTCTGAACCAACCAATCATTCTGTCTTTTAATTTCATTTTAATTTTCTTGCATCTTAGTCTAGAAGTCGTGGAACTCACACCACACACAACTTGTTCAAACTTGAACAAATTGCCAGCATATTTGAGTAAACGATTAGAAGAAACCCTGTGGAATACGATCTGCTTAGCTTCTAGCTTTGTAGTATTTGATCACTGTTTTACAGCTCATCAGCCCCCAACTAAAATAGTCAAGGGCATTATTTTCGGGGGTCGCGCCTCCCACTAAATACTAATTTAATGGGGGGGGGGCGCGCCCCCGACAATAATGCCCCCGACTATTTAGTCGGGGCTTTATTGTCGGGGCCACGCCCCGACTAAATACTATAATTATATTTAATATATGCCCCCGACAAAAAATAGTATTCATCCTTAAATTTTCTCATTATCCACATTCTCTTCATTTCTCCTCTCCCTTAACACTCTCAATTTCTGAACTAACCAAAGTCGCCACCGCCGTTCGCTGTCCGCTGTCCGTCGCCACCACCACCACCACTATCCACCGCCGCAGCCACCACCACTACCACCATCGTCGCCGTCCACCGCCGCCACCACCACCACCACTATCCACCGCCGCCGCTACTACCACTACAACCACCGTCGCCGCCACCACCGTCGATGTCGCCATCCGCCGTCCACCACCACCACCACCATCGTCGTCGCTGTCCAAAGACCATTAGATAATAAAATAATTTATATATATTATTTATTTACTATATGTGTAATACTTGTTATATATATTATTTATCATAAATGTATGTATTTATATTATTTATAAATAAAATAAAATAGTTTAAAATAATTATTCTATATTTATTATTTCATATTTCATAATTATTAAAATATAATAAAATAATTTAAATATATATAAATATATATATTTATATTTATATATAAGGAAAACACTCCGGTGTACCCGGTGCACCGAGTGCACCCACTTGCGTTTTGATAGACAAATATGTTTTTAAAATCTTGTTTTTTCGAGGATAAGTATCTACATGTCGTTAAAAGATACATAGAGCGATTTGAACGAAAAACTAATTTGGTAGACCTGATGATCTATCATATTGGGAAAAAATATCGCTATAGAAGGAAACCTAAAGAACATTAGGTATAATCTTATACTATGATGACTAAAAATTTCAACTAAGCTCAATTTAGACTTATTAAGATTAAATCTATTGACTTAAAAGTTCAATTCAATGAAAATACGACTCTAGATAGCATAAACGCAAGCGGGTGCACTCGGTGCACCGGGTGCACCGGAGTGTTCACCTTTATATAAATATATATAAATATTATACAAATATATATTTAAATATATATTTAATTTTGTCGGGGGTGGCCCCCGACAATTTTTTGTCGAATTCCTTCGAACCCGACAAAATATCCCTAGTTAGGGATACTTTAGTGGGTTGCAAGGCTGAATTTAGGGGTGGGTAGCGCCCCCGACTAAATTATTTAGGGGCGGCATTGCTCCCCTCTATTTTCAGTTTTGCCCCCCTATTTGATGTGTTTGTTGTAGTGTTAGATTTGTTTAACAAAGCTTTAGGATATGGAGGCTTAGGCATGTAGGGAGCAAGAGGTGGTGTAGAAACTAGCTTTGTCGGAGGAGATGGGGTCACCTCCTCTTCTTCTTTGTCCTTCTCTTCCTCGATATCTGGAATGTCAATGGCTATAACATCTGGAGCCATGACTAGATCAGGGGCTGTAAGACCAGCTAACTGCTTGCCACTTCTGGTAGAGATAGCTTTAACATGTTCATCTCGTGGTTTTGTCTCTGACTGATCATAACGCTGGCAAACATTGGAGTGGAGGTTAGCGATTTTGCCGAGTTAATCTTCCATCCTCTGAAATTGAGCTGTTTGAGCTTGATTCAAGGCGGCTTGAGCTTTGAATTTTTCTTCGTGGTCGTCGAGCCTTGTTATGATGAGGTCGAGTTTCTTGTCAAATTCGCTCTCTCTACTGTTCCCTAATATAGCTCTCGGAGGTTGCTGTCCTCCGGTGAATCCAGGAGGGCCTTGATAGTTGTTGTTCAGATACTGATTCTAGCGATTGCCAAGTGTTGTACCGTAGTTGCCTTGGTTTCTATGAGAAGGCTGATAGATACCTCCGGATTGATTATTAGCCTTCTAATCTTGGAACGACCCAGATGGTTGGTTACTCTGATTCTGGCTTGCTCCGGAGTTGTAGGGAGGTCGCTCTTGGAAACTCCCTTGTTGTTGTAGTTGCCGGAATTGATGGTAGCCAATATAACTGATGACACTCGAATTGACGTGATTATCAGCCTCATTTAAGCGACATTTCTTTGCTTAAGACATGGTTTTTAGGGTAGAATAACGAATATTCAATCAATTGCCCTATCTCGTGCTATTTGTGTTACCTTGGCCCTTTTCGGGTCTATTTGATGGTTTTCTAGTGTTTTTGCGTAAGCACAGGTTTTTGCCGTCAGATAAAGTAGCCATGGACGTGTCTAAGGCATAGGAACATCGAGGAATTGAACCGGAATCGATCAAAGGAGCCAATCAAAGTCCAACCAAAGGTCTGCCCGAATACAAAGATACTTTCGCCGAAAATACCCTAGGGGTTTCGGTGAAAACAATACCACATTTAGACTGGTGCAAACAGAAGGATGATTTTGGCGAAAATGATCTCACAGTTTCGGCTAAATCAACAATGCAAATCAGCTAATGCCAAGTGAAGACTGATTTTGGCAAAACCATTCAACTGCTCGGACCGAAAATAATGAACAGCCGGCGGAGCCCTGAACTCAAGCCAGTTTCACCGAAACTGTCCCTATGGTTTCGGAGAAAATCCCTTCCAAATCTGACGCTGTATTGGAAACCCTAAAACGTACCTATTTAAAGAAGCAGCCGGCAACAACAACGACACACAAACAATTCATTATTCTTATTTTCTCAAATCAGACTTTTGAGAGTCAGCCGACTCTAGGGTCGATATATAGAGTTTAGAGAGTTCGAAGATCCGTGGAGAGATCGTGACGCCATCCTTCCACCTCGGAGAACTCGGAGCTTAAAGTTGAAGATCCAGGAGATTGAAGCTTCGCGGGAGTCGTCAGAATTAGGTTTTTCAGTTCTTATCTGTTCTTCCTCTGTATGATGATCTTCATTGTTGCCTTTGATTTTCTTGTTTCTGATATGAGTAACTGAACTTGTAGAGCTTAGATTAGATGAAACCTAAGTGACCCAGGGTTTTAAAGCGGTCACGGATCGACGGTAATTAGATTCGAAGTTCAATCAGTTTCTCTTCGCATGTTTGATTCGTTCTTCATTGTTCATGTTTCTTGTCTGGATTGATCCCCTAGATTATGTTCTTGTTAAGCTAAGGATAGAAGCGAACGCTCGCCTTACTTTAGAACATCGAATTAAACAATTAACCTTATAATTGGAGCGTGCCTTTCGTAGGAACCGGTTAGGGTTAATTCACTGCAAGAGTAACTCATTAATCATTAGTAATTGCACCAGTTAATTAAGTCATTGCGAGAGGCGACCGTACCCGGGCGGCTAGTTAATCTTGGTAGTTAGAACGGATAGAGCGAACGTTCGCCGGTCTTAAACCTAAGGGTAAGGAGTTATGGTGGTGTATAGAAACCGATTGAATTAGAATTGAAAACCGCTGATCTTGTGATTGCCGTTGCTCTGGTGATCTAAGGGGGATTCGAAATCTAAGTTCGTCTATCTTCCCATTAGTCAATCTTTTAATCTTTCTGTCTTTTATTTTCCTTTGCTTAATAGATTAGAAGTCGTGGAACTCACACCACGCACAACGTGTTTTAACCTGAGTAATTTGCCAGCTTCTTCAAAGTAGTCGATTAGAAGAAACCTCGAGTTGAATACGATCTGCTATACGCTTTTTCTTAGCATTAGTAGTTTTTATTTGGTTGAACGCATCACAACGACACGTTCACCAAATTGGCGTCGTTGCCGGGGAGTCTTCTAATTGTTTGAAAGAAGAGTTGGCAAATTATTCTTCTACCTTTCCGCCTTACCATTTAATTTTCCTCCATATTTTCATGATTTACCTGGGTAGTGTTTTTGAGTTTTAATTATGCAGGATTACAGGTGGGATGACCAGTACCAAGAGTGGTATGTCGATGAAGCACCGTATATTGAGGATAACCAAGAGATGTATATGCTAGCTCATCAGCATCGACAACAGACGACGAGAATAGAATCCTTCTTGGTGAGAATATCTCTACAGAGCTACAAGCTCACAAAGAGATAGACTCCCAAATTCATCAAAATCGACAACATACGGCAAGAGTAGAATCCGCCTTGGATGATCTCATTTCGAAGCTGCAAGCTCATCTCACGACGGACATCAAGCTCGAGCAACCAAATCAATTAATTGAAGAACACGCTCAGGAGATGTTCGAAGAAGAAGATGAGCCCGTCCATGACTATCATGAGCTAGAAGAATCCTTGGCGGTGGTGGTTGATAAAGACAAAGAGCCAATCCATCTTGAAGTTGAAGCCGAAGAGGAGCACGAAGAAATCAAGGAGATACCCTCACCTACACTTCCGCCGAGTCAACCTGTAGAGAAGATGGAGCTCATTGATCATGCCGCGCCGTACTACCTCTTTCCTCTTCCAGAAGGAGAATTCAAGAAGAACTGGTCATCCAACCAGAACCACGATCTACTGGAACACTACCGGTTACATCACCCTGCTGGAGTGCTACATGGCACTCAACCGCTATCCTTGAAGAAGACGATTGACTTCAAGGAAATTCTGAGTTGGGGTCCCTAACAAGTACCGTCCGGCTCAAGGACGTTAAAAGAGAGCGCTTCGTGGGAGGCAACCCACGGCTGGAGTCCGTTTTTTTTTTAATTATTGAGTCAGTTTTTTTCGTCGTTCAAGTCAGGTTTCGGGAAGCATAAAGTGTCAGTTTGTTTGATTTATTATTTTTCGTGTAGAGTCTGCATGTCATAGAGTCAGTCGCAAGTTGATTGAGGTCGTTCTGATTTTTCTGGATTTAACTGTGATTTTCTGAAGTTGGCCTGATTTACGAAAATATTTTCACCCGAACAGTTTAAAATTTTCGGCGAAGCCACTACCATTTTCGGTTAAACTGATTCTTGATTTTCGAACTCATTCTTCCTGTTTCCTATTTTCGGTTCAAAAATTTTCTGATTTCGGCGAAACCATCCCAACTAAGATTTCGGCGAAACCGAGCTTCCATTTGCGGCGAAACCGCCTTTTCAAATCGGTCAATCCATGTTAACTTGTAGTTTCGGCGAAACCACCCCCCTACTTTCGCCGAAACTGATTTGAAAAATCACTTAATTATTCCCTTTAAAATCCGGATTCACCCTCTCTCTCTTCCTTCTTTCAGTTTCTCATTCAATCGTCAAAATATTTTTAAAATTTCCCTTAACCTTCTTTGTTCGACTTTTATTCTGTGTGGATCCGGGACACTTGTCCCGGTATCCTTTTGATCTTTTTGTTGTTTTTGTTTTGTAGGATCTCGAGTAGCTACTCCGCTCTGCTCCGGGCTATCCGTATTCATCCCCTACACCGACCATCTCGTCACAAGTTCTTCGTATCCCTCTACTCTAAGTTTAGTCCTGTGAGGACACAGAACCGTTTAAGTGTGGGGTAGGAGTCTAGGATTCTACATGATCTTGCTTGCTATCTATGATTCTGTGATTCAAATTTGAAATTTCTCTTGCATAGAATTGCTCAATTCTTGACTTTTGATGTTAAATTGACTTCAATTTTGAACAATGACGTCTAGACTGTTCCACTTAGAACCTGTAGCCAACGTATCGGAACTGATATTAAACGAGTCTAGGTCAGAACAGATCATAAATCACTTCAGTAGTTGAAACTTGAATTAATTGAACTGATTGGTCTGTTAATAACAAAGCTCGATAACACCGTTCTAAGATGATAGATTCTAGCTTCTCCCATGTTTTTCACTTCATATTTGATCACCTGTGATTGTGGCTTGAGATTAGGCGGAAATCCAATTCAAAATCTTGTGTAAAAAGTTATAACTAGCTAGGATCAAGTGGTTAAATTGTTAAATCAAGTAATCAAGTTGTGCAAATCAATGTTAAGTTCTTTTAAGTGCTAAAAATAAAGCTAGGCAAGCCCGACACCTAAGTGAAGTGTTCAGGTTGAGCACTAGCAAAGGCACAAATACTGTGAGCTAGGCAGGTCCAACACCTAAGTGAAGTGTTTGGTATCGAGCACTAGTATGCAGTAAATGAATTGAAGGAATAAGTTGAAGCTTGAACGAAATTGTTGTTAAAAAGCAGTCCTAGCTAGAACATGTAACGTACAGATCTAGAAACGGATGAAGTTGAGTCGAGAGCCATGTCATTTTTCCTACCTCCGCATCCACATCATGGCTAGAGCTTAAAATCTTTTCTCATTAGAACTGGTGTTATCGTAGTCGGTTAATTATGATTAATTGTTTTACCAAGAAACGAGCTTTGTTAAAACCACTACTTGAAGTGTGCAGAAATTAGTGAGATCGAAAACTTGTTGCGTTGATGTTCTTGCATGTGTAGGTCACTCTTTCTACGTGGAACAGTCTAAACCAAATTGTTAGAATTGAATCTCGGTTTAATCTCATGTCATTTGTGAATTTGAGTGTGTTCTAGTTCAGTTTGCTTGAGGACAAGCAAAAGCTTTAAGTGTGGGGTATTTGATTACACTCGAATTGACGTGATTATCAGCCTCATTTAAGCGACATTTCTTTGCTTAAGACATGGTTTTTAGGGTAGAATAACGAATATTCAATTAATTGCCCTATCTCGTGCCATTTGTGTTACCTTGGCCCTTTTCGGGTCTATTTGATGGTTTTCTAGTGTTTTTGCGTAAGCACAGGTTTTTGCCGTCAGATAAAGTAGCCATGGACGTGTCTAAGGCATAGGAACATCGAGGAACTGAACCGAAATCGCTCAAAGGAGCCAATCAAAGTCCAACCAAAGGTCTGCCCGAATACAAAGATACTTTCGCCGAAAATACCCTAGGGGTTTCAGCGAAAACTATACCACATTTAGACTGGTGCGAACAGAAGGATGATTTCGGCGAAAATGATATCACAGTTTCGGCGAAATCAACAATGCAAATCAGCTGATGCCAAGTGAAGACTGATTTCGGCGAAACCATTCAACTGCTCGGACCGAAAATAATGAACAGCCGGCGGAGCCCTGAACTCAAGCCAGTTTCGCCAAAACTGTCCCTATGGTTTCGGCGAAAATCCCTTCCAAATCCGACGCTGTATTGGAAACCCTAAAATGTACCTATTTAAAGAAGCAGCCGACAACAACAACGACACACAAACAATTCATTATTCTTATTTTCTCAAATCAGACTTTTGAGAGTCAGCCGACTCTAGGGTCGATAGATAGAGTTTAGAGAGTTCGAAGATCCGTGGAGAGATCGTGACGCCATCCTTCCACCTCGGAGAACTCGGAGCTTAAAGTTGAAGATCCAGGAGATTGAAGCTTCGCGGGAGTCGTCAGAATTAGGTTTTTCAGTTCTTATCTGTTCTTCCTCTGTATGATGATCTTCATTGTTGCCTTTGATTCTCTTGTTTCTGATATGAGTAACTGAACTTGTAGAGCTTAGATTAGATGAACCCTAAGTGACCCAGGGTTTTAAAGCGGTCATGGATCGGCGGTAATTAGATTCGAAGTTCAATCAGTTTCTCTTTGCATGTTTGATTCGTTCTTCATTCTTCATGTTTCTTGTCTGGATTGATCCCCTAGATTAGATTCTTGTTAAGCTAAGGATAGAAGCGAACGCTCACCTTACTTTAGAACATCGAATTAAACAATTAACCTTATAATTGGAGTGTGCCTTTCGTAGGAACCGGTTAGGGTTAATTCACTGCAAGAGTAACTCATTAATCATTAGTAATTGCACCAGTTAATTAAGTCGTTGCGAGAGGCGACCGTACTCGGGCGGCTAGTTAATCTTGGTAGTTAGAACGGATAGAGCGAACGTTCGCCGGTCTTAAACCTAAGGGTAAGGAGTTATGGTGGTGTATAGAAACCGATTGAATTAGAATTGAAAACCGCTGATCTTGTGATTGCCGTTGCTCTGGTGATCTAGGGGGGATTCAAAATCTAAGTTCGTCTATCTTCCCGTTAGTCAATCTTTTAATCTTTCTGTCTTTTATTTTCCTTTGCTTAATAGATTAGAAGTCGTGGAACTCACACCATGCACAACGTGTTTTAACCTGAGTAATTTGCCAGCTTCTTCAAAGTAGTCGATTAGAAGAAACCTCAAGTTGAATACGATCTGCTATACGCTTTTTCTTAGCATTAGTAGTTTTTATTTGGTTGAACGCATCACAACGACACGTTCACCAATAACCTTGTTGAGTGTTGGTGAAGCCTTGACCAATGAAGTCGACTTCCTCGGCAGACCAAACATCTGCTCTTCAATGTGCATAGGTCCCACACCATTGACAATCAGCAACAAAGACAGAAGCTGACGGTGGAGTGATAGGCGTGCTAGCCTTCTTTAAGTGCATCTGGACTTCCGCTTTAATCTGCTCTTCAATGTTAAGCTTACTCTTGACTCCTTCTTATTGTCTCTCCCAATTTCTTGACTTGGAAGCACAGCTAGCGAAGTGAAGCATAGCAGCTGCTGGAGTAAGAGCGGTACAATCTGCCTCAGCCAAGGAGTTGACCCATTTAGCAGACTCTTCATTCATACCTCGAGCAAAGATCTCAGCTAGTTGTCTTTGTTCGAATCCATGATGAGGGCAATTGTAGAGGAGTTCTTGGAATTCATTCCAAGCATCATATAGGCTCATCCCTTCCTTATGAACGAATCTAGTAATGCTGTCCTTTTAAGTTGTAGTTCTGGAAGGAGGAAAGTATTCCTCTACGAAGTCTTGAGAAAGATCGTCCCAGTTTATATAGTGACCGGGCGGCTTGTTATTGAGCCATCTCTTCACGGGACCTTTAAGAGATAATGGGAAGGCTCGTAAGCATAGGGTGTTCTTATCGAGACTCCCACTCTTAGAAGTCTTGCATATAGCTAGGAAATCCGCCAGATGTGTGCATGGACTATCATGCGGCTTTCTTTCAAACTGCACATCCCTAGAGATCATTCCTAGGAAGGGGATCTTGATCTCATAGTCAGATCATCTTCATTGCGTGGCACAGTGATGGAGGACCGAACACTAGTTGCGCTCGGTTTATTGTAATCCAGAAGACTCTTCTGAGCAGCCATTGCGGTGGCAGAGGGTGGCGGTGAATCTGACGACGTGGATGAAGCGGAAGAAGATGAGGAGCTCTCCTTAAACTCCTCTATATTAAGTGGTGTAGAGGATGAGGGCAAAACGGTAGTAGCTTGCTTCAGAATTCACAGTTTCTTAGGCGGAGCAGAACCACCCAGCTTGTCTGAGCTAATAGTCTTGAGAGGCTTAGACTGAGAACAAGTGTACGAGCGGTTCATAAACCTGTAAACAACCTGCAAATGACAAAAACAAACACAACCGATGTAAAATTGAAGTGTGATGAAATATGAAAGATGGAAAGGTAGAAGAATAAAGTGCCAACTCTTCTTTCAAGCAATTAGAAGAGTACCTGGCAATGGCGCCAATTTGATGAACCTTGTAATGCATCCGTCAAATACTACCAAGCTAAAAGTGAGATAGATCATATTCCACGGGTCTCTTCTAATTGTTTACTCAAATAAGCTAACAAATTATTAGGGTTTAAACACGTTTTGTGTGGTGTGAGTTCCACGACTTTTAAACTATGAACCAGGAAAATTGAAATGAAAACAAAAGACAGAAAGAAAGATTGGTTTGACTTAACAAACGACAGACAAGCTTAGACTCGAATCCCCCTAAGATCACCAGAGCATTGGCGATCACAAGACCAGCGGTTTTGAATCCTGATTCATCCAGTTCTCAGACACCACCATAACTCCTGACCCTTAGGTTTAAGTTCAGCGAACGTTCGCTCTATCTGAAATAACTCCCAAGATTAATTAATCGTCCGTGCGTTCACTTCTGCAACGAAAAACTAACTGGCGTGATTAGTAGTGATTTATGATTTACTATAGTAGTGGATTAATCATAAATGGTTCCTACGGAAGGCACACTCCATTGAATAGATTAATTGTTGATTTGATGTTCTAAAGTGAGGCGAACGTTCGCTACTATCCTCAACTTAACAAGAATCTAGTCTAGGCTATCAAGCTAGAAAAGAAACACAGGCAATGAAGAACAAACTAAACATGGAAGAGAAACTGTCTGAATCTAAATTTAATTACCGCCGATCCGTGACTGATTTAAAGCCCTGGGTCACTTAGGGTTCATCTAATCTATGCTCTGCGAGTTTAGCAACTCATATTCAATACAAGAGAATCGAAAATAATCAAAGAATACATCTCAGGTAGGAAGAACAGAGAAGAACGGTAAAACCTAATTTGATGAATCTGTGAAGCTTTGATCTCAAGAATCTTCAACTCCTAGCTCTGAGCACTCTGAGGTGGAAAGACGGCGTCACGATCTCTCCGGGAACTCCGAGGATGCTCTCAACTCTCTCCCGAACTTTGAAGTCTAGAAATTAATCCGTGGAAAAAGTATATCTGAATGATGTCCGCCGGTTTGCTTAAATAGGGTTTTGTCCAATAGTAGAGAATGTTCGTGGACTTAGACCTAAGGGTAACGAGCTAAGGCGGTGATTAAGAATTGAATGAATTAAGTCTAAATATTGTCGGTCTTGTGATTGCCAATGCCTCGGTGATCTTAGGGTGATTCGAGTCTAACCTTTTGTCTATTAATCGAAAACCAATCCAATGAATCAACCTATTAATCTTAGTTTTTAATTTAATTTCTTTTCCCTTGCATGATTAGCATATAAATTCGTGGAACTCACACCATACAACTTGATTAAACTTGAATAACTACCAATTACTTTGAGTAAACATATGAAGAAACCCTGTGGAATACGATCTACCTTGCTCTAGTGGGGTAGTATTTGATCACTGTTTTTATAGTTATCAAAGATATTGATTACATTGATTGATGATTCATGATGGTCTTGATGTCTACATACTTGCATAGGTGCATTTGTTGTTTTGAGTTTTGCTTGAGGAAAAGCAATGTTCGGGTGTAGGGTATTTTGATAGACATGAATATGGTATGTTCCCCCCCCCCCATATTTGTGTTTATGATGGTAGAAACTTTTGTGTCTAAACACAATAAATGCTCTCTTCACTTCTTGGAACAAGGATTAATTACACAGTTCACACCTCTCCAAACAATGTTCGAACAAGGGTGTTTGATGTTTTTTGGCTACGTCTACTGCTACTGATATTGCTACTCCTATGGAGGTTCTGAGAGAGCTCCAAAAGAAAAGACAATTATGGCTACTGGAATTGAAATTGTAGAGAAAAGTAGAAATTTGGGCAGAGTGTCTGCTTGTGTGGTTGTGTGTCACCGTCTCTATTGAATACCTCTCATATTTATAGACAAATGTGAGTGGTAACTGCAGTTGGAGGAAGTAACTGCCATGGCTTTACTTCCCATCTCTTGAACGTGGCTATCATCGTGATGGTGACGGTTTCCTCTCTTCAATTGCCTTGGTGGAGTAGTGACATTGGTGGCAGAAGCTTGTACTCCTAAGGCAGGGTTTCTTTGATGATGGAAAGTTGTCTATGGAGAGATCTTGTCTTGGAGCTATCATCGTTATGTAGGTTACATGTCCTTGTCATGGAGGATGTCCTTGCATGATATTATATCTTTGGTAGGGCTTGATATGACCACGTCAGCCCTTAGGGTTTCATCATAATGAGGAGATAGACATGATGACATCATCCTCATGGAGTTAACCTTAGGGTTTTCCACTTGATGGATTGACATGAGATCTTCACTTTGATGGGTCGACATGAGATCTTCACTTTGATGGATCGACATGAGATATTCACTTTGATGGATCGACACGAGATCTTCACTTCGATGGGTCAACATGTTAGGTCAAAATAGTAAATTCTTGGCCTAACTTAATCCTTTTTCAATTAATAAGACAACTAAGGCTTAATAAAGTCACAAAAACCTGAATGAATAACCAATGTGGTATGTGGTCGTCATCTTGAAGAGACCATATCTCACTAGTCTGGTCGAACTGTGTTGTCTACTACATATGGATGGAAGATAACATAATTATCTTTCCATCGCCGCTAACCGTGCATCAAGAAAATTGGCCAAAAAGATGACGTCATTGCCCGATTTATGTTGTTTAATTACCAAGGTAATTAATTGCCTATTAAAGCCATTTGATTTCTTATATTTCTTCAATCTGGTATTTGCTGAAATATTTTTTGGGTGTAAACAAATCCCCCCCAACAACTTAGTGCACACGAACTGTGGAATAAGTTGTTTGACACCAATTATATTAATCAAGGCCAAATATTGACTTCATCATCACAGTAAGAACATTCAAGGCAACATCATGCCCCCCCTTGTCTACGTTTTTTTTACTACTTGATGTATCGTGCTAGTAACTTGCCATCTAATCTCTTCTACTTATGACTGTAAACCTCCACATTGAAATTACATATTCATCCTAAGTCATCTTGGTGACATGATTTTAAACTTCCATGCCAAAGTCTACGTTTTATTGAAAGTGAGACTACGTGGCTCCCTTCCTTCCCCAAAGGCAAGGTATGGCATGGTATGCCACCTTGGTGTCATGGTCTATCAAGACTGATAAAACCATACGTCCCTATGAGAAGGGACGTAAGACTTTAGACACGTGTAATGTTGATGAACTTCACATATCCCTTTATGAACTTCAATCATGGCTTGAAAGGTGTTCTTGCCCCCCCCCCCAACAAACCATATGGTTTTCTCTTGAAAAATATTTCAACCATTAAGACATAGTTCTTCACTTTGATCTTGATTAACTCATACTTTTCAAACTTGTTGAGCTTGACACTAATGAAGATGAGACGCCTGTCGTCCTCAGTGCCTAAGTTGATATCCTCTAGTACATTACATGTGGCAGTATGTTTGTCATCCTCTTCATTAAGACTTGTCTCTTCGCCTTGTCCAAGCGAATCATCATTTGGAACACAATCAGCCATCAACACAAGCTCATCACATACTAGCCTCTGCTCACAATGGTAGATGACAAACCTATCTCTTAAGGCCGTGACTTCGGCCTCCCTCGCCACCTTGTCTTGAGGTGGTCTACTCATCATCATCAACTTTGGTGGTATTAGGTGGACCATCCAAGGAGAACATGGATGGTCTCACTATCTCAGTCAATGAATCAATGCATGCCTTACTCAAAACTTTGGCACTCGAGATGACCACCGTACATGGTCCTCCATCCATACCCCTATCTTCCAATGGGCCAAAATCACCATGGTATAGAGGGTCTTTAGCACATTTGGCTCCTACCGCAAATGGTTTTGTGTCAACTTGAATGACCTTAACCATCCCTTCTTTGTTCCACAACATCATGCATTGATGTAATGATGATAGATCACATTTACTTGCATGGATCCAATCTCTCCCCAATAGGGCATTGTAACTGACAACACCATCCACAACGAAGAAGGAACTCATCTTCTCTTGGCTTTCAACTCCTACTACCACTGGCAAGATCCCTCTCCCCGAGGTGGACCTGCCATTGAAGCTGGTTACGAACACTTCAGTAGGGATCAAGTCACCTATGTTCTTACCAAGCTTCTTCAACATCGTTGTTGGCATCACATTCACAGCTGCACCATTGTCAACCAGGACCCTTGACACCGGCACTTGATTCAATCTTGCCTTAATATAGTGGGGCCTTAGATTCCTTAACATTCTTGGCTCTGGCTCGTTGAATACCACAAGGTGGTTAGGTACATCACTTGACTTTTCTTCCATTATACCCTTCCCTTTTGAGGCCACCACTAACATGACAGCCTCCCTATTGGGCAAGCTATCCTCCTTTGTCAATGAGCTCTTAGGTTCATCAAATTTTGGGCCCAACGTAGAGTTGTCTATTAGAAGCATCATTGTCTCCTCTTGTCCTTGGTACAACACATAAAAAGGATAACGTCCTCCATCTTCACCAAGCAAAACCTACATGTTTGTGGCCTGGTTCATATAGCTCCTTCAACAATCATTGTGAACTTTTGTATTGCCTCTTAGCCTCTGTGTCCAAGTCGATCCTGCATGCCAACCGAACCATCTTCACACTCCATGGCTCGTCATCCATATCGAGGTGATTGAATTCCTTGACTAAGTGTGCCACTGGTTTATCCTCCATAACCTCCTCATCCGATTCTCCACTCTCCACATGTAATTGTTGGTCCTCCTCTTTGGATTGGAAAATCCTTGGGAGTATTAGTTGGTAACCACTGTGGGTGGCAAGCTTTCAAACTTGATGGTTACAGGAGGGTCTTGGTCATCACCATCATCCTCCTTATCGTTCCTCTCAAACCTAGGGTTTGGATGATCCACATCGATCACCACATCGTCAAAGTCATCATCAATGTCAGCATCTTACCCGCATCATATAGTCCAAGTCCATCATCTGTCTGAAGGTTATTTTCCACCTCTTCAATCCTTGGGGCTTGGAAACGCTTGCCCTTTCCCAACACAGTGACTTTGAGACTGGAGGACATGGAGTTGTCCACCTTGATATCAGCTTAAAGGATATCCTCTACTTCGGGTTGTTGCATCCTCCCCATCTCATGGTGGGCCATCTCATGTTTGCCTCTACGACTATGAGCATTATTGCGGAAGAACCTGCTCTTTTGATTCCTCATCAAGTCAGCCAATGCTAGTGGTTGTTGACGTCGGATATCATAGATATGCCAACCACCATGTGGCACTTCGAGAATTCAAAAGGTCCACTTCATGGGATGGCCAGGAGCCAACCATTGTCTTGGCTGCCATCCACCATTCTCTAATATGGTGGATACCTTGCCCTATTGGGAGGAGGGCCAAACCTCTGATAGATGGGCTTGCTTTGTTTCACCTCATTGAAGTTAAGACTCCTCTTGCACTGAACAGACAACTTCTCTTCATCTTGCCTACCAAGTGAGACAGGAGTGGGTTGTACATTCAAAGATGAACTGCCCTCTTGAGGCGGCGTTATGTCCAACACCAGCTTGAACCGAGGCAACTCAATCTTGGAGAAATCAGGGTTAACCATGTTCACGCCAACTGTGGCGGGAAAAGGATTTGTATCCACCAACATGACATCATTCCTTGGCTCGGGGAACTTAATGCGTCCCTTCTCAATGGCATCCTGTAAAATATTTCAAAAAATCATGCATGAGTCAGTAGAGTGATACATGCTATTATACCATTTCCAATATCGTCTTCCTTTTAACTTATCAGGCGATGGGAGGTTATGCCCCTAAGAGAGCTTGACTTGACCATCCTTGTAAAGTTAGTCAAATATCAAGTCTTCCTTTGCCACATCGAATGAATACTTCCTTGGTTGGATGGGCGCACGATTGGGTCTCCCCTCTTGTGGCCCAACATCAACTTTGGACAAAGAACTACACACATAGGGTTTCCCTGGCACTATATCTGCCAAGTCAACCTCAATCTCACCAACCCCACCATAGATGTGGTGAATGGCATAGTCAAAATTTGGGAGGTATTGCCCGCTTGAGGCACTCCTCCTATTCTCCTCCTCATGGAGAAGAGATTCATACCTAACAGCACATGACATGAGTTGGAACAAGTCAGAGAACTCTCGATCTTGGAATTTCTTCCTAAGTTCAAAGTTCAATCCTCCTTGAGCCAGCTTTACAAACTCTCTTTCTGTTAGATTAACAAAGCAACGGTTTCGAGCATTCTTGAAACTAGTCAAGAAACTCTCAATTGACTCTCAATCAACTTTAAGTATGCCATGGAAACCTCTGGCTAGGATCTATAGAATTGGTCATGGAAGATCTGCTCCATCTGTTGCCAACTTTGTATGGAGTTAAAAGGAAAGTTGACGTACCAAGCAAACACTTGTCCTGTTAACGAGTTTCCAAACAACCTAAGCTTGACGAAGTCACCTACATCACCACATTGGAAAGTAAATCTTCCAACATGCTCCACGATATACTGATCACCGGTCCCCGAGAAGTTGGTAAATTCGGGTACCCTAAAGCCTCTAGGGAAGGGATGGTCTGGATAAAGCTTTCGATACACAAGCGGCATGGCGGTGGCATTGAGCAGTTGTGTCACCAGTTGAGCAGTTGTGTCACCTGTTGCCTTAAATTATTACCATCATATACCCCTGGTGGTGGCAGGAATCCTATTGGATCCATTCCATGTCTATTGACTTGGGGTGGTATTGGTGGTGGTGGATATTCACGTGGGGGTACCTCCACATTAGGACGTGGTGGTACTTGATCCATATTGAATGGACGTTCATGTGCCACATATGGCCTAGCCTCTGGAATATGTTGTCGAGCAAAACCTAGGGTAGGCAATTGCTCAACATGGTTGTTGGATGTCATGGCAAGATTTTTGCCATTATTCCAATGTTGATGGGAAGATGGTTGATATGCCATGGGAGGTGAGATGTTACACTGCCATGGTTAGCCATTCTGACCACTAGCAGGATGAGGGCTTACATTCCCAATGCCATTTTTCATTGATCTTAGACCATCAGATGGTAAGGCTCTAGACTGAACTAAAGGCGTCGTTAAAATTTTCTAAACTCTTGGAAATTAGTTTGATTTTTTTGTTAACTACTTCAAATACTTGACTTTAGCGTCTTTCAACATAAGAACTTAAAGACTCAATTTGAGAGTTTACCTAATGGGCATTCCATGCCATTGAAGCCTCCATGAGTTGGCGGTGCTCAACCATTGTCTAGCGGAGTGACATGATTGCCTTGCCTAAATCAGCACTTGGCGCCACAGGCGGTGGCCTAGCCTCCCTGTCGCCGCCTTGGATTCCGACAACATCTTCAACTGTCTGGCCATGTTCAATGTTGGCCACTTGCTCCTCCACGAATTCGGATGGAAGGTCACCCTCTGGGTTCTTTCTCCTTGGAGCCATGATATCAAAACACAAGTGTGCCAATTTGTTTCTGGTGGTAGAAACTTTTGTGTACGAACACAATAAATGCTCTTTTGACTTCTTGGAACAAGGATTAATTACATAGTTCACACCTCTCCAAACAATGTTCGAACAAGGGTGTTTGATGTTTTTGGCTACGTCTACTACTACTGATACTGCTACTCCTATGGAGGTTCTGAGAGAGCTCTAAAAGAAAAGACAACTACCACTACTGGAATTGAAATTGCAGAGAAAAGTAGAAATTTGGGCAGAGTGTCTACTTGTGTGGCTGTGTGTGATCGTCTCTGTAACATCCCCGCCCAACCAAATGGGTTGAGACTCAAGTTCGATTGACTAGAGTGCTAGAGTCAGCGCTTGCGAGGTCCCTTTGAGGTTCAGGACGTTCGGGTTTGAGTCGGGTGGAGGATACAAGTGAGGGTGTGGGCTGTGAACAACACACGCCGTGTGTTGTAACACACGTCGTGTATCTGTGATACACGGCTGTGCACTAATTGGATGCAATGTTTGTCGAGAGTGGCAGGAATTAATACATGGTCGTGTGTTATAGATACACGTCGTGTATCATAAAACACGCCGTGTTTCATGAAACATGCCGTGTATCGTGACCTGACATAAAAGGACGAATTCTGCACGGAAATTCATAACTTCTCACTATTTTTCTCTCTCCCCGAAAGCCATTGACGAACCAACTTCAAGCAATCTTCGAAGGGTGATTCCGGGAGCTGTAGAGGTCGGAATTGAGTTCCATTTGTTGCTATGAATTCGTAGCAACGAGGAGAAAGAAGGGTTAAGAAAGGTAGGCCCGGTGGGTTCACTCAATTTCAATAGGAAATTGATCCCTTTCAGGACCTCGTGGCTAGTGAGGGTGGTGTCGGTGTTCAGAAGTGAGAGTTGATTTCGAGAAGTGCAGGACTGAAGCTATGAGGTGAAGACTGGAGCTTACTCGGAGTTGACTCATTCTCTCTTTCAGTTGACCTAGACTATTTGGGGGGGGGTTTCTTTTGTACCTATGTACTTTTGAGTTTATGTTGGAATTATGGATTTTGTGATGGATTTCGGATTGTAAACAGTTCACGTTTTCATGGTGTTATGGAGGCCTCCCATGTTGACTTTTACTTTAAGCTTGGTTTAATTGTTATTTTTGTCGAGATTCATTAAGTAATACTCGAAACAGGTTCAACCATGGGTTTCATTGGGTTGATTCGGGTCGGGTGTTACAGTCTCTTTTAAAAACCTCTCATATTTATAAACAAATGTGAGTGGTAACTACAGCTGGAGGAAGTAACTTCCATGGAGGTTACTTCCTATCTCTTGAACATGGCAATCATCGTGGTGGTGACAGTTTCCTCTCTTCAACTTCCTTGGTGGAGTAGTGACGTTGGTGGTAGAACCTTGTACTCCTAAGGTAGGGTTTCCTTGATGATGGAAAGTTGTCTATGGAGATCATGACTTGGAGCTATCATCGTAATGTAGGTTACCCGTCCTTGTCATGGAGGATGTCCGTACATGATATTATATCTTTGGTAGGGCTTGATATGACCACGTCAACCCTTAGGGCTACGTCATAATAAGGAGATCGACGTGTTGATACCATACCCATGGAGTTAACCTTAGGGTTTCCCACTTGATGGATTGACATGAGATCTTCACTTTGATGGGTCGACATGAAATCTTCACTTTGATGGATCGACATGAGATCTTCACTTTGATGGATCGACACGAGATCTTCACTTTGATGGGTTGACATGTTGTGGCCAAAATAGTAAATTCTTGGTCTAACTTAATCCTTTTTCAATTAATAAGAGAACTAAGGCTTAATAAAGTCACACAAACCTCAATGAATAACCAATGTGGTATGTGGTCATCCGGGTCACCTGTGGTGAGAACACCTATAAGTGTTCTCGAACACCTATTAGAACCATTATATCAATTTACTAACATCTAATGGCTGTAAAAGTCAGGACAATATTGTAATTGTACCTAAAATAAAATAAGGTTCCTATTATCTAAAAAACTGAATTGACGCCGCCGAAATCCCTAAATCCCAAATCCCTAAAACTCTCTCTCTACGTTCCTTCAATTGACGCCGCCGATGTTGTCACCTGGTCGGAAGAAGAAAGCAAGTGGACGGGCTGCTGGTTGGCGAGGGGGGTCGGCCGGCCACAGTGCAGAGGAGGGGGGCCCGACGGTGGAAACCGACATCGGTGTTGCTTCGGAAACCGACGGCGGAAGTCGACCTCGTCGTCTCACGGCGGCGGAAGGCGACATCGGTGATGGAGGCAGACGCCGGATGATGATAGCGAGCGGGACAGCTACTGGGTGGCGAGGAGGAGCGGCCAGTGATTCTACCTGTGGAAAGCGTCGTTCGAGTTCATCGGCGGAAGTTTTGCCAACCGTTTGGGAGATTTCTTCTGACGATGATTTCCAGGTTCTTTTGTTGTTCTTTCCGGCATGTTCTGTTTTGATTTTTCTTGTACAAACTGTTGGGCCGAATCAATTTACAACGGTACCTAGTGTTGTTCCGTTTCGATTTCATTGGTACCTAGTGTTGTTCCATTTTGATTTACAGCGGTACCTAGTGTTGTTCCAAATCGATATACTATGGTACCGAGTGTTGTTCCGTTCCAATTTTATTGGTACATAGTATTGTTACGTTTTGATGTAACTGATACATAGTAGTGTTCTATTTCATGTCAATTTTGATTCGTGTAAAATTTTAAAACTTCAAGCTCTTGCGATTTCTGATTCAAAAATTATGGGGCTTCTCTTAATTAATCAGCTTGTGTGTTGTAGCAGCTTGTTAACAATTTCATTTGTGAGCATGATTTATGGTTTATGTGTTTGTGGGGTTAGAAATCCAGGTTCTGTTTTGATTACTTATTTACTTGGATTCAAGAGTGCAACCTAGCAAACCTATTGGAATTGAACACCGGTAGGAGTTTCACCGATATTGTGGTTAGAGACCGGCTCTGGCAATTCGTCTGGTACCAATCATGGAAAATAGGAACACAATACACTGTGTCAATACTAGAAAAGGAAAAATGGTACTTAATGTACCAGAGGTGAGTTAATAGGTACCTAACGTACCTGAAGCCAGAATGTCCGATGATGATGGAACGGTGGTCGGCAACAAGCCGGATGATGAACCTGTCGTTGTGCTGGTTCAATCAAATACTACTAAGCTAGAAAGCTAGGGTAGATCGTATTCCACGGGCCTTCTAATGATCGATTGCTCAAATAAGCTGGCAAATTACTCAGGTTAAACACTTCGTGCGTGGTGTGAGTTCCACGACTTCTAATCTATGAAGATGCACGAAAATCAAAAATTGAAACTAAAAACAGATTGGAAATTGGTTGATTAAAACAAAGATGACAGGCAAACTTAGACTTTGAATCCCCCTTCGTTCACCAGAGCATTGGCAATCAACAGATCAGCGGATTTCGATTCTCATTCAATCAATTCTAAGACACCACCATAACTCCTCACCCTTAAGTTTAAGATCGGCGAACGTTCGCTCTATCCGTTCTAGCTACCAAGATTAATTAGACGCCCGGGTACGGTCGCCTCTCGCAATGACTTAACTTAACTAGTGTAATTACTAACGATTTATGAGTTACTCTTGCAGTGGATTAACCCTAATTGGTTCCTACGAAAGGCACACTCCAATGATTAGGTTAATTGTTCGATTTGATGTTTTAAAGTAAGGCGAGCGTTCGCTTCTATCCTTAGCTTAACAAGAATCTAATCTAGGTGATCAATCCAGACAAGAAACATGAACAAAGAAAAACAAATCAAACATGAAAGAGAAACTGATTGACCTTTGAATCTAATCACCGCCGATCCGTGACCGCTTTAAAGCCTTGGGTCACTTAGGGTTCATCTAGTCTAAGCTCTACGAGTTTAGCTACTCATGTTTTTCACAAAAGAATCAAAGACAGAGAAAGAGTTCATCTTCAACAGAGGAAGAACAGAAAAGGATCTGAAAAACCAAATTAAGACGACTCTGGCAGAACTTCGATCTCTGGTAAACTGCAATCCTAGCTCCGAGTCTTCGTGATGGAAGGAATGGCGTCACGATCTCTTCTCGGCTCTTCAAACTCTAAACTCTGCTTCAGAACTCTTGAGAATCCTCGAAGTCTTTGGTATTAGTTGGTAAATTATGAAGTATATGATTTTTGGGCCGCCGGTTAAGTATTTATACTTAACCCTAATACCGCCGGATTTTAACTAAGATTTTCACCAAAAATATTAAGGGATTTTCGCCGAAAATCCTATTGCAAAAGGGATGACCGCCGGCTGGATTCTTCTGTAGTTTTCAGACCATCGATTCTCGATGAAAACTTAGTGTTTTCGCCAAAAACACCCTTTGGCTGACATCAGTCGATTTGTACATGCATTTTTGCCGAAAATGGGAAGGTATTTTCGATGAAATCTTCAGTGTAAAACGGGCAGGAGTTGGTTCGACTTGATTGGCTCCTTGGATCGATTCTGGTGCGATTCCTTGAGGTTCCAATGCCTTAGACACGTCCTTGGCTACTTATTTGACGGCAAAAACCTGTGCTAACATAGAAACACTAGAAAACCATCAAATAGACCCGAAACGGGCAAAAGTAACACAAATGGCACGAGATAGAGCAATTGATTGAATATTCGTTATTCTACCCTAAAAACCATGTCTTAAGCAAGGAAATGTCGCTCAAATGAGGCTAATAATCACGTCAAATCAAGTGTCATCAAAATACCCCACACTTAAGCTTTTGCTTGTCCTCAAGCAAACTAAAAAGAAACGTTCATGTTCACAAATGATAAGATCGATTAAATTAGACTTCCGGTAGGTCAATCTAGAACTACAACCCAGGGGATCAACGGGGAGTGATAGAAATGGGAAATGGCTGTAATGTATTATCGAACCGAAAGAACAGGCCAAGCTCAAGGGTCTAAACCTAGTGGATTTTATCGTTTGGGAGGCTATCTGGCTTAGTAGCTGAATCTAGGTGCCCTATCCTTCTAGAACTCGTGTCATCGTGTGGTCTCGAGTAGGTCTCATGCAAATTCTAACTCATTCAAGTAAACAGAAAACCACTCAGAAAGAATTTAAATTGCAAGTTACGTGCAATGGATCAAAAGCTCACAGTTGGTTTGCTAGTCGGATTCGGTCATTTTCATGCAATCAAGGCTACAAACTACAAGTGTGATATTAAAATTCTGTTCTGACCAGGCAATTTAGCATCAAAGCATACAAGTTGGTTCTCAAGTTCTAGGTTAAGCAGTCTAAGCATCATTATGAAAGTTTGAACAACAACTTAACATCAAAAATCAAGAACTGAGCCATTCTAATGCTAGAGAGACTGGAATGGAATCACGAGGCACACAAAACACAATCAAGGGCAATCAAGTTCATGCAAGGTTCTCTAGCATCCTACCCCACACTTAAATCGGACTGTGTCCTCACAGGACTAATTCTAGAGTTCAGAGTGAAGTAGAAGAACCTGGACCGAGATGATTGGTGTAGGGGATGAGCACGGGTCCTCGGAGCGGAGGGAAGTGTAACAAAACCTGAAGCAAAGGGAATCTCCCAACTGCCTACAAAACAAAAACACATAAAACATAAAAAGGAAACCGGGACAAGTGCCCCGGATCCACACAGAAAAAAGTTGGATCGAAATCCGAAAAGAATAAATAAAAAGAAAGGACAAGGAAAAGGACACCACCTGATCATCACTGGTCAGAGGTGTCAGGGTGGGGGATGTGGAAGTAATCGCCGAGCTGTCGCTGCCACTCCAGCTGTCGCTCGTATCGCCTATCGGCGCGGTGCATGTGTTGCTGCATAATAGTCCATCTCGTCTCTTGAGTGGCGTTGTCGATGATGCGCCACTCATGCAGTCGCTCGTACAGCTCACCAATGTCTGTGGGGTGGTGTTGCGGCTGGTGAGTATGCGCCCGAAATGGATCTGGAATGCGCGGCGGCGACTGGTGGATGTACCCTGCCTGATGGTGTGGCGAGGGTATATAATCTTGAAACTCAGGCGGCGGCTGCGGCTGCTGCTGCTCAGCATCATCTTCGTCCTCCGACTCGACCGCAGGTTGGAGTGGAGGATCTGCTGCTACATGGGGACTGAGGTCGAGTTCTAAGTCGTACTCGACCGCCAAGTCTCCTCCAACGGTCATAATTGGGTGTCGTGGAATGTTAGGGCCATATTCATGGCTGATGCCGAAGGAGAGGATGAGCTGACCTATGAAGTTGCCTCCCAAGAGTTTGCATGGTAGCTTCTTCCTCTTGGTCCGCTGGCTGAAGATGTGAGCTAGCACCCAGCCGGGGTGGAGAGGGTAGCTCTCTCGGATGGCTCGGTGAAGCACGAGCTCCTCCTTAAGGATATGGTGGCGATCCTTGTCTCTGACATATAAAAGTGACCTCCACCAAACCATATGAATAAACTTATAGAGCGGGTGAGAGAGAGACTTAACTGAGTTGCTCTTCCCGAGGCGATCGCCCGGCACGCCTGTCATGTGGCTCCAGAGGGCGTGTAACTCCTCGTCGTCATCATCATAGCCCCAACCGAGGTGGTGATCGTGATAGTGCTCGTAGGGGATGCCCAGATGAGCGGCAAACTCATCGTAGGTGAGCTGCCTGTACACCTCACCAAGAAAGAAGGTGATCACCTTCTGGCCCCGTCTCCTCTTATGCTCGTCCAAGTCAAATGTCGCCCAGAACTCCTGGAGAGCAATGTCTGGGAACTCGGCGGCTATGGTGGTCAGCTCTAGGAGACCGGCCGGTGCTAGGGCGTCATGCACGTTCCGGTAGTAATCCTCATTATGCTCTTGGAGTGACTCCATGGATAAAGGACGCACGTCAGCTCCCCGGATGTGCTCGATCTTCTGGAAGCTCTCAAAGTAGAAGTCCGGTAGACGGGCGATGGTGGGATGGTATCCAGCATGGCGAGGGAGTGCAGGTGGAGGACCCAGAATGGCGGGTGTGACGGGAGCGGCAGCGCCTGAGCTCGAGGCGCCATCGAGTTGCGCCTTAGTCCTGCGCTCAAAAGTGTTCCTAAAACCAGAAGTGAAACCAAATTAGTCGACCAAAACCTTACCCCACACTTAGTAGAAAAACTCAATTTCACCAAGAAACGAGGGAAACTAAGTGGGGTAAGTAAAGCGGAGCAACCGGTAATCATAGACATTAGAACACATGTCTTAAGAACAGCTATAATCAGGTAAGCGCAATCAGAGTTCAAAAAGTCAAACCGACATTTAGAAAGTCAACATTAAGTCATATTGAACCCTAATCATGGCAAGACTATCAAAACTTGGAGAATGACGGTAAAATATGATTTCAAATGGCAGCACGATAATATGAACAAGAATGAACATTTATGACAGCCAAACGATCAATACAGTTCAAGGTCAAACCGACATTTCTCACAAAAGTCAACATAACAAGAGATTAATCGTATGCATAGCAACATATGACCAACTGATATGGAAATTAAGCACGAAACTCCCTAAGCATCCTAGAACAGTTCTATAAGTTCAATGAATCCTAGTTCACACGAAACAGTCGGCTCGCAAAACGAGGCAAACCGAAAAGTCAACCAAAAGAAAACCTCGACGAAATTCAGCAAACAATATGTCAAAAGATTCGTATTGAAAAGTTATACAACTTACCGTGAAGTCATGATTGCTAAAAATTAATGAGGTGAGAGGAATCGGTGAAAAACTTGAAAATTGGGGTTTCGGAGAACTGGAGCTGCAAAGCTCCGATTCGAACGATCTAGGGCTTGTTGGGATCAGAATGAGGAGGGGAGAGGTGCGGCGGTGGTCGGCGATGGCGGCGACGAGTGAAACGGCGGCGACGGCGGGTGTTGAAAGTGGGGCGTTCGGCGATTTCAAAAGGAGAGGGGGTTTCGGGTAGGCTGAGCGAAAATAAGAGAAGGAGAGAGGAAGTGGACCGGATTTTTAAAGGATAAATTAAGTGATTTTGCAAATCGGTTTCGGCGAAAGTAGGGGGTGGTTTCGCCGAAACTACTAGTTAAAATGGACTGACCGATTTGAACAGGCGGTTTCGCCGAAAATGGAAGCTCGGTTTCGCCGAAAATTTTAGTTGGGATGGTTTCGCCGAAATCAAAAAATTTTCGAACCGAAAATGAGGAACAGGAGAATAAGTCCGAAAACAAGGGTGGTTTCGCCGAAAATTTTGAACTGTTCGGGTTTAAAATATTTTCGTAAATCAGGCCAACTTCAGAAAATCACAGTTAAATCCAGAAAAATCAGAACGACCTCAATCAACTTGCGACTGACTCTATGACATGCAGACTCTACACGAAAAATAATAAATCAAACAAACTGACACTTTTGGCTCTCCCGAACCGACTCTAAAAGACCAAGGTTGAAACAAAACAAAACTGACTCCAGTCGTGGGTTGCCTCCCACGAAGCGCTCTTTTATTAACGTCCTTGAGCTGGACGATACCTGGACGGTATTAGGAGACATCCCAACTTAGATTCTCCTTCACGCTCGCGTCGGAGTTCATGAAGTACAGCTTCGGGACTTCTCCGGTAAACGTGAATTTCTTCCCGTTCGCATGCAAAAGCTTGGTACGTCCGTCGGGAAGATGATCAACGAACTTGAACGGTCCGAACAGCTCTCTGGAGAGGTCATCCTTCTTTAGTGTGACGATGGAAGGAATGAGGACTGTCGGTTTCTCTTTTCTTTCTTCTTCGGCTTGTTATCACCAGGATCGGTGATCGTTAGTACTTCTTTAGGAGATGCTTTCGGCTTCTCCTTCCATACTTGCTCCGGCGCCTGTTTCTCGGAACGATTTGGTGGTGCCACCGGCTCGGTGGAAGACGGCAGAATTTTTGGTCTCCAGACCATTTGGGTCTCCGTCTTCTTGTTCTTTCCTCGAGGTCTGCTCGGTGGTTTAGAAGAGGCTTGCAGTTCCTTCTTCTTCTTAGGTGGCTTCTGAACCGATATTTCTGGCTTCTTCTAGGTACCCTGTCCAGCACCTGCAGTGTTAATTGATCTCGAAACACTGGAAGAAACATTAGAAATGAAATTGACCGAGGCCAACTCCACAATCTCTACAGATAAACAATTTAATTCTTCCTTAGGAATGTATTTCATCCCGTCCTTGAGACGGAATGTTGCAGTATCCTTCCCCACCCTTACAGTTAGAAAGCCATTAGGAACATTGACATTAATTCCGGTTGTCGCCATGAATGATCGACCCAAGAGAAGGGTAGAATATGTCTCTTGAGTATCCATAACTATATAATCAACGAAAAACCGGAACGGGCCACAGCAAGTGATTACATCCTGGATCATTCCTTTAGGTTCTCTTAGAGTTTTGTCAGCGAACACTAAATTCATGTTGGCAGGTTGTAATTCCCCTAGGTTCAGTTTCTTATATAAACACATAGGCATGACATTTATAGAAGCACCTAGGTCAATTATGCTACGCTCGATTTCAATGTCATTAATGCTCAAAGGTAAAGTAAAAGGACCAGGGTCGGGGCACTTAGCTGGAATAGGTATGGGTGGTGGCCGAGCGACGATAGCCGAGCACTCTCCCTTGTTGGAAACGGGAATTTCCTCCTTCTTAGATGGGCTGGTCTGCTCACTGCTCCTGGTTGTTACGGCCTTAGCGTGCTCGTTCTTCACGGTGGAGCTGTCTGGAGACGGAGCCTGATTGAAAATGGGAAGACGAGCCATCGCACTAGCAATTTTGTTTATCATATCCTCTATTCTTTGTCCAGATGCTACCTGTTCTTGATTGAGAAGAGCTTGCGCTTTGAATCTTTCCTCGTGATCATTAAGTCTTGCTGTAATTAGATCAAACTTCCTGGCTATTCTCCTCTCCCAATTGTCCTCAGATCTAAAATGCAGAGGCTGCTTACTCTGGTGAATCTGGAAGGATCTTGATAACCATTGTCCATGTATTGATTTTGGCTCTGGTCGAGTTGGAAGTTGTAGGGAGGACGCTCATAGAAGCCTTCCCGTTGTTGAGGAGGTGTTCTGGACTGACGGTAGTCGGAGTAGCCTCTTTGATCCCTGGTGAAGCTGTGATCAATAAAGTTGACTTCCTTGTTAGGCCAGTTATTAGTTGTACCGAGGAACTCTTCCATTTGTTTCTGTACTGCGATCTTAATCTGATCTTCACAACTTGGTTGACTCATGGCTGCTCCAAACTGTCTTTCCCTATTTCTGGACTTAGATGCGCAGTCCGCAAAGTGAAGTAGAGCAGCTTCTGGTTCAAGTGCTGTGCAGTCGCCATCAGCTAAGATGTTGACCCATTCAGCTGTTTCTTCATTCATCCCTTGGGCAAAAATTTCAGCTAGCTGCCCCTGGTTGAATCCGTGATGAGGGCATTCAGAGAGAAGCGCTTGGAAGTCGTTCCATGCGTCGTGTAAACTTACTCCTTCCTTCTGAGAGAATCTAGCGATACTATCCTTGTAGAATGTAGTTCTTGAAGGGGGATAGTATTCTTCTATGAAGTCTTGAGCTAGACTATCCCAGTCAGTGTAGTAGCCAGGTGGTTTTGAGTTGAGCCATATCTTGGCATTGCCTTTAAGAGAGAATGGGAATGCCTGCAAGCAAAGATTGTTCTTGTTGAGATTCCCTTTTTTAAAAGTCTCGCACATGTCAAGGAAGTTCACCAAATGTGTGCGGGGGTTTTCTTGCAGCTTCCCTTCGAATCGAAGATTCTTAGTGACCATGTTCAGGACGAAGGTTGTGATATCATAATCAGGGTCGTCATCATTGTGCGGCACGACAACGCTAGCTCGGAGGTGAGCTGCACTTGGTCTGTAGTAATCCGCCACGGTGCGCTGAGCAACTAGTACGGGAGGAGAAGGTGGTGGTGAATCTGAAGTAGTGGATGAAGCGGATGAAGATGAGGAGTTCTCCTTCAACTCCTCAATCTTTTGAGGGATAGGTGGTGTAGGCGGTGTGGTTATGACTTGCTTCTGAGCTCGCGGTTTCTTCGGCGAAGCAGAATTACCCGGCTTAAACTGAGAATGAGCAATCGAGCGGTTCATGAACCTGAAGAACAACCTACAAGCAACAAAAGCAAACATACCGGCGTAAAATCGAAGTGGGTGGAAAAATGAAAGATGGAAAATAGAAGAATAAATTGCCAGTTCTTCTTTCAACAATCAAAAGAAGTCCCCGGCAACGGCGCCAATTTGATGAACCATCGTTGTGTTGAGCAGGTTCAATCAAATAACTATCAAGCTCAAGAGCTAGGACAGATCGTATTCCATGGGCCTTCAAGTGATTGGCTACTTCAGAACTAACAAATTACTCAAGGAAAAACATGTTGTGCGTGGTGTGAGTTCCACGACTTCTAATTCTAAGGAATGCAGAGAAATTAAAACAAATTAAGCTAAAGCAGATTGGGAATTTAGGGTTTGAAAACAAGAATGACAGACGAACTTAGACTTTGAATCCCCCTTCGTTCCCCAGAGCGTTGGCAATCAACAGATCAGCGGATTTCGATTCTCATTCAATCAATTACTAAGACACCACCATAACTCCTTACCCTTAGGTTTAAGACCGGCGAACGTTCGCTCTATCCATTCTAACTACCAAGATTAACTAGCCGCCCGGGTACGGTCGCCTCTCGCAACGACTTAATTAATTGGTAAGATTACTAGTGATTAATGAGTTACTCTTGCAGTGAATTAACCCTAACCGGTTCCTACGAAAGGCACACTCCAATTATAAGGTTAATTGTTTAATTCGATGTTCTAAAGTAAGGCGAGCGTTCGCTTCTATCCTTAGCTTAACAAGAATCTAATCTAGGTGATCAATCCAGACAAGAAACATGAACAATGAAGAACGAATCAAACATGAAAAAGAACTGATTGAATTTCGAATCTAATCACCGCCGATCCGTGACTGCTTTAAAGCCCTGGGTCACTTAGGGTTCATCTAGTCTAAGCTCTAAAGGGTTTAGCTACTCATGATCATTACAAAAGACACAAAGACAAGGAAAGAGTTCATCATTCAGAGGAAGAACAGAAAAGGATCTGAAAAACCTAATTCAGACGACTCTGACAGACTCCGATCTTCAGTAAGTTACACTCCTAGCTCCGGTTCTCCGAGAAGGAAGGGATGGCGTCACGATCTCTATCCGGCTCTTCGAACTCCAACTCTTCGCTCCAGAACTTCAGAGGATTCTGATCTCCAAAAGTTGTATTATGATTAATTATGAATTGTGTCCGCCGGGTTAAGTATAAATACTTAACCCTAAATTAGTCGGACCAGTGTATTATTTTCGCCGAAAATTCCTTAAGAATTTCGGCGAAAATTCCTTTAAGTTCAAGGGCTCCGTCGGCTGTTCAATATTTTCGGTCCGAGCAGTTGAGTATTTTTGCCGAAAGCATTCTTCACTTGGCACTGGCTGATTTGAACTGCTGGTTTCGCCGAATCTGGGGGCCTGGTTTCGCCGAAACTGTAAGTGTGAATGGCAGATTTTTGGTTTGACTTTGATTGGCTCCTTTGATCGATTCTGGTTCAGTTCCTCGATGTTCCTATGCCTTAGACACGTCCATGGCTACTTTATTTGACGGCAAAAACCTGTGCTAACACAAAAACACTAGAAAACCATCAAATACACCCGAAACGGGCCAAGGTAACACAAATGGCACGAGATAGGGCAATCGATTGAATATTCGTTATTCTACCCTAAAAACACATCTGGGCATCCCTGGCAACGGAGCCAATTTGGTGAACGTGTCGTTGTGATGCGTTCAACCAAATAACTACTAATGCTAAGAAAAAAACGTATAGCAGATCGTATTAGACTCAAGGTTTCTTCTAATCGACTACTTTGAAGAAGCTGGCAAATTACTCAGGTTAAAACACGTTGTGCGTGGTGTGAGTTCCACGACTTCTAATCTATTAAGCAAAGGAAAATAAAAGACAGAAAGATTAAAAGATTGACTAACGGGAAGATAGACGAACTTAGATTTCGAATCCCCCTTAGATCACCAGAGCAACGGCAATCACAAGATCAGCGGTTTTCAATTCTAATTCAATCGGTTTCTATACACCACCATAACTCCTTACCCTTAGGTTTAAGACCGGCGAACGTTCGCTCTATCCATTCTAACTACCAAGATTAACTAGCCGCCCGGGTACGGTCGCCTCTCGCAACGACTTAATTAACTGGTGTAATTACTAATGATTTATGAGTTACTCTTGAAGCGGATTAACCCTAACCGGTTCCTATGAAAGGCACGCTCCAATTATAAGGTTAATTGTTCAATTCGATGTTCTAAAGTAAGGCGAGCGTTCGCTTCTATCCTTAGCTTAACAAGAATCTAATCTAGGGGATCAATCCAGACAAGAAACATGAACAATGAAGAACGAATCAAACATGCAAAGAGAAACTGATTGAACTTCGAATCTAATTACCACCGATTCGTGACCGCTTTAAAGCCCTGGGTCACAAAGGGTTCATCTAATCTAAGCTCTACAAGTTCAGTTACTCATATCAGAAACAAGAAAATCAAAGGCAACAATGAAGATCATCATACAGAGGAAGAACAGATAAGAACTGAAAAACCTAATTCTGACGACTCCCGCGAAGCTTCAATCTCCTGGATCTTCAACTTTAAGCTCCGAGTTCTCCGAGGTGGAAGGCTGGCGTCACGATCTCTCCACGATTCTTCGAACTCTCTAAACTCTATCTATCGACCCTAGAGTCAGCTGACTCTCAAAAGTCTGATTTGAGAAAATAAGAATAATGAATTGTTGTGTGTTGTTGTTTTTCCTGTTGTTGTTGCCGGCTGCTTCTTTAAATAGGTACGTTTTTAGGGTTTCCAATACAGCGCCGGATTTGGAAGGGTTTTTCGTCGAAACCATAGGGACAGTTTCGACAAAACTGGCTTGAGTTCAGGGCTCCGCCGGCTGTTCATTATTTTCGGTCCGAGCAGTTGAATGGTTTCGCCGAAACCATCCTTCTCTTGGCATCAGTTGATTTGAACTGCTGGTTTCGCCGAAACTGGAGGCCTGGTTTCACCGAAACTGGAGGCCTGGTTTCGCCGAAACTGTAAGTGTGAATGGCAGATTTTCGGTTTGACTTTGATTGGCTCCTTTGATCGATTCCGGTTCAGTTCCTCGATGTTCCTATGCCTTAGACACGTCCATGGCTACTTTATTTGACGGCAAAAACCTGTGCTTACGCAAAAACACTAGAAAACCATCAAATAGACCCGAAAAGGGCCAAGGTAACACAAATGGCCGAGATAGGGCAATTGATTGAATATTCGTTATTCTACCCTAAAAACCATGTCTTAAGCAAAGAAATGTCGCTTAAATGAGGTTGATAATCACGTCAAATCGAGTGTCATCAAATACCCCACACTTAAGCTTTTGCTTGTCCTCAAGCAAACTGAACTAGAACACACTCAAAATCACAAATGACACGAGATTAAACTGAGATTCAATTCTAACAATTTGGTTTAGACTGTTCCACGTAGAAAAAGTGACCTACACATGCAAGAACATCAATCAACCAAGTTTTCGATCTCACTAATTTCTGCACACTTCAAGTAGTGGTTTTAACAAAGCTCGTTTCTTGGTAAAACAATTAATCATAATTAACCGACTACGATAACACCAATTCTAATGAGAAAAGACTTTAAGCTCTAGCCATGATGTGGACGCGGAGGTAGGAAAAGTGACGTGGCTATCGACTCGACTTCATCTGTTTCTAGATCTGTGCGTTACATGTTCTAGCTAGGACCGATTTAAACAACAATTTATTTCAAGTTCAATTTCTTCCTTCAATTGATTTACTGCATACTAGTGCTCGATACCAAACACTTCACTTAGGTGTTGGACCTGCCTAGCTCACAGTATTTGTGCCTTTGCTAGTGCTCAACCCGAACACTTCACTTAGGTGTCGGGCTTGCCTAGCTTTATTTTCAGCACTTTAAAGAACTTAAAATTGATTTGCACAACTTTATTACTTGATTTAACAATTTAGCCACTTAATCCTAGCTAGTTATAACTTTTTACACAAGATTTCGAATTGGATTTCCATCTAATCTCAAGCCACAATCACAGGTGATCAAATATGGAGTGAAAAACATGGAAGAAGCTAGCATTTATCATCTTAGAACGATGTTATCGAGCTTTGTTATTAACAGACCAATCAGTTCAATTAATTCAAGTTTCAACTACTGAAGTGATTTATGATCTGTTCTGACCTAGACTCGTTTAATATCAGTTTCCAACACGTTAGTTACAGGTTCTAAGTGGAACAGTCTAGACGTCATTGTTCAAAATTAAAGTCAATTTAACATCAAAAGTCAAGAATTGAGCCATTCTATGCAAGAGAAATTTTCAAATTTGAACCACAGAATCATAGATTTGAACCACAGAATCATAGATAGCAAGCAAGATCATGCATAATCCTAGACTCCTACCCCACACTTATACGGTTCTGTGTCCTCACATAATTAATCTAGAGTAGGGAGATACGAAGAACCTGGATGGTGATGGTCGGTGTAGGGGATGAACACGGAGCGTCCGGAGCATAGCAGAGTAGCTACTCAAGATCCTACAAAACAAAAACAACAAAAAGATCAAAAGGATACCGGGACAAGTGTCCCGGATCCACACAGAATAAAAGTCGAACAAAGAAGGCTAAGGGAAATTTTAAAAATATTTTCACGATTGAATGAGAAACTGAAAGAAGGAAGAGAGAGGGTGAATCCGGATTTTAAAGGAATAGTTGGGTGATTTTCAAAATTATTTTCGGCGAAATTAAAAGGGTGGTTTCGCCGAAAACTTTAGTTCAAATCACTGCTTGGTTTTCAAAATCAATTTCGGCGAAAACAGTATAAATTTCGGACCGAAAATATGAAACAGGGAGATTCAGTTAAAAATCCAAAAGGTAATTTCGCCGAAAATGGTAGGGTGATTTCGCCGAAAATGGTAGTTCGGTTTCGCCGAAAATTTAGTTGGGATGGTTTCGCCGAAATCAGAAATTTTTGAACCGAAAATAGGAAACAGGAAGAATGAGTTCGAAAATCAAGAATCAGTTTCGCCGAAAATGGTAGTGGCTTCGCTGAAAATTTTAAACTGTTCGAGTGAAAATATTTTCGTAAATCAGGCCAACTTCAGAAAATCACAGTTCAATCCAGAAAAATCGGAACGACCTCAATCAACTTGCGACTGACTCTATGACATGCAGACTCTACACGAAAAATAATAAATCAAACAAACTGACACTTTTTGCTTCCCAAAACCGACTCGAACGATGAAAAAGACTGACTCAAAAGTTCAAGAACGGACTCCAGCCGTGGGTTGCCTCCCACGAAGCGCTCTCTTTTAACATCCTTGAGCCGGACGGTACCTGTTAGGGTCCCCAACTCAGAAGTTCCTTGAAGTCAATCGTCTTCTTCAAGGATAGCGGTTGAGTACCATGTAGCACTCCAGCAGGGTGATGTAACCGGTAGTGTTCCAGTAGATCGTGGTTCTGGTTGGATGACCAGTTCTTCTTGAATTCTCCATCTGGAAGAGGAAGGAGGTAGTACGGCGCGGCATGATCAATGAGCTCCATCTTCTCTACAGGTTGACTCGGCGGAAGTGTAGGTGAGGGTATCTCCTTGATTTCTTCGTGCTCCTCTTCGGCTTCAACTTCAAGATGGATTGGCTCTTCGTCTTCATCAACCGCCACCGCCAAGGATTCTTCATCAGATGCTTCTAGCTCGCAATAGTCATCGGTGAGATTGCCATGTTCATCTTCATACAGCTCTTGAGCATCTTCTTCCATTAGTGGATTTGGTTGCTCGAGCTCGATATCCACTACGTTACGAGCTTGCAGCTTCGAAATGAGATCATCCAAGGCGGATTCTACTCTTGCCGTCTGTTGTCGATTTTGATGAACCTGTGAGTTTATCTCTCTGTGAGCTTGTAGCTCTGTAGAGATATTCTCCAAGAAGGATTCTATTCTCGTCGTCTGTTGTCGATGCTGATGCAGCTAGCATATACATCTCTTGGTTATCCTCAATATACGGTGCTTCATCGACATACCACTCTTGGTACTGGTCATCCCACCTGTAATCCTGCATAATTAAAACTCAAAAACACTACCCAGGTAAATCATGAAAATATGGAGGAAAATTAAATGGTAAGGCGGAAAGGTAGAAGAATAATTTGCCAACTCTTCTTTCAAACAATTAGAAGAGTACCCGGCAACGGCGCCAATTTGGTGAACGTGTCGTTGTGATGCGTTCGACCAAATAACTACTAATGCTAAGAAAAAAGCGTATAGCAGATCGTATTAGACTCAAGGTTTCTTCTAATCGACTACTTTGAAGAAGCTGGCAAGTTACTCAGGTTAAAACATGTTGTGCGTGGTGTGAGTTCCACGACTTCTAATCTATTAAGCAAAGGAAAATAAAAGACAGAAAGATTAAAAGATTGACTAACGGGAAGATAGACGAACTTAGATTTCGAATCCCCTTAGATCACCAGAGCAACGGCAATCACAAGATCAGCGGTTTTCAATTCTAATTCAATCGGTTTCTATACACCACCATAACTCCTTACCCTTAGGTTTAAGACCGGCGAACGTTCGCTCTATCCATTCTAACTACCAAGATTAACTAGCCGCCCGGGTACGGTCGCCTCTCGCAACGACTTAATTAACTGGTGTAATTACTAATGATTTATGAGTTACTCTTGAAGCGGATTAACCCTAACCGGTTCCTACGAAAGGCACGCTCCAATTATAAGGTTAATTGTTCAATTCGATGTTCTAAAGTAAGGCGAGCGTTCACTTCTATCCTTAGCTTAACAAGAATCTAATCTAGGGGATCAATCCAGACAAGAAACATGAACAATGAAGAACGAATCAAACATGCAAAGAGAAACTGATTGAACTTCGAATCTAATTACCGCCGATCCGTGACCGCTTTAAAGCCCTGGGTCACTTAGGGTTCATCTAATCTAAGCTCTACAAGTTTAGTTACTCATATCAGAAACAAGAAAATCAAAGGCAACAATGAAGATCATCATACAGAGGAAGAACAGATAAGAACTGAAAAACCTAATTCTGACGACTCCCGCGAAGCTTCAATCTCCTGGATCTTCAACTTTAAGCTCCGAGTTCTCCGAGGTGGAAGGATGGCGTCACGATCTCTCCACGATTCTCCGAACTCTCTAAACTCTATCTATCAACCCTAGAGTCGGCTGACTCTCAAAAGTCTGATTTGAGAAAATAAGTATAATGAATTGTTGTGTGTTGTTGTTTTTCTTGTTGTTGTTGCCGGCTGCTTCTTTAAATAGGTACGTTTTTAGGGTTTCCAATACAGCGCCGGATTTGGAAGGGATTTTCGCCGAAACCATAGGGACAGTTTCGGCGAAACTGGCTTGAGTTCAGGGCTCTGCCGGCTGTTCATTATTTTGGTCCGAGTAGTTGAATGGTTTCGCCGAAACCATCCTTCTCTTGGCATCAGTTGATTTGAACTGCTGGTTTCGCCGAAACTGGAGGCCTGGTTTCGCCGAAACTGTAAGTGTGAATGGCAGATTTTCGGTTTGACTTTGATTGGCTCCTTTTATCGATTCCGGTTCAGTTCCTCGAGCTTCCTACGCCTTAGACACGTCCATGGCTACGCTATTTGACGGCAAAAACCTGTGCTAACACAAAAACACTAGAAAACCATCAAATAGACCCGAAACGGGCCAAGGTAACACAAATGGCACGAGATAGGGCAATCGATTGAATATTCGTTATTCTACCCTAAAAACAATGTCTTAAGCTAAGAAATGTCGCTTAAATGAGGCTGATAATCACGTCAAATCGAGTGTCATCAAACCTAGCACTTATTTTCTTTACACATTTCTTTTCTTTTCTGACTTTTTCTTTTGACTTCGTTCTTCCATATGTAGGGAGAAGAACATTTATTGAACTAGAACTTTGAAACTTTTTGAATTTTCTGATTTTTCTTCTTTCTTTTCATTTTTTCAAAATTTCTTCTTTTCTCTTTTTGTTTTCTTTTGTGCCGATTCTTTCTTTTAGGTGCTAGAGGGGTTTACACGTCTGGACATAATAGTTAAGACCACCTGTTTAATGGCTATAGGCAGGTTACCACAAACCGACTTCCGGTAGGTCAATCTAGAACTACAACCACAGGGGATCAACGGGGAATGAAAGAATGGGAAATGGCTGTAATGTATTATCGAACTGAAAGAACTGGCCAAGCTCAAGGGTTTAAACCTAATGGATTTATCATTTGGTAGGCTATCTGGCTTAGTAGCTGAATCTAGGTGCCCCTATCATTCTAGAACTCGTGTCATCGTTTGGTCTCGAGTAGATCTCATGCAAATTCTAACTCATTAAAGCAAATAGAAAACCACTCAAAATGAATTGAAATTGCAAGTTACATGCAATGGATCAAAAGCTCACAGTTGGTTTGCTAGTCGGATTCGGTCATTTTCATGCTATCAAGGCTACAAACTACAAGTGTGATTTTGAAAATTCTGTTCTGACCAGGCAATTTAGCATCAAAGTACACGTTGGTTCTCAAGTTCTAGGTTAAGCAGTCTAAGCATCATTATGAAGGATTGAACAACAACTTAACATCAAAAATCAAGAACTGAGCCATTCTAATGCTAGAGAGACTGTCAAGGAATCACGAGGCACACAAAAACACAATCAAGGGCAATCAAGTTCATGCAAGGTTCTCTACCATCCTACCCCACACTTAAATCAGACTGTGTCCTCACAAGACCAAACCTAGAGTTTAGAGTGAAGTAGAAGAACCTGGACCGAGATGGTTGGCGTAGGGGATGAGCACGGATCCTCGGAGCGGAGGGAATCTACCCAAGTGAAGCAAAGGGAATCTCCCAACTGCCTACAAAACAAAAACAAATGAAACATAAAAAGGAAACCGGGACAAGTGTCCCGGATCCACACAGAAAAAAGTTGGATCAAAATCCGAAAAGAAGAAATAAAAAGAAAGGACAAGGAAAAGGACACCACCTGATCATGGCTGGTCAGGGGCGTCGGGGGGTGGGAAGTGGAGGAAGTCACCGAGCTGACGTTGCCACGCCAGCTGTGCCTCATACCGCTCGTCGGAGCGGTGCATATGCTGCTGCATAATAATCCACCTCGCCTCTTGAGTGGCGTTGTCGGTGATGCGCCACTCCTGCAGTCGCTCATACAGCTCTCCAACATCCGCAGGTTGCGGGTGGTGCTGCGGGTGAGGCGCCTGATGTGGATCTGGAATGGGCGGCGGGACTGGTGTGCATACCCTGCCTGGTGGTGTGGCGAGGGTGTAGGATCATGAAATTCTGGCTCATATTGAGGCTGAGGCTCCTCAGCATCATCTTCTTCCTCATACTGGAGAGGAGGATCTGCTGCTACTTGGGTGCTGAGGTCCAGCTCGAGGCATACTCGATCGCCAAATCACTTCCGACGGTGCGTACTCTGCGGCGTGGGATGTCCGGGCCATATTCATGGCTGATACCGAAGGAGATGATGAGTCGGCCAACAAAGTTGCCTCCCAGGAGTGCGCGAGGTGGCCTCGACCTCTGAGTCTTCTGGTGGAGTAAGCGTGCAAGCACCCATCCGGGATGAAGAGGATAACTCTCCAAGATGGCGCGATGAAGAAGAAGGTCCTCTCGGCTGATGTGGTGGCGGTCCTTCTCTGAGCAAACAAAAGAGAACGGCGCCAAACCATGTGAATGAATTTATAGAGAGGGTGAGAGAGGGACTTAACTGAATTATGCTTCGTGGGGCGATCGCCGGGCACTCCAGTCATGTGGCTCTAGAGCGCATCATACTCCTCGTCGTCGCCATCGTCGTCCTCCCAGCCGTGGTGATGATCCTCGTAGTGCTAATGGGGTATGCCTAGATGAGCTGCAAACTCATCATAGGTGAGTGTCCTGTGTACCCCGCCCAGATAAAAGGTGACGACCTTCTTGTGCTACCTCCTCTTGTGCTCGTCCAGATCGAATGTCGCCTAAAACTCCTGGAGAGCGACGTTTGGGAAGTCAGCGGCTAACGTGGTCAGCTCCAGCAGTCCAGCAGGGAGCAATGCATCAAGCACGTTCCGGTGCCAGTCCTCGTCATGATCGAGGAGTGACTCCATGGAAAGTGGGCGAACATCAGCTCCGGGAACATGCTCGAGCCGCTGGTAGCGCTCGAAGTAGTACTGGGTTGGCGAGCAACAGTGCGATGGTACCCGACACGGCCAGGGAATGCTGGTGGAGGGCCCTGGATGGCGGGTTTGACGGGAGCGGGAACTCGGGAGCTGGAGGCGGTGTCAAGTCTCTGCTTGGTCCTGCGCTCATGATTACGTTCCTAAGCATGAAAACAAACCAGATTAGTCAAACTAAAACCCTACCCCACACTTAGTAGAAAAACTCAATTTCACAAAGAAATGAGGGAAATCGCGTGGGGGTAAGCAAAGCAGATTAACCGGTAATCACAAGCAATTAAAACACATGCTTAGGAACAGCCAGAATGGAAATATCACAATCAGAGTTCAGAAGTCAAACCGACATTCAAAAAGTCAACATAATAGAATATTAAACCCTAATCATGGCAATATTAGCACAAAGCAGAAAATGACGGTATAATATGATCTCAGATGGCAAACACAGTAATATGAACGTAATTGAGCACATAAGGCAGCCAAACGAGGATAAATAGTTCATGGTCAAACTGACATTTCTCAAAGTCAACATCACAAAGAATAGGTCTTATGCATAGCAACACATGATCAAACGAGATGAAAATTAAGCACAATACTCCCTAATCATGCTAGATCAGTCCAAAGAGTTCAGCTAACGTAATTCACACGAAATCAGTCGGCACGCAATTCGAGGTAAACTGAGATGTCAACCGAAAGTCAACCCCGACGAAATTCAGCATTCAACATGTCAAAAGATTCAGAATGAAAAGTTCTACAACTTACCTTGAAGCCATGAGAGCTGAAAACGAACGGAGAAGAGAAATTGGCGAAAAACTTGGAAATTTAGGGTTTGGCTGAACGGGAGCTCTAGAGCTCCGATTCGGACGATCTACGTCTCAAAATGATCGGAAGAGGAAGGGGAGTAGGGCGGCGGCGGTCGGCGATGGTGGCGGTGACGGGTTTGGTCGACGGCGATGAAAGAAAGGGCGGCGGCGGTGAGTGCTTAAAACAAAAATGGGGAGGGGTTTTAAGTTTTCGAAAATGGAAGTGAGGAGAGAGACGAGACACGACCGGGAATTAAAAGGGATAGGTCCGAAAATTTGCCTTGAGTTTTCGGCGAGAATTAGGGCAAATTTTCGCCGAAAACATCAGTTAAAAAGCACTGCCGGTTTTTCAAAAGGATTTTCGCCGAAATGTTTATTGAATTTTCGCCGAAAAGTTGTGTTGAAAACGTCTGGAAAACTCAGTGAGATTTTAAAGGGAGTTTTTGCCGAAAACATGGGTCATTTTCACCGAAAATTCTAACCTGTACGATTGAAAATATTTTCGCAATCCCGGCAAACTTCAGAAAATCACAATTAAATCCACAAAAATCAGAACAACCTCAAACAACTTGCGATTGACACTATGACACATAGACTACACACGAAAAATAAGGAATCAAAACAAATTGACACTTTTGGCTCCCCCGAATCGAATCTAAAACACTTAGGTTGACATAAATGAAAAAACTGACTCCAGCCGTGGGTTGCCTCCTACGAAGCGCTCTTTTATTAACGTCCTTGAGCTGGATGATACCTGGACGGTATTAGGAGACATCCAAACTCAGGATCTCCTTAACGCTGGCATCAGAGTTCATGAAGTAAGACTTCGGGGTACCTCCGTCAAGCGTGAACTTCTTCCTGTTAGCATGTGTAAGCTTGGTACATCCATCGGGAAGGTGATCAGTAACCTTGAATGGTCCGAATAGTTCTCTTGAGAGTTCATCCTTCATGAGTGTTACGATGGAAGGAATGAGGGCTGCCGGCTTTATCTTCTCTTCAACCTCCGGCTTTTATCACCAGGATCGGTGATCGTAGGTATTTCCTCAAGAGATGCTTTTGGCTTCTCCTTCAATACTTGTTCCGGCGCTGGTAGCTCGGAACGAATTGGTGGTGCAGCTGACTCGGATGAAGGTGGCGGATGTGGTGGCGGCACAACTTGTCTCCAGACCATTTGAGTCTTCGTTTTCTTGTTCTTTCCCCGGGGTCTACCAGGTTCTGTGCTCGGTGGTTTAGAAGAGGCTTGCAGTCCCTTCTTCTTTGACGGCTTCTGAGGAACAGATTTTGGTTTCTGCTTTGTAACCTGTCCAGCACCTGCAACAGCAATTGATCTAGGCACACTAGAAGAGACGTCAGTAACGGAGTTGACCGGAGTCAACTCCACAGTTTCAACAGCTAGGCAATGAGATTCTTCATTCAAAGGGGTATATTTCATTCCGTCTTTAAGGCAGAACGTTATCGTGTATTTACCAACCCTCAAAGTTAAAGAACCATTTGGCACGTTAATTTGCATTCAAGTTGTAGCCATGAAAGGTCATCCTATGAGAATGGTAGAATCATCCTTACTAGTGTCAATGATAACATGGTCAGCTAAGAACGTGAAAGGACCACATTTAGTGACAACATCTTTTATCTCTCCTCTAGGGGTTTTCAATGATCTATCAGCAAAGACAAGTTGTATGCTAGTCGGTTCAAGTTTTTCTAAATTCAATTTCTCATACAGGCTCATAGGTATAACATTAACAGACGCGCCAAGATCAACCAAACAACGTTCTATCTCAACATCATTAATGACAAGAGGTAGAGTGAAAGAGCCAGGATCAGAACACTTAGCTAGATATGGAGAGGAAGGTTTCTTGCTACGAGCATCAGGATATCCTTCTTTATTCCCCTTCTTGCTAGTCTCGATCCTTGCATTCGGCAGCAATGCTCTTGGAAAAGGAGGCTTCACATAGTACGGTGCAAGAGGAGGATCATCCTCTGTAGGCGCCACTTTTTGTGCTTCCTTCTTCTCTTGAGTTTCAGGGATCCTGCGTAAAATAGAAGAAGCATCAGTAGATAAACTTGTAAAATTTTGAACAGTTACCATCTTGGCTTGCTCCTTTCTCGGATTCGGCTCTGTCTGGCTCGGGAGTTGGCCAAATGGTCGACCAGATGCTAGCATGCTCGAGATGTGGTTAACAGCCTGCTCAATTCTTTAACCGGATGCGATCTGTTCTTGATTGAGAAGAGCTTGAGCTTTGAACTGACTGTCATGATCATCGAGTCTGGTGATGATCTGACTAAGCTTCTTGTCCAGGTCACTGACGTTGTTTTCTCTCTGATGTTGCTGCCCTGGATAGGTGTTATTTAGGTATTGATTCTGGCGATTGCCAGGAGCAGTTCCATAGTTACCCGGATTATGGTGCGTGGGCTGGTAGACACTTGTCGGCGGATGGTTAGGCTTCTGATCCTGAGCTGGACCAGCTGGGCGGCTATTCTGGTTCTGGTTATGGTTGGCGCCAGCATTGTAGGGAGGTCTGTCTTGATAATTCCCCTGTTGGCTGAAGTTCCGGTAGCCAACATAACCATTCTGATTGTTGTTGAAGCCTTGTTGAACAAAATTGACTTCTTCGGCGGACCAGACTTCTGCCTTACCAAAGTTCTGGCATCGGCCTCCATTATGCGCACAAGCTCCACACCACTCACAATCGGCAACGTAGACAGCGGCTACCAGTGGTTTGATTGGTGTAGAAGACTTCTTCAGATGCTTCTCTACTCTCTGCCTTGATAGCAGCTTCAAGATCGATCTTATTGTCGTTCCCAGTTCCTTGACTTGGAAGCACAGTTTGCGAAGTGAAGAAGAGCAGCTTCAGGTGTAAGCGTAGTGCAATCCCCTTCAGCTAGGGAATTGACCCACTTAGCAGATTCTTCTCGAAGACCTCGAGCAAAGATTTCAGCTAACTGCCTCTGCTCGAATCCGTGATGAGGACAGTTGTAGAGGAGTTCTTGGAATCGATTCCAAGTATCGTACAAGCTTTCTCCTTCTTTCTGGGAGAATCTGGTGATGTTGTCCTTGATAGCTGTCGTTCTTGCAGGAGGGAAGTACTCTTCGACGAAGTCCTGAGCCAGAGTATCCCAATCAGTGTAGTAGCCAGGTGGTTTGCCAGTAAGCCACCTCTTAGCTGCGCCTTTCAGAGATAACGGGAAAGCTCTCAAACAAAGAGTATTCTTGTCGAAGTTTCCATTCTTGAAGGTGCTACAAAGATCAAGGAAATCCGCCAGATGTGTGCACGGATTGTCTAGCGGCCTGCCTTCAAATTGTAGATCCCTAGAGATCATACTCAAGAATGGAATCTTGATCTCGTAGTCAGGATCTCCTTCAATGCGTGGCACAGCAATGGAAGATCGAACGCTAATCGCGCTCGGTTTGTTGTAGTCTGCTAGACTTTTCTGCACAACTGGTGGTGGTGGTGGTGTGGTGGTAGATCACCGCCTGGTGGTGGTAGATGATCAGTCATCCTGGGAGATGGAGGAGGTAAAAGTGACTCGGTGTATGAAGCGGGTGAAGATGACGGTGAGGATGAAGATGAGGAACTCTCCTTCAGTTCCTCGATCTTAATCGGAGTGACAGATGAAGGTGGATTGGTTTTGCCTCTCTTCAGAATCTGTGATTGTCGAGGTGGAGCAGAACTGCCTGGTCTCTCTATACTCTTAGCCTTATCGGTTTGAGAGCGAGTCCAAGGGCGGTGATGCATACACCTGTGATCAACCTACAAATAACAAAAACCAGTGTAAAATCAAAGTGGATGGAAAGATGAAAGATGGAAAATAGAAGAATAAAATGCCAGTTCTTCTTTCGAACAATCAAAAGAAGTCCCCGGCAACGGCGCCAATTTGATGAACCTGTCGTTGTGCTGGTTCAATCAAATACTACTAAGCTAGAAAGCTAGGGTAGATCGTATTCCATGGGCCTTCTAATGATCAATTACTCAAATAAGCTGGCAAATTACTCAGGTTAAACACTTCGTGCGTGGTGTGAGTTCCACGACTTCTAATCTATGAAAATGCACGGAAATCAAAAATTGAAACTAAAAGAAGATTGGAAATTGGTTGATTAAAACAAAGATAACAGGCAAACTTAGACTTTGAATCCCCCTTCGTTCACCAGAGCATTGGCAATCAACAGATCAGCGGATTTCGATTCTCATTCAATCAATTCTAAGACACCACCATAACTTCTGACCCTTAGGTTTAAGACCGGCGAACGTTCGCTCTATCCGTTCTAGCTACCAAGATTAATTAGCCGCCTGGGTACGGTCGCCTCTCGCAATGACTTAGTTGGTGCAATTAACTGGTGCAATTACTAACGATTTATGAGTTACTCTTGTAGTGGATTAACCCTAATTGGTTCCTACGAAAGGCACACTTCAATGATTAGTTTAATTGTTCAATTTGATGTTTTAAAGTAAGGCGAGCGTTCGCTTCTATCCTTAGCTTAACAAGAATCTAATCTAGGTGATCAATCCAGACAAGAAACATGAACAAAGAAGAACAAAGAAGAACAAATCAAACATGAAAGAGAAACTGATTGAACTTTGAATCTAATCACCGCTGATCCGTGACCGCTTTAAAGCCCTGGGTCACTTAGGGTTCATCTAGTCTAAGCTCTACGAGTTTAGCTACTCATGTTTTTCATAAAAGAATCAAAGACAAAGAAAGAGTTCTTCTTGAACAGAGGAAGAATAGAAAAGGATATGAAAAACCTAATTAAGACGACTCTGGCAGAACTTCAATCTCTGGTAAACTGCACTCCTAGCTCTGAGTCTTCAAGATGGAAGGGATTGCGTCACGATCTCTTCTCGGCTCTTCAAACTCTAAACTCTGCTTCAGAACTCTTGAGAATCCTCGAAGTCTTTGGTATTAGTTGGTAAATTATGATGTATATGATTTTTGGGCCGCCGGTTAAGTATTTATACTTAACCTTAATACCGCCGATTTTAACTAAGATTTTCGCCAAAAATATTAAGGGATTTTTGCCGAAAATCCTAGTGCAAAAGGGATGACCGCCGGCTGGATTCTTCTGTAGTTTTCGGACCATCGGTTCTCGGTGAAAACTTAGTGTTTTTGCCGAAAACACCCTTTGGCTGACATCAGTTGATTTGTACATGCATTTTCGCAGAAAATGTGAAGGTATTTAAGGTGAAATCTTCAGTGTAAAATGGGCAGGAGTTGGTTCGACTTGATTGGCTCCTTGGATCGATTCCGGTGCGATTCCTCGAGGTTCCAATGCCTTAGACACGTCCTTGGCTACTTATTTGATGGCAAAAACCTGTGCTAACATAGAAACACTAGAAAACCATCAAATAGACTCGAAATGGGCCAAAGTAACACAAATGGCACGAGATAGAGCAATTGATTGAATATTCGTTATTCTACCCTAAAAACCATGTCTTAAGCAAGGAAATGTCGCTTAAATGAGGCTGATAATCAGGTCAAATCGAGTTTCTTCACCGGACTCCGATGATGTCTTCAAAACTGAAGCCTGAACGTGGGTAGGAGTTTCATCGATATTGTGGTTAGGGACCGACTCTATCAATGAATCTGGTACCAAACATGGGGAAAAGGGACAGAAGCCACTAAGTCAGTACTTAAAAAGGAAAAAGGTACATAATGTACCTAAACTGAAAATATTGGTACCTAACGAACCTGAAGCAACAGTGTCGGATGATAATGGAACGGTGGTCGGCACCGGAGCTGACTTTGATGATATCTTCTTGACCGTGGACGTTTCCATTGCTGTAGCATTATGGGAAGATTAAATGACTGATCACCATAATCGAAATGAAACAGATGGCTATCAAAGTACGAATTCTGAAAAAACCTGATAAACAAATGAAGGTTGCGGGATTAAACAATGATGGTTCGATTTGATGCAAGATTGTTGTTGCTTCCGTCGATTACCAATAAACGACGTTGATTTCCAAGTCGCCGGAAAAAAAACACCACCGCCACATTAAAGAATGAAGCTGTCGATGAAGAAAAATTGCAATTGGTAAAATTCTGAAAATATTAGACGTGAAGATGAAGAAGAAGAATAACCGCCGGAAGTTGGATTCTTTCCCATAACTAATTCCTATTTTAGCTAGGATTAATCTATTATCATATTATTTTATTAAATGATTTAAATAAGGAAATTAATATTAATAGGGAAATTTACATAGATGCCCATGAATTTATAGCCATTAGATTAGATTAATAGAATGGATGGTACAGATTAGTGTTCTCATGCTGAGAACAAAATGAGTGTTCTCATACAAGATTTCCTGGTGGTCATCATCTTGCAGAGGCCATATCTCCCTAGTCTGGTCGAACTGTGTTGTTCACTACATATGGATGGAAAGATAACGAAATTATATTTCCATCGCTGGCGACCATGCATCAATCGGAGTTCGGATAACGAAATACTATTCTGTACAGAATTAGCACGAAAATTGGCCAAAAAGAGACGTCATTGCCCGATTTATGTTGTTTGATTACCAAGGCAATTAATTGCCTAATAAAGCCATTTGATTTCTTATATTTCTTCAATGTGGTATTTGTTGAAATATTTTTTGTTTGTAAACAATTTGATACACTTTCATGTGGTATTTGAGCTTTAATGATGTTCTTTTAATGGTTTTGATCAACTTTATGATAATTAGTCTTAAATAGCCTCTTGGGACACTTTTGTCCATTTTCACGTTTTCCAAGGCATTTTAATGAGTTTTCTGGTCATACCATTATTTATATAATGTCGATACGAAGTCATAGGTTCAAACGGTGCTCAAGATATCGAGTTTTGAAGTTTAACGTTACGCTAGCTAAGGTTAGCGTAACTGTAATGAGATGCTAAGGAAGAAAATGAGCTAGCGTCACGTCAGTGACACTCGGCGTGCAACTAGCATACAGATGGCATGTAATCATTGTGCATGCCAATTACACGTCGCACCACTGGGCAGATTTTATAAATACGGTTTTTAGAAACCTAATTAAGAGACAACGACTGGACTTTGTTCCCAGCTCATTTTCGACGAACACCCCCGACCTCCATCACCTGGAAAACCATCTCGGAGTCCAGAAATTATCTACCCATCCTCATCCTTCATCTCCCACATCGCAGAAATAGTAGGAGAAGGTGAAGATATATCCGGACACGAAGAAATCGGTGGAGCTTTACATCTCTTTCTTTCTAGGTCGTATTTCTCAGATATTCACTATGTACTACTGTAACTAAACCCCCTAGGATTCGATGAGTGGAACCTTAGGGGGATTGATGAATGATTATTGTAACACCCCGACCCAGGTAAACCAATGGTTAAACCGGTATGAGCATCACTCGATGAGAAACATAAATGAAGTAGACGAAAATCAACAGAAAGGAAAATGAATCAATTCTTATTAATCGTTCAAAATGTAGGAGGCCTCCAATGATAAAATCCAATAGACCAATAAACAAAAATCCAATAACCAAATCCCCAAAATTGGGTACAAAATCCCCCAAAAATACAATAGTCAACTGAATATGAAAACAAAGGAAATGTCAACTCCGAGTGGTCTGCCAATGTTCACCTCATAGCTACGCATGACTGACTTCTCGAACTCAAAGGAAGAACCTCTCCAACACCTCAACTACTAGCCACAAGAACCTGAAAGGGGGAAGAGGGGGATATCAGTTTCCTATTGAAACTAAGTGAACCCACTAGGCTTAACTATGTGTTGTCCTAATCCAAAAGAGCGGTTCCAAACTCCACAGAATACATCCACAGCGGCACCAAACTCAACCTTCATCCAGATTTTAATTCCCTAAAGCAGTCTAGGTGATCACGTAGGTTCAGTTCACCATTCACAACTACAATCGATGATAGTAATTATATCATAAGCGAAACAAAATTCGAGAACCATAGCTCACATTTCAGAATAGATGACAACACAAACATCGCACATCACTAATCACATTCACTCACTCAAATCACAATCATTATTCTAGGTGAGTTATTAGATGCCAATGAGTTATCTAAACCGCCACCGTTGGCCACCACATCAATCCGACACATCCATTAAGGATCCTTCCCCGAAGGAGAATACATTCTGATGCATCCATAAAGGATCCTTCCACGAGGGAGAAAATCAACCAACCTTGGTAACTCGTCGAAGGAATTCACCCCAGTAAATCAGACTCAACACAACCAGTATCTCGGGTGGGGTAGTGTGGGCTCCTTCCGGTTCTACATTCATATTCATTTCACAACTCGTGCAATTCAGATCACAAATCACTCCATCCATATAATTTCATCTTCTCATAATTCAACATTACAACCATGCTTCACAACTCGTCATCACATTCACACAAAGGGTAATCGGCTAGCTCACCGACCACCCGCACCTGCAAGTATAAGGATAGCCATGTCGTGAGTCCAGGGTTACCACCTGTTCCTCTTTCATAGGACGACCCCACATTGGTAAGGCCATCCTCCTACAACCACAACTGACAACGATATAGTATTGAACAATTCACCACAGAACACCCATTCGACCTATCTCTCATTTCTAATCCAATTGAGCAATTATTTCATTTCATCACGACCCCACAACACAACATCCAACATCAAACACGGCAAGAAGCATCACAAACAACCAACTGACAGTTACAAAATCATTAACCCCTTACTCTCTTCCATTTTCATGCAAATCCCTAAGTTCTTCTAGGTCATTTTATAACTACTCACATGATTATACACTATCTAACAATGCTAAGCCCTCAACTGGAATAGAAGACGAGGTTCTAAACGTATCTGGATTCCCAAAAGAATGAAAACCCCTTCCTCAATTTTGTAGCTCTTCCCCTCCTCACTGACTGCACCCTACATCAAAAAACCAGAAATCAAGATTAGCGATCTCTTTGACTCATCTCCAGGAAACATAGGAGACAACGAATCGCTAATCGGACCTTTGTGGCTCCCACAATCAACCTTCAAAGCTTGGCCGAAAATTGGTTCGTCAAAGGTATTTTCGTGGAAAGAGAAAGAGCTGGAAGTTGCTAAATCCCGTCAAAACTAGTCTTTTATATTCAGGTCGAAACACAAGACGTGTTTCATAACACACGGCATTTGTCACAGACACACGGTCGTGTGTTCCCTTCTGTCAATTTCGACAAACTTTGCTAGGAATTAGAGCACGGTCTTGTATCTCAGATACAGGGCGTGTACCTTGAAGACACACGGCATGTGTTCTTCACTGTACAACATACTCGCTTGTAACCTCAACCCGACTTAGACACGAACATCCTGAACTTTAATGGGACCTCAGAGACACTGATTCTAGTGCCTCGATCACCCAAACTCGAGTTCAAAACCATACGGTTGGGTGGTGATGTTACATGTCTCCACAACTTCAAAGATTTCGTCCCCGAAATCACTTCCTAACTCATCCTAACAATGCAATACCGGAATTGCAGCAAAAAGCCAGTAGCTTAAGCACCACATCACTACCCGAAATTCACACTAACGAACCTAGCAACTTCAACCTTCTAAGGTGGCCAACCACCCATAATCCTAACCCTTAACCACACACAACACAACCACAACTCACACCCAAAACGCAACTAGAACACAACTAGCACAAAGCACGAATTAAAAAAATAAGAAGGACAGTAAAGGGAAAAAGTACCTAAAGCATAATCTTCCACCAATTCAGAATACCATCTCCTCAGTCTCCCAAGTTGCTGACTCACTCTCGTGGTTCCTCCACACCACCTTGAGCTGTGGAATCTACTTGCTCCTTAGAACCTGAACTTTCCTATCCATGATTGCCACCGGCTTCTCCTCATAGGTTATGTCTTGTTCGATCTCCACTTCTTCTGGATTTATCACATGAGAGGGATCCACATGATACCGCTTAAGCATGCTAATATGGAATACATTGTGTATTCTCTCTAGCTCGCTTGGCAATGCTAGAACATAGGCAACTAGACCAGACTTAGCCCAAATATCGTAAGGACCAATGTAACGTGGCACTAACTCCGACCAAAACGCATCAGCCCCTTCCAAGGCGACACCTTCAGGAACACCTTCTCCCCAACTTCAAAACTTATCTCCCTAGCACGACCATCAGCATAAGACTTATGTCTGTTTGGAGCTGCTCTCAACTTATCCTTGATCACCTTCACATGGTCGGTTGTCTCCTGAACAATCTGAGGACTTGTCAACACTCTAGCACCTTCCTCATCCCAGCGCAACGACGTCCTACACTTCCTTCCATACAAAGCTTCAAACGGTATGTGACATCCTAGGCAAATCCCACATCGACAAAGCATGGGGGAGATCCATGGGATATGTGGAATAGTTAATCATTAACTGACTTGATGCATTTTGTGGTGTAGTGGTGGGGGTTTGATCTTGAGAGGAGGAGGTCATGGGTTTGAATCTCACCATCGCCCAAAAACAAATTCGTGTAGGTTGGGTCCAGAACAAACAATATCTTGTCAGAAAAGGTTGGGAAGTTAGAAGTGGTATCAGTGCTTCTCTTCGTCCCTCTTGAACGATGGTGGGGAAAACGTCAACGAGGACAATGAATACCTGATGGGGGGTGTATTTGACATCCTAGGAAAATCCCACATCGACAAAGCACCGGGGAGATCCATGGGCTATGTGAAATAGTTCAGCCTTAACTAACATAACGCATTTTGGGGTGTAGTGGTGGGGGTTTGATCTTCGGAGGAGGAGGTCATGGGTTCGAATGATATAACCCTCTAATCAGCAAGCACTTTTCACAACAGAGACTAGGGACTCTAAGTGAATGAGTGTGCAGCTGAGTTTTGAATGAACTGTAAAAACTTAAAATGAAAAGAACACCGGAAATTTTTAACGTGGTTCAGCAAATAAAGCCTACTCCACGTCCCAAGGGAAGTGATCCCTTGAGAATAATTTGATTCAAATCCACGAATCCGAGAGCGTTGAGCTTGAGAGTTACACCCTTTAGATTTCTCCCCGAAATCTACCCGCTATACTAATTCAGTTCCCCACTGAATAACAAGCTATGTAACTACTCACAACTCTATCTTTGTAACACACTCTTCCTCACAGAACACAAGTGTTGTTTACAAATCCCTGACATACAACAGCCAAGACAGATGGCTTTATAATCATCAGTTGATCGTCAGTACAGAAAATGAACCAAAATCCTCGATGCTGATATGATCTGTCTTTCCATAAGACTTAGAAGATTAGTGCAGCTGTAGCATGATCTTCAGAATAGTCCAGCTGTTCCAAGGAATGTCCAGCTGTAGCATGATCTCCAGCTGTCACGAAATCCTCAGGCTTTCCTTTTCTAGTTAGGAGATCCTTCTGATTTTGATCATTCAGAATCATAACCTGCACAAAGAGGCATACTAACAAAACAACTATAGTGTGTCATGATCAGTCTATCTAAAAGAGATCACAACATTCTCCCCCTTAGTCTGATAATGACACACTTCATCAACCTGTGATGAGAGGCGAGAGACCAGAATAAAATACTCAAATCATCGAAATCCTGAAAAATATCCAACAATGTTCGGAACAAGGAGGAGAGTTCAAAACAGGATAACAGAAACAGATTGTTCAGAAAAAGTTCAAAGACACAGAAAATTGACTCCCCCTGCATCGATGCTCCAAAAAAAATTCCAGCAACCCTAAAATCTGTGTCAGGATCTGCTTCAAAGGAAGAGGCAGCATGATGAGTACACCAGGGTGTTCCTGGCACTCCATGAGTCGCAAGGCCTGTGCTGTTAGAACTGGAAACCTCCTCATCAGCAGCATCTCCCCCTGTGTCATTGACAGACGAGCAAAACCATTCACTGGGACGCTAGTGGATAGCTCTTAGCACATGTTGGGCACGGAGAGATCTAGGAGGATCAGAGGAGATCAGCTTGAGCTTGAAGCTGATTCCTAGTTGTTGCAGCAAGGTAGTAATCTGAGCAGCATAGGGAAGATCTCCAAGGGCAAAGTCAGTGTCAGCATCAACAATATGAGAGGACATGAGATGAGCAAAACTAAGAGGAGTTCGGGATGCACCATGATGCAGAATCCAAGTATCCAAGGGTGAGACAACAGTCTTGAACCTGGACCTGGGAAACAGAACACGGGTAATAGCAAAGTGTAGAAGCTTAGACCTGTCAGGAAGTTGCCAGATGTTGGGAGTGGTCTGAGGGTTCCATGCTCCGCAGGACAGAGCAGTCAAGGCAATGACTGGATCAAAATGGTACCAGTGAAATTCTAACTCAGTGCTGAGAGGACATCCTTGATCCGAGACACCAAAACTGAGATTGAGCATCTCAATAGTCACAAAGATGAGCGAACCATTCACATAGGTTGAGAAGCACCCATGAGGAAAGTGCTTTTCAACCTTTAGATTAGCATAAAACTGATACACTCCATCAGGATAAATAGAGGTACCTTGATGAGTCATGAGAGAGTCCCACCCGAGCCCCCGGAGCATGGAGTATGGGTCAAGCCCATACTTAGTAAATTCTTCAACGGGCAGAGTCATGGGAGGAATGAGCTCCTTGGAGGCCAGCATGAAGTTGTATTTCACCTTGCATCCCATATCCCTCATGCAGAGGTTTGTTTCATACACATGATGGGACAGAAAGCTGTGGCACGAGGCATCAAAAAGCACAGGTAGAGCCATGGATGAAAGGAAGGAAAGAGAGAAGGAGTACCAGAGGAGGATGATGAAGTCGGAGACCTAGCAACTACGTTAAATAGGCTCTTCCTATATTGGAAGATGAACCAACAAGGAAGGTAATGATTATAGGGAGTGCAGTGCATGTACGCAAAGGAAAGTGAATATCCAATGAATGTGAAAGTGCACTGACACAAGGAGGCGGGAAAAACTGTTTAGGTAGAATATGAAGAGACAATTCCGGAGCCTAGGAGGAGATCCCTAGACTTTCTGCATCAGTAGAGGAAAGAAGCCCTATTTCCCTCCGTAGCATAGAAAAACGATCTGCGTGCAAGGATTTGGTAAGAATATCAGCTAACTGATCTTCTGTGGGAACATATTGAAGAGTAATCTCACCTCTCTGAATTAGATCCCGAATAAAGTGATGTCTTATATCAATATGCTTAGTCCTTGAGTGTAAAATCGGATTTTTGGTCATATTGATGGCACTAGTGTTATCACAGTAGAGGTTTATCCCATCGAGATCAAGACCGTAGTCCTTAACTGAGCCTTCATTTAAATTAACTGAGTACATGTACTACCAGTAGTAAGTATTCAGCTTCTGCTGTTGAAAGAGCAATGCATGCCTGCTTCTTACTAAACCAAGAGAAAAGTGCAGAACCAATAAACTGACAAGTACCAGAGGTGCTCTTTGTATCTGTAAGGCTGCCTGCAAAATCTGAATCAGAGAAACCACACAATTTTGCATCCGAGAACTTTGAGTACCACAATCCAAAGTTGCTAGTTCCACAAAGGTAACGAAAAATCCTTTTAACAGCAGTGAAGTGACTGTTCTTGGGAGAGCATTGAAATCGAACACAAACACCAACACTGTAAGAGATGTCAGGACGACTAGCAGTGAGATAGAGTAAGGAACCAATCATACCTCTAGTATCGTTTAATATCAATATCTTCACCTATAGGATCAGTATCAAGTTTGCAAGTGGTGCTCATAGGTGTAGGACTAGATTTCAGATCATCCAATTTAAACTTTTTCAACATATTCTTGCAATACTTAGCTTGACAAATGAAAGTACCTGTAGGATACTGTTTAATCTGAAGTCCAAGAAAGTAAGTGAGCTCCCCCATGAGACTCATTTCAAAGTTTGCTTGCATTCGTGAACTAAATTCTGCACACAGGGTAGCATTTCTGGATCCAAAAATGATGTCATCAACATATACTTGAACTAGAATAAGATCAGATTTCTCAGTTTTGCAGAATAGAGTTTTATCAACACTTCCTCTGGTGAAACCTTGATCAATCAGAAAAGTACTCAGTTTATCATACCATGCCCTTGGGGCTTGTTTTAAGCCATATAAAGCTTTGTGTAGTTTGCAGACATAGGAAGGATGATCACAGTCCTCAAAACCAGGAGGCTGGGCAACAAATACCTCTTCCTTTAACTCACCACTAAGAAAGGCACTTTTGACATCCATCTGATAGAGTTTAAATCCATTGATACTGGCAAATGCACAGAGTATTCTGATGGCTTCTAGTCTAGCAACAGGAGCAAAAGTCTCGTCAAAATCAATACCTTCTTCTTGACAGTATCCTTGAGCAACAAGCCTTGCCTTATTCCTTGTAATATTTCCAAGTTCATCAGTTTTGTTTCTGAAAACCCACTTGGTGCCAATGATTGATCGATTTGTAGGAGCAGGAACAAGTGTCCAGACGTTTGTTCTCTCAAACTGATTCAGTTCCTCATTCATAGTAAGAACCCAGTTTTCATCTTGGAGAGCTTCCTTGACATTCTTAGGTTCAGTAAGAGAGACAAAGCACTCTGAGAAGATCTAGATCGAGTAACAAGTCGAGAGTTTGGATCTCCTATTACTTGACTGGGAGGATGCCTCCTAATGATATGTTGAGGAGCCTGACTCTCAGAGTTATTCTCTATGTGATCAGTATTCTCCTGAGTTTCAACATCAGATTTTTCTTCAGTCTCAGTTTCTTGATCAGGAAGAAACACCAGATCAGGTTCATCATCTTCATTCTTATCAACTTCCTTGGCTTGAGTTGTTGATTCATCGAAGATGACATTGATTGATTCTTCAATCTTGAGAGTCCTCTTATTAAATATTATGTAAGCCTTGCTGTTGCTGGCATAACCAACAAAGATTCCTTCATCTGACTTAGCATCAAATTTTCCCAACTGATCCTTAGAATTAAGTATGAAACACTTACATCCAAACGTTCTGAAATAGCCAATATTGGAGCCCGTTTCTTAAGGAGCTCGTAAGGAGTCTTCTTTAATCCAAAACGAATGAGAGATCTGTTGGTCACATAACAAGCTGTGTTTACAGCTTCTCCCCAGAACTTCTTAGGTATATTGTAGTCGTTGAGCATGGTTCTAGCAATCTCAATAAGAGTACGATTCTTTCTCTCAGCAACTCCATTTTGCTATGGAGTTCATGCTGTTGAGAAAGTATGAGACATTCCCTCTGCATCAGTAAAGATCCTAAATTTCTCATTAACAAATTCTCCACCATTGTCACTTCTGATGACTTTGACCTTTAGATCAAGTTGTCTTTGAATTTTGGTAACAAAGAGAATGAATTTATCAACAGCTTCATCCTTAGATGCAAGGAGGAATATCCAGCAGAACCTGGAAAAATCATCTACCAGAACAAAACAATAGTATTTCCCTCCAATAGTCCTAACGTTCACAGGACCAAAATGATCCATGTGAATTAGTTCAAGAGGTTCAGATGTAGACAGAACAGATTTTGCTTTAAAAGAAGTTCTGGTTTGCTTCCCTTGAGCACAGGCATCACAGAAAAATTCTTTAGTTGAGTTGATTTTTGGAAGTCCACGAACCAGATTTATGCTGCTTAATTTGCTCAGGACACTAATACTCACATGGCCAAGCTTCCTGTGCCATGTCATCTGACTATCTTCTTTCACAGAGTGAAGACACATTTCAGTAACATTAGAAATCTTGTTAAAGTTTATGAGATAGATGTTACCTTTTCGATAACCAGTGAAGAGTACTTCCTTAGTACTTATATTTTCAATATAGCAAACAGAACCTTCAAACACCACCCGATTCACATCTCCACACAGCTGACTTATAGATATTAGATTATGTTTAAGCCCTTTAACCAGCATAACTCTTCTGAGAAAAACCTTTTCTTTAACTCCAATATTTCCAATTCCAAGTATGTCACATGTACTATTATCACCAAGAGAAACTGATCCTTGAGTGTAGGTAGTTAAATTTGTGAAGAGAGATTGATTACCAGACATGTGATGAGAGCATCCACTGTCACGAACCCATTCTTCTTCAGAAATATCAGCTTGATAACATACCTGCAGACATAATTGCTATTTGGTTTTTCTAATCCATACCTTATTAGGACAAGCAGTGGTAGCAGTTCTTTTGTTTGTTGTTAGCTTCCTACCACAAAACCTGCTTAGATGACCAATCTGATGACAATTGAAACAGGTTGGAACTGAAGGTTTATGAGGTCTCTGCCAGTAATCCTCTTGTATTATCATCCTGTTTCTATAAAGGAACTTAAGTCGTTCCCTGAACCTCCAGTTATCAATGACCAGATTTCTGATTTTCCTGGTCTGAATATCCCTTCCTTCTTTTAACTCCTTGATTTCACCAGCCAGCTTCTCCTTTTCAGCTTTAATTTTATCATATTCTTGATTGAGAAGATGATACTTGGTGTTTACTCTGGAGAATTCCAGCTGTATTCCTTGAATGGTAGCATCTAGCTCATCATCAATACTTTCATTCATTGTTCTCTTTTCATAATCTGTTTCACAATCAGAATCAGAATAATAATTTTTAACAATTACCTGGTCTGCAACTGGCACAGTGCTGGAAATTTGACCTATAGCCATGAAGGCTCTGACTTCTTCATCACTGTCATCACTTTCATCATCACTACCACTCCATGTAGCTTGCATTGCTTTCTCTCTTCTTAATTGAGGACACTCAGCCTTGACATGTCCCTATTTTCCACATTTAAAACATCCAAGTTGACTTACAGTATTACTGCTACTGCCAGTGCTTCCTTGATCTTTCTTTGATTTCAAAAACTTGTAAGATCCTCTGTCAGAGTTCCTCTCATTTTCTGAATCCCTTGACTTGCTTGGAATGCTAGACTTCTTCTTTTCCCTTCTTAGTCTGAGAAGACGACTGACCTGTCTACTTAAAAGAGCAAGCTCAGACTCATCATAATTCTGAAAATCTTCTTCTACTAGTTCAGATTCAGCTTTTAAGGCAATAGATTTGGTTCTTGCATCATCTGCTTCATCTTCCCTTCTCATAACCTCTTCATGAGTGATGAGAGATCCAATAAGATCATCAATATTGATAGTAGCAAGATTCTTTGATTCTTCAATGGCAGTGATCTTAGGTCTCCACTGCTTTGGTAAAGACCATAAGAGTTTCCTTATGAGATCTTCATTTTCATAGTTCCTACCAAGGCCATCCAGCTTGTTTACAATATTCTGAAATCGGTTGTACATGGCAAGATGGTCTCACCTTGATTCATTTGAAAGAGTTCAAACTCATGTTTGAGCATATTGATTCTTGAGGTCTTGACTGGTGAAGTCCCTTCATAGGTAACTTGAAGCTTATCCCATATTTCTTTAGCAGACTTGCATCCAGAAACTCTGCTAAATTCTTCTGGGCCAAGAGCACAGAACATAATGTTCATAGCTTGAGAATTCAGTTATATTTTTTTAACATCTTCATCAGTCCACTTATCTTCTTTAGTCTTAACCTCAAGGGGCCCTTTGGTGACGATTCTCCATAACCTAGGATTAATTGTCTTGATAAACAGTTCCATTTAATTTTTCCAATACCCATAGTGAGTTCCTTCAAACCTGGGAGGTCGATTTTGAGAAAAACCATCAGCAAGGAACACAGAGTTTTCTTGACTAGTACTCATGATTATGGGTCCTGAAAAACTTAACAATCGAGAGTCAACTCCTGAATCCAGTCACTAACAATCATGTGATTTACTAATCTTAGTGCCTGGCTCTGATACCACGTGAGATAACCCTCTAATCAGCAAGCACTTTTCACAACAGAGATTAGGGACTCTAAGTGAATGAGTGTGCAGCTGAGTTTTGAATGAACTGTAAAAACTTAAAATGAAAAGAACACCAGAAATTTTTAATGTGGTTCGGCAAATAAAGCCTACTCCACGTCCCAAGGGAAGTGATCCCTTGAGAATAATTTGATTCGAATCCACGAATCCGAGAGCCTTGAGCTTGAGAGTTACACCCTTTAGATTTCTCCCCGAAATCTACCCGCTATACTAATTCAGTTCCCCACTGAATAACAAGCTATGTAACTACTCACAACTCTATCTTTGTAACACACTCTTCCTCACAGAACACAAGTGTTGTTTACAAATCCCTGACATACAACAGCCAAGACAGATGGCTTTATAATCATCAGTTGATCGTCAGTACAGGAAATGAACCGAAATCCTCGATGCTGATATGATCTATCTTTCCATAAGACTTAGAAGATTAGTGCAGCTGTAGCATGATCTTCAAATAGTCCAGCTGTTCCAAGGAATGTCCAGCTATAGCATGATCTCCAGCTGTCAGGAAATCCTCAGGCTTTCCTTTTCTGGTTAGGAGATCCTTCTGATTCTGATCAGTCAGAATCGTAACCTGCACAGAGAGGCATACTAACAGAACAACTATAGTGTGTCATGATCAGTCTATCTAAAAGAGATCACAACATCGAATCCCACCAATACCAAAAAACAAATCTGTGAGGGCTTAGGCCTAAAGCGGACAATATCTTGTCAGAAAAGGTTGGATGTTACAATTACACTCCTATTAAAGTTCAGATAGTATTCAGATCTGTGTGTTCTCATCTTCTATTTCTTGTTTCTCTAACAAAAATGCATGATTAGGGTTGATTGTTTGATTTAGTAATTCCTTGATTCAAGTGTTTGTGTCCTGGAGTGTTGCACTTCAATGTTATGCATAGATTCGATCATACTAGCTATGACTTTTTAGGTTTAAAGACCAAAAATCATTTCGTCGAACACCTTGTGCACATTCTACTTACAATGTAAATGGTGACCAATGCCCGTTTGTTAGTGGTTAATGTTGAGTTCTATTTGATTCTATCCAATGATCTTAGGATTCATGTCGATGTTAAAGATCTCATCTGGTTTGTTAGAACTATTTTAGTTCAAAGTTGTGTAATCATGATTAATGTACCAGAAAGGGGAAACTTGATTGACCCTTATTTCTCTCCCATTTCATCCATCTTATGTTTCTTCTTTGAGCACTTTGAATGATTCGTTGTCAAACCCCTACTTCCATGCTCTTTGAGCCCGTGCTTTAGTTAGTCTGTTATAGCTTGAGCCAGCCTTGTCTTTAGATTGTGATTGAGAAGTGTGTGTGTTTTGTTTGTTCCACCAATTTGAACACCTCTCTCAGAACTGATGCTAACGTGGAAAACAGGGTATCAAACAACTATCCCACAAAAGTAGGATAGATCATATTCCACGGGTTTCTTCTAATTATTTACACAAAGAGGTAAGCAAATACTCAGGTTTAAATCAAGTTGTGTGGTGTGAGTTCCAGGACTTCTACACTATTAAGCAAAGCAAAAATAGATTGAATTAAAAGACAGACTGATTGATTAAGGTTGTTTACGAAAGACAGACAAAAGTTTAGACTCGAATCCCCTAAGATTGCAAAGGCATTGGCAATCACAAAACCGACGACTTTGAACCCTAATTCATTCAGTTCTTAGACATCGTCATAGCTCCTTACCCTTAGGTCTAAGTCCGCGAACGTTCGCTCTATCGAACTAACTACCAAGATTAATTAATTGTCTGTGCGTTCACTTCTGCAACAGATAACTAATTGGTGTACCTAATTGATTTTAATGAGCTGGTCTTGAAACGGATTAAGCCTAAACAATTCCTACAAGAGGCATGATTCCATTGAATAGGTTAATTAATTGATTTGAAGTTCTAAAACAAGGTGGCCGTTTACCAAATCTCCTTCTTTTAATAGGAAAGTAATCTAGGTGATCAAGCTAGAAAACCACACAAATTAAGATAAAATCAATTATGAATAAGAAACTAATTGATTTAAAATCTAATTGCCGCCGACCCGTGACCTCTTTAAAGCTTCGGGTCACTTAGGGTTCATCTAATCTAATCTAGAAGAGTTTTAGCTATTCATCTCTAATAAACAAGACTCAAAAATCACAAAAGAATTCATCTCAAAAAGGAAGAACAGAGAGAAAATGTAAAACCTAATTTCGATGACTCCGGGTAATTTCTATCTTGAAAATCTTCAACTCCTAAGCTCCGGGCGTCTTCCTGGACTCCAAAGGATGCTCTAAAACTTCTCCAAGTGGTGGCTCTTCTCCGAAAAATTCAATGTATAGAAATTAGGGTTGAAGGGTTGTTTAAATGGTGATGTGAACCGCTGCAACCGTGGGTAGACGACCCTTAAACACCACAAGTTGATCTACTAGCACTCGTGAAGAACCTATGGAACCGGATGGAAGAGGACTTTGACTCACTAGCTATAAAGGAGCTAGGAACCACAAGTATCAAGTCGAGGGCACCACACCAAGAGATGGATGCTCTTGACGATAAACCTAACCTTTAGTAATGCATCAAGCAAATACTCGAAGGGTTTAGAACAAAGTCTTGAAGGGGGTTTATTGATTGATTAAATTCATAATACAAAAGGGTGGTCGGCGGCCTCATTATATAGGGAGGGAACAAGCTCTACTCCTTATTAACTACTTCCTAATCTAGAATTAAAATAATCTAAATACTAATTAGGACTCTTAAAATACTTAAAATAATCCTACTTATCAAAGAGTAGAAAGGAAAACACAAAACAAGTCAAAAGAAGTCTTGGAACCGAAGTAATAAGCCTAAGTAGGCAAAACCGACAAAATCCGAGCAACATTCATGGTGGATCGGGCAAGTCTTGGGCTGGCTAGGCAGGGATTCTGACTCGGATTAGGCGCTCCCCATACGTCTCAGTCCTAGAGGGACTTAGAAACGTGGTATTCTGGACGTGGCAGCATAGATTCCTAACCCGGATGGGAATCCTTCGCTCGATGGGATTGCATGTATTGACCCAGATCGTGTATGAGCACTACCCTACGTGGCTCCTCCTCCATTTCTTCTCCAAATGCAGCACCGTCTGTTGGAGGTTGATCCTGGGGATTTAGAGTATCCAGGGCCATTGGAATTTACCAAAAGGCCCGAGCCATTTGTTGGCTCCGCCCAGAGCGCTCCTCTATGGCGCCCGGTGCCGGGCCCGGCGCCCAGGGCTGCACCAAGACTTGGCCTTCTTCATTTCTAGCCAAGCCTTTGGCTTTCTGCTCCAGCCAGGTCTTCAGAAATGTTCTCAGAGGATCTCCAATGGCTGGTTCTGGTTCGGGGCTCATGGCATTTGGCTTGGGGCCTAGTTCTTGTATTTGGCCCGATCTTGGCTCGTACCGGGGCCTGTCTTCGGGTGCCAGCCTCTTCTGGTAAGGAATTCCTCTATCCTCTGTTGCCTATACTCCATAAATGCTTCCAGAGGATCCCAGGAGTGCTCATTGCCTCCAGGGCTCATGGGAATTAGGTTAGGGCCTAGTTGAGGCCCTCGGCTCGGGGCTGCACTTGGCCCTAGGCTTGGCCCTTTGCCTGGACCTGGTGCTTTGGCCAACATCAAGGCCTGGCATGGCCTCACACTCATCCTTGCTTTCCTAGCTGATGGTGGAGGCTTGAACCTGTCCTTGGTCACACATCTTGGCCGCATGAAGGAATGGAGAGCTCGGTTGTGAGCTTTCCTTGGTCCTAGACATTTTGTGTATGGCCCTAGGGTTTGGCCCTTGACTGGCGACCCTGGTGGGGTGTAGGAATACCTGTTGGCATTAGGGCAGCTGTGGGGGATCAAATCAAATAGGGTTGAATCTGATCCGTTTCTTTGTTGGATCTAGAAAAGGGCAAGTTCTTGCCGAGAACTTCTTTGAAAACTAATTCAGAAATTCGACACTATTTTTTCCACTTTCTTCACAAGTTCTTGATGAGAACTTGGGAAGTTCTTGGCTAGTTCTTGCTGAGAACTTCTTCATAAACTTCTGAATACTCTCGACGAGAATTTGGATTGATATGTGAGCACATTCTCGGCGAGAACTTGGGAAGTTCTCGCTGAGAACTTCAGTCCCGGGCAGATTTACTTCCTCATTGTTTCGATGATTTCCACTCCGTTTGATCTTTGATTTGATCCCCGTTTGAAGCGCTGGACTCGTGAGAGATTCCTCTACAATATGGTAAACCGGAGGCTAAAAATACTCAAAACCAAGGTAAAAATAGCCAATAAATGGACATTGTACGCACTTGGAGCCGAGAATCAGATAGTTGACACATTTAGACCAAATACTCATCATAATTGCATTAATGGGTATGAAATGTAGTTTAATATGAGAAGATAATCACTATAAATCTAGTATCATCAACTGAGTAAGCCAAACCTAGAGACCCTCAAGAAATACAACCCTAGCCAAAAGCCAGGTATCTTTAGTCACACTTTCTGCAATGATCAAATTATCCAAAGCACAGGTCTGAGCAACCATAAGATTAGTCTAAGCAACATTAACTCTAGCCTTAATATCCGAAAGGTTCTCCTAGTTGAAAGCCTTTGTAGGGGTGGCAATCAGTTTTTGGTTAATCCGGGTTGACCGAACCCGAACCGGTCAACTACGGTTATCGGTTAGCCAAAAATTGGTAGCTGTATCAGTTCTGGTGTCTGCTTTTGGCTAGATTCGGGTAAACGGTTATTGTGGTTAATTATTTGGTTAACCGACACAAACCGATTTTAAGTGGTACACTTAAATTCCAGAATTTATGATTTTATGTTAAAGTTATTATGGTTACGTTTTACCACTTGGATGGTTGAGAACATTATTGTATTGTTATTTTTTAATGAAAAAGCACAAAACCCCTAAAAATGTAATACCCTAAATAAATAGTTTGAACATTATTGCTGATTTTGCTGCTAAGTTTCACGTTGTGCTAATTTTTCTACTAAGTGCAAATAACATTTGGCTACAATAAATCCGGGCTACAATTTTGGAGTTGTACCATTAAATCTGACTAGTTGCAGATTTTGGGATAGCCGCATGGATTCAAATAACAATTGGCTACAATAACTGTGCATGTCATAGCAAAAGTGGTTACGATTATGGTTACCTGGTTCTAACCGTAACCGGATAAATACCGATTATGGTTACCCGGTTCACTAGTTAGGTTACGATTCCGATTCATGTTTTGGCCTAAAAGTGGTTACGGGCCGATTAACCGGTTACAGTTACAGTTAACCGGTTACGGTTAACCGCTAACTGACCATTTTCCACCCCTAATTTTTTGTCCATCACCAATTCACCCCGCACCTCCATATCCTACAAAAATGGAGAGTGGTCATATATGAGTGTAATAAAATTAGAATATTTTGTAATTCATTCCTTCACATGATTTAACTTACCTACACACCTTTCGCACATGCCACCCTGAATCCATTGATAAGCGACTATGGGTGATCTTGAATGTCATGTTTATCCTTCGGACTTATTCCAAGACTCTCTCCTATTTTAGAAACCGATAAAACCTTGTTATTCTAAACATCCAAACACTCTCCAACCACAAAATGAATCGCTTGAGGCTGGACCAACTCTCGGCAATTTCAAGCCATGACGATCATGATAGTGAGCAGACAGGTGGTCATTGACCTGTTTGAACCATATTTAATTTCTGGATCATGGCTATCCTTCTTAGGTGACTTGCTTGATTTCTCCCTTTTCTATATGTGTCTTTCTGTTCCTCCTAAATATTAGAAATGGACTCTTCACCCTCGATAATAACTTCCTCAAACTCAACTAACAATAAATTGGCCATTATGTTAGCTCTAAAATTTCCTGAAAGCCTCGACACTCCTTGTAGAACAAAATTACCCTCTTGTATCACTCGTCAATTACGTTGTGTACCCTCCCCACTAGCTTGCCTCTCTCTCATTCTGTCATTGCCTCATCATTCCCCACTTGGGCCCTCTATTCGAATCAACCAATTTTATCTCCATCACGAGCTCTAACTCATTTTAGTGGTGCCCACATAGTCTCGTCCTACAACCACACAATGTTGTCTGTCGAGACCTAGAACATCACTTCACAATACCTATTAATATGGCTAATTTTGTGATTGTAAAAAAATTTAGGTGATTTCTCATACTTAAACTTATATGTTATGTTCTTGCAACCCTCTTTGATAATCTTTTCCTCCCTCTTCAGTGGATGAAGAATATTAAATCAGTTTCTTCCTTTGCTGTTTTGGTTTTGCTGGGTTTTGTCCTTTTATTTTGTCAGTTCTATGCCTCATGTTTTGAGGGCAGTTTGTAAGAATGTTGGAAGGTGTTGAGTTTTAATAAGATGAAAGTTAGTTATCAAAAAAAATCCATCTTATTACTATTGTCATTGTTTGCAGAGTTCGATGTTGATGAAAGTGTGTAGTATGTATTATAAGCAGAGACTCTCAAGATAGGGAAGTCGAAACCAGGTTAAAAATATTATAAGCATACTAAAGAGAAATTGAAAAAAAAACAAAGGTCACTTCCTTGTAGAAAAACAAACACTACAACATAACTTAACTACAAAGGCACACCGTATTTGCCTCTAAAGGGGTTTTTTTGCCTCTATACAGTTGTACAGGCAAATAGCTTAAGTGTCATTAACGTTGTTGCGGCTAAAGGTTTTTAGAGGCAAATATAGTGGCACATGTTATCTGTCACTAATGGAAGAATTAGTGGCAGGTATAATGATTGGTAACTGCGCATATATATATATATATATATATATATATATAATATATATATATAATATATATATAATGCTTTTAAAAAAGAATTTATTTCTACTATGATATTTTCTTCTATTGGACGTTGAAGGAAATGTGCTAAGTTCTTAGTTCTTACCCTTGGTTCAGGAGTACTTATTGATGTTTTTTATGCAGTTTTAAAATATGAATTATAAAACTCAATGATGTAGAGAAACTATTCCAAGAAAAAAAATATCAAATGGAAAAAAACGCAAATTTTTTCATACTCATTATTAGAAAAGAAAATCGTTAGCTTTTATTATATATAATTAATTACATAGTATATAACATTGATCTATACAAAATAGTACAGAGTTTACAAGTTATCTACGTTTACAAATTTTAATCATTCAACATATAGAAATAGATAAATTATCTGCCTCTAAGCTAATCATACAACCGATAGAGGGGCAATCATAAATTATCTGCCTCTAAAAGTTTTAATCATACAACCGATAGAGGCAGTTCTAAGTTATTTGCCTCTAAAATATTTTTTTTGTATAACTTATAAAGGGGCATAATATTCATTTTGGTCATTAACGTATAGGGGTTGTAACGCATTGGTCATTAAACTTTCATTTAAAAAAAAAACTACTTGTCATTAACCTATAGTGTTTGTACATTTTGGTCATTCCATCATCTCTTCATCCAAATTTTCTATTAAGTGTTGATATCATCATGCCAACTCAGTTTCCACATCACTTAGTGTCAGACACTACAAGAAAATGGAATATTTGTCATAGTTTTTTAGTCACAGATTTTGTAACTGTGACTAATTTCTCACGGTTTATAATTAGTCATGGTTTGTATGTAAACCATGACAAATTAGTCACAGTTCATTTAAACCGTGAATAATTTTGCACTTCCTTCCACGTTGAGCCTTCCTCAATTTCCGCTCGCTTCCGCTAATCTCTTCTCCTTCTTCCCTCTTTCTTTTTCCTCTTATCTTCTTCTCTTCTTCTCATGCTCTTCCCCTTCCCTTCCAGATTCTCCCTCCTTAACTTCTTTACCGCCACCAAAACATTATCCTCCGCCAACACTCCATTGAACAACATCCTGAACCCTCCCTGAACGAGCTTCTTCAAATCCTTTAGCTCGAACTCCCTCGACATCTCTAACAGACTCTTTAACGCTCCTGTCAACTTCATATTCGCCTCCGCCTTCTTCTTCGTCTACAGCACGCCACCGCTGCAACTCCGATGAGAAGAAGCACAAGCACCGCCACTCCTACTCTTACTCTGATCTTAACGCCGACACCGCCAGATCCACCTCCAATGGATCTCGTCTCCTCTAGATCGAGATCCTTCGCAATCGCGCTATTAACGATTCCTTTTAGATCTAGATCCTCCACCTAGAGAATTGCACGGTTAGGCTTAGCGGTGTCGTTCTCCATCATGTATACCTGCAGCGTCTTCCGGCGACCATCATATTGGACCCAGACGACATAGAACGTGGTGGCGGCGGGAGCCATCTGAATCCCATGCTCTATGAGCGAGGCGGTTTTCACGGGCCTCACGCTATGACCAAAAGGGCGACCTAATAAATCTAAGTGGCCATTTTGTTGTCTATTGACCAAACCAAGATTATGAGAAGTTAAGTGATCAAGTTGCATAGTTGGAAAAGTTGAGGGGTTGCTGCTGAAATTCGTGGGACAGAGTAGGATTATAACTCATTTGGTCATTAATACAACTAGACATTTAAAAATGGATTGACTGATTTGTATAACGGAATGAGTTTAATTGGGACATTTTGTTACCTTTCTAAGTTTATGGATCAATTTGTATAACAAAATGAGTTTAATTGGAACATCTTGTTAACTTTCTAAGTTTATGGATCAGCTTGTATTAACGGAAGAAGTTGAGGGTCTAGTTCTATAATTGAGAAATTGACAATTTGGGTCGCTAAAATTTGTTCATCTTCCCCTCCTACCAATCGAACTCTCCTTCCGCAAGAAGATATGGCCATTGATCTATGCAAAGGAAATGACAAACAAAATCTTGTCAAACAGAAGCCTGTCAAATCATATCAAACAAGCCATTGTTTCCTCCTCGTCTGTATTTTTTTATCGTTACTTCTTGAGCTAAAATAATTGTGAATATTAGGCACAATTCTTGCATTCGACAACAATATAGCAACAAGCACATATCAATTCATCCACAATCCAACACAAAGCAACCAAAAATTCTCTACAAATTCCCAAAACCCCCCACCTAGTTCTTCCCCATCAAAGCTCAGAACTCCATAACGTTAACCCAGATCTCACCCTCCAAAATCAAAATCCAACTGATTCAAACTTACCCAGATCTCACTCTACAAATTCAAAATCATTTTTTTCCTAAATTGACAATATATTAACAAAGAATGAAAGAAACCAAAAGCATCGCTACAAAAGATCAGGATGGAGGCACCTAAAAATTGAAACCCACCTAAAATAGGGACAACAATTGAAACAGATGCCAAGACCCACACTCTCCAAACCCTCCCTTTGTACACCAAAAAAATCGTTAACAGGAAGAACACCATATCAGCTGTCCACCCTACTTCTAAAATTCTGAGATCCATAACAATAAGCCCAAGATCCACAATCTAAGATTTACAAATAAGGTAGATCCGCAACCAGTGGTTATTCCAAAACTATCGTAGAGGGCGGCGACAACGGCAGCTTCGACGGATTCCCTAGACCGGAACGTGATGTATCCGACGCCGTCGATTCAAATGCGCGATGGGGTCTGATGGTGGTGGTTTGGCGTTTGATGCGGCGATGAGGATGGAGGGGGTGCGGCGGTGGTGGCTGGACGTGCGGCGTGACAACGAAGGAGTAGAGGACTTGCGATGGCGGTTGCTTCCACAAATTGAGAGAGTTGTTTTTTTGGTTTATTGTATTTTTTGAGGGTTTAATAGGGAGAGACCAAACATTGATGTCCCTTCTACTCTATGGTTGATCTCTCTAAGGGATGAGCCGTCTCAGCGGCATGTTGTCGTAGCCATTGGCTGTCTTTGGCCAACGTGGAAGCTACGTAATGATATTGTGTTTAGTAATTGCCAATTGGAAATTGGAGGGATGGAGAGGGAACTTGCGCTTTGGGAGAGTAGTAGATCCCCAACGCGGCTATCAATCCTAGACCCAGTGACAACAATGAGGTACGTGGTCCACTGCCAACAAATGGTCGAAAGGTCATTCTATGTGATGGTTCTTTTTAAAAGGATATCGAGAAGGTAGGTTTAGGAATCATTATGCTTGACTCCGAAGGTCACAAGATCGATGGGACGGCATGATCTTTCTTTTGCAGGACTCCTAATTTTGCTTAGTCTTACACCTTATGACGTGCCAATAACCAACCAAGAAGGTACGATTACTAACACTCAAGGTTGTATTCCACGAGGGCTCTCTCAAAGACTAATACTCACACTCCTTGTAGACGGTCTAGACATTTAGAAAGAGTTTTGGTTTGATAAAATGATTCGGAAACATAAACAAAACTAAACGAGAGAGTAAAACGGTTCAATCAAAGATAAAGGGAGTTCACTTGGAGGATAGTTTCATCATGCTCAAGAGGACTAAATGAACAAACACACCAATCAAGACCGAGTTTGCATTCGGATGACCACGCACTTCACTTCTATAGACTCGATACACTTTCGTAGCACCAAATCCCTATCCTAATACCACTAAACTTAGGCTCTCGCTCTCAAGCTAAGTGCAAAAGGTTGCATTCTAGGTGTTTGATGAAATGCCAAAACACAAAACCCTCTCCTAGAACTCCATGACCACAAGGCTAGGCACAACACTTTCAAATCAATTCCCTAACACTAGGAGATTCACCAAATAGCCTTTCGATACTTAAATGAATGAAAATCCGCATGCACACCAAGTGTTCGATAAAATGTCCAAGCGAGAATTCATGTGAAAATGGTTGAAATAAGATGATCTAATCTCTTAGAACACACTCACTTCAATCCCTAGACCTACAATCCATGCAATCCAAGCACTTTCATGCATCAAATCACATTGAATAAACCAAATCCAACAAACATGGCATAAAATGGCAATAAGAACAAGTCTAGGAATCATCCTCATACAACCAAGATTAATCATGGTAAGTCTATACAATCATGCCTCTATTCTAGCATAACTAATCTACCCATCCAAGATGAACCCTAGGAACTTTGCCACACATGGCCAAGGGAGTAAAGAGAAGAGAAAGAAGATTGGTCACCAAGAGCACCATTGATGGATCCTTGTGATGATCTTCAATTCTCCACTTGTAAGCACTTCTCCCAAGGTTTGTTGACTTCAATTGCACCAGAAATGTCTATTAGGGTTGATGGGTGGTGATTGATCGAATGTGGAATGGAAATGTCGAAGGTCTCCGTCGATGATTGATCTCTAAAGAATGAATCAGCTGCTTATAAAAGATTTGCCGGAAAAGAGCCTAGTTCTCGGCAAGAAGTTCTCGCCGAGAACTTCTTTGTAAAGCAGTTGAGGAATCTCGACGAGAATTTGCATTCAATCCTTCATAGGTTCTCGGCGAGAACATTGAAGTTCTCGCCGAGAACTTCTTCATGAACTTCAGCAAAGTTGTGACAAGACTTCTATTTAAATTCTTCATAGATTCTCGCCGAGAACTTCTTCATAAATGTTGTTGGCAGAATTTTGCATTAATTAATCTCGAACTTGCAATGGCCCTATCTCCCTCGTCTGAACTCCAATTAAGCTCCCATTTGATCCTAAGGACTCCTTATCACCTCTACTATAATTCCACGGCCTAAAAATACACAAACACGACTCCAATAGACATAGAATTGGTCCACAAGTGGCCCTCGGGCAAAAAAAGTGCAAATTGTGTAAAATGACTCTAAAAGCATACAAACCATGGTACACCGAGATCAAATACGGGAATTTCTTAGATCAATCATAGGCTCAAAATACATGAAATAATATCACATCAAACTCCCCTATGACTAAGCTTTTTCTTGTCCTCAAGCAACTGAACTAGAACACACCCAGGTTCACAAATGACAAGATCGATCAAATTGAGATTCAAGCCTTCACAATGAATATTAAACTAATACACCTCGAACATTAAACCTAACATGCATACATATCAGCCAAGCAACCTGGTTCCACTAATTCTTTGCACACAGACAATGAGTAATCATCCCTCGAATGGATGAAGGGATGTATGATGATGATGGCTTTGGTGCGGTGTAGCAATCGACTAACTTCCCTCGAATTAGGACCTATGGATTCCTATCGTCTAACCAGACACGGGTGGAATAGTGTACGCTCGTCCTATGATACCCTCAAGCAACCTAGCACTTTTATTTATTTATTTTCTCAACTTTTTTTATTTTTCTTCTTTTTTCTACATTTATTTGAAACTTTCGTTCTTCCATATGTAGGGAGAAGAACATTTTGAAACTAACTTCCACTTTGACTTGGAACTTTATTTGACTTTTTCTTGAATTTTTTATTTTTTTCTTTTTTTTTCTTTTATTGCTAATTTTTTAAGTTGCTAGAGGGGTTTACTCGTCTGGACATAATAGCTAAGACCACCGGTTTACTAGCTATAGGCAAGTCACCACAGACCGACTTTTGGTATGCTAATATCAAACTACTACCACAGAGAATCAACGAGGTGATGAAAAACATGGGAATTGGTTGTAATGTATTAGCGAACCGAAAGAAAGGCCAAGCACAAGGGTTTACACCTAGGGGATTTATCGTTGGGTTGGCTTCTGGTTTAGTAGCAATTTCTAGGTGCCTCTATCATCTTAGGACTCGTGTTATCGTGTGGTCTCGAATAGGTCTCATGCAAATTCTAACTCATTCAAGGTACGAGAAAGCCACTAAAAAAGAATTGAAATTGCAAGTTATGTGCAATGGATCAAAAGCTTACAATTGGTTGCTAGTCGGGTTCGATCATTTTCATGCATTTCAAGGTGACACTACAAACGTGATTTCAATTTCTTTCTGACCAAGTTATTTAACATCAATGCATGCAGGTAGGTTACAGGTTCTAAGTTAAGGAATCTAAACATCATTGTGAAACATTGAAGTCAACTTAACATCAAGATTCAAGAACCGAGTAATTCTATGCTAGAGGAATTGGAATGCACCACGAAATCACAGAAATTCAAACAAGATCATGCCATCCACTATCATAGCACAAGATTCTACTTCTACCGGCAAACAATCATACCAAACCTCAAATTCCCCCTACGACTAGAACGAGCATTGCCCTCAGTGGTCAAGAGAGAGAGAGAGAGTAAGGTAGAACGAGAATACTGCGCGGTGAAGAACAACATAAGAGGCAAGAGCGGTGAATGAGCCACATGAAGATCATTTGTGAAGAGTGATTCTCAAGTGCTTGCCAAGCATTATTCAAAGAGCTAAAAGAACACAAAAACACCAAAGTTCAAAAAGCAAATAAAAGCGATAAAGGAAAGATAGCATGGGGTGCCTCCCATGGAGCGCTTCTTTAACGTCTCTAGCTAGACGATACATGTGTTATGCTATCCAACTTAGCACCTCATTGAAGTCCATTAGTTTCTTCCAAGATGAGAATATAGTGCCTAGTAACACCTTCAGTGAATGTAAACTAGCCAATGAACAATGCTTGAATACCCTTTGTTACCTTGAAATGGCTTCCTACCCTTGAATTTAGAAACTTGATGTAGGAAGAGGTGGTATGGTTGGGCATGACAATTGATCTTCATTACCTCCAAGTCGAAAATGTCACTCATGGAGTCCTTCGAGTCAAGTAGATGAGGCTCCACTCTCATGACTTCTTTAGGAGGGGTCGAGAAGCATGTGTCCTTAGTCTCTTGGCACATGTACTTCATGATCAAGCAAGAAGTTTGAAGAGTACTCTTAGTTTTGGATGGTGGCACCACAACTATAGGGTGATGTTGCATACTCAAGTGCTCCACTCTAGGTGCAACCTCTTCTTGAAGAGTATTCAAATCATATCTCACCACCTCTAAAGGGTCATCAACTTCAAATCTCCTTGATTCTTCTATCCATGCACCATAGTCGTTTCGTGTGTCCTTAGGAAGAATATGTTCTTTAATCTCCTCCACTACCAAACATTCTTCCGTATCAATCACTTCCGACTCACAAGTATCATCCTCATCACCATATGCATGCTCCAAATTATCGGGATACTTTCATTTTCTAGAACTTCCTTGATGAGCTCCACACTTTGAGCTATGCGATTAACCCGAACTGTATTATCTTTCGCAATTTTCAAGATCTCCTCTATCATGGAAAGAGGTGGAGAATGTTACTCATGGCTTATGAACCCCTCTTGAGAATACTCCGGCAAGATTTGATGGTAGAGTGGAGGTGGAGAAGGACATTTCTCGTTCCAAATTTGTGTTGAAGTTTGTTCATCTTTACCCCACCATTGGCGATCTCCCTCAAAAGTCTCTTGGTAGTAGTTTGATGATGTTTAATGATCATAGTATGGGTTGGAAGAAGGATTCCAATCTTGATAAGTACCATCACCATGATTTCCATGCCACGTGTTCATCCCACTAGGAATCTCGCTCAAGGCCTTAAAGTCTTGCTTGGAGGCGAGTGAGTCACCTCATGCACTAACACAAGGTACCTACACACAAGCACAACAAGAACACCAAAGTAACACGACAATGTTGAATAACAAAATCAAGCAAACAAGTAACAAGGAAGCAAAACTAAATTGGAAGGAAGTGAATAGAACGGTCCACTACTAAATGCTTTCTTAGGATTGAGAAAGTCCCCGGCAACGCTCCAAAAAATTGACGTGCCAATAACCAACCAATAAGGTAGGATTACTAACACTCAAGGTTGTATTCCACGAGGGCTCTCTCAAATATTAATACTCACACTCCTTGTAGACGGTCCAGACATTTAGAAAAAGTTTTTGTTTGATAAAATGATTCGAAAACATAAACAAAACTAAACGAGAGAGTAAAATGGTTCAATCAAAGACAAAGGGAGTTCACTTGGAGGATAGTTTCATCATGCTCAAGAGGACTAAATGAACTAAACACACCAATCAAGACCGAGTTTGCATTCGGATGACCACGCACTTCACTTCTATAGACTCGATACACTTTCGTAGCACCAAATCCCTATCCTAATACCACTAAACTTAGGCTCTCGCTCTCAAGCTAAGTGCAAAAGGTTGCATTCTAGGTGTTTGATGAAATGCCAAAACACAAAACCCTCTCCTAGAACTCCATGACCACAAGGCTAGGCACAACACTTTCAAATCAATGCCCTAACACTAGGAGATTCACCAAATAGCCTTTCGATACTTAAATGAATGAAAATCCGCATGCACACCAAGTGTTCGATAAAATGTCCAAGCGAGAATTCATGTGAAAATGGTTGAAATAAGATGATCTAATCTCTTAGAACACACTCACTTCAAACCCTAGACCTACAATCCATGCAATCCAAGCACTTTCATGCATCAAATCACATTGAATAAACCAAATCCAACAAACATGGCATAAAATGGCAATAAGAACAAGTCTAGGAATCATCCTCATACAACCAAGATTAATCATGGTAAGTCTATACAATCATGCCTCTATTCTAGCATAACTAATCTACCCATCCAAGATGAACCCTAGGAACTTTGCCACACTTGGCCAAGGGAGTAAAGAGAAGAGAAAGAAGATTGGTCACCAAGAGCACCATTGATGGATCCTTGTGATGATCTTCAATTCTCCACTTGTAAGCACTTCTCCCAAGGTTTGTTGACTTCAATTGCACCAGAAATGTCTATTAGGGTTGATGGGTGGTGATTGATCGAATGTGGAATGGAAATGTCGAAGGTCTCCGTCGATGATTGATCTCTAAAGAATGAATCAGCTGCTTATAAAAGATTTGCCGGAAAAGAGCCTAGTTCTCGGCAAGAAGTTCTCGCCGAGAACTTCTTTGTAAAGCAGTTGAGGAATCTCGACCAGAATTTGCATTCAATCCTTCATAGGTTCTCGGCGAGAACATTGAAGTTCTCCCGAGAACTTCTTCATGAACTTCAGCAAAGTTGTGACAAGACTTCTATTTAAATTCTTCATAGATTCTCGCCGAGAACTTCTTCATAAATGTTGTTGGCAGAATTTTGCATTAATTAATCTCGAACTTGCAATGGCCCTATCTCCCTCGTCTGAACTCCAATTAAGCTCCCATTTGATCCTAAGGACTCCTTATCACCTCTACTATAATTCCACGGCCTAAAAATACACAAACACGACTCCAATAGACATAGAATTGGTCCACAAGTGGCCCTCGGCAAAAAAAGTGCAAATTGTGTAAAATGACTCTAAAAGCATACAAACCATGGTACACCGAGATCAAATACGGGAATTTCTTAGATCAATCATAGGCTCAAAATACATGAAATAATATCACATCAAACTCCCCTATGACTAAGCTTTTTCTTGTCCTCAAGCAACTGAACTAGAACACACCCAGGTTCACAAATGACAAGATCGATCAAATTGAGATTCAAGCCTTCACAATGAATATTAAACTAATACACCTCGAACATTAAACCTAACATGCATACATATCAGCCAAGCAACCTGGTTCCACTAATTCTTTGCACACAGACAATGAGTAATCATCCCTCGAATGGATGAAGGGATGTATGATGATGATGGCTTTGGTGCGGTGTAGCAATCGACTAACTTCCCTCGAATTAGGACCTATGGATTCCTATCGTCTAACCAGACACGGGTGGAATAGTGTACGCTCGTCCTATGATACCCTCAAGCAACCTAGCACTTTTATTTATTTATTTTCTCGACTTTTTTTATTTTCTTCTTTTTTTCTACATTTATTTGAAACTTTCGTTCTTCCATATGTAGGGAGAAGAACATTTTGAAACTAACTTCCACTTTGACTTGGAACTTTATTTGACTTTTTCTTTGAATTTTTTATTTTTTTCTATTTTTTTTCTTTTATTGCTAATTTTTTAAGTTGCTAGAGGGGTTTACTCGTCTGGACATAATAGCTAAGACCACCGGTTTACTAGCTATAGGCAAGTCACCACAGACCGACTTTTGGTATGCTAATATCAAACTACTACCACAGAGAATCAACGAGGTGATGAAAAACATGGGAATTGGTTGTAATGTATTAGCGAACCGAAAGAAAGGCCAAGCACAAGGGTTTACACCTAGGGGATTTATCGTTGGGTTGGCTTCTGGTTTAGTAGCAATTTCTAGGTGCCTCTATCATCTTAGGACTCGTGTTATCGTGTGGTCTCGAATAGGTCTCATGCAAATTCTAACTCATTCAAGGTACGAGAAAGCCACTAAAAAAGAATTGAAATTGCAAGTTATGTGCAATGGATCAAAAGCTTACAATTGGTTGCTAGTCGGGTTCGATCATTTTCATGCATTTCAAGGTGACACTACAAACGTGATTTCAATTTCTTTCTGACCAAGTTATTTAACATCAATGCATGCAGGTAGGTTACAGGTTCTAAGTTAAGGAATCTAAACATCATTGTGAAACATTGAAGTCAACTTAACATCAAGAGTCAAGAACCGAGTAATTCTATGCTAGAGGAATTGGAATGCACCACGAAATCACAGAAATTCAAACAAGATCATGCCATCCACTATCATAGCACAAGATTCTACTTCTACCGGCAAACAATCATACCAAACCTCAAATTACCCCTACGACTAGAACGAGCATTGCCCTCAGTGGTCAAGAGAGAGAGAGAGAGTAAGGTAGAACGAGAATACTGCGCGGTGAAGAACAACATAAGAGGCAAGAGCGGTGAATGAGCCACATGAAGATCATTTGTGAAGAGTGATTCTCAAGTGCTTGCCAAGCATTATTCAAAGAGCTAAAAGAACACAAAAACACCAAAGTTCAAAAAGCAAATAAAAGCGATAAAGGAAAGATAGCATGGGGTGCCTCCCATGGAGCGCTTCTTTAACGTCTCTAGCTAGACGATACATGTGTTATGCTATCCAACTTAGCACCTCATTGAAGTCCATTAGTTTCTTCCAAGATGAGAATATAGTGCCTAGTAACACCTTCAGTGAATGGTAAACTAGCCAATGAACAATGCTTGAATACCCTTTGTTACCTTGAAATGGCTTCCTACCCTTGAATTTAGAAACTTGATGTAGGAAGAGGTGGTATGGTTGGGCATGACAATTGATCTTCATTACCTCCAAGTCGAAAATGTCACTCATGGAGTCCTTCGAGTCAAGTAGATGAGGCTCCACTCTCATGACTTCTTTAGGAGGGGTCGAGAAGCATGTGTCCTTAGTCTCTTGGCACAAGTACTTCATGATCAAGCAAGAAGTTTGAAGAGTACTCTTAGTTTTGGATGGTGGCACCACAACTATAGGGTGATGTTGCATACTCAAGTGCTCCACTCTAGGTGCAACCTCTTCTTGAAGAGTATTCAAATCATATCTCACCACCTCTAAAGGGTCATCAACTTCAAATCTCCTTGATTCTTCTATCCATGCACCATAGTCGTTTCGTGTGTCCTTAGGAAGAATATGTTCTTTAATCTCCTCCACTACCAAACATTCTTCCGTATCAATCACTTCCGACTCACAAGTATCATCCTCATCACCATATACATGCTCCAAATTATCGGGATGACTTTCATTTTCTAGAACTTCCTTGATGAGCTCCACACTTTGAGCTATGCGATTAACCCGAACCGTATTATCTTTCGCAATTTTCAAGATCTCCTCTATCATGGAAAGAGGTGGAGAATGTTACTCATGGCTTATGAACCCCACTTGAGAATACTCTGGCAAGATTTGATGGTAGAGTGGAGGTGGAGAAGGACATTTCTCGTTCCAAATTTGTGTTGAAGTTTGTTCATCTTTACCCCACCATTGGCGATCTCCCTCAAAAGTCTCTTGGTAGTAGTTTGATGATGTTTAATGATCATAGTATGGGTTGGAAGAAGGATTCCAATCTTGATAAGTACCATCACCATGATTTCCATGCCACGTGTTCATCCCACTAGGAATCTTGCTCAAGGCCTTAAAGTCTTGCTTGGAGGCGAGTGAGTCACCTCATGCACTAACACAAGGTACCTACACACAAGCACAACAAGAACACCAAAGTAACACGACAATGTTGAATAACAAAATCAAGCAAACAAGTAACAAGGAAGCAAAACTAAATTGGAAGGAAGTGAATAGAATGGTCCACTACTAAATGCTTTCTTAGGATTGAGAAAGTCCCCGGCAACGGCTCCAAAAAATTGACGTGCCAATTACCAACCAATAAGGTAGGATTACTAACACTCAAGGTTGTATTCCACGAGGGCTCTCTCAAATATTAATACTCACACTCCTTGTAGACGGTCCAGACATTTAGAAAAAGTTTTTGTTTGATAAAATGATTCGGAAACATAAACAAAACTAAACGAGAGAGTAAAACGGTTCAATCAAAGACAAAGGGAGTTCACTTGGAGGATAGTTTCATCATGCTCAAGAGGACTAAATGAACAAACACACCAATCAAGACCGAGTTTGCATTCGGATGACCACGCACTTCACTTCTATAGACTCGATACACTTTCGTAGCACCAAATCCCTATCCTAATACCACTAAACTTAGGCTCTCGCTCTCAAGCTAAGTGCAAAAGGTTGCATTCTAGGTGTTTGATGAAATGCCAAAACACAAAACCCTCTCCTAGAACTCCATGACCACAAGGCTAGGCACAACACTTTCAAATCAATGCCCTAACACTAGGAGATTCACCAAATAGCCTTTCGATACTTAAATGAATGAAAATCCGCATGCACACCAAGTGTTCGATAAAATGTCCAAGCGAGAATTCATGTGAAAATGGTTGAAATAAGATGATCTAATCTCTTAGAACACACTCACTTCAAACCCTAGACCTACAATCCATGCAATCCAAGCACTTTCATGCATCAAATCACATTGAATAAACCAAATCCAACAAACATGGCATAAAATGGCAAGAAGAACAAGTCTAGGAATCATCCTCATACAACCAAGATCAATCATGGCAAGTCTATACAATCATGCCTCTATCCTAGCATAACTAATCTACCCATCCAAGATGAACCCTAGGAACTTTGCCACACATGGCCAAGGGAGTAAAGAGAAGAGAAAGAAGATTCGTCACCAAGAGCACCATTGATGGATCCTTGTGATGATCTTCATTTCTCCACTTGTAAGCACTTCTCCCAAGGTTTGTTGACTTCAATCCAAGCTCCAATGACTTCAATTTGCACCAGAAATGTCTATTAGGGTTGATGGGTGGTCATTGATAGAATGTGGAATGGAAGTGTCGAAGGTCTCTGTCGATGATTGATCTCCAAAGAATGAATCGGCTGCTTATAAAGGATTTTCCGGAAAAGAGCCTAGTTCTCGGCAAAAACTCTGATGTTCTCGGAGAGAACTCTGAAGTTCTCGTCGAGAACTTCTTTGTAAAGTAGTTGAGGAATCTCGACAAGAATTGGCATTCAATCCTTCATAGGTTCTCAGTGAGAATATTGAAGTTCTCACCGAAAACTTCTTCATGAACTTCACCAAAGTTGTGACAAGACTTCTGATTAAATTCTTCATAGATTCTCGGCGAAACTTGTAAGTTCTCGCCGAGAACTTCGTCATAAATGTTGCTAGCAGAATTTTGCATTAATCTCGAACTTGCAATGGCCCTATCTCCCTCGTCTGAACTCTGATTAAGCTCACGTTTGATCCTGAAGACTCCTTGTCACCTCTACTATCATGCCATGGCCTGAAAATACACAAACACGACTCCAATAGAAATAGATTTGGTCCACAAGTGGCCCTTGGGCAACAAAAGTGCAAATTGTGTAAAATGACTCTAAAAGCATACAAACCATGGCACAACGAGATCAAATACGGGAATTTCTTAGATCAATCGTAGGCTCAAAATACATATAATAATATCACATCACCTTACTTGTTGTTGTTCGAATGGAAAGTAGAGAGGAGCCTATTGTCATCAAGTCGGACTGTCCCGAGGTGATCAATACACTTTCCGACCCTCGCTCTGAATGGCCTTGGTAATACGCTGCTATATTGCCGATATCAAGCACATTACCCAACACTTGCCGACAATCTCTGTAACACCCATCCCGAATTGTTCGGGTCGAACCCATTGGTTAGACCGGGAATTAGGTGTCGCGGTTAAATACAAATGTAAACCAAGCAAAAATTACTAGTAAAGCACAATAAAAGAATATAAAATAACACCAAGTGGAAGCTTCCATAATTCAAAACCAAAACCAAAATACAATTTCAACTTCAAAATTCATTACTCAACATAAATGGTTCCAAAATTCCCAAAACGTCAACTAAATAAAATATAAAACCATCTTCTAAGTCCTCAGTCATCGTCCTTCGGCCATCTATTACATCCAAGCTCCAACTGCCAACAACTGCTGCTCCAAGCTCGGCTCACCAACTACTTCAAACTGAATAGAAAGACTGGAGGGGGATCAGTTTCATAATGAAACCGAGTGAACCCATTGGGCCCAACTATGCTCTGACCTAACCTTAGGGGTCTCCCAACCCCTCAACAACTCAATTACAAGGAGAGATTACTCCTTACGTCTAACTGATTATCAACCTTAGTAATATTGCTAGGTGATCAACCACAAGTCTCTACCTTATCATGTTCATCATCTCATCAACCATCATACGAATAATTCACAATAACAATTCACTAGTTCATAATTATCATTCCTAAAACAGTCTCGGTTATCAAACAAGTGCAGTTCTCTACGCCAGCATTCTCATGAGTTACATACATAATAGCACATGTCACTAATTGCATATCACAACAACAACAATCATCACATATCACCAAGTCACCAATAATCAGACAATGCAACCAATTCACCAAGTCACCATCATCAATTCACACCATTTCAACTACTATTGCATTACACTCACAACCACAATACAATAAACATTACTTTTATGTGTGTTTAATTAGGCGCCAAGGAGTTTATCCTACACCACCACCCAGTCACCAACCGATCCAGGCACATCCTCACCAGATCCTTCCTCGAAGGGGTATACCATCAAACGCATCCATATAGGATCCTTCCACAAAGGAGTATGCCATCAGACACATACACACTGGATCCTTCCACGATGGAGTATACTTTACAAACCATGAACTCGTATCATGGTGATCCACCCTAGTGGATCGGACTCAATCACATTACAACATCACATGTGGGGGGGCAGTGTAGGCTTCTTCCGGTTCTACCAATCTAACTCCATTTATGACAACCACATCAGTTTTTACGCATGAACAATACAATTCCATTCAACCAATTCCACTTCACAATTCCATGTCAGAATTCCACTTCACATTCATTGTCGCAATTCGACATTACAGTTCCATATCACAGACTTATTATGGGTGGACTGCTAGCCTCACCGACCACCTCACCTGTAATAGTAAAGTTGAAGGGGTGATGATGTCGCAAGATCTAGGCCCACCCTTCTGTTCATCCTTCTAGAATGATTCTACATGGGCAGAACCATCCTCCTGCACATTCCACAATACACACCAATACCGCCACATCAGATATGCATATTTCAATATTAAACTCTCATTTAGCCACCTAGTCAACAGACAATCAAAGCAAGTCAATCAATCATAAAATGTCATCATACACATAACACCACATTGCTCCTAGTCACGTCAATTCAGCCAACCAACAATTACAAAATTAAATCCATTTCCACCTTTCTCAATTTCATGCATTCCTAATATTACCAAGATGAATTGTAATTTCTCATGTGACAATTCTAACCTATCAGTGCTAAGACCTCACCTCAGCTCAAAAGTAGACATTGAATTCTGTCCTAGGACGTCTGTCTCGTTAGCCTGGTTCCACCGGTACTGACGGTACGTCAATCGGAGCTCTAACGAAGGAGTTAAACCCGAATCTCTGATTTGCCAATACCCAATCTACCAAACAGCCCCTTAGTGTCAAATTTCCACATGGATCCCAGATTTACAGAAAAATCACAGAGGTCACTTAACTTTCTTAAATTGCAGGAGATCCATTAAACTTCTAAAAGTGTGACAACTCAGCCCATCTTCTTCTTCGGCGATCCCTACTGCCACCGGCGAAGCCCCGCCCGGGCCGCTGACATTCCCACTTTCCTTGAACCTCCATTCGGACATCCCTGGACTCCCTCTTTCGGTCAGGATCTGCTAATCATCACCTCTCTCACTTTCCATGTCGATGCCGTCATCCCTCTTTCTTCCTCATTTTTTGTGCGCCGTCAAATCACCTCGTACCTCGTGCCCAACTTCAAAAGATTAAGGGGTCGTTTGGTTCGGAGGAAAGAGGATTAGGGGATTGGGGGATTGGTGAATTAGGGGAAGTAGTGTTTTCATCAATATAGCTATTGTCACAATGCATTGTTTGGTTGACACAAAAAGTGTATTGTACTACTTTATTTGAAAAAAGGATTAAAATAAAGAGGAGCTATGCAATTACTATAATACCCTCGTCTAGTAAATTATAAACACAACATGCTCACTCAATAGAATCCACTAAGACCAATAATGGCTGAACTACACGAATGATTGCTGCAAACTAGCTAATACTTTCCAATCTCATATGTCAAGTTCAACAATAAGATGAACTAGTCACAAAGTTAAGAATAAAGGGTCAACTATATCACATCTAGGACTATATCTATCAAGGAAGAGTCAGAACATTCATTGTCAAAATAATAGCACCAATGACTAAACTTGAAGCTTAAACTTTTCAAGAGGTGGTATCAGTTAATTATTATCTGTGCTCTATTGGAACCCTCTGAAATCCAGTCAACATGATCACAACTTTCAGTTTTCCAGAACTAATTTCATAATCTGTACCGCTTATCCTCTTCATTTCTTCACTACCACCTTGCTCAACAGCCGACTCTCTTTAGAAGCAACATCTTCGAGTTCAGCTACATCATCAGTTTTCTCATCGACATGCTTAGGACCACCTCTCTTTTTCACCTTCACATCAGAAACATCAAAATGAAATGCAAAATTGATAACACACAAGTACCAGAAAATGTATGCAAAATTCAAATGCAGTTCATCAATGCCTAATTGCCACAGCTTCATAGGTATCATGTATTGGCAACCATTCAAGTATTGAAATGCAGCCTCAAACTAACAAGTGTGTTTGCACGCAAAATATGTGTTATTACCTGCCAGATATTACTTATTGAAAGCAATTCTACTGTGACGAAGTGGTAACCTAATTCATTATCTTATTGGGATTTCTGGGTAAAATTAACTTTGGTGTTCAAATTGTGATTATAACGACGACAACGGTTTATTGATTCAGATGGGGAACTTGAAATCGAAGGAGTTGTGACCTAACCTGAAGATTTGGCGTTGTACCGCCGATGCTGAATCTCCCGAATCGTTCATCGATGCCAGAACGGAGGCTATTTGAAGGACACAAAATGGTAAATGTTAAGGCTTTCTTTGTCGTAGAAAGAGTAATTAATTTTGAGTGGAGGATTCTTACCGGCGATGACTACTGTGCAGGTCGAGTGTGGGCTGTGTGGACGCCGACTAGTTAATCCATGGTGGCGGAGGCGTAGAAGAATGAAGAAGAAGAAGAAGAAGTTGAGAGCTGTTGTTAGAGAAAATCGTGGGGGTAGAATCGGCAGCTGATGAAAATAAGGTGTATGTGGGCCCATAAATTGCCAGCATTTCTTACAATTTTTGGAGGTGAGCAAAAATTCTTAAAATACCCACTACAGAGGAAAATGGGCCCATTGTGTTTTATGAAATACAATCTCCGTGTCTTTTAATGGCCAAACAAACAACACATTCATGAAACCCCTGTTTCTTGAAAACTCCTTCATTTCCACTCTGAAACAAACGACCCCTAAGTTTGTCTTAGGTGCGGAACTGTTGTTCCGTCCGCCTAGCGAAAACCACCATCCAACCGTCCATTCAATTTCAGAAAATCAATGCAAATGAATTGTTTAATGACCCCCACTTGAAATGAATCCTAACTTCCCCACTATAACTATTCTTATTCCTTTTTTTCTCCTTATTTAATTATTTTTCAATCTTTTCAAAACTTTTTATTTTAAATGAGATTACCTATTATTTATTCAATAGGTCAAATTTATTTGAGACTATTTTAGCAAAAACATAAAATTTGATTTTTGAGTAATGAGTTAGTAAAGCTAGTTTATATATGTTAAAAATATGTGAGAAATAATTATGCCTTTTGTTATCTTGTGTAGGATTTAGTAACGATTGACATAGCTACACCATAAATCACACACATAAAATTTATAGTACTTGACATACAAATAACAAGTTGCTACGAGACTTTTCAACAAACATTTGCGACTCATTAATGATTATAACACACATAACAGACTAATATAGGAATAGTAGCACACACATCATATTGATTACACAAACATAACAAAATAATATAGGAATCGTAACACGCACATAACAAACTAATATAGGAATCGTAACAAACTAATATAGGAATCGCAAAACACACATAACAAACTAATATAGGAGTCGTAACACACACACATAATAAACTAAGGGTCAAAAACATTGGCGGTCACCTAAGTTTGGGGACTGTAACAATGTGGTCACCTAACTTCGTTTTGTAACAAAGCACTCATCTATTTAAACAAGGTAACCGAACAATTATTCTGATCACTTTGATGACAATTTAGGCCAAATTGACAACTAAGCATGCTAGATCATTAAACATAATATCTTTTAATTTGCATGATCAACTCGGTTGAACCTTCTTAATAAATGGATCTCACTCAAAAACCAAACCAATACGTACAAAATGGCTGACTCAAACATAGATGATTGCTTTGTTACAAAACAAAGTTAGGTGACCACGCTGTTACCACCCCTAAACTTAGGTGATCACCAATGTTTTTGACCCAATAAACTAATATAGGAATCATAACACACAAATGAAATACTAATATAGGAATAGTAACACACATAACATATTGATTATACACATAACATACTAATATATGAATTGTAGCACACACATAACATAGGGATCACACACACACAAACAAATATAGGAATCATAACATACTAATATAGGAATTGTAACTGTTACGTGTGTGTTATGATTCCTATATTAGTATGTTATGTGTGTTATAGTCATTAGTGTGTCGCAAATGTTTAGTCAAAAGTCTCGTCGCAACTTGTTATTTATATATCAAGTACTATAAAATTTTATGTCTGTGATTTATGGTGTAGCTATGTTAATCGTACATAAGATAACAAAATACATAATTATTTCTCACATATTTTTAACATATATAAACTAGCTATGTTAACTCATTACTCAAAAATAAAATCGTATTTTTTTGCTAAAGTAGTCTCAAATAAATTTGACCTATTGAATAAATAATAAAAAAGAAGAAAAATAACAAAAAAAGATCTTTGTTCCTATGTAGGTTAATATGAGTAGGTTAATATGAGTAGGTTAAATAGTAATTTTCTGATTATCTTTACTTTCCATGTAGGTTAATATGAGTAGGAAGTGTAGTGGAGCCAGTCAGAGTAGTAGTTCAGCTACTACTACTCATGTTTTCGGTTTTTGTCCTGCTGAGGATCGTATGAGGACGCTGGAGGCTGAGGTTCAGCGACTGAGCGGGCTGGAGGCTGAGGTTCTGCGCCTCAGCCAGTTGGTTGCAGATGGAGGTTCATCATCCACGAGGACGGGGAAGGGGAAGGAGAAGATGAGACCAGATGATCATGTAGACGAGGATGAGGGGTCGTATGAGACCGATGATGAGTAGATAGGACTAAACACTTAGATTTAGTTATGTTGCTTATTTAGTTTTGGATGGATGTTATTTACATATGTTGGATGTTTTATCGATATATTAGTTGTTTTAGTAAAATTTGCTATGATTTCCAGTTTGTGATGGTTTTAGTGAAAATGGGATAGTGAAAATGTGCTTTGTATGCAGGTTTTGGCACTAGAAGAGTATGAGAATGATAAGAAAGCAGGAAAATAGGGGAACTGTAATCTGTAAATGGCATCGGTCAATAACATTTGGCGTCGGTCGGATCCGACGCTAAATGGACCCGTAATTTAGCGTCGGTCCTAAACATTTAGCGTTAGTTAAGGCCGACGCAAAATGGGCATGTAAAATTGCGTCGGTCGATAGGATATTGCGTCGGATACGACCGACGCCAAACACCCTATACCCACCCGACCAGCTAATCGACCCGTGGGTTGCTGGGCCGCAATGGCGTCGGTTGGTTATCATTTTGAGTCGGTTGTCGTTTCGACCGACGCTAACATTTAGCGTCACCATTATTCACGTCAGTTGAATCGACTGACGCAACATGTTTTTAGCGTCGGCTATGACCGACGCTAAAACCCGGTCTAACCGACGTCATATGTATATTTTTTTGTAGTGCCCTGATGGTTTTCCATGATGTTTTTTCCCGGTGCATTGGAATCTAATTTCACATATATTTTCCTCAGAGGTACGCTCTTTCTTTGAAATTGGTGTAGTGCTGGATTCCTAGAATGATACATTAATCTGTCTCATCTCTAAAGTTAAGCATCCTCAACATATTACACAGTTCAGGCCATAGGGCTGGCCAATTTTAGAATGAAAGTCATTTCTAAAATCCTTACTTCACGATTAAAGCCTTATATCTCCAACATTATTTCTGAACTACAATCAACTTTTACTTGAAATAGATGTATTCAGGATAATGTTGTGGTTGTCCATGAGGTAGTTCATAAGCTTAGAAATCGAAAGAAAGGAAATAAGTGTGATTTCTTGTTCAAGGTTGATATGCTCAAGGCTTTTGATCGTGTTTCATGGGACTTTCTTTTTGCCACTCTTCATGTTATTGGCTTTGATGCTGTTTGGATTCATTGGATACAAAAACTGTTCACTTCAGTTAGATTGAATGTTCTCCTCAATGGTTCTTCAACTGAATGGTTCACTCCAACAAGAGGATTACGTCAAGGTGATCCCTTATCACCTTATTTATTCATTCTCATATCCAATGTGTTGTCTTTCATGCTTCAGCAATCTGTCTCACTAGGAAGAATAAAGGGAATCAGGCTGAACAGATTCTGTTCTGTGTTGCATCACATGTTATTTGTAGATGGTACTGTGTTATTTGGTTCAGCTACAGTCTCTGAAGCAAGGAATATCATGCTAGTCTTGAGAAGATACTATCAATCTTCAGGTCAAGCTATCAATGTTCAAAAGTCCTCTATTCTTTTCTCAGCAAATACCTCTGATGAGATAAAGAATTCAATTGTATCTGAATTGGGATTACCAATCTCAACACCTCTTGGAAATTATTTAGGAGTTCAAGCAGAATGGGGTTCTACTAAGAAGGAGACTTTTCGATTTATGTTAGAAAGACTTACTGCAAGAGCTAAATCTTGGCAATCAAACTTGTTATCCCGTGCTGGAAGATCAGTGATGATCAAGTCCATCCTTCAAGCCTTACCATCTTATCTCTTTTCTTGTTTTTTTCTTCCTAAGCATATTCTCAAGAAAATGGAGCAAATCATTATAAACTTCTGGTGGACAAGTGATATTTCTAGTAGAAGATTGCATTGGTTTCCTGCTGATGCTCTTCGGAAATCAGTTTCAAAAGGTGGATTAGGATTCCGCGACCTTTATGATTTTAACTTAGCTTTCATAGCTAACATGGCTTGGAGAATTCTGATAAATCCAGATTCATTATGGGTTCAACTCTTATAATGATTATATTTTCCAAGAACTGATTTCATACAGGCTACTAGACATAATAAATCTTTTTGGATTTGGTCTGGTATTATGGAAGGAAGAAAAGCCTTATTGAACGGACTGAGGAAAATGTTGGAGATGGTCATGGAACAAATATTACTGAAGCTTAGATTCCAGAAGCTTATTCAGGTTTTGTTGCTCAATGTTCACATGTTCCTTCATCTATAAGGTTGCAGATTACATTCTTAATCCTCAAAGGCTTTGGAATGCTGATAAACTTTGATCAGTGTTTCCAGAAGATGTGGTCAAACAGATTCTGCTTATTCCTTTGGGACTTGAGGGTTATTCTGATCGCTTGGTCTGGCATTTTGAACCTCCAGGCAACTTTTCTGTAAGATCATGTTACAAATTGCTGCAAACAAATGGAAGGTTAAACTCTCATCCTCTGGATCCTAGTTTAAAAAAGCTTTGGAAATGGCTATGGCAACTTGACTTGCCACCAAAGGTTCGTTTCTTTATCTGGAGAGCTTGCAGAACTGCACTTCCTACGAGGTTAGTTCTGCATAGAAGAAGATGTGAAAATTCTGCAACCTGTCTTAATTGTAATGCTGCAGATGAAAGCATAGAACACATTCTCTTTAACTGCTCTACAAGCTTGTCTTTTTGGCAGCAAGTTATGCCTTCCATTACATGTCCTCCTTATGGTTAGTCAACTAGAGAATGGTTTGCAACTATTGCAACCTCCATTTCTCTATCTGCAGCAACTAAGGTAGGATTAATGAGAAATGAGCTACTTTTCCAAAACCAAGATCCTAACTTGGTGAATCTAGCTACAAGAAGATCTTATGAACTACAGCAATGGAAAGCAAATGTTTTACTGAGACAGACAGTAACTTCTAGCTCTTCTACAAATCATTCAACTAACTCTCTAGCTCCAATATCCTTTTCTCATTGGATTGTGTGTGATGGTGCTTATCTAACTTCCATCCGGAAAGGAGCTTATGGTGTCATAATGTATGATGCTCAGGGACGTTTGGTTAATGGTAGAGCTTCAAGTTTCCGTTGTGCAGCACCAATTTGCGCTGAGGCTTTTGCAATTATGTCAGCTGTCGAATTAGCAAATTCTTGCTCAACTCAAACAGTTATTTACTCAGACTGTGAGGTACTAACAAACACTATTACTGAACAGCAGATTACTTGGCCTTGGATTGTAGCTGGAACTCTTGCCTCAGTTACAAGGTTATTATTCTGGAATCAGTAGATAAGTGTTTGTTATGCACCAAGATAAAAAGTTTAGTTGGCACATCAGATAGCGCATCAAGTTCGTGACGATATTTTGCTGGGAGATTGGATCTCTCACTTGTAAATTTCGAATGCTTTTCTTCTTAAAGCATGCTTTCGTCTTTTGTAAGATGTTAGCAGCAAGTGCTGTATCAATAACATTCCATCTTTCACAAAAAATTGAATAAATAATATGTAATCTCATTTAAAATAAAAAGTTCTGAAAAGATTAAAAAATAATTAAACAAAAAAGGAATACAAATAGTTACCGTGGGGAAGTTAGGATTCATTTCAAGTGGGAACCATTAAACAATTCATCTGCCATTGATTTTCTGAAGTTGAAAATAGATAGTTAAATGGTGGTTTTCGCTAGGTGGACGGAACAACAGTTCCGCACCCAAGCCAAACTGCAAAAGATATCCCCCCCCCCCCCCCCCCCCCCTCCCCCCTCTCTCAAACCCTTCTCCCTAATTTTTTTTTTGTTCTGCTGCTGAAGACCAAAATGGCCAAAGACCCCAAAATCCTTCTCCTTAACTTCCCTCCTCGGGCTTAGGCCCTTCCCACTGTTGTTGTCAACGTTAGCTGGGCTTACAGCCCATCGTCCACTTCCTCCGTCAAGTCAGATGCCAGGCTTAAGCCCGCCTTAGCACGCCGTCGATGGGCCTGACGCCCTTCTTTCCGGCCGTACACCCCATTTTGTTGTTGTTGCTTAAGTTTGGACGGAAATCCCGCCATGCTGTTGTTGCTTTGGGCTTAACCAAACTACCGGCCCACGCTCCAATTCCTCTTTGTTGCTTGCTAAAATAATATGGGCAGCTGGGCCTTGAGCCCAGCCCCCTTTGCTGCCAATTCTGAACCAACTTCACGAGTCGAATAAATTGGTCTGACCAATTGATTCGGCCCACCGGTTTAGAACTCGAACCCAACAATTAACAAGAAAAAAAATTATTTCGCCAACCGGAGTAAATTACTCTCGCAAATTAATTAATTAAATTCGAATTAAAATTCTCAAAATTTTAACCAACGAGGTTTAACCAAGAATTTTAAATTCTAACTGGAGACTTAGAAACAGGATGTTACAACTCTCCACAGCTTCAAAGAATTTCGTTCCAAAAATCACAAACCTCCATCCAAAAACTTAGTCACATAACGTCCAAGCTTACACGTCCAAATCATTAACCTTACTCCACAACTTCAAAACCTCGCGTACGTCATCTAACCTCTCCACTATATTTTTGAAATCACAGTAGAAACTTTCATCCCATTGTATTAACTTGTCAACTTCAAAACTGTCGTTACTCACTAACCTCGCCACTTGTAAATTTCAATTTCAATTTCAATTTCAATTTCAATTTGAGAACAAAATTCTTAAAATTAAATTTCTAGGCCCAATGATTTTATTGGACGAAGACCCATAGAAGTCCTCCAGCCCACCCACAAGGTTTCCTTCCGCACACGTGGCGTGCGTGAAGAATACGCACCTTCATCTTATTTTTCTAGTAGCAACGGATTTTATATTTCTTAAGTTGTCTGTTCCTCCTCTATCCTCCCTTCTCCCCTTCTCCCTATCTACCTCGCTGCTGCTCCATCTACTCTTCTGAAATCTCTGTCAGCAATCGAAGAACAGGTGAAGTAAATTTTCCTCGTTCAATTTCGAAAGCTCTTCTTCATTGTGTATTTCCCCCAATCACTTGGATCCCAACAATCTCTGACTTTTCTTGTGCTGGAATCCAAAATTCGTCTGTCGGGTTTCCAAGAGAAATACGTACGGTTCTAACTTGGCCCTATTATTTTGTGGAGTTGATTGGCTTGATCGATCATTCAAGTCAGAATGATGGCCAAAGTTCGAATTGACTTGGGGGTCGTTTGGTATGGGATATTTCAAATAGCTAGCTATTTGAGATATCTAGTTATTGGGAGATATTGATATTTGAGGTGAAATTCTTGTTTGGTATTGAATATGAAATGGAAATGGTTTTTCTTATGCAATTACACATTTGACCTTATTTTTCGTCAAAGTCATATGTAAACACCATCATCGAAAATATATCGAGAGCGGTCTTGTTGGATTCGTTTTCGTAAAACTAAGATATTGACATAAAAATTTTCCAATTCCGAGTTCATATGTAAAAGATATGACTTTTATACAAAAATTGGGGGAAAAATAATTTTTTGTGTGGGTCCAGTGGCATATAATTCAGTTGAATTGCAAGGGGTAAAATTGGTATACAGAATGATATTGGGGGTGGGTATTAGATATCCACCTATTTAGGTGGATATCTAAAAGGTGCTATTGATATTCAATATAGCACCCAATAGCTAGCTATTCGGAGCAACGAAAAACGATGATATTTCGAATAGCTAGCTATTGGGTGCTATTAATATCAATAGCACCCATACCAAACAACCCCTTGGTTTGTCTTTAGGGTGAAATTAGATACGGTTTTGGATTGGGGGGTTTCAGTTACGTGCACAACTTGATACTAGTATTCCTTATTTACGAGTTAATGCTTTTGCTTTGTTGCAAGTAAGGCTGACTTTTGAATGTATCATTCCCACTCATGTTTTTATCTTTCATCCTGCAGGAATTCGGAACTCAACCTTTTTAACTTGCGCTTTCTGCACAACCCAAAGATGGTGCGTTCCGCAGTGTAATTCTGTTATTTATTTATTTATTTATTTTTGTTTAATTTGTCTATTAAGGCTTTTTTTAGAGTTTGAAATAGAAACACTCTGAATGACGAACATGAATTTGATATAGAAACTTGAGAGATAGAAACATTTTCATTGCTTTGATACTTTTAAGTTGGAGAAGCAGGCAAGTTCTTCTACTTATTAATTGTGATGCTCTTAGCACATATCAACAACTTGAGTGTTATTCAATGCTAGTTCTCGTTGCTATGAATCTGTACTAGTTATGGGGATGCTTGTATGCTCTAATTATATTGATTTTTGTTGAATTGTACGATTGATTGTTGGTTGCTGTGCAGTATTTTGATGGATATGGATACCATGGGACGTCCTTTGAGCAGACTTACCGGTGTTACCCTGCCTCGTTTATTGACAAGGTTAGTTGATGTGGTCTTTCTTTGTTGATTAATATTAGGGGTCTGATTCTATTTAGAAAAAAACTCATTGGCGGTTACTATATTAAGAACTAGAACCTTATGGTTCTTATTGGTATGTAATGCTAATTCGTTTTGTGTTGCAGCCTCAAATCGAGAGTGGTGATAAAAGTAGGTTTCCTCTACTACATGGCAGTATTTGAGAATTCCCCTTTTATATTTTGTTTTATTTTCTCACCCTTGCCTTTCTTTACATTGTTACAGTTATAATGCCTCCTTCAGCACTTGATCGCCTTGGTTAGTAGTCTTAACTTTCCCTTATGTGCTTTCTGCACTTACTTTGTTGTGCTTAAGATGGATTCTGATAATGAGGCTCAATGTTGCAGCATCCCTGCACATTGATTATCCTATGCTGTTCGAGCTACGAAACGATGCTACTGAGAGAGTCTCTCATTGTGGTGTCCTAGAGTTCATTGCAGAAGAAGGAATGATCTACATGCCATACTGGGTAGGCAGTGGATAATATCATGTTGATTTTTAATTGTACTTACTTTTTGTGAGATTTCTGGTTATCACACTTATTCTCCTCTCATGGTTTTGCACTTTCGATTTTCTAGATGATGGAGAATCTGCTCTTACAAGAGAGTGATATTGTGCGACTGAAAAATGTGACACTTCCCAAGGGAACATATGTCAAGTTGCAACCTCATACAAAAGACTTCCTGGATATTACCAACCCAAAAGCAATGTGAGTGTTATTATCTTCAGAATTGATAGATTACGAATTTGTTGTTGTTATCCCAAATATTAATGGGTGTTCACTATGCATGCTTTTGTTTTGGAAAAATATACTAGTTTGAAGGTTATCAGTTGAACAACTAAGGAATGAACATCAAATCCTTGAACATGATGTCTATGAGCTATGAGCAAAGCACTGTCAAATTGATGCTCTTTCTCATCCCTATGGAGAAACTGTTCCCTGTGACTCAATCTTTTTCCAATACATGTTAGTTGTTTATATTAAGCCTATGATGTATCATTTATGCTACTGTCCTAGTATTTTTGATAGCGTTAGCTAGATGTCTTTGGAACATCCTATTTTTGCATGAATATTACATCTGTGGTTGAAATAGCTACCCCCGTATAGCATCAGTTGTTGTATTCGTTGGTCAAATTCATAAGGATGGAGTTGATTTGTGATGCAGCTTAGAGACGACATTGAGGAATTATTCTTGCTTGACGACTGGTGACAGTATTATGGTGGCGTATAACAACAAAAAGTATTACATAGATATCATCGAATCAAAGCCTGCTAAGGCAATAACCATCATTGAGACTGACTGTGAGGTGGATTTTGCACCTCCCCTTGATTACAAGGAACCTGAGAAGCCTACTGCATTTGTTCCTTCAGGCAAGGCTCAAGGTGCTTTTTTATTTTATTTTTTATACTTGTTGTCCTTGGTACCATTCTTGTCTAACCTCTTATGGTTGTTGAATAGATAGATTTTAAAGGGTTGGAGGATTTGAGAGTCTTCTGAATGGTTTCTGTTGGTTGTTGCAGTTGAAGAGGGTCCAGAGGAGACGGGTGTCGAAATTCAATCCATTCACAGGAGCAGGGAGACGCTTGGATGGTAGACCATTGCCATACCAGCCTCCACCAGTTTCAACATCTTCATCTAAAGTCAAAAGTCATTGTGCGCCCAATGGCAGCAAACAGATACCTGCTGCTGCTGCTAGTTCCAGTTCACCAAATACTTCACGCCAAGCCCAGGGAAAGCTTGTGTTTGGATCGAATGCAAGCCGCAATCCAAAGGCAACCCAAAAGGCAATACCTTGTAGAATATTATCTTGCACTTTGGAGTCTGAGAATTGATTGAGCCTAATATTGAGATATATGTACCTTATGATTTTACAGGAGTCTGGAAAAGAGCCTAAACAACAAGAGCAGGCAGAAAAGAAAGAAGAAGCCAAGTTCCAGGCCTTCTCCGGGAAGAAGTACTCATTGAGGGGTTAATATATAATTGTTACTCATTGAGGGGATTCCAAGGGTGGCTTGTATTGTATTGTATCATCTCATCACAGAAAAATAACATTTAATAGTTCAAATATGAAAAAAGGAGTTGAGAGTTGCACATTTTGACCACACTATTTTATCTAGTACCAGTAGCGATTGGTTTCCATGATTTACAAGCAGGAAGAATCGACTTGTTCCATCCATAGAAACAGATCTAACATTATATATATAGATAGATAGTGCAAAGAAAGATTCATAATTTACTGACAGAAACGAAAGTTGCTACCTTTTTTCTCCAAGCTCTTCTAACCAATGTGTTACGATATACCCTTGTTTCTCTTCTGCTCAGCTACATACTCTCTCACTCGCTCCGCTTTCTTTCTCATTTCATCCATGATCTTCTCCGTAGCCTCCATGTTTTTCTTACGGAGGTGCACTTCCATGTAGTCGAACCATTGCTTGGCAGTCATCTTTTCGAGATCACCTTTTCTTCTTCTACTACTTTCTCCCTTGAATCATCATGCACATTTGTGGTAGCTGGGGCATGTCCCTGTTTATCTGAATTCGATTTCAATTTTGATTTCTGAGTCATCTCCGGTTCTTCTCCTACTACAGCTTCACTTGGTCTTTCATTGTCTTCACTGCTGACGACATCTCCCCTTGTTCTTGTTGAACTTCTTCAACGAAGCTTACCTCCTCCTCCTTCACTTGCACGTCAGTAATTTCTTCCAATTTCTTCACTCTCCTCCTCGTTGGCTGACGTTTCTTTTCCAATTGTACGCCCGATTCTAAGCTCTCAGTCTCCTTCTGCTTGCTTCTCGTCATTCGCCCAACTACTGGAGGCGCCGGAACCCTAGGTTTCGGCGGCCTCCCTCTTCTTTTTGGAACGCTGTCAGCAGCAGCTACGGCAATCGGCTCCAGATTCTGGATTACGGAAACGAGATGGACGGCCATGGAGGTGAGCTCTCCAAGCTTGATCTGGTCGCCGTGGCGGAGTTCCAAGGGTTGGAGAGGAGGGAGCAGGGAAGAGTTGAGAGTGGTGCCGTTGGAGGAATCGAGGTCCTGGAGGGTCCATTTTCCAGATTCAGAACTGATAAGGAGGTGTTTGGTAGAGATGCCGGCGTCTTTGATGGCGAGGGTGTTTCCCCTGACGACTCGGCCGATTCGGACGGAGGATCCGGGGTGGAATTCGAAGGTTTGGCCCTCTCGAGGTCCCTTCAGTATTGACAACCTCAGCGACGTCTCTTCCATTTGGTAGTGAATACTGTTGATACCCTAAAGTCTGACTACAGTGTTAGTTGAGAGAGAGAGAGAGAGGTCTGGAATTTTGAAAATGGAAGCTGTGGAGGGAAATTCTTTGCTTCTGTTATGTGGATTCCAATCGACTAGAAGAAGAAGCACTGTTTTTATTCCTTCTTTTTTTTTTTTTAAATAAAATGGATTGTGTTATGTTCTGTTATGTTCAGTGTTATCATGACCGGACCGGACTGGCCGGTCCGACCGGTAAAACCGGGGAAGCGACACCAAATTCGGTCCGGTCAGCCTTCAAATGAGAGACGGTTCAATTAAGCTGAAAAGTCGGGTCGACCCGGTAAAATCATGGAAACCGGTCGACCCGCTTCAAGCTGTTTCAGCCGGTTGGATTCAGACGAATTAAAAAAAAATCAGTGATGTGACTAATTGTGAAATCAAATCAGTTCACTCCCCCAATCGGACTACAGTCACCCTTATTCCAAAATCCAAAAGCAACCTTCTTCTCCGGCCGCGTCGTCGTCTTCTTCTTCGTCTCCGGCCGCCGTTTGTCTTCGTCATCTGCTTCTTCTCCGGCCGGTAGGTCTTCTTCTTCTAATCCAAATCGTTCGTCTCTCCAGCTCTGATTGCCGACTTCACTAAACATCCAGAAGATAAATCAGCATCATCAAACTCATTGTCAAATAATCCAATCATCAGTTCAGATCGGAAAAAAAGAGTTTCACGGGGATTTGGTGAAGCATCAATGGCTTTTGAGTTCTCTTGTTGAGAAAGAAGGATTGAAGATGGAAAACACAGAAGAGGATTAGAAAGAGTAACTGAAGAAAGAAAGGGATGATAGGGGTGGCAAACGGGTGGGTCGGGAACGGGTGGAGGGTATCCAATCCCCACCCATTGCCTTGACGGGTTTTACCCGTGCCCACCTGGAAGTGCTAATCGGGCTTCAAACTCCAACCAACTCCACCCAGCCCCGGGCGAACAAGTTTACTGGGTAAAACCCGAGTTGGTCAAAAACACAAAATACTTAAAATTATTGTAATCGCTTCACTATTATATTAGCAGTGAAAACCATGGCTAACAGAAACACAGGAATAGTGAAGGTAAACTCCACATAAATGATGTATAATATTCCCTAATTCAATCTATTTAATAATACTTAGTATTCTGATAAAGTAATAATATTGAAATCATACTGAAATTGGAAAATCGTACTGAAAGAGTATTCAGAAAATTATTCAACTGCTTGCAGCTTGCTATGCCTAATATGCATAGCTTATTCAATATTCAAGACATTCAAAACTCAGTTTTAATTTAAAGACTAAATGCAAAGTCCTAGCAGCAGCAGCAGCAGCCTCCAGCAACAGCAGCAGCAGCAGCAGCAGTAACAACCTCCAGCAACAGCAGCAGCAGCAACAGCTCCTTCTCCAGCAGGAAATCAGAGTTCTCCTGCCCCGATGGCAAATCCCCTGCAACGAATACACGAAACAAAAATCAATTGTATTTATGTCCTAAGTATTCCTGCAACATGAACATCCAAAAACAAACTCTTCAGAGTCTTACCTCTGTTGTCGTGGTCCATTTCATCTGTGTCATGAACATCCAATGCAAAGAAAACACCTTCCAATTCCCCAATTGTAGTGTCAGGTTCTGCAATATAAGTCAGTACACATCAGATAATTTAAAACATACAACACATGTCAAGTACAGTTCATGAATCGTATCAATTAACAAATACCTCTACTGATTTCGTCCTTCACCCAGCTTCGAGCACACAACATCACTTCAACAATTTTATAGTGGAGTTTGCTTCTATCGGAATCTAACAACCTCCCACATGGCATATCAACATTTCAGAAACAAATCAGCATATCAGCAAATCAGGAGAACAAAAGGTTGGCATTAGCAAATAAAAAAAACAGTTTAGTTGAATCATGAGACTAATGAACATATTTTTAGCACATCTTGCACATCTGAAGCATATCAGTAGAACAGAGGGCAGCAATGACATGGCTTTAGCAAATAAAAACAACAATGTAGGCTTGACATCAGTAATTACTAAGTTACCTCGGTAGTTTCAGCTCGAATACCAGATTAGATCAAAAGTCCAAAATCGTCGTAATCAAAATACCTCTCTGCGAAGAAGTTAACAAGACAGAAATTGAAATTCCATAATCAAAACTCAGAATCCATATATCGTAATATGAAATTCATCCAAACTATAAACTGTTACAGTAATCCTTACCTCTTGCAGATAGATAGGTTGGCTTCTCAATCGTAGAACAGAGGAGTCCACTCGATACTCGTCTGTGATGGAAAGAAGTAAGAACAGATGAAATTGTGCAGAAACCCTAAGACTTTGACACCCCTTTTATAGTACTAGGACTAGGACTACGATTTGGAGAACATATACAGGAAAACAAAGTGAGGATCAGAGAATGCTTATCTTTCTCCGAAGAATTAGAGCAGGATTTCGCCGATTTCACAGATTTGCAGAGCTGTGCCATTCGATCAACTATAACAGCCATCGATCGGCTGACTCAGACGTCGAAGATATCGGGAAGAGGAGGATATGTAGGAGAATACGGAGCCGAAATGGGAAAGAATCGAGATGATATGGATCTGTTAGGGGAAGTCGGCGATGATTTAGGGTTCTTGAATGTTCTTGAATCAGAGGAGGAAGGATGGGTGCCGACTGGAGTGAGCATAAGTCATTAGGGTTAGAATTTTTTGAGTTTTATATGAAGTGCAAAACGGCAGTGTTTAATGGCGGGTACCCAACGGGGGGTGACGGGTCAAATACTGCATATACCATCCCCGGCCGCAGCCCGTTCGGCCGGGTTATGGGCCTGCCCGGCCCCGGTCAAAGGCAGGTCAAACCGGATAAAACCCACCCACTAAGCTGGGTAATCGGGCGGGCACCCGTTCACAGAAAATAAAATGCCAAGCCTAAGGGATGAGGGTCCGAACTCTAAACAGGGGAGAAGGAGAAGAATGAAGAATAATTTCTTAGGAGAATGGGAACTAGCGGCGCAGATCTAGGGTTTCCAAAAGGCACCATTATTTATATCTAAGTTAATTTACATATTGATACCTAAAATTTATGTAATTGCTAATCATACATAATATCCACTTTGATACTTAGATTTTATATAATTAACTAATCAAATCATACTTTTGTTAAGTTATGCAATGACCGGTTTTTTGCACAGGTTTTTACGGCCCTTTACCCTTTCGCTGGACCGGTTTGATGTCTGGTCCGGTCCTGACAACATTGATTATGTCTGTTTTTTTATCATATTAAGACTTTAGTGTTAATTGGTTTTTTGGTCAATTGGGAAAAATCTATTGTTAGGACACCCTTACTGTCCTCATAGATTTATAAGATTAAACCTTATAGATTTTAATGTCAATATTAAATGAATATAATGGTAATTTTATTATTTGAGATATTGCAGATTTTTAATTCTGATTTTTTTCATAATGATAATTATTACATTAATTTCAGATTTTCAATTATGATCCAGATTCTTTAAGTTCAATTAATTAATTTATTTTTAAAAATTTCTTTTATGCTCCATTTTTTTGTTAAGATTACAAATTTTTAGTAACTAATTAATTCCTTTTTTGTGACCACAATTTTCATTTTTCTTCACTTTCCCTAATATTTATTCATAAGTATTAATCTTTATTTGGTAATCAATTTCCCTAATAGTTAATTTAGCAATATCTTACTATTTCTTCCCAAACTTTACTCCCACTTTCTTTTTTTGAAAATTGTTTACTAGTCGTCAATTTACCGCTGTGATTTTATGGAGATTACGACGACACTTTTTGTGGAAATTGTTTCGGAACAGTTCTTCTTTTATTATTTCGGAACAGTTCCTCTTTCATTGTTTCGGAACAATTCCACTTCTATTGTTTCAGAATATCATATTAATCCATTAGAGAAATCAGAACACTTTTAACTAACAAGAATAAGATGAAGAACTTCTCCTGATTAGAACAAGATTGGAACAAGATGAACATGTTCCTAAATCATAAACTAGAACAACATGTTCAACATGTTACCAAAAAATTAGAACAAGATGAACATGTTCCTAAATCATAAACTAGAACAACATGTTCCTATATCGTCAAAATGGAACAACGTGCTCTTAAGATGAACGTGTTCCTAACAAGAAATCGGAACAAAATCAAGACAAGAAGAAGAAGCAGCGGCCACCTCGATCCCAACTCGTAGCCTCGACAGTGAGATTGCACCTTCTTCCACGTTCGGCGGCTGTAGTTACCTTCTTCCATGTTCAGTCGGCAGCGATAATAAAACTCTGATAATCCTACAATTCAAACCAACCACTAATAATGAGGTGAAAGACACCATAATAACATGAATGATAATAAGATATATAATAAACTCTAATAGAAATTAAATTTACAAAACTAATATTCCAAACCATTAATCTTCCCCTCCCACAAACCATCCCACTATATAGAAATTTCAAATCCCATCAAATTCCCAGAAAGTGGAACAAAATAAAAAAAGATGATTTTGGATGTGGTGGAAATCCCTCAACAAAACTCCAACCTCCAAGTTGGTAGTGTTAATCCAAATCGCTAGTAACACGGACGAACCACTCTCTCTCCCTCAACAAAATGCTATATATATTATATATAAAATTGGATCTGGTGAAGAGAATATAGTGTCAAAAGATAATCAGAGGACTTACAATTTGGATCTGTGAGTTTGACGGGACAGACCACTACAAGAAAATTGCATTTTAACATCAATTTTCTAACGGCGGACAAAAATCCGCTGTTAGAATCAAAGTCTAACGACGGATTTTTAAAAATCTGTTGTTAGATAACAGCGGACAGAAAACCGCTGTTAGATATCCACTGGTAGCCATTTAATTCAGGGGGCGCCAAAATATCCCACCTTAGCGGGAAATCAAAACTTTTTTTTGGGGGGAAACCTAGCAGCGGATATGAACAGCTGTTAGGTTATCCGCTGTTTGGTTTTGTTGATGTGGCAATCCGTGTGTCCAACCCTAGCCAATCACATTCTCTTGCGTTTTTTCTTCTTTCTCCCTTATTTTTCTCTTCTCTTTCTCTTATTTGTAGTTAGATTTTATTCTTGTGTCTTAGGGTTTGTAGAAGAACAAAGAAGAGGGAGAAGAAGAATGAGAAGAAGAAACAAGAAGGAAGAAGAAAAAGAAAAGAAGAAGAATCTAGATCTAGAATAGAGAAAGAATGAAAGAGAAGAAGAAGGAGAAGAACAAGAAGAAGAAGAATCTTGATTTGGAATAGAGAAAAAAAGAAGAAAAATAAGAAGAGAAGAAGAAGGAAAGAGAAAAAAGAAGAAGAAGAATGAAGAAGAAGAAGGAAGGAGAATAAAGAAGAAGAAGAAGAAGAAGGAAAGAGAAAAAAGAAGAAGAAGAGGAAGAAAGAAAGAAGGATCAGAAGAAGAAGAAGAACGCAAAAACCTGCTCCAGGGGAGCAGGTTTTTGCATTTTTTTAAAATCTGGTCGTAATTCTAACGGCAAATTTTAACCGCTGTTAGACATAACCACTGTTAGGTTTAACAGCGATCAACATATCCGTTGTTAGCTCACCTTACATTAGTCAACCTAACAGCGGATATGCAACTGCCGTTAGGATTTCTAATAGCGGCCTATTCGATGTTAGAATCACTAAAAATCCGTTGTTAGGATGTCATTTTCTTGTAGGGTACGGCGGGCTAATGCAGCGGCGGGTCCGGCGGTGGTGGGTCCGATGGCTCGTTGAAGCCTGACGGGCACGGCGACCGTGGTTTTGTGGGGTGTGTGCAACAATGAGAAGTAAGTTTGATAGGTTGCACGATGAGAAGTAGGATTGATAGGTTGCACGACGGTGACCGGTAAGTAGAGTTGGGAGAGAGGGAGTTTTTTGCGGCTGCTTGTAGAAAAAATTAGGGTTTGTGGTGAAACCCTACTATTATTTACTATATATACTTTCCAAAATGACAATTTTACCCAATTTGTTTTAATCCATCAAATCTGATTTCTAAGCTGACGGTTCCTAATAGTGTCCTCATATAAGGACACTAATAGGTGTCCTAACAGTAGTAGATCATCGTCAATTGAACAAAAATTGCTTATTAATAAAAAATGTGAATTCACTTTTCCAGCTCAGTAATTAGAAGTTTGACACCCGTCACCCCCTCGTTACATAATTTACCACCCCTCATAATTGGCACTACATGATTTACAAAATAGGGGGAATCGTCTATTAAGTACATCATTTCACCCCTGCCACCGACCATGAATCCAAATCACTACGCAAGGCTAACAAAATATAGAAAACTTCATGTACAAAATAGGGACATGTCCATGACACCTAACCCCTTCCTCCCTCCCAAGGCAGTCTACTAGGACCTCGGAGCTTTCGACCTAGTGTTCCGAGCCGATGAGTCATTCACGAGACACACGAGGAGTCGGCATGAACTCCATGTTCGATCTTGTTGCGCCCCTGCCGCTAACACCTCTAGCTACGGATGGCGAACCACACTGTGAACAAGTTAAGACCCGAGTGCATTATTAAAAATTTCTACACGATGTATCATTCACACTAAGAAGACAAAACTAGGTACTCACCTCGTTTGTTGGTCGAGTCATTGGAGTCAAAGGTGAGCTAGGGGTGTTCCTATTCGTGTTCGGTGGTGTGGTAGTTGATGATCCCACATTTCCATTCTTGCACCCACACTTGTTATGACCCTTCTGTCGGCACCTATTATAAGTGACCACAGTTCCCTTCCGAGTTAGGCCAACAACTTCGCCACCAGAATGAGATACGCATGGTGTTTCCAATTCCCACGCTTCCTTCCTCCGTTTGGTTTGCTTGGCACCCTTTTTTGGCAATCGAAAAGTTGGTGGGTTTAAGGGATGTGCTCCACTCCTACTCCACTGGGTTGAGTCATTCAGGGGCTTGATCGAGTGTTCATAAGTGGTTGTAAGTGCTCATGTAGTAGCATTTATCTACGTATTGCTCGGGATCCTCCTAACAGTACTAGATGCACCTAATGGCATGCTGGCAAGGGATTCCGGACAATTGCCAACGCCCACAAGCGCATGTCCAGGCCTCTAAATCAACCACAAATTGTCCGTGTGGTCCCCTAACCTGATACTCTTTGTCGTTGTTGTATGTTGGTGTGAATGTTGCTGCATGCTCTTTGTACAAGTTGAGTTTCTGCATGGTTTCTGACAGAGGAGATTGTCACCGAATTTATCACCCTCCAGTCGCTTCTTGTACATTCTTCTCATCAGCAGCACACGTATGGCTTCCAGACAGCTCAATATTAGCAACCCCCTTGGTTCCAGTATATACTTGTTGAATCATTCACACAAATTGTTCAATGCCATCTCAGACTTTGTGTCTGTCCTCTAATAAGCTTTACACCACTGCTCAGGCATCCGTTGCAACATCCAGTTGTGTGGTGTTTGGACATCGGACGCATACTTCACAGACTCTTGTGGGCGTTGGTAACCACTGCTCAACCCAACGTTCCTCCCCTAGTTCTTGCGTCGGGATAGCTCGTTCGAGGTAGGTGGCCGATTGGTTCCTTAACTCGAACTTAGAATGTGATTTGGGCTTGAAGGCAGTAGTCGCCGGCGAAGTTCCAAATTTTTGGGAGTCTCTGGGTTGAAGACGGTGGTCTGACCAGTCCGGATCTAACCAATTTCGATCAGACCTGTTTGGTTGTACTTTTCGAATCAGTGCATGATAATCCCTAGAGTTTTCGTAATTACACTAAAAGTCACTGAAGTCCTTTAGACGACTGTATCAGTCACCCTGTTATGCTCCAATGGTCCGTGACTTTTGAATGTTGTCAAAACGAACCCAACTAACTTTATGAGTTAGTTCAGTTTAGTCCAGCAGTTACGATTCCGGTTAATTCGTTAACTGTTGACCCTAGAAAGTTTAAATCGAATCCTAGCTTAATTAAATATTAGCACGAATAAAATTTCATTTCATGAATAATCTAGATAAATATAACATAGAATTGGTAATCTATCGTTAGGATTTTATCTTGATTATGGATTAAGAATTAATAAGTTATTTCAAGAATAAACTGAATTCTTCTCTCTCAAATTAGTATGAAATTAGGTTCTGAATAATAATATATTTCTTTGAGAATAATTAGAATTAGGAGACGAATATATAATTAAATCGTGGATTGATTAGTCAAATGATTAAACCAATTGAATGAGTTTATAATTTAAGTACGGTGGAAATAGGGTTTATTAATAATAACTTGGGCTAGTATTACTTATGAAAAAGGTGGGTATTATCTCTAATAGGTGTAAGTCCAAGAATATTAATAAGTGAATTAGACTAAGCATAAGAGTTGAATAAATGAATTTGGTTAATATGGATAGTGCAGGAACCTAGAAAATTAGTAATGAACTTGGTGGTAAATTCTCTTTTCCTTCTTGTCTCGAATTTAGAATATTAAGTTGAATAATAATTTATTCTATAAGATAATCAAGGGATTAATGGAAAGAATTTTAAATTAATAAATTACTTCTCTAGGTTAGTAAATTTAATTGATGATACTCGTCATCAAGAGAAGCCTTCCGTCACACTTCATAATTAGTGTGAAGTGAACCTTTTCAAGTCGTCAACTCGTCGCCCAAGACTGTCCTAACAATAGTTGGTCTCAATCTAATTGAGTCTCTCGTCTTTAGGTTCTCGAAGACGTTCGACTCCCTAGACTAGATTCTCTACGTTGAGTTTCTCCCGCTTGAATCAAGGTGGGTTGGTTAAAGGGGGTAATATCTTGTCGTTGCTAGTTTACTTTACGTCGTTAATATATTATGCCTTTATTGTGTTATGCCAAGTTTCGTGATCTATGTTTGATCTATTTATTTCATATTTTAATCATGTAGTAATATTATGTCCATGCCAAGTAAGCATAAGTTAGTAACTATTCACCTAGACAATTCTTAGGCAAGTTAATAATGTGTCTCTTACCGGGTCGTTGCTATAGTTACTTTACATGTGTGTGAAGTTTTGGTTGTTATGTTTCTGCTAATGTTAATTTATGACTTATCCTCATGTGCACGCATGATTCTGTTCATGTAATTAAGTTGTATGAATGTTTTTGTGTCACACCTCATATAGACAAGTATAGGATGGTTGGTTTAAGATGGTGGTATCTTATCGTTACTTGTTTACTTTACGTTAATTACGTCATGTTTGGTCTATGAATTGTGTGTATTTATTATGAAGTTGTATGCATGATTGAGTGTCGAACCTCATACAGATAAGTATAGGTGGATAGTTTGAATAGAGGATAACATGTTGTCGTTGTTGATTTATGTTACGATTTTATTATGTTATGATAAGTTGCATGATCTAGGTTGGTTGTTATCGTTCATGTTTTAGTGGTGTAATAATGATTTATCCATGCCATGTCAGTATTTAGTCAGTAATTCTTCACATAGGCTATTATTAGCTGAAATTATAACGTGCCTTTCTAGTTATGTTGATAATTATTTATTTATATGTGTATGTTATGTTCATGTTATTAATGTTATGGTTGCTAAGATTCTAGTCTTGTTAATTGAGATTTGTCCACTTGTGCATGTTATGCTTCTATTTCATGTGATTAATGTTCTATGGTTAGTATTGTCACACACCTCACATAGACAAGTCATAGGTGGATTAATAAATGGTACTCTCTAGCTAGACCTCTGCCCCGCCCCAGTTTTCAGTATTGGTCACCGGTGACCCTCAGCATGATATTGGCCAGATTGCCCACAGTTTTCAGTTGGACCAGAGAGTCCCTTTTCAGTTGGACCAGAGAGTCCCTTCAGTTTATCAGTTTTCAGGGGGCAGTAAGGCTAGTTAGTTGAGTTGGGGCCCCTAACTAAAAGCTTATCAGAACTAAGTTAAGTCAAGTGGTGAACCCGTCGTTGTGCTGGTTCAATCAAATAACTAACAAAGCTAACAAAAGCTAGGGTAGATCGTATTCCACGGGCCTTCTAATGATCGATTACTCAAATAAGCTGACAAATTACTCAGGTTTAAACACTTAGTGCGTGGTGTGAGTTCCACGACTTCTAATCTATGAAAATGCAAGGAAATTAAAAATTGAAACTAAGAACAAGTTGGAAATTAGGGTTGAAAACAGAGATGACAGACAAACTTAGACTTGGAATCCCCCTTCGTTTCCCAGAGCATTGGCAATCAACAGATCAGCGGATTTCAATTCTCATTCAATCAATTCTAAGACACCACCATAACTCCTGACCCTTAGGTTTAAGACCGGCGAACGTTCGCTCTATCCGTTCTAGCTACCAAGATTAATTAGTCGCCCGGGTATGGTCGCCTCTTGCAACGACTTAACTTAACTGGTGGAATTACTAACGATTTATGAGTTACTCTTGCAGTGGATTAATCCTAACCGGTTCCTACGAAAGGCACACTCCAATTATAAGGTTAATTGTTCGATTTGATGTTTTAAAGTAAGGCGAGCGTTCGCTTCTATCCTTAACTTAACAAGAATCTAATCTAGGTGATCAATCCAGACAAGAAACATGAACAACGAAGAACGAATCAAACATGAAAGAGAAACTGATTGAACTTCGAATCTAATCACCGCCGATCCGTGACCGCTTTAAAGCCCTGGGTCACTTAGGGTTCATCTAGTCTAAGCTCTACGAGTTTAGCTACTCATGTTTTTCACAAAAGAATCAAAGACAAAGAAAGAGTTCATCTTGACAGAGGAAGAACAGAAAAGGATCTGAAAAACCTAATTAAGACGACTCCGGCAGAAGCTTCGATCTCCGGTAAGCTGTAATCCTAGCTCCGAGTCTTCGAGATGGAAGGGATGGCGTCACGATCTCTTCCCGGCTCTTCGAACTCTAAACTCTCCTTCTCGAACTCTTGAGAATCCTCGAAGTATTTGGTATTATGATTTCTGAAAAGTGTATATGATTTTGGGCCGCCGGTTAAGTATAAATACTTAACCCTAATACCGCCGGATTTTAACTAGGATTTTCGGCGAAAATATGAAGGATTTTCGCCGAAAATTCCTTTACAAAAGGGGATGACCGCCGCCTGTTTCTCCTGTGTTTTTCGGACCGATTGTTCTCGGCAAAAACTTGGTGTTTTCGTCAAAAATTCCTTCTTGAATGCACTGCCGATTTGTTCATGAATTTTCGCAGAAAATCCTAGGTATTTTCGCCGAAAATTCCTTTGTAAATGGGAGCAGGATTTGGTTCGGTTTGATTGACTCCTTTGATCGATTCCGGTGCGATTCCTCGAGGTTCCTATGCCTTAGACATGTCCTTGGCTACTTTATTTGATGGCAAAAACCTGTGCTAACATAAAAACATTAGAAAACCATCAAATAGACCCGAAACGGGCCAAAGTAACACAAATGGCACGAGATAGGGCAATTGATTGAATATTCGCTATTCTACCCTAAAAACCATGTCTTAAGCAAGGAAATGTCGCTTAAATGAGGCTGATAATCACGTCAAATCGAGTGTCATCAAAATACCCCACACTTAAGCTTTTGCTTGTCCTCAAGCAAACTGAATAGAGACACTCATGTTCACAAATGATAAGATCGATTAAATTGGAGCTCAATTAAACATAATGAATTATTAGACAGATAATTCCTAGAACAAGAAACCTGACATGCATACAGATCAGCCAAACAACCTGGTCTCACTAGTAAACTGCACACGACAAGTAATCGTAACCAATTATGCACGAATTTGACCTGACCGACCAGACTCCTCACACAGGAAATATTTAGTACAATGGGAACTCTCACTCTCTGTGACGTGTTTCTGCTCTCAATCATTTTCTGTTACTGAATTCTGTCATAAGTTTGCACTTTGACCACATCTCCACCACTGTGACAACACGAGTATCAAGTCAAGAAGGGACTTCCCTGCTAGGACCGTAATGAATTCCACACTACAAGGGTTTATAATGAGATGGATGATGGGAATGTATGATGATGGCTTTGGTGCAGTGTAGCTTTCGACTAACTTCCCTCGAATCTAGTCTATGGTTTCCTACCGTCTAACCAGACATGGGTGGAATAGTGAACGCTCGTCCTATGATACCCTCAAGCAACCTAGCACTTATACACATTTTTTCTCTTTTTCTGTATTTTCTTTTCTTTTCATTTTTTTTCGAATTTTCTTCTTCTTTTCTTACTTGAGTTTTTTTTCTTTTGTGCCTATTCTTTCTTTTAGTTGCTGGAGGGGTTTACACGTCTGAACATATTAGCTAAGAACACCTGTTTAATGGCTATAGGCAGGTTACCACAAACCGACTTCGGTAGGTCAATCTAGAACTACAACCACAAGGGATCAACGGGGAATGAAAGAATGGGAAATGGCTGTAATGTATTATCAAACTGAAAGAACAGGCCAAGCTCAAGGGTTTAAACCTAATGGATTTATCGTTTGGTAGGCTATCTGGCTTAGTAGCTGAATCTAGGTGCCCCTATCATTCTAGAACTCGTGTCATCGTGTGGTCTCGAGTAGGTCTCATGCAAATTCTAACTCATTCAAGCAAACAGAAAACCACTCAAAAAGAATTGAAATTGCAAGTTACGTGCAATGGATCAAAAGCTCACAGTTGGTTTGCTAGTCGGATTCGGTCATTTTCATGCAATCAAGACTACAAACTACAAGTGTGATTTTAAAAATTCTGTTCTGACCAGGCAATTTAGCATCAAAATACACACGTTGGTTCTCAAGTTCTAGGTTAAGCAGTCTAAGCATCATTATGAAGGATTTAACAACAACTTAACATCAAAAATCAAGAACTGAGCCATTCTAATGCTAGAGAGACTGAACAGGAATCACGAGGCACACACAAAACACAATCAAGGGCAATCAAGTTCATGCAAGGTTCTCTAGCATCCTACCCCACACTTAAATCTGACTGTGTCTTCACAGGACTAATTCTAGAGTTCAGAGGGAAGTAGAAGAACCTGGACCGAGATGGTTGGCGTAGGGGATGAGCACGAATCCTCGGAGCATAGGGAATCTACCGAAATGAACCAAAGGGAATATCCCAACTACCTACAAAACAAAAACAAATGAAACATAAAAAGGAAACCGGGACAAGTGTCCCGGATTCACACAGAAAAAAGTTGGATCGAAATCCAAAAAGAAGAAATAAAAAGAAAGGACAAGGAAAAGGACACCACCTGATCATGGCTGGCCAGGGGCGTCTGGGGGTGGGAAATGGAGGAAGTCGCCGAGCTGGCGTTGCCACGCCAGCTGTGCCTCATACCGCTCGTCGGACCGGTGCATATGTTGCTGCATAATAGTCCATCTCGCCTCTTGAGTGGCGTTGTCGGTGATGCGGCACTCCTGTAGTCACTCATACAGCTCTCCAACATCCGCGAGATGGTGTCGGGGCTGTGGGTAAGGCGCCTGGTATGGATCTGGAATGGGTGGCGGTGACTGATGTGCATACCCTGCCTGATGGTGTGGCGAGGGTGTATGATCATGAAATTCTGGCTCGTACTGAGGCTGAGGCTCCTCAGAATCATCTTCATCCTCCGACTCATCCTCGTTTAGAAGAGGAGGGTCTGCTGCTACCTGGGGGTTGAGGTCCAGTTCGAGGTTGTACTCGACCGCCAAATCGCCTCCAACGGTGCGTACTCTGCGGCGTGGGATGTTCGGGCCATATTCTTGGCTGAGGCCGAAAGAGATGATGAGTCGGCCTACAAAGTTGCCTCCCAGGAGTGAGCGGGGATGACCTGATCTCTGAGTCTTCTTGCGGAGTAGGCGTGTAAGCACCCATCCGGGATGAAGATGATATCCCTCCCGGATGGCGCGAAGAAGAAGAAGCTCGTCTCGGCTTATATGGTGGCGGTCCTTCTCTGGAGCATACAAAATGGAACGACGCCAAACCAAGTGAATGAATTTAAAGAGAGGGTGAGAGAGAGGCTTAACTGAATTATGCTTCGTGAGGCGATCGCCGGGTACTCCGGTCATGTGGCTCCAGAGTGCATGGTACTCCTCTCCGTCGTCATCATCGTCCTCCCATCCGAAGTGATGACCATGTGATGCGCGAGATTTAACTCACAACAATCAAGGTCGTATTCCACGAGGGCTCTCTCAATAGCTAATACTCACACGGTTCATGGACGGTCTATTCATTTGAAATTGGTTTTAGTTTGAAAAGGAAATCAAAAACATAAAGGAAACTAAACAAGAAAGCAAAACAAAACGGTGCAAATCAAAGGTAAAGGAGGTTCACTTGGAAAGATAGGTTCATCATGCTCAAGAGGAACAAAAGCACAAACAAGCCAAAGATGATCGAGGTTGCAATCGAATGACCACGCAAATCCCTTCTATAGACTAAATGCACTCTCGTCGCACTAAATCCCTATCCTAGAACCACTCAACCTAGGCTCTCGCTCTCAAGCTAAGTGACTAAGGATGCATTAAAGGTGTTTGATGAAATGCCAAGCTACAAAACCCTCTCCTATGACTCTATGACCACTAGGCTAGACACCACACTCTCATGTCAATGTCCTAACACTAAGAGAATTGTCAAAAGACTAATGAAAGTTCAATTGAATGAAAAACCTAATGCACGCCAAGTGTTCGATAAAATGCACAAGTGAGAAATCATGCAACTATGGTTGAATTGAGATGATCTAATCTCTTAGAACACACTCCCTTCAATCCCTAGACCTACAATCCATGTAATCCAAGCACTCTCATGCATTACATTACAAATAATAGACCAATCAAGCCATAGCCATCAATGGAATTAACAACAAGTCATAGAGACCATCTTCTTACAATCCAAGATCAATCATGGCAAGTTTATACAATTAACCTCTATCCTAGCACAACTATATATCAATCCAAGAGAACCTAAGAAATCAGACACACATGGCCAAGGAAATGAAGGAAAGAGAAAGAAAGATGATCACCAAGAACACCATGGCAATCCTCCTCTTGCAAGCTCCTCTCCAAGGTTGTGGGCTTCAATCCAAGCTCCTCTACTTTGATTTGCACCTTGCTCTAGGGTTGTGAAGGATTGGTTGATGAGGAGAAAGTGTTGGAGAAGTTAGAGGAAGGGTTTTGTCGAAGGGTGTATTCTGAATTAATGAATTGTTCTCAATTTTCGCCCCCTCTTCCTCCTTATATACTGCACCGGAAAACCTTTATATTTTCGGCGGAAACTGTGTAACATTTTCGCCCAAAATGCCTTTGTAAACCCGACCGGCTGATGCATTCCTTCATAGATTTTCGGCGAAAACATTGGGAAGTTTTCGCCGAAAATGACTTCATTGATCAGATGTCCGCCGACTGCTTAGAATTTTCGGTCCGAGAACTCTAGGTTCTCGCCGAAAATTTCTTCAGCTGAAAGTGCATTTTCTTCGATCTTGCATCGGCCGTAGCTCCTCCGTCCTAGCTCCGATTGAGCTCCCGTTTGATCCTACGTGCTCCTTGTAACCATTAATACAATGCCAAGACCTAAAAATACAAAGAAAACAGCTCCAATAGACATGGAATTGGCCTCAAAGTGGCAACCGGGCAACAAAATGACACTTTGCACAAAACTTCAATAAAAGCATATTAAGCATGGCATTTAAGGATCAAACACGGGCATTTCATAGGCTAATCGAAGGCTTAAAATGCACCAAATAAAGTCACATCAAATTCCCCTACAACTAAGCTTTGCTTGTCCTCAAGCAAATGAATTAGAAAACATCCAAGTTCACAAATGACAATATCGGTCCATCGAGATTCAAGCAATAACAATTCGGCTTAAACTGTTCCACGAACAAACTTAACCTACACATGCAAGAACGTCAACCAAACAAGTCTAGACCTCACTATTTTCTGCACACTTCAAGTAGTGGTTGATTGGGACACAACAAAAACTGACCACGACAACACCAACTCTAATCAAAAGGACTTGAACTCGGGAAATGGAACGAAATAGGTGGAGGTAAGGAAATTTTTGAAAGTGGTGAGTGATCGTGATGTGGCTATCAACTCGACTTCATCCGCTTCTAGATTCGCTCTTTACAAACTCGGGCGTAGGATCAAGGGCTACATTTGAGAACTTTTTTTTTCTTTTTTTTCTTTCTTTTTTTCCTACTGCATACTAGTGCTCGATCCAACACTTCACTTAGGTGTTGAACCTGCCTAGCTCACAGCTTTTGCTATTGCTAGTGCTCAACCCGACACTTCACTTAGGTGCCGAGCTTGCCTAGCTTAGCTTTTCTTTTCTTTTCTTTTGACATTAGCCACTTGATCCTTAACCCCTTACAACTTCCACACAAGATTTTGAATTGGATTCCGTCTAATCTCAAGCCACAATCACGAGGAATCAAAAAGGGAAAGAAGAACATGGAAAAGGGGAGAAAATCTTATTGCCTTCATCATCTTAGATCGGTGTTATCGAGTGGTACAAAAACACGTATCAAACCAATCAACCAACATACAAGAGTGATAGAATCTCTGTTCTGGCCTAGACTCATTTGACATTAGTGCTAACATGCTGGTTATAGGTTCTAAGTAGAACAGTCTAAACGTCATTATAAAAGATTGAAGTCAACTAAACACCAAAAGTCAAGAACTGAACGATTCTACAATAGAGGAATTCGACATTCAATTAAGATCATGCAACTCATCAAAGCAAAGCCTTAGACTTCTACCGACAAATAATCACACCAAACCTCAAACTCCCCTACGACTAACATGAGCATTGTCCTCAATGATCAAGAGAGAAAGGGTAAGGTGGAACGAAGTTACCGCGGTGGTAGAGAGGAGCATAAGACGTAATAGCGGTGAAAGAGTTCCATGATGATCCTTGGTGAAGAGTGATCCCAATTCTTGTCAAACCTTATTCAAAAAGCTAAAACAACACAAAAACCTCAAATAAAAGTTACAAGCGAAAAATTAAAGATAACATGGGGTGCCTCCCAAGAAGCGCTTGGTTACCGTCTTAAGCTCGACGATACCTGTGTTAGGGTGCCCAACTTAGTACCTCCTTCAAATTAAGTAGCTTCTTCCATGATGAAGTTTGAGCTCCAAGCAGCATCTTGGAAGAATGGTAGACTAGCCAATGCACATTGATGCTTGTATGACACTTGGTACCTTGGGGTGGCTTGCTACCTTTGAAATTTGGAACTTGAGGAAGAAAGTATGGTAGGGGGCCACCATTGAGCTCCATCGTCTCCAAGTTGGTGATGCAACTCGAAGAGTCTTCCGGTTCAAACATGGGCGACTCCTCTTCCATTATCACCTTAGTGGGGGTAGAGATGCATGTCTCCTTGGGTTCTTGGCACAAATACTTCATGATCAAGCAAGAAGATTGAAGAGTACTCACAATCCTTGGTGGGACCACAATAGGGTGGTGTTGTTCACTTTCGTGCTCCACTCTCAGTGTCACCTCTTTTTGAAGCGTCTCCAAATCATCTCTCACCTCCTCTAAAGGGTCATCATCCTCAAGTCTCCTTGATTCTTCTATCCTCACATCATCGTCAAATGGCGTTTCCATGGGAAAAACATGCTCTTCAATCTCCTCCACTACCAAATCTTCTTCCGTGTCAAACTCTTCCGGTTCACAAGTGTCATCTTCATCATCATAAACATGCTCCAAATAATTGGGATGTCGTTCATTCTCAAGAATCTTCGTGACGAGCTTTATGCTTTGGGATAAACGGTTAACTCGGTTTGCATTATCCTCCGCAATTCATAACATCTCTAGCATGAAAGGAGGTGGAAGAGATTTCTCATGGCTCATGAACTCCTCTCGGGGAAACTCACTTTCTTCTTCTTCCATGACAAGCACTTCCGGTTCAAAGGTGTCGGTGATGAGCTTCACACTTTGAGTTAAACGATCCAACCGGGCCGCATTATCTTCCGCAATTTGCAACATCTCCTCAATTGTGGGAGAAGGTGGAGAGTGTTGTTCATCCTCTAGAGCTTCCTTGATGAGCGTCACGCCTTGAGCTAAGCGATTAAGTTGGTTCGCATTGTCTTCCGCAATCTTCAAAGCTTCCTCAAGCGTGGGAAAAAATGGAGGAGGTTCCTCATAGCTTACGAACTCCTCTCGAGGATGCTCACTTTCCTTCACCATTTTCAAGAGCTCATCTAGCATAAAATAAGGTTGAGAGGGTTGCTTATAGCTTGTGAACTCCTCTTGAGGATGCTTGCTTTCTTCAACCATCTTAAAGAGCTCCTCTAGCATGGAAGGCGGTTGAGAATGTTGTTCATGACTTGTGAAATCCTCTTGATAATACTCCGACAAGACTTGATGGTAGGGTGGAGATGGATAGGGACATTGCTCATTCCACATGGTTGTTGAAGCTTGTTGTTCTTGACCCCACCATTGGCTATCTCCCTCACAAGTTTCTTGGTAGTAGTGTGATGGATGAAATAGGATGACCATAGTATGGGTTAGGAGATGGATTCCACCCTTGATAGGTACCATAACCATTACCTCCATTCCACGAGTTCATCTTACTTGCAACCTTGCTCCCATGAACTAGATAGGTGGATAAGGGACCTACAAACACGCACAACAAACACAACCAAGTAGTACAACAATGCGGGATAACAACACCACAAAAAGAAATAACAAAGAAGCAAAACTAAAACGGAAGGAAGTGAATAGAACGGTCCACTACTAAATGCTTTCAAAGGATTGAGAAAGTTCCCCGGCAACGGCGCCAAAAACTTGATGCGCGAGATTTAACTCACAACAATCAATGTCGTATTCCACGAGGGCTCTCTCAATAGCTAATACTCACACGGTTCATGGACGGTCTATTCATTTGAAATTGGTTTTAGTTTGAAAAGGAAATCAAAAACATAAAGGAAACTAAACAAGAAAGCAAAACAAAACGGTGCAAATCAAAGGTAAAGGAGGTTCACTTGGAAAGATAGGTTCATCATGCTCAAGAGGAACAAAAGCACAAACAAGCCAAACATGATCGAGGTTGCAATCGAATGACCACGCAAATCCCTTCTATAGACTCATTGCACTCTCGTCGCACTAAATCCCTATCCTAGAACCACTCAACCTAGGCTCTCGCTCTCAAGCTAAGTGACTAAGGATGCATTAAAGGTGTTTGATGAAATGCCAAGCTACAAAACCCTCTCCTATGACTCTATGACCACTAGGCTAGACACCACACTCTCATGTCAATGTCCTAACACTAAGAGAATCATCAAAAGACTAATGAAAGTTCAATTGAATGAAAAACCTAATGCACGCCAAGTGTTCGATAAAATGCACAAGTGAGAAATCATGCAACTATGGTTGAATTGAGATGATCTAATCTCTTAGAACACACTCCTTGAATCCCTAGACCTACAATCCATGTAATCCAAGCACTCTCATGCATTACATTACAAATAATAGACCAATCAAGCCATAGCCATCAATGGAATTAACAACAAGTCATAGAGACCATCTTCTTACAATCCAAGATCAATCATGGCAAGTTTATACAATTAACCTCTATCCTAGCACAACTATCTATCAATCCGAGAGAACCTAAGAAATCAGCCACACATGGCCAAGGAAATGAAGGAAAGAGAAAGAAAGATGATCACCAAGAACACCATGGCAATCCTCCTCTTGCAAGCTCCTCTCCAAGGTTGTGGGCTTCAATCCAAGCTCCTCTACTTTGATTTGCACCTTGCTCTAGGGTTGTGAAGGTTTGGTTGATGAGGAGAAAGTGTTGGAGAAGTTAGAGGAAGGGTTTTGTCGAAGGGTGTATTCTGAATTAATGAATTGTTCTCAATTTTCGCCCCCTCTTCCTCCTTATATACTGCACCGGAAAACCTTTATATTTTCGGCGAAAACTATGTAACATTTTCGCCGAAAATGCCTTTGTAAACCTGACCGGCTGATGCATTTCTTCATAGATTTTCGGCGAAAACATTGGGAAGTTTTCGCCGAAAATGACTTCATTGATCAGATGTTCGCCGACTGCTTAGAATTTTCGGTCCGAGAACTCTAGGTTCTCGCCGAAAATTTCTTCAGCTGAAAGTGCATTTTCTTCGATCTTGCATCGGCCGTATCTCCTCCGTCATAGCTCCGATTGACCTCCCGTTTGATCCTACATGCTCCTTGTCACCAGTAATACAATGCCAAGACCTGAAAATACAAAGAAAACAGTTCCAATAGACATGGAATTGGCCTCAAAGTGGCAACCGGGCAACAAAATGACACTTTGCACAAAACTTCAATAAAAGCATATTAAGCATGGCATTTAAGGATCAAACACGGGCATTTCATAGGCTAATCGAAGGCTTAAAATGCACCAAATAAAGTCACATCACCATGGTAGTGCTCAGGGGGAATACCGAGACGAGCTGCAAACTCATCATATGTGAGTTCCCTGTGCACCCCGCCCAGATAGAAGGTGACAACCTTCTTGTGCTGCCTCCTCTTGTGCTCGTCCAGATCGAATGTCGCCCAAAACTTCTGGAGAGCGACGTCGGGGAAGTCGGCGGCGAGCGTGGTCAGCTCCAGCAGGCCGACATGGGTCAGTGCATCGAGCACGTTACGATGCCAGTCATCATCATGCTCGGAGAGCGACTCCATGGAAAGGGGGCGTACATTAGCTCCAGGGATATTCTCGAGCCTCTGGTAGCACTCGAAGTAGTATGGGGGCAGGCGAGCGATGGTGTGGTGGTACCCAACACGGCCAGGGAAGGCTGGTGGAGGGTCCTGGACGGCAGGTGTGACGGGAGCGGGGGCTCGGGAGCTGGAGGCGGTGTCAAGTCTCTGGTTGGTCCTGCGCTCATGAGTTACGTTCCTAAGCAAGAAAACAAACCAGATTAGTCAAACTAAAACCCTACCCCACACTTAGTAGAAAAACTCAATTTCACAAAGAAATAAGAAAAACCGAGTGGGGGTAAGCAAAGCAGATTAACCGGTAATCACAAATAAGTAGAATACATGCTTAGGGACAGCCAGAATAGAATCATCACAACCAGAGTTCAGAAGTCAAACCGACATTCAAAAAGTCAACATGATAGAACATTGAACCCTAATCATGGCAATATTAGCACAAAGCGGAAAATGAGGCATAATATGATCTCAGATGGCAAACACAATAATATGAACGTAAATGAGCACATAAGGCAGCCAAACGAGGATAAACAGTTCATGGTCAAACCGACATTTCTCAAAAGTCAACATCACAAAGAATAGGTCTTATGCTTAACAACACATGATCAAATGATATGAAAATTAAGCACAATACTCCCTAATCATGCTAGAACAGTCTAACGAGTTCAGCTAACCTAGTTCACACAAAATCAGTCGGCACGCAAATCGAGGTAAATTGAAAAGTCAACCCCGACGAAATTCAGCATTCAACATGTCAAAAGATTCGGAATGAAAAGTTCTACAACTTACCTTGAAGTCATGGATGCTGAAAACGAACGGAGAAAGAGAAATCGGGGAAAAACCGAAAATTTTAGGTTTTGGCTGAACGGGAGCTCTAGAGCTCCGATTCGACTGTTCTAGGGCTCGAGGTGATCGGAAATGGAGGGAGCGGCGGCGGCGGCGGTGGCGGTCGGCATCGGGCGGCGACGACGAGTTTGTGGTGGCAGTTGGCGGGTTTTCAAAAAAAAAACAGGGGAAGCTTTTTTTTTAAATTTTCGAAATTGGAAAGGTGATGGGGAGAGAGGGTGACACGACCAGGAATTAAAAGGATAAGTCCAAAATTTTTTGCCCTGAGTTTTTGGCGAAAATATGAAGGAATTTTCGCCGAAAATCTCAATTAAAATCACTGCCGGTTTTCAAAAGGATTTTTGCCGAAAATGTTGAATAGTTTTCGCCAAAAATTTTGACAAAAATCATCTGAAAACACAGTGAAATTTTAAAGGGAATTTTCGCCGAAAAGAATGTATTTTCGCTGAAAATTTTGACCTGAAAGATTGAAAATATTTTCGCAAACCCGGACAATCTTCAGAAAATCACAGTTAAATCCACAAAAATCGGAACAACCTCAAACGACTTGCAATTGACACTACGACACACAGACTACACACGAAAAATAAGAAAACAAACAAATTGACACTTTTGGCTCCCCCGAACCGACTCTAAAACACTAAGGTTGATACAATTGAAAAACTAACTCCAGCCGTGGGTTGCCTCCCGCGAAGCGCTCTTTTATTAACGTCCTTGAGCTGGACGATACCTGGATGGTATTAGGAGACATCCCAACTCAGGATCTCCTTAACGCTATCATCAGAGCTCATGAAGTAGAGCTTCGGGGTATCTCCGGTGAGCGTGAATTTCTTCCCGTTAGCATGTACAAGCTTGGTGCGTCCATCGGGAAGGTGATCAGTAACCTTGAATGGCCCGAACAGTTCTCTTGAGAGTTCATCCTTCATGAGTGTTACGGTGGAAGGAATGAGGACTGTTGGCTTCATTTTCTCTTTAGCCTCTGGCTTTGTTTCACCAGGATCGGTGATCGTGAGTATTTCCTTAGGAGATGCTCTCGGCTTCTCCTTCAATACTTGTTCCGGCGCCGGTATCTCAGAACGTATTGGCGGTGTAGCTGGCTCGGTAGACGTTGGCGGCACAACTGGTCTCCAGACCATTTGAGGTGTTGTCTTCTTGTTTTTCCCGGGATCTACCAGGTTCTTTGCTCGGCGGTGAAGAAGAGGCTTTCAGTTCCTTCTTCTTTGACGGCTTTTGAACAGCAGATTTGGGCTTCTGCTTCTTAACCTGTTCAACATCTGTAATAACAACTGATCTAGAAACACTGGAAGAGACATCAGTAACGGAGTTGACCGGAGTCAACTCCACGGTTTCAACAGCTAGGCAATGAGATTCTTCATTCAAAGGGGTGTATTTCATTCCATCTTTAAGGCGGAACATTATAGTGTCTTTGCCAACCCTCAAAGTTAAAGAACCATTTGGCACATTAATTTGCATTCCAGTGGTAGCCATGAAAGGTCGTCCTATGAGAATAGTAGAATCATCCTTACTAGTGTCAATGATAACATAGTCAGCTAAGAAAGTGAAATGACCACATTTAGTAACAACGTCTTTTATCTCTCCCCTAGGGGTTTTCAATGATCTATCAGCAAAGACAAGTTGTATGCTAGGCGGTTCAAGCTCTCCTAGATTCAATTTCTCATACAGACTCATAGGCATAACATTAACAGACGCGCCAAGATCAACCAAACAATGCTCTTTCTCAACATCATTAATGACAAGAGGTAAAGTGAAAGAGCCAGGATCAGAACACTTAGCTGGATATGGAGAGGAAGGCTTCTTGCTACGAGCATCAGGATATCCTTCTTTATTCCCCTTCATGCCAGTCTTGATCCTTGCATTTGGCAGCAATGCTCTCGGAAAAGGAGGCTTCACGTAGTACGGAGCGAGAGGAGGATCATCCTCCTTAGGCGCCGGTTTCTGTTCTTCCTTCTTCTCTGGAGATTCAGTGATCCTATGTAAAATAAAACAGGCGTCAGCAGATAAACTTGTAAACTTTTTAACAGATACCATCTTAGCTTGCTCTTTCTCAGATTCGGCTCTGTCGGCTCGAAAGTTGGCCAAATGGTCGACCAGATGCTTGCATGCTCGAGATGTTGTTCACAGCCTGCTCAATTCTTTGACCGGCTGCTATCTGTTCTTGATTGAGAAGAGCTTGAGCTTTGAACTGACTATCATGATCATCGAGTCTGGTGATGATCTGACTAAGCTTCTTGTCCAGGTCACTGACGTTGTTTTCTCTCTGATGTTGCTGTCCTGGATAGGTATTATTCAAATATTGATTCTGGCGATTGCCAGGAGCAGTTGCATAGTTGCCCGGATTACGGTGCGGTGGCTGGTAGACACCTGCCGGCGGATGGTTAGGCTTCCGATCCTGAGCTGGACCAGCTGGGCGGTTATTTTGGTTCTGGTTATGGTTGGCGCCAGCATCGTATGGAGGTCTGTCTTGATAGTTCCCTGCTGCCTGAAGTTTCGGTAGCCAACATACCCGTTCTGGTTGTTGTTGAAGCCTTGTTGAACAAAGTTGACTTCTTCGGCGGACCAGACTTCTGTCTTACCAAAGTTCTGGCATCGGCCTCCATTATGCGCACAAGCTCCACACCACTCGCAATCGGTAACATAGACAGAGGCTACCGACGGTTTGATTGGTAGACTTCTTCAGATGCTTCTCTACTTCTGCCTTGATAGTAGCTTCGAGATCGAGCTTGCTCCTTGGTCCCTCTGATTGTCGCTCCCAGTTCCTTGACTTGGAGGCACAGTTCGCAAAATGAAGAAGAGCAGCTTCAGGTGTGAGTGTAGTGCAATCCCCTTCAGTTAGAGAATTGACCCACTTGGCAGATTCTTCTCGAAGACCTCGAGCAAAGATTTCAGCTAACTGCCTTTGCTCGAATCCGTGATGAGGACAGTTGTAGAGAAGTTCTTGGAATGATTCCAAGTATCGTATAAGCTTTCTCCTTCTTTCTGGGAGAATCTGGCGATGTTATCCTTAATAGCTGTTGTTCTTGCAGGAGGGAAGTACTCTTCAACAAAGTCCTGAGCCAGAGTTCCCAATCAGTATAGTAGCCATGTGGTGTGCCAGTAAGCCATCTCTTGGCAGCGCCTTTCAGAGAGAACGGGAAAGCTCTCAAACAAAGAGTATTTTTGTCGAGGTTTCCATTCTTGAAAGTGCTGCAGAGATCAAGGAAATCCGCCAGATGTGTGCATGGATTGTCTAGTGGTCTGCCTTCAAATTGTAGATCCCTAGAGATCATAGTCAAGAATGGAATCTTGATCTCATAGTCAGGATCTCCTTCAATGCGTGGCACAGCAATGGAAGATCGAACGCCAGTCACGCTCGATTTGTTGTAGTCTGCTAGACTCTTCTGTACAACTGGTGGTGGTAGACCGCCTGGTGGTGGTGGTGGTGGTAACTGATCATAATGGTAGGAGATGGAGGAGGTGAAAGTGATTCGGTGTATGAAGCGGATGAAGATGAGGGTGAAGATGAGGAACTCTCCTTCAGTTCCTCGATCTTAATCGGAGTGACGGATGGAGGTGGATTGGTTCTGCCTCTCTTCGGAATCTGTGATTGTCGAGGTGGAGCAGAATTGCCTGGTCTCTCTATACTCTTAGCCTTGTCGGTTTGAGAGCGAGTCCAAGGGTGGCGATGCATACACCTGTGAGCAACCTACAAATAACAAAAACAAACAAAACCAGTGTAAAATCGATGTGGATGGAAAGATGAAAGATGGAAAATAGAAGAATAAAATGCCAGTTCTTCTTTCGAACAATCAAAAGAAGTCCCCGGCAACGGCGCAAATTTGGTGAACCCGTCGTTGTGCTGGTTCAATCAAATAACTAACAAATCTAACAAAAGCTAGGGTAGATCGTATTCCACGGGCCTTCTAATGATCGATTACTCAAATAAGCTGGCAAATTACTCAGGTTTAAACACTTAAGGCGTGGTGTGAGTTCCACGACTTCTAATCTATGAAAATGCAAGGAAATTAAAAATTGAAACTAAGAACAAGTTGGAAATTAGGGTTGAAAACAGAGATGACAGACAAACTTAGACTTGGAGTCCCCCTTCGTTTCCCAGAGCATTGGCAATCAACAGATCAGCGGATTTCGATTCTCATTCAATCAATTCTAAGACACCACCATAACTCCTGACCCTTAGGTTTAAGACCGGCGAACGTTCGCTCTATCCGTTCTAGCTACCAAGATTAATTAGTCGCCCGGGTATGGTCGCCTCTTGCAACGACTTGACTTAACTTAACTGGTGGAATTACTAACGATTTATGAGTTACTCTTGCAGTGGATTAACCATAACCGGTTCTTACGAAAGGCACACTCCAATTATAAGGTTAATTGTTCAATTTGATGTTTTAAAGTAAGGCGAGCGTTCGCTTCTATCCTTAACTTAACAAGAATCTAATCTAGGTGATCAATCCAGACAAGAAACATGAACAACGAAGAATAAATCAAACATGAAAGAGAAACTGATTGAACTTCGAATCTAATCACCGCCGATCCGTGACCGCTTTAAAGCCCTGGGTCACTTAGGGTTCATCTAGTCTAAGCTCTACGAGTTTAGCTACTCATGTTTTTCACAAAAGAATCAAAGACAAAGAAAGAGTTCATCTTGACAGAGGAAGAACAGAAAAGGATCTGAAAAACCTAATTAATATGACTCTGGCAGAAGCTTCGATCTCCGGTAAGCTGCAATCCTAGCTCCGAGTCTTCGAGATGGAAGGGATGGCGTCACGATCTCTTCCCGGCTCTTCGAACTCTAAACTCTCCTTCTCGAACTCTTGAGAATCCTCGAAGTATTTGGTATTATGATTTCTGAAAAGTGTATATGATTTTGGGCCGCCGGTTAAGTATAAATACTTAACCCTAATATCCGCCGGATTTTAACTAGGATTTTCGGCAAAATATGAAGAAATTTTCACCGAAAATTCCTTTACAAAAGGGGATGACCGCCGGCTGTTTATCCTGTGTTTTTTGGACCGATTGTTCTCGGCGAAAACACCAAGTTTTCGCCGAAAATTCCTTCTTGAATGCACTGCCGATTTGTTCATGAATTTTCGCAAGCTCAACCTTTTTGACTCCTTGGATCGATTCCGGTGCGATTCCTTGAGGTTCCTATGCCTTAGACACGTCCTTGGCTACTTTATTTGACGGCAAAAACCTGTGCTAACATAAAAACACTAGAAAACCATCAAATAGACCCGAAACGGGCCAAAGTAACACAAATGGCACGAGATAGGGAAATTGATTGAATATTCGCTATTCTACCCTAAAAACCATGTCTTAAGCAAGGAAATGTCGCTTAAATGAGGCTGATAATCACGTCAAATCGAGTGTCATCATCAAGTTATGCATAAAGTGTTATGTTCATGTTTCTCAGCTTCAAGTCATGTGCAGTAAATGTGAATTCAGTGTTGGTTCAGATTGTGACTTCATGTATGATGAGTTCATTGTATGATTATCATGTTGATAGCTCAGTGAATGTTCCATGATAAGTATTGTGATGATGATGTTTTGCTTAGATAATCACTACTACTAGCCAATAATGTATAGAGTACTTGTTGCTAAGTTTATTAATATAATAGTTGACCCAACCTGAAATTTGGATAGAGTGGTGACTATTGGAGCATTGAGATGTTATGTTATGTGAGATATGCTTCTCAGTTTCAGATCATGGATAAGTTATAGGATAAGATTATGCATGGATGTTGAGTTGTGATTAGTGATGCTTTATTAAGTCATGGTATGTGCTTGTTGTGTTATATGATTTATGTATCCTTGTTGAGTATTAATATGTGATACTATTGAGTTTATTAATAATCCTCTCTAGGTTATGATTAAGACTTAATAGTGATGATCTCTACTTAGCCATGGTTAAAGAATCCTAGTCACTTAAGAGTCATGATGCATGAGTACAAGTCTACAAGCCTTATGCGATGATTAATGGAGTTAAGATTTGATGCCATGAGTATTATCATAAGTTACTTCATGAACTATGTTACAAGTCAGGTTGTGCACTAGGTTATGAATAGCCAGTGATGCATGTTTAGAAGTTTATTGTTCTTATTAATATGATTGATCGATCTTAAGTTCTTGGGATCGCTTCCATGTTTGTTTATTGATTTGAGCACGAAAGACTGACCCCGAGCCACCCACCAGGTTGTTAGAAGTTGCTTATGAGCTTGAGCCTTGAGGAGCTGATTCGGTGTGGAGTGGTGTCTACAGTAATGTAAGACTTGGACTTGAGACAAATTTTTTCATGTTTTCTCGAGACTTGTTTTCATTTCAGTTTTGCCCAAGTGTTTAGGGCTTTGTTATCAAGTTATCCTTTTATGAATTTTGTTAAAGGTTTCATAAATTTTACTTAAGTTTATTTTTCAAGGTCCTTGGCCAAGGCATTTTGTTAAATTATTTTAATTAAGCGTAACACCCTCGTTGGTTTTATGATTTCCGCTATTTTAAAGGGTAATTTGGTAATTCCCTTTATTTCGAAAGAGAGGGTGTTACAGTCTCCTCTTCAACCACCATCTCTGCCAGAGTCTCCAATTCATCCTTCCATCCTACTAAAGGCAGCAAACTTTCTTTCTTCATCGGGCCTGAACCACCGAAGCCTATTCATCTTCAATCTCCACTATGCGAACACCGGAACGACTTTGGGAATCTTCTATTTCCCATTGACATGCATCCTTGTGCGAGTTGACGAGGAAGTTGACTTCATCCTCGTTCAGCATACGAATGTACAGTTCGACCTTGTTCGATTTCCTACCTTCGACCATCTTGCGCACATCTTGGTCGTTGTAGATAGGAACCAGACCAGAGTTTATATCCTTCCCTTATGGCAAACACAGGTAGTGATGTGAACCGCTGCAACCGTGGGCAGACGACCCTTAAACACCGCAAGTTGATGACCGTGCAACGAGGTAGAAACCGTCGGAACCGGGATGGAGAGGACTTTGACCCGCTAGCTATAAAGAGCTAGGAAACCAGAAGTATCAAGTCGAGGACGCCACTTCAAGAGGAGGATACTCTTGATGATAAGCCGATCCTTCAGTATTGCAACATGCAAATACAATAAGGGGTTTCAAGAACAAAGTTCTATAAAAGGGGTTGTTATTCAAAAGGGTTCTGTGTTACAAGGGTGGCCGGCGGCCTCCTTATATAGGTGAGGGAACAAGCTCTCCTCCCTAATGACTACTTCCTAAATAAGAATAGAATAAAGAGTCATATTCCTAAATAGAATCCTAAAACCCCTAAATAATCCTACTAAAAAGGAAAAACAATTAAATAGTCTTTAAAACGAAAAATACAACTCAAATAGGACTAAAACTCTTAAAACCCTAATCCGGCGGTTTAGGGTTTCTTAGTCCAGGTGGGACTAGGACTCGCCAGATCCACCGGTCTCGGGCCGGGCCTTTGCTCGACTCCGGGCTCCTTTTTCAAACGGTGGTCCTTCGTCGGGCCTTGGGGCCTGATGCTCCGGGCTTGTCCAGGGGCTAGGGCCTTGCCAAAAGGCTCGAGCCACATGGTGGCTAGCCTCATAAAGTCTCCCCGATCGGCCTGGCTCTCGGTCTAGGGCTCGGGGCTGTGCCTTGGTGGGGTCTTCTCCATTTCTGCTCGAGGCTTCCTCTCCTAGCTTCGGGCATCTCCTTAGGTAGCTCCATATGTGGCTCTCATGGGCTAGGGTCGGGCCAGGAGTGGTGCCTTGAATCCAGGGGCTCCTATGCTTCTCTAGACTTGGCTCCAGGTCAGTCTTGGGTGGCCATCCCTTCTTGGCCAGGTACTCTTGAGCTCTCTTGTTCCTGTACTCCAGGAATGCTTCCAGAGGGTCTCTGGAGTGTGCCTTGTCTTCAGGGTCCTTGGAGGTTAGGCCAGGACCTAACTGAAGCTTGTCCTCAGTCCGAGGGTTTCTACACTCGGCCAGCAGCATGGCCTAGAGTGGCATTTCTTCCTTCTGAGCTTTCCTACCTGTAGGGGGAGGCCTTAGCCTATATTTCATCTCATACCCTGGCTTGAGGGCTTGTAGGTGGCCGGTTCTCGGTTCTACACGTTTCTTGTAAGGCCCTAGGGTTCTGCCTCGGTACAGGTGACCCTGGTGGGGTGTAGGAGTACTTCCGGGTACTAAGGCAGCCGGGTTGGGTCATATCAGGTAGAGCATGTAGTCTTCCTTCCATAGCACCCCCACAACCATTTTGTTGAGCTCCTTCAACGAGAACCTTTCCGGATCGATGAAGTCGAACCAATCGACTTTTCCATCATAGTAGGCCCATTCCCTAAAAGAACCCCTGTAATGCAGCTCCACTGTGAACAACTTGCTTTCTTCCCCTACACAAGACAAGAATGGAGAATGGTTTGTAGTTTAGGGATATACTATAAACCCTACACACCTAAAATAGCATTAAAGAAGACCAACTACCCCCACACATAAACCCCACCAGGGTGACCCACCGAAAGTATTGGAATCGGACCTCACTTTCAACTACAAGACAAAGAATTTCCAGGACCAGACTTACGATAGTCAGGCCCTCTGGCATCCAGTAGACGCTGCTTCGAGTCGCTGTTCATCGCTCTATCTTCTCTCGTTCTACTTCTCCCTTTTGGCAGTTCGTCGCAGAGTGTTCCTCTGCTTCTTCCAGTTCCTCTACAACCAAATCTAGAGTCAGGATCAGCTTGGGAGAAGCTTTCGTCCTCGTATAAGAAAGGGATGGAACAATTATGGGGCTCTGTGTCCGCTCGTCTTCTAGATAAGGTTTGTGTGGTGGGGAGAGTGTTTGGAGAGTGAAACGGATGGTAGTGGGTGAACTTGGGTTGATTTGGGGATAAGAGAATTGTGGGAATCGGAATGGGTTTTTAGGTTACTGTGATTGGGTGGTTTTGGATATAAATTAGTCCAGCAAGGCATGGGTGGCGTGTCCACATAAGCTATTGGACGGAATTGTGGATGTTCGTCGATGGCGGTGACTATTGGGATAATCGTCCAAAGTTAAGTTATTGCAGGGATAATTTCTTGAGTTTAGTGATCTCCGGGTTATTTAGGCCATAGTTTAGTGATTATTTTGGTAACCAACCCAGTTGTGGAGGGAAATTCTTTGCTTCTGTGGATTCCAATCAACTAGAAGAAGAAGCACTGTTTTTTCCTTTTTTTAAATAAAAGTGGATTGTGTTCTACTTTGTCTGTCTTTTATCATATTCAAAATCGGTCACGATTATGACTTTATTGTTAATTTATTTTTTGGTCAATTGAACAAAAATTGCTTATTAGTAAAAAACGCAAATTCATTTTTCCAGCTCAGTAATTAGAAATTTGACACCGCCCTCGTTACATAACTTCCCCCCTCCTTAGTTTCTTCCACTTTCAACCTCGTACTGGTGCAGCGAAGATCCATAAAAATAAAAACCCTCAATGCGCACTCACCAAAGGATGCGGCGGCGGCTTTGATTAGCATACGAAACCCGTCCTCTCCTCTTCGGCATGAGAGATCTGGAGAGGCGGCGTAAGGAAGTGGTGTAGGGAATCCGACGGGCAGCGGAGGAGGTGGGGATATTCTAGGTCGTGGGCCACAGAGTGGAGGAAAGAGTGATGGAAGAGTTGCTGGCGAAGGCGCGTGAGTTCTATGAGCTCCGGGGAGGTATGAAGGAGGGTTATTACTCCACGGATGGGTTGGGGAGGAAGGTTAGTGTGCCGAGTGCACCGAAGAATCAACAGAGAGTTAGTTGCAGTTCGGTTGATATACTTAATTGTCAAGTGGCGCCGCCGCTTCATTCGTCAGAGTTTCCTCCTCTTTGCGATCCGTCCTTTGGTTTTTTCTCTTTTTTCTAGCCGTTAAGGTGGCATTTGGGATCAGATGACTGTGAATCAAAGCCAGTCACGGGATTCCCGTGGGCTGTAGTACATGATCTCTCGAGTCCTAATGCCACTGTTGGGGTGTTCGATTAGTCTTCTCTTTGCCGGTTTCGACTACTCGGTTTGTTCTTCACAAGACCCTTCATTCGATTGTCCTTTGTCCGAAGGATTCAATCTGTTTGTGATCCTATTTTATTCCCAATCAGACGGATTGCCCCTCTACATCACCTGCTCGTCAATGGACACTGTTTCCCTATATGTTTTACTTTCACTAATTGGTTCTTGACGTCCCGAGGAATTCCGGTGAGAGATTTCCATCATTGAAATTAACTCTATTCTGCCTGGTTTGTGGTCCGATTTTGCTATGTTTGTTAGTTTTTTTTTTAATTTTGAAAGGTGGTTAAGATATTTGAGGAAAGTGGGAAAGAGAAGTGGGATTGTTGTTCTCCTATCAATACCCACGTTCATTTTTGTACTGAAATATGGCTGATTTAGTTGGCATGCTTTATTCTCTTCTTTAATCATTTTAGATAATCATATTTTTTTAAAGTTTTGTTCGTTTGTTTCACTTCTCTTTTGTTCAAAACGTGCATTTGATATTGGCTTGTTATTTGTACTTTTATTTTGACTTGTTATTTGTACTTCATTCTTAGTTTTTGTTAAATTTTAATTTTACTAAGCTGTTGAGGTCATCTCTTGTTAGTAACAAGTGATGATTACAATTAATTAACATTCAGTTCCATTCATTTAAAAGGGCAGTTAATCAGCATCCAACCTTTTGCAAGTATTGGAAAGTTTCCAATCTTTTCTCAATTATTAGATCACTCTTTAACCTTTTGACCAATCCAATGGTCTAGATTGTTAGGGGTATTTAGGATTTTACACACATAATTTATTTTTTATATTTAAATTATATACTTAATATTCTCAGGTGACCGGCCGACGACTCTCCGGCGACCAGCTGCCATCGCCGTCGACTTTTCAGGCGACCGATGACCGATCGCCGTCGCCAGTGACTTTTCCGGCTAGACTCCGACAGCTTTTCCGGTGACTGATCAACCTCCGACGAGACTCTGGCTAATGCATGTTAACAAGTGAACACCTGATTTTGCTGATAACTAGTTAATAGCGTTTTTTTACTGATAACTAGTTAACAGTGTTTTTTTTACTGATAACTAGTTAACATGATTTTTAAACTGATAACTAGGTAACATCATTTTTTGTTGATAACTTATTAATAGATTTTAACCGATAACTAGTTAAAGAATAATCATATAATCAAAATTTTAACGAGATTTTTTGTCAACAGGGTATCTAACTAGTTATGTTATTTCTACCTAGTTAACTAGTTAACAGTTATAGGTGATAACTAGTTATCAACATTAGTTAACTAGTTATCAAAATTAGTTAACTAATTAACTAGTCTATTTTTATCAGATTTTTTGTTAACATGTTATTTTAACTAGTTATGCTGTTCTTAACTAGTTAACATCATGATTTAGATAACTAGTTAACAAGGGTTATCTAACTAGTTATGTTGTTCTTACTTAGTTAACATCATGATTAAGATAGTTAGTTAGCAAGATTTGTTAGTTGCTAACTAGTTAACATCATAATCAAATAACTAGTTAACTTATCGAGTTAACTAGTTAACACCATGATTTAGATAACTAGTTAGCAAGCCTTTTAGTTGATAACTAGTTATCAAAATTAGTTAACTAGTTAACATCATGATTTAGCTAACTAGTTAATAAAATTTTTAAGCGATAACTAGTTACCAAAATTAGTCAACTAGTTACCAAAAATCGAGTTAACTAGTTAATTAGTTAACATCATGATCAAATAACTAGTTAAGAGTTTTTAGTTGATAACTTATCAGTTATTCCTAAAATGTTAATTTTTCTTATTAATTATTTCAAAACATTCAAATATTTATAAAATGTCCGAAAATCCTAAACTATCATAAATTGTTAACCTTTAAAGTTACAAACAAGCCCCTGGGTTTTATTTTGCTTAAGAATCCCTGAGTTTTTTAACTACATATCACACAAGCCCCTGAGTTTTACTTTTGCTTAAGAATCCCCTGAGTTTTTGTAACTACAAATCAGTCACTTGATTTAGTGATGACACTCGATTTAACGTGATTATCACCCTCATTTAAGCAACATTTCCTTGCTTAAGACATGGCTTTTAGGGTAGAATAGCGAATATTCAATCAATTGCCCTATCTCGTGCCATTTGTGTTACTTTGGCCCGTTTCGGGTCTATTTGATGGTTTTCTAGTGTTTTTATGTTAGCACATGTTTTTGCCGTCAAATAAAGTAGCCAAGGACGTGTCTAAGGCATAGGAACCTCGAGGAATCACACCGAAATCGATCCAAGGAGTCAATCAGACCGAACCAAATCCTGCTCCCATTTACAAAGGAATTTTCGGCGAAAATACCTAGGATTTTCGGCGAAAATCATTGAACAAATCGGTAGTGCATTCAACAAGGTATTTTCGGTGAAAACACCAAGTTTTCGCCGAGAACATTCGGTCCGAAAAACACAGGAGAACAACCGGCGGTCATCCCCTTTTGTAAAGGAATTTTCGGCGAGAATTCCTTCATATTTTCGCCAAAATCCTAGTTAAAATCCGGCGGTATTAGGGTTAAGTATTTATACTTAACCGGCGGCCCAAAATCGATAGACTTTTCAGAAATCATAATACCAAATACTTCAAGGATTCTCAAGAGTTCGAGAAGGAGAGTTTAGAGTTCGAAGAGCCGGAAAGAGATCGTGACGCCATCCCTTCCATCTCGAAGACTCGAGCTAGGATTGCAGCTTACCGGAGATCGAAGCTTCTGCCGGAGTCGTCTTAATTAGGTTTTTCAGATCCTTTTCTGTTCTTCCTCTATCAAGATGAACTCTTTCTTTGTCTTTGATTCTTTTGTGAAAAACATGAGTAGCTAAGCTCGTAGAGCTTAGACTAGATGAACCCTAAGTGACCCAGGGCTTTAAAGCAGTCACGGATCGGCGGTGATTAGATTCGAAGTTCAATTAGTTTCTCTTTCATGTTTGATTTGTTCTTCGTTGTTCATGTTTCTTGTCTGGATTGATCACCTAGATTAGATTCTTGTTAAGTTAAGGATAGAAGCGAACGCTCGCCTTACTTTAAAACATCAAATCGAACAATTAACCTTATAATTGGAGTGTGCCTTTCGTAGGAACCGGTTAGGGTTAATCCACTGCAAGAGTAACTCATAAATTGTTAGTAATTCCACCAGTTAAGTTAAGTCGTTGTAAGAGGCGACCATACCCGGGCGACTAATTAATCTTGGTAGCTAGAACGGATAGAGCGAACGTTCGCCGGTCTTAAACCTAAGGGCCAGGAGTTATGATGGTGTCTTAGAATTAATTGAATGAGAATCGAAATCCGCTGATCTGTTGATTGCCAATGCTCTGGGGAACGAAGGGGGTTTCCAAGTCTAAGTTCGTCTGTCATCTCTGTTTTCAACCCTATTTTCCAACCTGTTCTTAGTTTCAATTTTTAATTTCCTTGCATTTTCATAGATTAGAATTTGTGGAACTCACACCATGCACTAAGTGTTTAAACCTGAGTAATTTGCCAGCTTATTTGAGTAATCGATCATTAGAAGGCCCGTGGAATACGATCTACCCTAGCTTTTGTTAGCTTTGTTAGTTATTTGATTGAACCAGCACAACGACAGGTTCATCAAATTGGCGCCGTTGCTGGGGAATTCTTTTGATTGTTCGAAAGAAGAACTGGCAAATTATTCTTCTACCTTTCCATCTTTCATCTTTCCATCCACTTCAATTTTACGCCAGTTATGTTTGCTTTTGTTGCTTGTAGGTTGTTCTATAGGTTTATGAACCGCTCGATCGCTCATTCTCAGTTTAAGCCGGGTAATCTACTCCGCCAAAGCAACCGCGAGCTCAGAAGCAAGTTATAATCATTCCGCCTACACCACCTATCCCTGAAAAGATCGAGGAGTTGAAGGAGAACTCCTCATCTTCGTCTGCTTCATCCACTACTTCAGATTCACCACCACCTTCTCCTCCCGTGATGGCTGCTCAACGCACCATGGCGGATTACTGTAGACCAAGTGCGGCTAACTTTCGACCTAGCGTCATTGCGCCGCACAACAATGACGATCCTGACTATGAGATCACAGTTCCCTTCCTGGAAATGGTCTTTAGGGATCTTCAATTTGAAGGGAAGCCGCAAGAAAACCCCTGCACACATTTGGCGAACTTCCTTGACATGTGCGAGACGTTCAAGAGTGGGAACCTCGGTAAGAACGCATTATGCTTACGAGTCTTTCCATTCTCCCTCAGAGGCGCCGCCAAGATTTGGCTCAGTGGGAAACCACCTGGCCACTACACCGACTGGGATAATCTAGCTCAGGACTTCATAGAGGACTACTATCCCCCTTCAAGAACGACATTTTACAAGGATAGCATCGCTAGATTCTCTCAGAAGGAAGGAGTAAGCTTATACGATGCTTGGAACGAATTCCAAGAGCTTCTCTTTGAATGCCCTCATCATGGATTCAACCAAGGGCAGCTAGCCGAAATCTTTGCCCAAGGCATGAATGAAGAAACGGCTGAATGGGTCAACACTTTAGCTAATGGCAACTACACAGCACTCGAACCAGAAGCTGCTCTTCTTCACTTTGCAGACTGCGCATCTAAGTCCAGAAATTGGGAGAGACAGTTTGGAGAAGCCAAGAGCCGACCAAGCCGTGAAGATCAGATTAAGATTGAAGTACAGAAACATATGAAGGAGATCTTCGGTACAGCTAATAACTGGTCTAAAGAGGAAGTGAATTTCATAGATCAAGGCTTCACCAAGGATCAAAGAGGCTACCCCGACTACCGTCAGTTCAGAACACCTCCCCAACAACAGGGAAGTCTCCGTGAGCGTCCTCCTCACAACTTTGGATTCAACCAGAGTCAGAATCAATGCTGGGACAATAGTTATCAAGATCCTCCTAGATTCACCGGTGCACAACATCCTTAGAATTTTACGTCTGAGAACATTTGGGAGAGGAAAATAGCCAAGAAGTTTGACCTGATTGCAGCAAGGCTCGATGATCACGAAGAAAGGTTTAAAGCCCAAGATGCTTTTAACCAAGGACAGATCACACAAGGACAGAGAATAGAGAGCATGGTAAATAAAGTTGCTAGCATGTTGGCTAACCTTCCTCTCTTCAATCAGGCGCCGTCTCAAAACAACTCCACCATGAAGAACGAGCATGCAGAAGTCATCACAACCAGGAACATTGAGCAGAACAGCATGGAGAAGAAGAAGGAAGCACTTCCCACTCCTTCTACGGGAGAATGCTCAACTATCATTTCTCGATCACGACCCATACCTATCCCAGCTAAGTGCCCCGATCCTGGCCCTTTTACTTTACCTTTAAGCATTAATGGTATTGAAATCGAGAGTAGTTTGGTTGATCTAGGTGCATCTATAAATGTCATGCCTATGTGTTTATATAAGAAACTGAACCTAGGTGAACTACAACCCGCAGCATGCATTTAGTGTTCGCCGACAAAACTCTAAAAGAACCTAGATGAATAATCAAGGATGTAATCACGTGTTGTGGCCCTTTCCGGTTTTTCGCTGATTATGTAGTTATGGATACTCAAGAGACATATTCTACCCTTCTCCTAGGCCGACCGTTTATGGCAACAGCCGGCGTTAATATTAATGTCCCAAATGGCTCGTTAACATTAGGGTTGGGAAGGATACTGTGACATTCCATCTCAAGGACGGTATGAAATACATTCCTAAGGGAGAATCACACTGTTTATCTGTAGAAATCGTGGAGTTGGCCTCGGTCAACTTCGTCACTGATGTCTCTTCTAGTATTTCTAGATCAGTTGTTAATGCAAGTGCCGGACAGATTACCAAGCATAAACCGAAACCTGTTCCTCAGAAGCCGTCTAAGAAGAAGGAACTGAAAGCCTCTTCTAAACCGCCGAGCAAAGAACCTGGTAGATCCCGGGGGAAAAACAAGAAGACGACGCCTGAAATGGTTTGGAGACCAGTTGTGCCGCCACCGTCTACCGAGCCAGCTGCACCGCCAATTCGTTCTGAGATACCGGCGTCGGAACAAGTATTGAAGGAGAAGCCAAAAGCATCCCCTAAGGAAATACCTACGATCACCGATCCTGGTGATACAAAGCCGGAGGTTAAAGAGAAAATGAAGCCATCAGTCCTCATTCCTTCCATTGTAACACTCATGAAGGATGAACTCTCAAGAGAACTGTTCGGGCCATTCAAGGTTATTGATCACCTTCCCGATGGACGCACCAAGCTTGTACATACTAACGGGAAGAAATTCACGCTCACCGGAGATACCCCGAAGCTCTACTTCATGAACTCCGATGCTAGCGCTAAGGAGATCCTGAGTTGGGATGTCTCCTAATACCGTCCAGGTATCTTCCAGCTCAAGGACGTTAATAAAAGAGCGCTTCATGGGAGGCAACCCACGGCTGGAGTCAGTTTTTTCAATTGTGTCAACCTTAGTGTTTTAGAGTCGGTTCGGGGGAGCCAAAAGTGTCAGTTTGTTTGTTTTCTTATTTTTCGTGTGTAGTCTGTGTGTCGTAGTGTCAATTGCAAGTCGTTTGAGGTTGTTCCAATTTTTGTGGATTTAACTGTGATTTTCTGAAGATTGCCGAGTTTGCGAAAATATTTTCAATCTTCCAGGTCAAAATTTTCGGTGAAAATACACCTTATTTTCGGCGAAAATTCCCTTTAAAATTTCACTGTGTTTCCAGCCGACTTTTGTTAAAATTTTTGGCGAAAACTATTCAACATTTTCGGCGAAAATCCTTTTGAAAATCGGCATTGATTTTAACTGAGATTTTTGGCGAAAATTCCTTCATATTTTCGCCGAAAACTCAGGGCAAAAACCTTCGGACCCATCCTTTTAATTCCTGGTCGTGTCTCCCTCTCTCCTCACTTTCCAATTTTGAAAATTTTAAAACCCCTCCCCTAGTTGAACAAACTCACCGCCGCCTCCATCAACTCGCCGCCGCCGCCCGTTGCCGATCGCCGCCCCAGCCGCACGTCTCCCCTTCCATTTCTGATCAACCCGAGCCCTAGAACAGTCGAATCGGAGCTCTAGAGCTCCCGTTCAGCCAAAACCTAAAATTTTTGGTTTTTCTCTCGATTTCTCTTTCTCCGTTCGTTTTCAGCATCCATGGCTTCAAGTAGGGCTGGCAGTCGGTTGCCGGTTTTTCGGTTTAAACCGAAAACCGGACCAAAATGGAGGTGACCGAACTAAAAATTAACCGAGGCGGTCGGGTCGTCGGTTGATCAATTTACCAATTTTTGGTTTCTGCCAGTTTTCGGTCAAAACCGAAAATAAACCGAAAAACCAAGGAAGAACCAAAAATAATACAACTCACACACACACACTCTCTCTCTCTCTCACTTTCTGAAACCTAATTTCACGCCACTCTCTCACAGTTTCTCTGTAATCGTAACTTCAAATCGGAGATGGTTGACTGAAGATTTCGACGCCGGCGAACCATTGGCCGGGCCCTCGACCGCGTAGCTTCGGCGACCTCCACTCCATCTCCCGTAGCTTCAGCGGCCTCCATTCCATCTCCCGAAGCTTCATCGCCGTCTTCCATCTCCCGAAGCTTCGACGCTGGCCTCCATCTCCGAAGCTTCGACGCCGGTGACGCCTCAGCCCTCGTCGGTGTTGGTAGGTACCCTTAGTCCTAATCTCTTCTCCCCCCTGAGTTCCTACCAATTCTCTTCTCCCCCTCTGAATTCCTACGACCTATTCTTTGCTTGAAGATTCGAAGCAGAAAGTCGACGAGACTTCCATCGACGGCGTCCATTCGACTCTCGGCGACGTCCACTCTCGATGGGACCTAGCACAGATTCGGCAGCATCTCTGTAATCGACGACGACACCTTCTTCACTTCAGCCCCTCTTCGCCTCGTCAGCCTCTCAGGTTACTCACAGGTACATCGTTGATGCTTGTTGTTGTGTTAATTGTTTTGTATTCGACGAGAATCGAAGCTCAGGCCGAATCGTTGATGCTTGTTGTTGTGGTAAATACTTTGAAACTTCGTATTAGGTTTCGGTCAGCAAGCACCTCAATCTTCAGCCCCTCTTCTTCAATCGCCAGTACCTAGCATCACCTGCTTCATATTCAAGCCTTCAACCCCTCTCTACTCTCAGCCTCTCAGTTCTCTCAGGCCTCAGCAGCAGTCAACATCTCCGGATATATTTGATCCCGAAGAAGAGGAAAATGAGAATGAACAACTGGAGTTCGAGAAAGGTAATCTTTGGCATTTATACTGCTTATCTTCCATAGATAGTAGTTTATCTTCCATATATCATTTATACTCATACCGAGTCTTGTTTTGTTTAGGTTTCAAAGAGACGGTTTTGAAGTTTGATGCTACTCCACCAGCAATTGGTTCCGATCCTCTTGTGCAACCCGTTCTACAATCATTCATCAACAAGAATGGCAATGACAATGACAATGCTATTGTTGATAGTGATGATGATGATAATGAATACAATGAAGACGATGCACTAGAAAATGAAATGTTTGGTATGGCGGGCGCGTCAGATGATGATTAGCTTTTAGATGTTGCGAATTGGGATGGTTGAATTTGTTTATGTTTTTATGGTTGACTTTGTGTGGTGTTTGAATTATGTTGTTGATGACTTTTGAATTATGATTATGCGTTATGACTTAGACTTATTATGATGGATGGTTGATTATGTATTTGTGGTATGATGTCTTCTGATTTCGTTTCAGGGAATATTGCGAAGAACTGAATTGCCCAGATTGTAGCGTTATGCTGCCAAAATTTTTAGCAAAACATATCAGCAGCTTTCGGTTTTTTTTTTGCCAAAATTCGGGTTTCGGTCCTAATTTCGGTTTCGGTGCAGTTTTCTTTTCGGTTCGGTTCGGTTCTCACTGCTGGCTTTCGGTCAAACTGAACTCAATCGGTTTTTCGGTCACGGCTCGGTTATAAACCGAAACCGGCCGGTTCGGCTCGGCTAAAAAACCAAGCATTTTCAGTTTGGTCTCCAGTCACGTCTTCGCAATTTCGGCTTCGGTCAACCGACCTTTCGGTTCGGTTTTTGACCGAACTGGGCTGACTGCCAGCCCTAGCTTCAAGGTAAGTTGTAGAACTTTTCATTACGAATATTTTGACATGTTGAATGCTGATTTTCATCGGGGTTGACTTTTGGTTGACTGTTTGGTTTACCTCCATTTGCGTGCCGACTGATTTCGTGTGAACTAGGTTAGCTGAACTCGTTGGACTGATCTAGCATGATTAGGGAGTATTGTGCTTAATTTCCATATCAATTGATCATGTATTGCTTTGCATAAGACCTATTCTTTGTCATGTTCAGTTTTGAGAAATGTCGGTTTGACTTTGACTTTTCTTTGATCCTTTGGCTGCCTTATATGCTCGTTTACGTTCATATTATTGTGTCTGCCTTCTGAGATCATATTATGCCGTCATTTTCCGCTTTGTGCTAATATTGCCATGATTAGGGTTCAATGTTCTTTCATGTTGACTTTTTGAATGTCGGTTTGACTTCTAAACTCTGGTTGTGATGATTCTATTCTGGCTGTCCCTAAGCATGTATTCTAATTATTTGTGATTACCGGTTAATCTGCTTTGCTTACCCCCACTCGGTTTTCCTCAATTCTTTGTGAAATTGAGTTTTTCTACTAAGTGTGGGGTAGGGTTTTAGTTTGACTAATCTGATTTGTTTTCTTGCTTAGGAACGTTACTTAAGAGCGCAGGACCAAGCAGAGACTTGACACCCCTCCAGCTCCCGAGTTCCCGCTCCCGTCACACCTGCCGTCCAGGGCCCTCCACCAGCCTTCCCTGGCCGTGTTGGGTACCACCGCACCGTTGCTCGCCTACCCCAGCACTATTTTGAGCGCTACCAACAGCTCGAGAATACCCCTGGAGCTAATGTTCGCCCCCTTTCCATGGAGTCGCTCTCCGAGCACGATGATGACTGGCACCGTAACGTGCTCGATGCACTGACCCATGCCGGCCTGCTGGAGCTGACCACGCTCGCCACCGACTTCCCAGACGTCGCTCTCCAGGAGTTTTGGGCGACGTTCGATCTGGACGGGCACAAGAGGAGGCATCACAAGAAGGTCGTCACCTTCTATCTGGGCGGGGTGCACAGGGAACTCCATATGATGAGTTTGCAGCTCGTCTCGGTATTCCCCTGAGCACTACCATGGTCATCACCTCGGCTGGGAGGACGACGATGACGACGGAGAGGAGTATCATGCACTCTGGAGCCACATGACCGGAGTACCCGACGATCGCCTCATGAAGCATAATTCAGTTAAGTCTCTCTCTCACCCTCTCTTTAAATTCATTCACTTGGTTTGGCGTCGTTCCATTTTATATGCTCCAGAGAAGGACCGCCACCATATAAGCCGAGATGAGCTTCTTCTTCTTCGCGCCATCCGGGAGGGATATCCTCTTCATCTCGGATGGGTGCTTGCACGCCTACTCCGCAAGAAGACAGAGATCAGGTCGTCCTCGCTCAGTCCTGGGAGGCAACTTTGTAGGCCGACTCATCATCTCCTTCGGCCTCAGCCAAGAATATGGCCCGAACATCCCACGCCGCAGAGTAGCGTATTTGGCGGTCGAGTACAACCTCGAACTGGACCTAAGTCCCAAGTAGTAGCAGATCCTCCTCTCCAAGACGAGGATGAGTCGGAGGAAGAAGATGATTCTGAGGAGCCTCAGCCTCAGTATGAGCCAGAGTTTCATGATCATACACCCTCGCCACACCATCAGGCAGGGTATGCACATCAGTCGCCGCCACCCATTCCAGATCCATACCAGGTGCCTTACCCACAGCCCCGACACCATCCCGCGGATGTTGGAGAGCTGTATGAGCGACTGCAGGAGTGGCGCATCTCCGACAACGCCACTCAAGATGCGAGATGGACTATTATGCAGCAACATATGCGCCGATCCGACGAGCGGTATGAGGCACAGCTGGCGTGGCAACGCCAGCTCGGCGACTTCCTCCATTTCCCACCCCCCCGAAGCCCTTGGCCAGCCATGATCAGGTGGTGTCCTTTTCCTTGTCCTTTCTTTTTATTTCTTCTTTTCGTATTTCGATCCAACTTTTTCCTGTGTGGATCCGGGACACTTGTCCCGGTTTCCTTTTATGTTTCATTTGTTTTTGTTTTGCAGGCAATCGGGAGATTCCCTTTGCTTCGCTTAGGTAGATTGCCTCTGCTCCGAGGATCCGTGCTCATCCCCTACGCCAACCATCTCGGTCCAGGTTCTTCTACTTCCCTCTGAACTCTAGAATTAGTCCTGTGAGGACACAGTCCGATTTAAGTGTGGGGTAGGATGCTAGAGAACCTTGCATGAACTTGATTGCCCTTGATTGTGTTTTGTGTGTGCCTCGTGATTCCTGTTCAGTCTCTCTAGCATTAGAATGGCTCAGTTCTTGATTTTGATGTTAAGTTGTTGTTGAATCCTTCATAATGATGCTTAGACTGCTTAACCTAGAACTTGAGAACCAACGTGTGTACTTTGATGCTAAATTGCCTGGTCAGAACATAATTTTTAAAATCACACTTGTAGTTTGTAGCCTTGATTGCATGAAAATAACCGAATCCGACTAGCAAACCAACTGTGAGCTTTTGATCCATTGCACGTAACTTGCAATTTCAATTCTTTTTGAGTGGTTTTCTGTTTGCTTGAATGAGTTAGAATTTGCATGAGACCTACTCGAGACCACACGATGACACGAGTTCTAGAATGATAGGGGCACCTAGATTCAGCTACTAAGCCAGATAGCCTACCAAACGATTAAATCCATTAGGTTTAAACCCTTGAGCTTGGCCTGTTCTTTCGGTTCGATAATACATTACAGCCATTTCCCATTCTTTCATTCCCCGTTGATCCCCTGTGGTTAGGGCTGGCAGTCGGCCCGGTTTGGTCAAAAACCGAACCGAATTGTTGGTTGACCGAAACCGAATTGCTGCCAAAAGTGGGACCGTCGACCGAATCGAATTTGCTCGGTTTTTTAGCCGAGCCGAACCGCCGGTTTGGTTTAGAGCTGAATCGGACCAAGAACCGAGTCAAACACGCTGTGAACCAAAAACCAAACATGAATCGAACCTAAACCGATTTAGGAACCGAGGTGAAACCCCGATCTGGACCGAAAATCCGAAGTTTGGACAAAGAACCGAATTTAAAGATCTGATCAACTCTCATTTCATATAATTTAATGCTGAGACATAATTTAAAGTTGAAACATAATTTTGTATATGATTTATTATGTACAAGTCATCCACTTCCAAGTCATTTCTTCTGTTCAATTTCACAGTTTCAACTTCCAATTTCGTATGAGCTACTTCGAGTCTTCGAGTGAGCAGTGGGAAAGGATGAGATACAAAGTTTGAACCCCAAACTTTGAGTCTTTCGTTCAACACCTAAAGCTGGAATTTACAAAGCTGGAAATCATCAGACTAAAAGCTAGAATTTACGAATACAAAGTTCCATAAGATGACGTAAATGCTTACCCTCCATAAGATGTGCATAGCAACCATTGCTGCACTAATCTCTGCTAGCTTCTTCGATCTTCTTTCATTTCAACAGTAAAATGTTGTCCCTCTACCTTTACAGTTGAAATGAAAGTAGGTGGATGAACTTGATCGGTTTTCCATGTCACGTAACTAGGGAGACAACCACCCTTTTTCTGAAATATTTCTTGTAGCATAGTCTTGTACATTACTTGTTCCTAGAAAGTGTATCAACAACAAGAACAACATACATATGTATGAAGAAAGCATTCAGTAAAAGCCCTGATAAAATGAGGTCTCTAGAATCTGACCTCTCAAACAACAACATATATTGGCATTTTCAGTTCAATTAACAACAGTGATTTAGCTTATATTTCCTAATTCAAATAACCATCCAAGCTAAGAGCCTCTACATAAGCAAGATCAGTGATTGCAAACAAAATTAAGCAACCAAGCAGATTATTATCGATCAAACATTACTCACAGAGTCACAGTAACAGAGGGGAGTGAGGTGTCCTGCTAGCGGGTCGTCGAGCTCGAGTAGCGAGGCTTGTGGCTAGTGCTTCGATTCTAGTCAGATGACTTCAATGGATTCGATCTCCGTCGATTGAAAAATGAAAACCTAATACAAAGTTTCAAAGTATTTACCACAACAACAAGCATCAACGATTCGGCCTGAGCTTCGATTCTCGTCGAATACAAAACAATTAACACAACAACAAGTCAACAAGCATCAACGATGTACCTGTGTGATGTTGAGTAACTTGAGAGGCTGACGAGGCGAAGAGGGGCTGAAGTGAAGAAGGTGTCATCGTCGATTACAGAGCTGAGGCTTGAGAGTCTGAGACTGAGAGAGTGAGACGATAGATAAGAGAAAAGACTGAGACGAGAAGAGAGTATAGATTATGGGGTTAGAGAATTATGGCTGTACCTGGGTCTGATTGTACCGAGTCTGATAGTACGCCGTCAATTGAAGAGACGAGTGCTGCCGAATCTGTGCTAGGTCCCGTCGAGAGTGGACGCCGCCGAGAGTCGAATGGATGCCATCGATGGAAGTCCCGTCGACTTTTTGCTGTCGAATCTTCAAGCAAAGAATAGGTCGTAGGAATTCAGAGGGGGAGAAGAGAATTGGTAGGAACTCAGGGGGGAGAAGAGATTAGAAATTAGGTCAGAGTGTGAATGAATCCCAATTCATGAGACAAGTTGAGACCCCGTGAGAGTAAAGTGAGGAAATTCGGTCTATTCTCGGTTTTTGGTTTATTACCGGTTTCAACCAAAAATCAACCGAAGCCGAAAATAGCTGAATTACTCAACCGACGACCGAGCCGACTCGGTTTCTTCTCGGTTCGGTCACCTCGGTCTCGGTTCGTCACTCGGTCTCGTTCGGTTTTGGTAAAACCGAAGAAACTAACAACCGACTGCCAGCCCTACCTGTGGTTGTAGTTCTAGATTGACCTACCGGAAGTCGGTTTGTGGTAACCTGCCTATAGCCATCGATGGAAGTCCCGTCGACTTTTTGCTGTCGAATCTTCAAGCAAAGAATAGGTCGTAGGAATTCAGAGGGGGAGAAGAGAATTGGTAGGAACTCAGGGGGGAGAAGAGATTAGAAATTAGGTCAGAGTGTGAATGAATCCCAATTCATGAGACAAGTTGAGACCCGTGAGAGTAAAGTGAGGAAATTCGGTCTATTCTCGGTTTTTGGTTTATTACCGGTTTCAACCGAAAATCAACCGAAGCCGAAAATAGTTGAATTACTCAACCGACGACCGAGCCGACTCGGTTTCTTCCGTCGGTCATCCGGTCCACCTCGGTCTCGGTTCGGTCACCTCGGTCTCGGTTCGGTTTTCGGTTAAAACCGAAAAACTAACAACCGACTGCTAGCCCTACCTGTGGTTGTAGTTCTAGATTGACCTACCGGAAGTCGGTTTGTGGTAACCTGCCTATAGCCATTAAACAGGTGGTCTTAGCTAATATGTCCAGACGTGTAAACCCCTCTAGCAACTAAAAGAAAGAATCGACACAAAAGAAAAAAAAAATCAAGTAAGAAAAGAAGAAGAAAATTCGAAAAAAAAAATGAAAAGAAAGAAGAAAAAATTAGAAAAGTTCAAAAGTTTCAAGTTTAGTCAATAAACGTTCTTCTCCCTACAAATGGAAGAACGAAGTCAAAAGAAAAGTCAGAAAAAAGAAAAAAAAAGTGTATGTAAAAGAAAATAAGTGCTAGGTTGCTTGAGGGTATCATAGGACGAGCGTTCACTATTCACCTGTGTCTGGTTAGACGGTAGGAAACCATAAGCAAGATTCAAGGGAAGTTAGTCGAAAGCTACACCGCACCAAAGCCATCATCATACATTCCCATCATCCATCTCATTATAAACCATTGTAGTGTAGAATTCATTACGGTCCTAGCAGGGAAGTCCTTCTTGACTAGATACTCGTGTTGTCACAGTGGTGGAGATGTGGTCGAAGTGCAAACTTATGACAGAATTCAGTAACAGAAAATGATTGAGAGCAGAAACACGTCCTTAAACACAGAGAGTGAGAGTTCCCATTGTACTAAATATTTCATGTGTGAGGAGTCTGGTCGGTCAGGTCAAATTCATGCATAATTGGTTGCCACTACTTGTCGTGTGCAGTTTATTAGTGAGACCAGGTTGTTTGGCTGATCTGTTATCTGTCTAATAATTCATTGTGTTTAATTGAGCTCCAATTTAATCGATCTTATCATTTGTGAACATGAGCGTCTCTATTCAGTTTGCTTGAGGACAAGCAAAAGCTTAAGTGTGGGGTATTTTGATGACACTCGATTTAACGTGATTATCAGCCTCATTTAAGTGACATTTCCTTGCTTAAGACATGGTTTTTAGGGTAGAATAGCGAATATTCAATCAATTGCCCTATCTCGTGCCATTTTTGTTACTTTGGCCCGTTTCGGGTCTATTTGATGGTTTTCTAATGTTTTTATGTTAGCACAGGTTTTTGCCGTCAAATAAAGTAGCCAAGGACGTGACTAAGGCATAGGAACCTCGAGGAATACACCGGAATCGATCCAAGGAGTCCATCAAACCGAACCAAATCCTGCTCCCATTTACAAAGGAATTTTCGGCGAAAATACCTAGGATTTTCGGCGAAAATCATTGAACAAATCGGCAGTGCATTCAACAAGGTATTTTTGGCGAAAACACCAAGTTTTCACTAGAGCTGGCAAAATGCTGACCCGGCCCGATAAACCCGCCCAGCCCGCCCGGCCAGCCCGCCCGTGGCCCGATTGACCAAAAAGTCAACAATCCAACCCGCAACCCGATGAACCCGCAACCCGATGAACCCGCAACCCAATGAACCCGCAACCTGACTAACCCGCGACCCGATTAACCCGCAACCCGACTAACCCGCAACCCGACTAACCCACAACCCGGCTAACCCGTAACCCGACGAACCCGTAACCCGACTAACCCGCAACCCGCCCGCCCGACCCGAATAACCCGATTGTCACACAATTCATAATATTCAGTGCTTCAAATATCAACATTATGTCATTATTGAAGATATAAAAAATTTAATCTACTTCTGACTTCACCAAGTTTATTTCCAAAATAATTAAAATCAATTATATATAACATTGACAATCATAGTTGTAAATACTTCAATCTACCTGAACGAGCACGACTGCTCTGCACCATATGTCCATATCCATGTTTTTAAGTTCTTTCACCAATTAGCAATACAAGCAACTAATATAGTATGCAACACTACATAATTCGACACCAAACATTCATAATTCATAGAATAATCCAAAAGTCAAGTTTCAAACCTGTTGATATATAGAAACACAATACTGATGAACATTAAAGTTTAAACCACTCATCCATACTTCAACCTTCAAACCAAAATTATAAAGAAAAAGTGTTATAACAAAATATTCATTTTGCATTGTCAACACTCAACAACAATGAATCCTACAGCAACCAGAAACTAGAATGCATCTATGCAAGACTCACGTCTTCTCTATCAGTAACACTTAGCACCATCAGTAACAGTGTTAAAAATCTTAAGAACGTTGACTATATTTGTCATCTAATATAAAATCAAAACGTTTGATCTAAAAATGTCATAAAGAGAAAGTCGCTAGATTTGATACTTTTTTGAAAGAATTGACTAAATTTATAAATGAGTCCAATGTTAAACCCTCCTAGACCTTAAAAGCTAAAGTATATTCAATTTCATTTCATTTATTATAAGTATATTTAATTTATAAAAATGAATTATTATTTTTAATATATGAACAACTGCTACAATCCTTAAGAGTTAAGCCTACTCGCGATTAAAAATTTAATATATTTTTAAATTATTTATCACATAAAAAAATTTACATAAAATTTTGCAAATTGTAGTTGAGAGTTGAGACTAGTAAGTAATAACCCGTGGGCAACCCGAGACCCCCCGACCCGCGACCGATGAACCCACGACCCGACGAACCCGCGACCCGACGAACCCGCGACCCGACGAACCCGCGACCCGGCGAACCCGCAACCCGCGAACCCGCAACCCGACGAACCCGCAACCCGACGAACCCGCAACCCGACTAACCCGCAACCCGACTAACCCGACCCGTGGCCCGCCCAGCCCGCCCGTTTGACAGCTCTAGTTTTCACCGAGAACATTCGGTCTGAAAAACACAGGAGAAACAGCCGGTGGTCATCCCCTTTTGTAAAGGAATTTTCGGCAAAAATTCCTTCATATTTTCGCCGAAAATCCTAGTTAAAATCCGGCGGTATTAGGGTTAAGTATTTATACTTAACCGGTGGCCCAAAATCGATAGACTTTTCAGAAATCATAATACCAAATACTTCGAGGATTCTCAAGAGTTCGAGAAGGAGAGTTTAGAGTTCGAAGAGCCGGAAAGAGATCGTGACGTCATCCCTTCCATCTCGAAGACTCGGAGCTAGGATTGCAGCTTACTGGAGATCGAAGCTTATGCCGGAGTCGTCTTAATTAGGTTTTTCAGATCCTTTTCTGTTCTTCCTCTGTTAAGATGAACTCTTTCTTTGTCTTTGATTCTTTTGTGAAAAACATGAGTAGCTAAGCTCGTAGAGCTTAGACTAGATGAACCCTAAGTGACCCAGGGCTTTAAAGCGGTCACGGATCGGCGGTGATTAGATTCGAAGTTCAATCAGTTTCTCTTTCATGTTTGATTTGTTCTTCGTTGTTCATGTTTCTTGTCTGGATTGATCACCTAGATTAGATTCTTGTTAAGTTAAGGATAGAAGCGAACATTCGCCTTACTTTAAAACATCAAATCGAACAATTAACCTTATAATTGGAGTGTGCCTTTCGTAGGAACCGGTTAGGGTGAATCCACTGCAAGAGTAACTCATAAATCGTTAGTAATTCCACCAGTTAAGTTAAGTCGTTGCAAGATGCGACCATACCCGAGCGACTAATTAATCTTGGTAGCTAGAACGGATAGAGCGAACGTTCGCCGGTCTTAAACCTAAGGGTCAGGAGTTATGGTGGTGTCTTAGAATTGATTGAATGAGAATCGAAATCCGCTGATTTGTTGATTGCCAATGCTCTGGGGAACGAAGGGGGATTCCAAGTTTAAGTTCGTCTGTCATCTCTGTTTTCATCCCTATTTTCCAACCTGTTCTTAGTTTCAATATTTAATTTCCTTGCATTTTCATAGATTAGAAGTCGTGGAACTCACACCACTCACTATGTGTTTAAACCTGAGTAATTTGCCAGCTTATTTGAGTAATCGATCATTAGAAGGCCCGTGGAATACGATCTACCCTAGCTTTTGTTAGCTTTGTTAGTTATTTGATTGAACCAGCACAACGACGGGCTCATCACTTAGTTAGGTAACAAATCAGTCACTAATTACTATACTGAAACTCACGACTAACTACTATACACAATAATTTATAATTCTCAAGTTCATCGGCGACAGCCGAGCTTCCGTCGGACTACGCCTCCACGACCACGATAGTCATGTTTTCTCGAGGATGGTTGTTGCATCTCAGCGAAGAGGTTAATCAGCATCATAGTGGTCGGTAGCGGCCGATGCGATGAGGTTTGGTGGAGGGGAAAGAATAGCAGCCATTTACGACCGATGTGACAAGGATTGGTGGATGAGGGATAATGGAGACCAGTGAGGACCGATGCGATGATTTTTTATGGAGAAGCTAGAATAGCAGATGCCGATGAGGCTCAACGAAGAGGACTGTCGGCGGCTAATGCGATGAGGTTTAGTGGAGGAGGAAGTACTGCGGTGGAGGATTGTAATCAGATAACCATGGTGCTTTCTTTTTTCCAGTTTTGTGATTTGTTGATTTGGAAGGTAACAGAGAAGTGGGAGGGAGAATGACGATGATGATACCATAGTGGCGGTGAAGAAGACGAACAGAGGAGAGGATATGGTTATTTTCAAAATACTGAAATTACCCTTCCGGGTATAGGGGTTGGACCGATCCATTCTTTGGAGGTTGGATCCAGAGCCGCAACCATTTAGAAGAGATTATAAATATTTTTTGCCAAACTCATCCTTTTGATTTCCTCATGTGTTATGACTTAGCAAAGTATATGTTACAATTTTACCTACCTACTCGTTTCATTAATAACACCTTGTCCCTCTTGTTGGAGTTCTATCAAAAGTTTGTTCACCATTTTATTCAGACCTATGTGTTCTTCATCTCCTATTTCTTGTATCCTTGACAATGATGCATAATTAGGGTTGTTGTTTGACTTGGTAATGCCTTGATTCATGAGTATTTCCTTTCATTGCTATCATAGGGATGATCATAGTTGCATCATAACTAGAAAGAGAGCATGTTAGCTATGACTTTTTAGGTTTAAAGACCCAAAATCATTTCATCGAACACCTTGTGTGCATTCTACTAGATCATTGTAAATGGTGAACAATGCCCTTTTGATTAGTGGTTAACGCTAAGTCCTAAATGTCTTGCCCCAAGAGCTTATGATTCGTGTCGGTGTTAAGTTGAAACATTTTATTTGGCTTGTTAGAACTATTTTTTTTCAAAGTTGTGTGATCATGATTCATGAACTCGAAAGGGGGCTCAAAGTTGTGTGATCATGATTCAGGAACCCGAAAGGGGAAATTTGCTTGACCCTTTTTCTCTCCCATTTCATCCAACCTATGTTTTTTTATTTGTGCGTGCTTTGAACAACTTGTTGTCAACCCCTACTTCCATGCTCTTTGAGCCTGTGCTTGAGTTAGTTCGTTATAGTTTATGCCTGCCTTGTCTTGTGATTGTGATTGCGAAGTGTGTGTGTTTTTATCCTACCAATTTGAACACCTCTCTCAAAACTGAGTAAGCCAGACCAAGAGACCCGCGGAAAAATATGAACCTGGCCAAAAGCCAGGTATCTTTATTAAAGGAGGTTTTATTCCCCACCAAATTTTGGCACCGTTGTTGGGGACTTCTTTGTTGGTATGAAACATTTTGAGTTTCTGTGTTCTACCCTTTACTTTTTGTTGTTCTTGTTTGATTGCTTTCATGTATCTTTGATAAGGATTGCATACTTGTAACTCCCTTTTTCTTCGTTGTTGTTTATGCAACATCTTGAAGACTTTGAGAATCCTTTCTTTGAAGATATGGCAGATGCAAGGAGATCATTGGCGGATTTTACCGAGCATGTGGTGGGAGAAGCCGAAAGAAGTATTGTTCTACCCTAGATAACGGCAGCAGACTTTGAGCTGAAGCCGCATCTAATAAACATGGTCTCCAATAGGACATATCATGGGATTCCTGAAGAGTGCACAACCGCGCACATTGAGAACTTCCTTGAGCTATGGAATACCTACAAGCAGTAGAGAGTTTCAGCGAATGCTATTCGCCTCATGTTGTTTCACTTCTCACTTATGGGAGCAGCAAAGAGGTGGCTTAATAGTCAACCCGATGGAACTTTCACCAATTGGAGGCAGCTTGCCCAAGCATTCTTGGAGGAATTCTTTCCACCCTCCAAGACTTCAGAGTTTCAAAAGAGGACGCAATTCATGCAACTGGATTATGAATCGTTGTATGATTGCTGATACAGATTCCAAGAGCTCTTGAGAGATTTCTGACATCATGGGTTTGGAGATGTACAACTTGCCAATTTCTTAGGCACCGGTTTAAATGACGCGACAACGATGATGGTGAATTAGTTTGGCACAAGGTGATGTTTCTGCCTTGTCTCCAGAAGAGGCACTTGCTCATTATGCCTTAGTTGCGAAGCAGAGTAGAACATGGATGAGGAGAGCTGCTCTTCGTGATTCCAGTAAGGGAGATACCTCTCCTTTACAGTCTCTAGTTGATTCTCAAGCTGCCAAGTTGAAGAAGCTGTAGCAACAAGTTGATAGGATGTCATCTGGACATTCTAAGTCTGGAAGTTCCTCGTCTAGAGGTTCTTTCAAAGAAGTGAAAAGTTGTGATGTATTTGGTGATCCTCCTCATCCAGAGCATTTTGTCTCACATACCCTGGAGCCAAAACTTTCCAGGAGCCTTGTGGATGGTGCGAGAATTGCAACCATAATGGTGGGCATGCCACAGCTTTGGGAGCAATCTTCCTATGAACAATGAGGAGCTGAACTTCATTTCTCAGGGTTATCCTCAGAATCAGTCTAGGTATGGTGGATTCAGGTAGCAAGCACGGTTCATCGGTGACTACAATTAGGACCAGAAGAGAAATTTCGAGAACCAGGGATTAGGAAGTGGTTCTCGACCTTTATACCAATTTCCATGATCAGTTGAGAGGACTAATAATGGATCACCTGGTAGTGTAGATCCTACTACTAGAGAGATTATGCAGAGGTTGGATAGGATGGAGATCAAGAATGAGTAGAGGATTGATCTCAAGAGCAAGTATGACATGAGGTTTGCAACTGCAGAGATGCAAATCAAGGGCCAGGTTGCTCAATATTAGAGGAAAGAACAACAGATTGCTGAGTTGGTGAAGCTTGTGGGATCGAATTTGCGACTGATGAACGTCGCAGAAGCGGTTGATCAAATACTACAAAGCTAACAAGAGCTAAGCAGATCGTATTCCGAGGGTCTTCTATGATTGACTACTTCAAAACTGGCAAAATACTCGAAGGCAACAAGTTGTGCGTGGTGTGAGTTCCACGACTTCTAATTCTAAGAAATGCAGAGAAATTAAAATGAATTAAACTAAAACAGATTGGGAATTAGGGTTTGAAAACAGAGATGACAAACGAACTTAGACTTTGAATCCCCCTTCGTTCCCCAGAGCATTGGCAATCAACAGATCAGCGGATTTCGATTCTCATTCAATCAATTACTAAGACACCACCATAACTCCTTACCCTTAGGTTTAAGACCGGTGAATGTTCGCTCTATCCGTTCTAACTACCAAGATTAACTAGCCGCCCGGGTACGGTCGCCTCTCGCAACGACTTAATTAACTGGTGCAATTACTAATGATTAATGAGTTACTCTTGAAGTGAATTAACCCTAACCGGTTCCTACGAAAGGCACGCTCCAATTATAAGGTTAATTGTTCAATTTGATGTTCTAAAGTAAGGCGAGCGTTCGCTTCTATCCTTAGCTTAACTAGAATCTAATCTAGGTGATCAATCCAGACAAGAAACATGAACAATGAAGAACAAATCAAACATGAAAAAGAACTGATTGAATTTCGAATCTAATCACCGCCGATCCGTGACCGCTTTAAAGCCCTGCGTCACTTAGGGTTCATCTAGTCTAAGCTCTAACGAGTTTAGCTACTCATGATTATTACAAAAGAAACAAAGACAAGGAGAGAGTTCATCATCCAGAGGAAGAACAGAAAAGAATCTGAAAAACCTAATTTAGACGACTCTGACAGACTTCAATCTTCGTAAATAACACTCCTAGCTCCGGTTCTCCGAGATGGAAGGGATGACGTCACGATCTCTATCCGGCTCTTCGAACTCTCACTCTTCGCTCCAGAGCTCTAGAGAAAATTGTCGGATTCTGATCGCGAAAGTGTATTTTCGGTCAAATTATGATGTATATCCTCTAGTGGGCCGCCGGTTAAGTATTTATACTTAACCTAGCCCAGCCGGATTTCTTCTAATATTTTCGCCGAAAATAGTGACTTATTTTCGCCGAAAACATGCTTGTGAATGGAAGTCCCGCCGGCTGATCTCTCTGCCTTTTCTTCTCGGTCCGAAAACTCAACACTTTCGCCGAAAATCTCCTTCACTTAGCGTCAGTCGATTTGTACTATTATTTTCGCCGAAAACATATGCTTATTTTTGGCGAAAACTTCTTTGTAAACCGGCAGGAATTTGCTTGACTTTGATTGGCTCCTTTGATCGATTCGGGTTTGATTCCTCGAGGTTCCAACGCCTTAGACACGTCCATGGCTACTTTATTTGACGACAAAAACCTGTGCTAAAACAAAAACACTAGAAAACCATCAAATAGACCCGAAACGGGCCAAGGTAACACAAATGGCACGAGATAGGGCAATCGATTGAATATTCGTTATTCTACCTAAAAACCATGTCTTAAGCAAAGAAATGTCGCTTAAATGAGGCTGATAATCACATCAAATCGAGTGTCATCAAATACCCCACACTTAAGCTTTTGCTTGTCCTCAAGCGAAACTGAATAGAAATGCTCATATTCATAAATGATAAGATCGATTAAATTGGAGCTCAATCAAACACAATGAATTATTAGACAGCTCGATCCTATAACAAGAAACCTAACATGTATACAGATCAGCCAAACTACCTGGTCTCACTAATAAACTGCACACGACAAGTAATTAGCAACCAATTATGCACGAATTTGACCTGACAGACCAGACTCCTCACACAGGATATATATATATAGTACAATGGGGAACTCTCGCTCTCTGTGTTTAAGGACGTGTTTTGCTCTCGATCATTTTCTGTTACCGAATTCTGTCATAGGTTTGCATTTCGACCACATCTCCACCACTGTGACAACACGAGTATCTAGTCAAGAAGGACTTCCCTGCTAGGACCGTAATGAATTCTACACTACTCGGGTTTATAATGAGATGGATGATGGGAATGTATGATGATGGCTTGGTGCGGTGTAGCTTTCAACTAACTTCCCTCGAATCTAATCTATGGCTTCCTACCGTCTAACCAAACACGGGTGGAATGATGAACGCTCGTCCTATGATACCCTCAAGCAACCTAGCACTTTATTATTTTTTCTTCTTTTGCACAATTTTTCTTTTAAACTTTTCCTTTGACTTCGTTCTTCCATTTGTAGGGAGAAGAACGTTTTATTGAACTAAAACTTTGAACTTTTTCTGATTTTTTTTTCTTTTCTTCATTTTTCGAATTTTCTCTTTTCTTACTTTACTTTTTTTTTTGTACCGAATTTCTTTTAGTTGCTAGAGGGATTTACATGTCTGGACATATTAGCTAAGACCACCTGTTTAATGGCTATAGGCAAGTCACCACAAACCGACTTCTGGTAGGTCAATCTAGAACTACAACCACAGGGGATCAACGGGGAATGAAAGAAATGGGAAATGGCTGTAATGTATTATCGAACCGAAAGAACAGGCCAAGCTCAAGGGTCTAAACCTAGTGGATTTTATCGTTTGGTAGGCTATCTGGCTTAGTAGCTGAATCTAGGTGCCCCTATCCTTCTAGAACTCGTGTCATCGTGTGGTCTCGAGTAGGTCTCATGCAAATTCTAACTCATTCAAGCAAACAGAAAACCACTCAGAAAGAATTAAAATTGCCAGTTACGTGCAAAGGATCAAAAGCTCACAGTTGGTTTGCTAGTCAGATTCGGTCATTTTCATGCAATCAAGGCTACAAACTACAAGTGTGATTTTAAAAATTCTGTTCTGACCAGGCAATTTAGCATCAAAGCATACAAGTTGGTTCTCAAGTTCTAGGTTAAGCAGTCTAAGCATCATTATGAAGGTTTGAACAACAACTTAACATCAAAAATCAAGAACTGAGCCATTCTAATGCTAGAGAGACTGGAATGGAATCACGAGGCACACACAAAACACAATCAAGGGCAATCAAGTTCATGCAAGGTTCTCTAGCATCCTACCCCACACTTAAATTGGACTGTGTCCTCACAGGACTAATTCTAGAGTTCAGAGTGAAGTAGAAGAACCTGGACCGAGATGATTGGCGTAGGGGATGAGCACGGGTCCTCGGAGCGGAGGCAATCTACCAAAGCGAAGCAAAGGGAATCTCCCGATTGCCTACAAAACAAAAACAAATAAAACATAAAAAGGAAACCGGGACAAGTGTCCCGGATCCACACAGAAAAAAGTTGGACCGAAATCCGAAAAGAATAAATAAAAAGAAGGACAAGGAAGTGGACATAACCCGGTCACTGGTGGTCAGGTGAGCCGGGAGGTGGAAAGTGGAGAAATTCGCCGAGCTGGCGTTGCCACGCCAGCTGTGCCTCATACCGCCTGTCGGCGCGGCGCATATGTTGCTGCATAGTAGTCCATCGCGCCTCTTGAGTGGCGTTGTCGGTGATGCGCCACTTCTGCAGTCGCTCGTACAACTCTCCAACATCCGTGGGGTGGTGTCGGGGCTGCTGGGGAGGCGCCTGGTATGGATCGGGAATGTGCGGCGGCGACTGGTGAGCATACCCTGCCTGATGATGCGGCGAGGGTATATAGTCTTGGAATTCTGGTGGCGGCTGGGGTTGCTCCTGCTCAGCATCATCTTCGTCCTCCGACTCGACCAAAGGCTGGAGTGGAGGATCTGCTGCGACATGGGGACTGAGGTCGAGTTCTAAGTCGTACTCAACTGCTAAGTCTCCTCCAACAGTCCTAACTCGGTGTCGTGGAATGTTCGGGCCATATTCATGGCTGATGCCGAAGGATAGGATGAGCTGCCCTATGAAGTTACCCCCTAGGAGTCTACGAGGTGGCGTCCTCCTCCTGGTCTTCTGGCGGAAGATGCGTGCCAGTACCCAACCGGGGTGTAGAGGGTAGCTCTCTCGGATGACTCGAAGAAGCATAAGCTCCTCCTTGAGGATATGGTGGCGATCCTTATCTGGAACATATAAAAGCGACCTCCGCCAAACCATATGAATGAATTTAAAGAGAGGATGAGAGAGGGAATTAACTGAGTTGTGCTCCCCAAGGCGATCGCCAGGTACGCCTGTCATGTGGCTCCAGAGCGCGTGGTACTCCTCCTCGTTATCATCTTCGCGCCAGCCTAGGTGATGGTCGTGATAATGCTCGTAGGGGATGCCTAGATGAGCAGCAAACTCATCGTAGGTGAGTTGCCTGTACACCCCACCAAGATAGAAGGTGACAACCTTCTGGCGCTGCTTCCTCTTGTGCTCATCCAGATCAAAGGTCGCCCAGAACTCCTAGAGAGCAATGTCTAGGAACTCGGCAGCCATGGTGGTCAGCTCTAGGAGACCGGCCGGTGCTAGGGCATCGTGCGCGTTCCGGTAGTAGTCCTCGTCGTGCTCGTGCAGGGACTCCATGGAAAGCGGGCGCACGTTAGCTCCCCGAATGTGCTCGATCTTCTGGAAGCACTCGAAGTAGAAGTCAGGTAGACGGGCGATAGTGCGATGGTATCCAGCCCGGCGAGGCAGTGCTGGAGGAGGGCCCCAAACGACGGGTGTAACGGGGGCGGCAGCTCCTGAGCTCGAGGCGCCATCAAGTCGCGCCTTTGTCCTGCGCTCAAAGGTGGTGTTCCTAAAACAGAATGAAACCAGATTAGTCAAACTTAAACCCTACCCCACACTTAGTAGAAAAACTCAATTTCACAAAGAAATGAGGAAAACCGAGTGGGGGTAAGCAAATCGGAGTAACCGGTGATCATAGACAGTAAAATACATACTTAGGAACAGCCAAAATCGGATAAGCACAATCAGAGTTCAAAAAGTCAAACCGACATTCAGAAAGTCAACATTATAGCATATTGAACCCCAATCATGGCAAGACTATCACAAGGTGGATAACGACGGTAAAAATATGATCTCAGATGGCAAACATGATAATCTGAACTAGAATGAACACGTACGGCAGCCAAATGATCATAACAATTCAAAGTTAAACCGACATTTTTCACAAAAGTCAACATCACAAAGAATCAATCGTATGCAAAGCAACACATGATCAAATGATATGGAAATTAAGCACGAAACTCCCTAAGCATGCTAGAACAGTTCTATAAGTTCAGCTAAGCTAGTTCACACGAAATCAGTCGGCACGCAAATCGAGGCAAACCGAAAAGTCAACCGAAAGTCAACCCCGACGAAATTCAGCAATCCATATGTCAAAAGATTCGTATTTAAAAGCTCTACAACTTACCTTGAAGCCATGACTGCTAAATATGAACGGGTTGGGAGGAATCGGTGAAAAACTTTGAAAATGAGGGTTTCGGTGAACTGGAGCTGCAGAGCTCCGATTCAAACGTTCTAGGGCTTAATGGAATCGGAAAAGGCAGGGGAGTTCAGCGGCGGCGGGAAACGGCAGTGGCGGCGGTGAGAAAAAAATGGGTGTGGTCGGCGATTGTGAAAACAAAGGGGAGGGGATTTTCGGGTGTTTGAACGAAAATGAAAGAAGGAGAGAGAGGATAGCTCCAGATTTTAAATGGGAATAGTTGGGTGATTTTCAAAAGAGTTTTCAGCAAAAATAAGAGGGTGTTTTCGCCAAAAATTTTAGTTCAAATGCACTGCTTGGTTTTCAAGTGTGTTTTCGCCGAAAGCAGGAACACTTTTTCGTCGAAAATTTTAGTTCAAATCACTGCTTGGTTTTCAAAATTAATTTTGCCGAAAACACAATACATTTCGGACCAAAAATATGGAACAGGGAGATTCAGCGAAAACCAAAAGGCGATTTCGCCGAAAATGATATTGAAAATTCGCCGAAAATTTTGAACACTACGATTGAAAATATTTTCGTAAATCCGGCAGACTTCAGAAAATCACAGTTAAATCCATAAAAATCGGAAAGACCTCAATCAACTTGCAACAGACTCTATGACACACAGACTCTACATGAAAAATAATAAATCAAACAAACTGACACTTTTGGCTCCCCCAAACCGACTCTAAAATGCTAAGGTTGACACAAAACAAAAACTGACTCCAGCCGTGGGTTGCCTCCCACGAAGCGCTCTTTTATTAACGTCCTTGAGCTCGACGATACCTGGATGGTATTAGGAGACATCCCAACTCAGATTCTCCTTCACGCTCGCGTCGAAGTTCATGAAGTACAGCTTCGGGACTTCTCCGGTAAGCGTGAATCTATTCCCGTTCGCATGTAAGAGCTTGGTACGTCCATTGGGAAGATGATCAACGAACTTGAACGGTCCGAACAGCTCTCTGGAGGGATCATCCTTCTTGAGTGTAACGATGGAAGGAATGAGGACTGTCGGCTTCTTCTTATCTTTAATCTTCGGCTTGTTATCACCAGGATCGGTGATCGTCAGTATTTCCTTAGGAGATGCTTTCGGCTTCTCCCTCCATTCTTGTTCTGGCGCCGGTTGCTCGGAATGAATTGATGGTGCAGCTGGCTCGGTGGAAGATGGCGGAACTTTTGGCCTCCAGACCATTTGGGTCTTCGTCTTCTTGTTCTTTCCCCGAGGTCTGCTCGGTTTAGTGCTCGGTGGCTTGGAAGAGGCTTGCAGTTCCTTCTTCTTCTTGGGCAGCTTCTGAACCGAAGTCTCTGGCTTCTTCTTAATAACCTGTTTAATACCTGCAGCAACAACTGATCTAGAGACACTGGAAGAAGCATTAGTAACGGAGTTGACCGGAGTCAACTCCACAGTTTCAACAGCTAGGCAGTGAGATTCTTCATTCTTAGAGTCATATTTCATGCCATCTTTAAGACGGAACGTTTTCATTTCTTTACCGACCCTTAGAGTTAAAGAACCATTTGGAACGTTAATATTCATTCCAGTAGTAGCCATGAAAGGTCGACCTATGAGGATGGTAGAATCATCTGTACTAGTATCCATAATCACATAGTCAGCTAGGAACGTGAACGGACCACATTTAGTAACAACGTCTTTAATCTCTCCCTTAGGGGTTTTAAGTGATCTATCAGCAAAGACGAGTTGCATACTAGGCGGTTCAAGTTCTCCTAGGTTTAACTTTTCAAACAGGCTCATAGGCATGACATTAACAGACGCTCCTAGATCAACTAAACAACGTTCAATCTCAACATCATTGATGACCAAAGGCAAAGTAAAAGAACCAGGATCAGATAACTTAGCTGGATATGGAGAGGCAGGTTTCTTAATACGAATGTCAGGATATCCTTCCTTGTTCCCCTTCATGCCAGTCTCGATCATTGCATTAGGCAGCAATGCTCTAGGAAAAGGAGGTTTCACGACGTACGGTGCAAGAGGAGGATCATCCTGCGGAGTTTTAGCGATCCTGTTCTTCTTCTTCCTCTGGAGTTTCAGCGATCCTGCGCCGGTTCCTGTTCTTCTTCTTCCGTCGGAGTTTTAGCGATCCTGCGTAAGACAAAACAAGCATCAGCAATTAAGTTTGGAAGTTTTCGAGCGGTTACCATCTTGGCTTGCTCCTTTCTCGGATTCGGCTCTGTCTGGCTTGGAAGTTGGCCAAATGGTCGACCAGATGCTAGCATGCTCGAGATATTGTTCACGGCTTGCTCAATTCTTTGTCCAGATGCTATGTGTTCTTGATTGAGAAGAGCTTGAGCCTTGAATTAACTGTCATGATCATCGAGTCTTGTGATGATCTGGCTGAGCTTCTTATCCAGGTCACTGACATTGTTCTCTCTTTGATGCTGCTGCCTTGGATAGGTATTATTGAGATATTGATTCTGGCGATTGCCAGGAGCAGTTCCATAATTACCCGGATTGCGATGCAGTGGCTGGTAGACACCTGCCGGCGGATGGTTAGGCTTCTGATCCTGAGCTGGACCAGCCAGGCGGTTATTCTGGTTCTGGTTATGGTTGGCGCCAGCATTGTAGGGAGGTCTATCTTGATAGTTCCCTTGCTGTCTGAAGTTACGGTAGCCAGCATAACCATTTTGATTATTGACGAAGCCTTGTTGAATGAAATTTACCTCTTCGGCAGACCAGACTTCTGCCTTACCAAAGTTCTGACAACGGCCTCCGTTATGTGCACAAGCTCCACACCACTCGCAATCGGCAACGTAGACAGAGGCTGCCGGTGGCTTGATCAGTGTGCTAGACTTTTTCAAATGCTTCTCTACCTCTGCTTTGATTGTAGCTTCGAGATCTAGCTTGCTCCTTGATCCTTCAGATTGTCGTTCCCAGTTCCTTGACTTGGAAACACAGTTTGCGAAGTGAAGAAGAGCAGCTTCAGGTGTTAGTGTAGTGCAATCCCCTTCAGCTAGAGAATTGACCCACTTGGCGGATTCTTCTCGAAGTCCACGAGCAAAGATCTCAGCTAACTGCCTCTGCTCGAATCCATGATGAGGGCAGGTGTAGAGAAGTTCTTGGAATCGATTCCAAGTATCATACAAGCTTTCTCCTTCTTTCTGGGAGAATCTGGCAATGCTGTCCTTGATGGCAGTTGTTCTGGCCGGAGGGAAGTATTCTTCAACGAAGTCCTGAGCCAGAGTATCCCAGTTAGTGTAGTAGCCAGGTGGTTTGCCAGTAAGCCACCTCTTAGCAGGGCCTTTCAGAGAGAACGGGAAAGCTCTAAGACAAAGAGTGTTTTTGTCGAGGTTTCCGCTCTTGAAAGTGCTGCAGAGATCAAGGAAGTCTGCAAGATGAGTGCACAGATTGTCTAGAGGCCTGCCTTCAAACTGTAAATCCCTAGAGATCATAGTCAAGATTGGAATCTTGATCTCATAGTCAGGATCTCCTTCAATGCGTGGAACGGCAATGGCAGATCGAACGCTAGTCGCGCTCGGCCTGTTATAGTCTGCTAGACTCTTCTGTGCAGGTGGTGGTGGCGGCGGTGGTTGATCGCCATTTGGTGGTGGTGGTGGTAATCTATCATCCATGGCGGAGATGGAGGAGGTGAAAGTGACTCGGTGTATGAAGCGGATGAAGATGACGGTACAGGTGAAGGTGGAGATGAGGAACTCTCCTTCAGTTCCTCTATCTTGATCGGAGTGATGAATGGATTGGATTTGCCTTTCTTCAGAATCTGTGATCATAGAGGTGGAGCAGAATTGCCTGGTCTCTCTGCAATCTTAGCCTGTTCGGTTTGAGAGCGAGTCCAAGGACGGTGAGGCATACACCTGTAAACCTACAGATAACAAAGACAAACAAAACCAGTGTAAAATCGAAGTGGATGGTAAGGTGAAAGATGGAAAGTAGAAGAAAAAATTGCCAGTTCTTCTTTCGAACAATCAAAAGAAGTCCCGGCAACGGCGCCAATTTGATGAACGTCGCAGAAGCCGTTGATCAAATACTACAAAGCTAACAAGAGCTAAGCAGATCGTATTCCGAGGGTCTTCTATGATTGACTACTTCAAAACTGGCAAAATACTCGAAGGCAACAAGTTGTGCGTGGTGTGAGTTCCACGACTTCTAATTCTAAGAAATGCAGAGAAATTAAAATGAATTAAACTAAAATAGATTAGGAATTAGGGTTTGAAAACAGAGATGACAAACGAACTTAGACTTTGAATCCCCCTTCGTTCCCCAGAGCATTGGCAATCAACAGATCATCGGATTTCGATTCTCATTCAATCAATTACTAAGACACCACCATAACTCCTTACCCTTAGGTTTAAGACCGGCGAACGTTCACTCTATCCGTTCTAACTACCAAGATTAACTAGCCGCCCGGGTACGGTCGCCTCTCGCAACGACTTAATTAACTGGTGCAATTACTAATGATTAATGAGTTACTCTTGCAGTGAATTAACCCTAACCGGTTCCTACGAAAGGCACGCTCCAATTATAAGGTTAATTGTTCAATTTGATGTTCTAAAGTAAGGCGAGCGTTCGCTTCTATCCTTAGCTTAACCAGAATCTAATCTAGGTGATCAATTCAGACAAGAAACATGAACAATGAAGAACAAATCAAACATGAAAAAGAACTGATTGAATTTCGAATCTAATCACCGCCGATCCGTGACCGCTTTAAAGCCCTGCGTCACTTAGGGTTCATCTAGTCTAAGCTATAATGAGTTTAGCTACTCATGATTATTACAAAAGAAACAAAGACAAGGAGAGAGTTCATCATCCAGAGGAAGAACAGAAAAGAATCTGAAAAACCTAATTTAGACGACTCTGATAGACTTCGATCTTCAGTAAATAACACTCATAGCTTTGGTTCTCCGAGATGGAAGGGATGGCGTCACGATCTCTATCCGGCTCTTCGAACTCTCACTCTTCGCTCCAGAGCTCTAGAGAAAATTGTCGGATTCTGATCACGAAAGTGTATTTTTGGTCAAATTATGATGTATATCCTCTAGTGGGCCGCCGGTTAAGTATTTATACTTAACCTAGCCCAGCCGGATTTCTTCTAATATTTTTGCCGAAAATAGTGACTTATTTTCGCCGAAAACATGGTTGTGAATGGAAGTCCCGCCGGCTGATCTCTCTGCCTTTTCTTCTCGGTCCGAAAACTCAACACTTTCGCCGAAAATCTCCTTCACTTGGCGTCAGTCGATTTGTACTATTATTTTCGCCAAAAACATATGCTTATTTTTGGTGAAAACTTCTTTGTAAACTGGCAGGAATTTGCTTGACTTTGATTGGCTCCTTTGATCGATTCGGGTTTGATTCCTCGAGGTTCCAACGCCTTAGACACGTCCATGGCTACTTTATTTGACGGCAAAAACCTGTGCTAACACAAAAACACTAGAAAACCATCAAATAGACCCGAAATGGGCCAAGGTAACACAAATGGCATGAGATAGGGCAATCGATTGAATATTCGTTATTCTACCCTAAAAAACCATGTCTTAAGCAAAGAAATGTCGCTTAAATGAGGCTGATAATCACGTCAAATTGAGTGTCATCAGCGACCACAAGGAACTTAACCTAGCACCATCGAGCATAACCCACGCCAAGAGAATCTGAAGTTGGTGGTGGCGCAAGAAGAAATTGAGGTGGTTGTTGTTTCCATTGAGAAGACCACTTAAGCTAAGGAAGTAGTTGCTCATTATGTCCCACCTATCTCATTCCCTAACCGAGTAAGGGATGAGTTACAAGAAGAATCTTTCCATGCTTATCTCAAGGTTCTTGAGAGGGAAGAGATAATGACTCATTTCTTGCATGCTTTAGTGAAGACTCTTTCCTATGCTAGCAAGACACCCTGCTCGGTAAGGAAGGAGTTGAGTTCGAAGCTATGAAGTTTGCTGAGGAAGTGCTACCTCCTTCGGTGATTGAGGAGATAGATCAAGTGGCGATGCTAGAAAAGGTGCACGTCAATAGAGAGTTCTTAGACACCATCGTCAAGAAGCCATCACACACTAAACACTTTAAGAAGCTTTGTTTGAAGAAAGAGGGATTGGTGCTAGTTGATGAAGTGGCGCTTGGGATGAACTGTTCACAACTCCTCCAAAAGCAGGTTGCCAAGAAGCGCAAAGATCCGAGAAGTTTCTCTTTTCCTTGTTATATTGGTTCTCATTGCATAGATACGGCTCTTGCTGATTTAGGATCTAGTATTAACGTGATGCCCTATCCATTATGCCAACGCCTAGGATTGACGGAGTTAGTTCCTATTAGCATGGATGTTCATTTAGCCGATGAGAGCATTAAGAAATCGTTAGGGATTGTAAAAAATGTTCTTATTAAAATCAATAACTGCTATTTCCCATTTGATTTTGTTGTGCTTGATATGAAGGAAGATTTCAATACTCCCCTCATACTAGGTAGACCATTCCTCGCTACTGTTGGAGCCATCATTGATGTGCTTAGTGGGAGAATGACCTTTCGGTTAGGGGAGAAAGTGATCATCTTTGAAATGGCTACCCCGGTAGTCTTTCCCCTTCTTCATCTCCCATGAGGTAGTCAAACTTGGTTTTTGATGCTTTGCTCGATTATTTTGATAAGTTCACCTCACCTCCGCAAGATTCTTTGTTGGTACAGAAGGTTGGCACAATTGAGGGAGAAGCGCAAATCCCGAGAAGCTCTTAGAAGGAAGTAGGGGCTAATGATTTGAATAAATTGTTGTCCGAGAAGTTGGAAGTGAAGAAAGAAGGGAAAAGAAAGAAGAAAACATTACTAGTAGGTGAAGGAAACAATACAAAAAATGGGTGTTTAGCGTCGGTTGATAACTACACCATATCCATTTCACGTCGGTCACAAGACCGACGTTAATCCTTGCGATGCTAAGTTTCTGACCAACCGACGCCATTATGGTCTACCCACTCACTGGGTCGCTTGGTCGGTTGGGTGGGATCAGGCATTTGACGTCGCTCAAGACCAACGCCAAAGCAACTCTCATTTAGCGTCGAGCATGACCGACACCAAATGCAAAATCGACACAATATTACATGTCCATTCAACGTCGCTTCTAGCCGATGCTACATTCTACTGACCAACGCCATTTGCAGGTTACATGCCCATAAATTTTTTGCTTCCTACTATTCTCATACTCTTCTAGTACCAATACATAAATACATTTTCCTGCATACAATGAACATTTTCGCTATCCCATTTTCACCAAAACCATCACAAACAGAAAATTAAAGAACATTTTACCAATACAACTAATATATCGAAATAACATCCAACATATCTAAATAATATCCCGAACAACTACATTTGCAAAACATATCCAAATGTACGGAAATGTTTCTACGTGTCTAGTCCTATCTACTCGTCCTCCTCATCATTGGTGTCATCCGTTGAGTGCAGCTCCGTGGCATCATTATCTGGTGTCATCTTCCCCTTCCCCATCCACGTGGATGATGAGCCTTCATCTCCAACAAACTGGCTGAGGCGCATAACCTCTACCTCCAACGTAGTAGCTGAACTACTACTCTGGCTGGCTCCACCAGGCTTCCTACTCATATTGACCTACATGAAAGTCAAGAAGACCATAAAATTACTAATTAAAATGTTATCTTCAAACAATTTCCAAATAGCATATACAACCATACATACCATAGAGGGGGTAACACCGAATCTGAGCCCGCTGAAGGCTCTATCGAGATTGAGGGATCTAATGTGAACCGCTGCAACCGTTGGCAGATGACCCTTGAACACCACAAGCTGATCTCCTAGCAATGTGTATAAACCTTCAGAACCGGGGCGGATAACGGACTTTGACCCTCTAGCTATAAAGGAGCTAGGAACCACAAGTATCAAGTCGAAGGCGCCATTTCAAGAGATGGATGCTCTTGATGATAAGTCAAACCTTAAGCAATACAACAAGCAAATACTCGAAGGGTTTAGAACAAAGTTCTGAAAAGGGGGTTTATTAATTTCAAGTTGTGTTTACAAAGGTTGGCAGGCGACCTCTATATATAGGGAGGAGTTAGGGAACAAGCTCTCCTAATCCTCCTAAAAAACTACTTCCTAAATAAATAAATGAAATAAACTAAGCCTAAAAAGGACTAAATTATTCCTACTTATTCGAAACTAGAATGGAAACATAACTAAATTCCTTAAGAGTCTTGGAAAACAAGTAATAAACCCAAAATAGTAAAATCGGAAAAACTGGAGAAACCCTAGGTCGGGCAGGAATTCGAATCCGGCTTGGATTTGTAGTGGCGGCGTGTGTGTGGGCTGAATTCTGACCCGAATTATGTTCCTCCGTGTGTCCTAGTCCTATTGATATGATCAAACAGTGCTGCCCTGATGCCAACCGGTACTCCTACACCCCACCAGGATCCCCTGGCCAAGGCAGGACCCTAGGACCTCCAAAGAAGCATATAGAGCCTAGGGCAGGCCATCTTCAAGCCCTAAAGCCAAGGTACGACGTGAACTATCGACTAAGGCCTTCCCTTGTAGGTAGAAAGACTCCAAGAGATGGAATGCTATTCCAGGCCATGCTGCTGGCCGAGGATATAAGCCCTAGCACTGAAGAAAAGCCTCAGCCTGCTCCTAGCCTGACCTCCAGGAGCCCTGAAGAAGAAGTCGGTCCCTCGAGTGACCCTCTGAAAGAATTTCTGGAGTACAGAAGGAAAAGAGCCCAAGAATACTTGGCCTGGAGAGGAGAGCTTCCTAGGATTGACCCTGAGCCGAGCCATGAGAAGAATTGGAGTCCTTGGCCCCGAGGCATGACACTTAAATCAACCCCACCCCCGGAGAGCTACATCAGAAGGTACTTGGAGGCCTACCTGAAGCTTAAAGAAAAAGGCCCAAGTAGAAATGGAGAGGGCCCGAGGAAAGGCCAGTCTCGAGTCCTAGACCGGCAGCCCAACCAATCCGAGGGATCCCATGAAGTCGACCAAGAAGACCTGGCCTTTTGGGCAAGACCCTTGCCCCTAGATAAACCCGGCGCACTAGGCCCCGCAACCGCTACCCGTATCAGGCCCAGCAGCCGACCGGACAAGCCCACCGGGCCGCCGCCATAGCCAACCGGCCCGAGCAGCCGAATTCGGCCAAATTAGTGTTTTTTGAGTGTTTTAGTCCTATTTGAGGTGTATTTTAGGTTTTTAAGACTATTTAATTGTTTTTCCTTTTTAGTCAGATTATTTAGGGGTTTTAGGATTCTTTTTAGGAGTAGGACTCTTTATTTTATTCTTATTTAGGAAGTAGTCTTTGGGGAGGAGAGCTTGTTCCCTCACCTATATAAGGAGGCCGCCGGCCACCCTTGTAAGGATGAACCCTTTTGAAATAACCCCCTTTTTATAGAACTTTGTTCTTGAAACCCGTTATTGTATCTGCATGTGGCGATACTGAAGGATCGGCTTATCATCAAGAGTATCCTCCTCTTGAAGTGGCGCCCTCGACTTGATACTTCTGGTTCCTAGCTCGTTTATAGCTAGCGGGTCAAAGTCCTCTTCCATCCCCGGTTCCGATGGTTTCTTCCTGTTGCTAGATCATCAGCTTGCGGTGGTTAGGGTCGTCTGCCCACGGTTGCAGCGGTTCACATCAGTTGGTATCAGAGCACGGTTCAAGCACAAGGACCACACTCTATCCCAGTCTCCAGGTTTATCCTGGATTCATATCCTTTACTGCTTTTTAGAAAATAGCTTCAAAAATTTACTTCTATTTCAATTCTTGTATTCAGTTTTGAGTTGTAAAGCAAGAGAAAATTGGTGGCCATCATACCATCAACAAAACCCTAATCAAGGTTAAGAAAAAGAAAAGAAAGCAAGGCCACCCTTGCCAAGTTATTTTCCTTTCGTTGTAAGTTTATTTCTAAGAAGAGGGGATAGAAAATTTGCTTCCGTTTGCTAGTACTAACCATGGCAGACGAAAGACTAGCCAACATGGAAGGCCACCTCCAGACTCTCGGAGCTACCCTAGTTGCGTCCAAGAAACCCTAGCAAGGCTTCAAGCCGGAAGAGGACGAGACAAGCGCCAAGAGGACAACATTGAAGACCTAAACCGGAGAGCCCGAAGGCTAGCTCAGGAGATTGATGATGATGTGAGCAACCTCAAGCTCACCGTGCCCAAGTTTGCCAGCAAGTATAATGCCGACGAATACTTGGATTGGGAGAGAAGTATGGAGGATTTCCTCGAATGCCATCACTATTCGGAAAGAAAAAAGGTAATCCTCACCACTCTTGAATTTACTGACTATGCTGCTCTATGGTGGAGCCAATTCAAGAGCCAGGTTCAAAGAGATGAGGAAGCCCCCATAGAGTCGTGGAGAGATCTCAAGAGGACGATGAGGAAGAAGTTTGTTCATGGAACCTATATCCGAGACCTACACACCTCCCTCCGAACGCTAAAGCAAGGCACCATGTCCGTGGAGCAATATACCAAGGAGATAGAGATGTTGGTAGCCAGGCTCGACCTCAGAGAAGAACCCGAAGCAAGGATAGCCAGGTTTGTGGGTGGACTACACCCCGAGATCATGCATCAAGTCAATATACTTAACTATGTTGACTACGAGGATCTCAAAGCCCTAGCTAACCGCGTGGAGAGATAGTTGAAGAAGGGCTACACTAGAAGACCAGCCAATACCCCATGGAGAGGAGGCTTGAGTGCAAGCCAAGCCCCATGGAAGCCCGAACAGCCCCGAGGCTCCAGCTCACGGCCAAACCCTAACCCTAGGGATTCGGGCACCACGGTAACACCTGCCCCACCTACTTCTAAGGTTCAAAACTCTAACCCACATCCTAGTGGAATTGTATGCTTTAAATGTCAAGGTAGGGGACACATCTCAAGGGACTGCCCTAATCAACGAACGATGGTGATAAGAGAAGGAGAATCGAGACAGATAATGAAGAAGATGAGAAGAAGGAAGAAGAAGAAGAATCTGATGAAGGAGAACAAGTTAAGCCAGAAGGGCTTGAGAAGTTTGCAGGGTTAATCTCTAAAACCCTAGCACCCGGCACCCCGGCGCCCAGCCCTGGCACTGCCCGACCAGGCCTGACCAGCCCCTGTGCCCCAGCGCTCGGCCCCGACCCCGGCTGGCGCTGCCGGACCAGCCTTGGCGCCCTAGCACCCAGCCCCGGTGCTGCCCGACCCAGCCCCGGCGCCCCAGCGCTCGGCCCCGACCCCGACTGGCACTACCCGACCAGCCTCGGCGCCCCAGCACCCAGCTCCAGTGCTGCCCGACCAGGCCCCGACGCCCCAGCGCTTGGCCCCGACCCCAACTGGCGCTGCTCGATCAGCCTCGGCGCCCCAGCACCCAGCCCCAGTGCTGCCCGACCAAGCCCCGGTGCCCCAGCGCTCGGCCCCGACCCTGACTGGCACTGCCCTACCATCCTCAGCGCCCCAGCACCCAGCCCCGGTGCTGCCCGACCAGGACCCGGTGCCCCAACGTTCGGCCCCGATGCCGCCTGGCCCGCCCCGACCAGTCCTAGCGCCCCAGCACCCGGCTCCGGCCCTGCCCGACCAGGCCCCGGCCCTGACCTGTCGCTGCCCGACGCCCCCCGGTGCATCACCACCCGACATGGCCCCCGACGAATCACCATCCGACGAGTCCGACGCGTCCCTGCCCGGCGCTCCACCCCGGTCCTACCCGACGCCGACCACCCCGACGCAATGATGCCCGATGCCACCGACTGGCCGACACCCGACGACTCAACCACCCCGACGCTGCCGCTTCCCCACTGCCTGACGTCGTCGCCCTGCCCAACGTACCCTGGCCTACCCCCGGCGCCTCCGGCACCCCAGTACCCCGACCCGACGCTTCGCCCACAACCCCCTGTGGACCCAAGATTCAATGGGAGATCACCTCTCGATGAGTTTTGAGGGCTGCCCCGAGCGAAAAAGATCCGGAAGCGGATCCGGATGTGGAAATGAGTGAGGAACTCTCATCGGCTACCTCCCCAAGCCTTAACATTATTATTGATAGTTTTTCAGGAGAAAGAGCTATGGAGACCGATGGAGAAAGCACTAAAGGACCCGAGCCTTGGTCCATCACTGACTCAAGTGACACTCCCCGGTCTGAAGCTGATGCTGAGTCTTCCCCGACCGTGGCCAATAAAATTGCTGAAGTTTGGAAGAGAGTGATGAGTACCAAGAGAGAACCCGATATGGATTTGGGGACAAATCCAAGGCAAGAAGAGGGGGATGATATGATCCAATAGTGCTGCCCTGATGCCAACCGATACTCCTACACCCCACCAGGATCCCCTGGCCAAGGCAGGACCCTAGGACCTCCCAAGAAGCATATAGAGCCTAAAGCAGGCCATCTTCAAGCCCTAAAGCCAAGGTACGACATGAAATATCGACTAAGGCCTTCCCTTGCAGGTAGAAAGACTCCAAGAGATGGAATGCTATTCCAGGCCATGCTGCTGGCCGAGGATATAAGCCCTAGCACTGAAGAAAAGCCTCAGTCTGCTCCTAGCCTAACCTCCTAGGAGCCCTGAAGAAGAAGTCGGTCCCTCGAGTGACCCTCTGGAAGCATTTCTAGAGTACAGAAGGAAAATAGCCCAAGAATACTTGGCCTGGAGAGGAGTGCTTTCTAGGATTAACCCTGAGACGATCCATGAGAAGAATTGGAGTCCTTGGCCCCGAGGCATGACACTTAGACCGACCCCACCCTAGAGAGCTACATCAGGAGCTACTTGGAGGCCTACCTGAAGCTTAAAGAAGTAGGCCCAAGCAGAAATGGAGAGGGCCCGAGGAAAGGCCAGTCCCGAGCCCTAGACTGGCAGCTGGACCAATCCGAGGGATCCCATGAAGCCGGCCAAGAAGACCGGGCCTCTTGAGCAAGACCCTTGCCCCTGGACCAGCCCGGCGCTCCAGGCCCCACAACCGCCACCCGTATCAGGCCCAGCAGCCGACCGGACAAGCCCACCGGGCCGCCACCATAGCCAACCGCCTGAGCAGCCGAATTTGGCCGAATTAGGGTTTTTTAAGTGTTTTAGTCCTATTTGAGTTGTATTTTCGGTTTTTAAGACTGTTTAATTGTTTTTCCTTTTTAGTCGGATTATTTAGGGGTTTTAAGATTCTTTTTAGGAGTAGGACTCTTTATTTTATTCTTATTTAGGAAGTAGTCTATAGGGAGGAGAGCTTGTTCCCTCACCTATATAAGGAGGCCGCCGGCCAACCTTGTAAGGATGAACCCTTTTGAAATAAACCCCCTTTTATAGAATTTTGTTCTTGAAACCCCTTATTGTATCTACATGTGGCGATACTGAAGGATCGTCTTATCATCAAGAGTATCCTCCTCTTGAAGTGGCGCCCTCGACTTGATACTTCTGGTTCCTAGCTCGTTTATAGCTAGCGGGTCAAAGTCCTCTTCCATCCCCGGTTCTGACGATTTCTTCCTGTTGCTAGATCATCAGCTTGCGGTGGTTAGGGTCGTCTGCCCATGGTTGTAGCGGTTCACATCACTAGGACTAGGAATCATGGCCCTCAGTACGTGGCATCAGGTATTCCTGGCCCGAAGGGGAATCCTGAGCCCGGTTAGTGCGCATCCTTGGGCTCGGATCATGTACGGGCTGATCTTCACGTGGTTCCTCCCTCAAATCTCCTCCAAATGCAGCTCCGTTTGTTGGAGGTGGGTCTTGGGACTTCAAGGTATCCATGGCACTTCTAATTTCCCAAAAGGCCTGAGCCAAATGTTGGCTCGGCCTAGATCGCTCCGGCAGCGTGCCTAGACTCAAACTCGACGCTCGGGGCAGGCTGATCTTTCGGCCTTTAGAAAATCCAACCAGGCCTTCCAAATTTTTCCTCGGCCAGTCCTTCAGGAAGGCTTTAAGAGGATCTTTAAACGCGGGTGCAGGCTTGGGGCTCGGGGGATCTGTCCGGGGGCCTATCCTCAATGCTAGGGCTCGTCCGAGGCCCGTGGCGGGGCTTGGCTCCGGGCCTCTGGTCTTTTTGGCAAAGCTTTCCTCCCTCTTCCTCCGGAGTTCCTCCAGAAATGTTTCAAGGAGGTCCTTAGGTTGGTCCTTGGCTTCCTAGCTCGTGCCCTTCGATTTAAGGCCTATAGGTGGCGCTAGGCTCAGCCCGGGACCTGCCTTTGGGGCCTTGCCAGCATCAACACCTGGTGTGGCCTGACTGATATTCTGGCTTGCCTAGCTGCTAGGGGAGGCCTGAGTCTGAACTTAGTCACATACCTTGGCTTGAAGAACCTTTGTAGGGCCCGGTTGTGAGCTTGCCTTGGTCCTAAACACTTCTTGTATGACCCTAGGGTCCGACCCTTGGTTGGGGACCCTGGTGAGGTGTAAGAATAACGGTTGGCATTTGGGCAGGTAGGTAGGATCACATCATCCCCTCTTCTTGCTTTGGAATTCATCCTCGAATACAGCTCATGCTCACATTCTGCACTCAATAAGACTCTCCAGATCTTTGTTACTTGTGTGGTCAGAGCCAGGGGAGACTCGGTGTGGTCTCCTGGACTTGGGACATCATTAGAACCTGTCTAAGACCAAGGCTCAGGGTCTTCTGAGCTCTGTTCGTCGGTGTCCATGCTGGTGTCGGGGCTAGGCAGAGCACTGTCGTTGGGGCTGGGCAGAGCGCCGGTTCCGGGGCGAGGCAAATTCCTTGGCTTCGGTTCTAGGGCACGTGAGAACATGCCAGAGAACTTGTCTAGCCCTGTTTTTTTTACTTCTTCCCCCTCCTCAGACTCAGCTTCTTCTTCTTCCATCTTTTCATCCTTTTCATCATCCGTCTCGATCTCTCCTTCTCTAAGCACCATGGTCCTTTGATTGGGGTAGTCCCTAGAGACGTGGCCTCTTCCTTGGCATTTAAAACATATAATTCCACTAGGACGTGAGTTAGAGTTCTAAACAGAAGGAGTGTTTTGAGTAGGGGTTACCCGGGGTGCCGAATCTTTAGACTTAGGGCTCGGTCGGGGCCTGGTGCTCCGGGGTTGTCCTGGCTTCCATGGAGGGTTGCCAACACTTGAACTCCCTCTCCACGTGCTGCTGGCAGGTGGGTCTGGTCTTCTCCCATAGCCTCTCTTTAGCTCTCTCTCTACTCGGAGGGCCACGGCTATCAAGTCTCCATAGTCAACATAGGTGAGTATGTTGAGTTGGTCCATGATGTCCGGGTGTAGGCCTCCTATAAACCTTGCTATTCGGGCCTCCTCCTCTTCCTTCAAATGAAGTCATGTCACCAGCATCTTGATTTCTTTGCTGTACTCCTCCACCGACATGGTGCCTTGCTTCAAAGTTTGAAGTGTGGTATGCAAGTCTCGGGTGTAGGCAGCGGTACAAACTGCTTCCTAATCCTTCTCTTGAGGTCTCTCCATGTAGCAATAGGTTCCTCCTCTTCTCTTAGAACCTATCTTCTCACCTGACTCCACCATAGGGTAGAATAGTCAGTAAACTCAAGAGTAGCCACGATTACCTTCTTTCTTTCAGAGTAGTTGTGGCATTCTAGGAAGTCCTCCATGCTTCTTTCCCAATCTATGTATTCATCGGCATTGGCCTTGCCAATAAAATTTGGAATGGTGAGCTTGAGGCTGCTCACATCGTCATCAATCTCCTGGGCTAACCTTCTAGCCCTTCGGTTGAGCTCATCATGGGGGCCTTCTTCATACTCATCAGGTCATCTCTTCCTTGAAGCCTAGTTAGGGCTTCTTGAATTTGGTCTAGGATTCCACCTAGGTTGTTCATCCGGCCTTCCAAATTGTTGATTCTTTCGTCTGCCATGGTTAGTATACATAAGCAGAAGCTATTCTCTATCCCCTCTTCTTAAAAATCAAACTTACAACGAAATGAAATAACTTGGCAAGGGTGGCCTTGCTTTCTTTTCTTTTTTTAGCCTTTTGATATTTTCTTGATGGCTTTTGATGGCCACCAACTTTTCTTTGCCTTACAACAAAAACTCAATACAGGAAATTGAAAGAGATGGGGATTTTCGAACAATTTTTCTAATAACAAGGAAAAGTAAAGATATGAATCCAGAGTGAACCTGGAAACTGGGATAGAGTTGGTCCTCGTGTTGAAGCATGCTCTGATACAAACTGATGTGAACCGCTGCAACCGTGGGCAGACGACCCTTGAACACCACAAGCTGATCTACTAGCAACGTGTAGAAACCTTCGGAACCGCTACCGTGCAACAAGTCTGGTGTGTGTTTGTTGAGCATCACCTCTAAACCCATAAGTCTACCTTTAATCGTTAAAAGTGCCCTTAAAACTTTAAAACTCAATCACCCCTTTTTAGATCCTTTAAACCGTAAACCTTTCCCCTCCATAAAACCTTATGGTTAAAATTCACAATTTAAAACTTGTCCTTTAAAAAAACCCACTAGTATAATTAAAACCATGTTTGTCCATAAAATCGCCCACATCTTGAGTTAAAACGATTTGAATCGATAAATTCCCGGTCACCTTAAAAAAAGCCTTAAAACCAACACATTGAAATCCAACCATCGTTTAAATCCTTTAAAATGATATTTGAGTAAGACCTATTTAAACCAAAAGGAAAAAACATAAATCATTTTCCCTTTTAAGCGAAACCTTGAATTTAAGTAGACTTGGAAACACACCCCTTTAAATCATTTAGGTAGCCCGTACCTTCCACCAACCATGACAAAACTTTTAAGTCAAGCTGCCACTTTTCCACCTTTAAAAATGCTTCAAAAGATTTTACTTGGAAATCCCCCAATAAATTCCTTTGCATTCTGACATGACCCTTAGAAAGCTCATAAAATTGTTTGACCCCCAAAACTCAATAATGATGCTCAATGACCTCGTGCTCCACTAACCACTACCGACCCGATAAAGCACCTGACTTCCGTCCCATCCTTTACATGATTAGGCCTTCCACCGTGTGAATTCCCATTTAATTCCCATTTAAGATGTTATGTAACAACGATTAGCTTCCTTCCACCGTGTGACTTACCTGAGTTCATACTGATACTTGATTGTGAATTTAATTCACCCATTCCCATTGCCATCTGGATCATGACCTCACGATCCACTAACTTCACTTACTACTTTATCCTTCAGCTCAGACGAGCTTCTAGTGCTACCCAGAACCTTTCCCCAGTTGCGTCCAAACACTGATAGGCTACAAGCCTTAGATCCCTGATTCTGTTCCTACCAAACCTTACGCTGTTACCTCATTCGTAATGCTTGTTACCTTCTTTGAACAACGCTTGTTACTGAAGCTGCAACACTCGTAGCCAACCAACATACAACGACCATTGTGTACTTCACAATCCCCGTTACCAACCGACTTGCAACGACCGTTGTGAACTTCACAACGCCCGTTACCAAGCAACCTTCAACGGCCGCTATGAAATTCATAACGCCCGTTATCCTTGATCCACCCTCAAAATCTCCAGTAGTCAAAATTTAGAACTTTCTTTTGTAACACTTTGATCCCAACAACCTGAGGTCATACTTTACTGAACCGGTTGCGTTTCCTTCCACTAATGGAACCACAATCCCTTTCCTTACTACTCACCGCTTTCCGTTCTCTTGTTAACATCTCTGTCCACCACTGCTCTTGATCTCGACCCAATGCCTCCTCATTCTAACAGTACCGTCAAGCTTACCACCAAGAATTTAGAGGAATCCTTCCACTGAGCCAATACCTTGACTCATTTGAAATCATTTTTACTTTAAAACTCCTTTGAAAACCTTTCCCCAAAAATCCCTTTTTTTCCACATCAACAGAAAAAGCGGAAACCAGCCCCTTGGAATGTCTAGTGCTAACACGGAAGTGGAATACTAACTCTCCCTTTGAGGTTCATGATGTCTCAAGAAAGTAAGTAGCACAACTATGAAACAAAAGACTAACTAGGCTCTGATACCCGTTGTAACGCCTCACCCTAAAATACCTAGTTAAACCACAAGTTTAACCTATGCAATACTAATGAGGTGCCACAGACTCGAACCAAACAAATAGACATACACATGAACGACCAAACATTCATAAATTCATAAAGAATAACCAATGAAATCTCAATACATAAACCCATACTTGAAATCCATTAACCTTTAAACAACAGGTATAAGGATCAACCCACAAGCCGGGCGATCCACAATTCACAGAAACAAAGGAAAATCCCATAAAATAGTTTCCCCAAATAAAATACATGATTGAAACCAAAATGGATCAGTGTCGTCTTGAACCCGTGGTACAGCACCTGCTAGTGCTCGACACAGTGTCCAGTTCTTCATCCTTGTAATCTTCTCCTCAGTAAGACAGACTACTCACCATACCCAGAAAAATGACAAGAAAGAATAATAGAAGGAGGGTCAGTGCTAAACACTGAGTGAACAATATCAACAAAAAATAAGAACCAGCATGAAACTGTAAGAGAGGAGCCTTAGCTCAAAGCCAAGGGTAAGAATCGATAACCCGTCTTAGAACCTAATAGTTCTATCCCTTAATCCCGAATACCAATGAATGGAACACCCAAAGGCAAGAGCTAGTAACCGATACTTACACATCCAACATAAGTCAGGTTGGAAGTACAAGCAACCCCTAAATGATCCAATAATTCTCGGCCACTAAGGACCATCCCGGGCACTAAGGACCTTCTCGGACACTAAGGACTATCCTTAGTATAGTCGCTAAGGACCACCAGAACCTTTGCCTTTACCGTTACCTAGGGGACTGCGGAATCCAGAGGTGGGTCACATGTACTTTCACCTAGTTCCAACCATTAGGTTACTCTGCCGCTACTTAGTTTGTTAGCCATTAATAATGGAGTTCATAATGAACATCCTCAATACTATATAATAACAAGAAGGATTATCTCTGACAGTTCCGATAAACCAAGACTGGAAGCAGTACAGTAATACAAAAAAATAAACCAAGTCACAAATCAAGAACAGCAGACAATACCATTAACCCAAATTCAACAACCAGTACCCATATCCTTGCCAACTGCAGAACTAGAAACCCATCATGCATCAATCTCAAAACCCATTCCCGACAATCATGAGCCTAGCTCTAAAACCATCAACCCATCGCTCATATAGGCATGCATCAATCAATTACATCCTAGGGTATGGATCATAGCAAAACTTAATTAAACCCCTCACCTGATGCCTTGCTGAAACCAGAACTGAGATCAATCGTGACAGCTTCCTGAACTTGCACACACCTCACTACAATCCTCCCTCAAGGGATTCTAGTAACACAAAAACCAGAGCCAATTGATTATAGAAGAACACCAAAAACCTCCAAACCACAGAACCCTAACTGGCTGAACTGAATCTTCTTGAACGATAAGGATTTACCTGAATCAGAGTCTGGGTGATTGACCTAGATCGATCCATTTACCTTCCTTCACGTTCCCTCGCTGATTTAATGCCCTGAAGTCCGAATATCCTTCTTGAACTCGTGTTGTTCGTTGATGTGATATTATTACTCTTGTTTTAGACCTATGATTGATCTAAGAATCTCCCGTTTTTTATCTTTAAATGCCATGGCTTGTGTGCTTTTAGAGTTGTTTTGCACAAAGTACACCTTTGTTGTCCGGAAGCCACTTTTGGACCCAATTCGTTGTCTATCAGAGTTTTCTTTGTGCATTTTCAGGACTTGGCATGGTAGTGCGGGTAACAAGGAGCCCATAGGAGCAAATGGGAGCTCAATCGGAGCTAGGACGGAGGAGTTAAGGGCAATGCAAATTTGAGATTTCTGCACCTATTTCTACTAGAGTTCTCGTCGAGGAATTTTGAGGAGTTGAAGACTTTTGCTCGATGAAATTTCCAGGCCACTTTACAAGGAAATTCTCGACGAGAATTTGTAGTTCTCGCCGAGAACTTTGTAGTTCTCGTCGAGAACTTTGGTTTATTCCGGCGTACCTATTTAAGCAGCACGATGGGAAGAATTCAGCATTCATTCAGCCCTCGACGAATTCAATCCACTCTCGACGATCACCACTCCTTACTCGATCCTCCATCTCTCCACCCCAAGAACCCTAAAAGTAATTGAAGATCAAAGTTGAAGGAGCTAAGGAAAGTCTCTCACCTTGGAGTAGCAACTTGATGTGCAAGATTGAAGGATCATCCATGGAAGCTATGGTGTTCTCTCCCTCTTCATTTCAGGTTTCCTCCATAGTTATGCTAGGATAAACTTAGGGTTCAATTAGTGGGGGTGATGATCATGCTAGGATAGATGAGTGATTGTTTGGATTGAGTAATTCATAATCATTGTGTAAGAAGTTGGTTCCTAACCTTGTGCTTGTATGCTATGTGAGCTTGATTGGTTTCTATGGTACATTCCTATGTCATTCAATGTATGAGAGTTGTTGGATGATGTTGATTTAAGGTTTAGGGATTGTAATTGATGATTTGAGAGATTGAATTACTCAATTGAAACCATTTCCACTTGATTTCCCTTGTTGACATTTTTACAAACACTTGGTGTGCATTTAGTTTTTCATTCAATTAGAGGTTGAAAGACCCTTTGATTGTTAATCTAATGTTCTATGATTGATATGAAAGTATCTTCATCATTGTCTTGTGTTAGAAGTTGTTGATTAGGAGATTAGGTGTGTGAGCATTTCATTGAACTCGATTAAAGCACTCCATTCCTTTGTTTCTATAGCGAGAGCATAGTTCATGTGGTTTAGGAGTAGTGAATCATTCTTGCGAGAATTGGTTGATTCTATCTTAGTGTTGTGCATGGCCAATCGATTACACATTGATGCTTGAGACTCAAATCGACTTTCATTACTCTTGAGCATGAAGATATCCCTCACTAAGTTGACCTTCTCTTCTCTTGTTTGAACCTTAATCTTCTTTGTTAGTTATTTCCTTTCTTGTTTAGTTTATGCTTTTGAATCGTTCTTTCAAACCAAAACTCAATTTAAATGTCTAGACCGTCTATGAGAAGTGTGAGTATTAGTCTTTGAGAGAGTCCCGTGGAATACGACCTTGATTGTTAATAATCGTACTTTCGTTGTTGATTATTGGCACGTCAAGTTCGTCAAAGGGTTGTAAGAGAGAAAAGAACCGAATTCTGGAAACTGAAGTTGACATACTATTTTTATACAAACTGACATAACGGCCCTTACATGTACTGTAACGCCCGTTACTTGTGACATACTATGACCGTTACATGTAATGTAATGCCTGTTTCCTAAAGGTAGACTACAGCCGTTACATGGCTTGTAATGGTCATTACAGGTCTCTCAATTACGAAAACACAGCTTCTGATAGAGCATCATTTGGACGTCAAACGAGTGAGTTATGCCTAAATTACTGAAATGTGACGTCCTGAAACTTACCAAAACAACACTAATCAACCTCACTATTCTGCTTCCTTGAACCAGTCAACCCAATTCCGACCCTTTTCCAAAGACTTAACTGATAACGGGTTGTTACAATCAAGACATACGGGTCGTTTGGTTCAGGGGGATTCAGGAAGTGTTTTAGGAAACTCTTATATTCTGACAATGACTTGTTTGTTTAGCTAATAATTGGGATGGGTTTGTATTCTAACAAGCCCAGCGGGCCAAATTTCCTCCGCAATGTGTATTTGCACAATACCTCCTTAGACTAGTTATTTAGGTTCCCCCTTTGTATAAGTGCGCCCAACCAAAACTTATCCCACAACTACCCTTCACCTACCTTATCTCTCCCATTACTACCAACGGATCTATCCCCACCTCTTCTCTCTTTTTTCTCGATGAGTCGTCCCCGCTTCATTCAACAGCCATAACAACCACGAAAGCAAGCACGAAAGGGTGTCACCGGTTAGTTCAATTTCGGCTGAAGGTGGTTACATGTACTTCTTTTTGTTGCTCTGTCATCATTTCCTCTGTCGTACGCATATTTCTCACATCTTCCACCACCGATTTCATGGTGACGAGCAGCCAACTCCATAGCCATGCAAAAAAGCTCATCTTTAGCCTTGTGGACTACTGCCCATCATTCCATCGGAGAAAGAAGCTAGGATTCCAGCTGATAGTAGACACTCATATTGCTACCAACAACAGGTTCACTTTCTTCTCATCTATATTTCTCGTATGTCAAGCGTGTAAATCTATGGATTGGAATCGATATTTGTCAATTCAATTTATGGAGAAAGAGTTCTTTAGCTGTCAATTACCCTCACTTTTTTAGTATGTTGGCACAAAATGGTAGAACAAACCCTATGTAGATGGTTGTTGACATCATATATGTATTGCAGCTTACTTCCCAGCTATCAAGGCAATGCCTAGAAGGCCTCGTTCAAACAGGAGATGAACTATTGTGTTTGTTGTCTGTATGTGGTTCCGGATTTTGCTGCAATACGTACAATTTATTATAGTTTATGGTCAGCCTAGGAACGTAGCTGCATCAAATGATGAAATTGTAAATAGATCATTGCCTCACGGTTGGGAATTATATCGTATTGGTTTCTTATTGAACTGTACCAGAACCGTAGATGTGAATTGCCTTAACATGCTACAAATGAAAAAAAAAATTCTGGAATCTGGTTGACCTACTGAAGGCCCAAGGAGGGTTGAATAGAACTAGAAACATGGAGGTGGACGAAATGGTTGCCATTTTCCATGTGACAATAGCTCATAACATAAAAAACAGAACATGTTAGCTCTTGTTCCATCAATCCGGTGGAACCGTATGTCGAACAATTAGGCGAGTGTTGGTAGCTATTTTGAAATTGTACCCCATTCTTATTGCTCATCCAATACCCGTTTCGACCAACTGCAACGATGAGAGGTGGAAGGTCTTCCCTATACGAATGACACCTTCTTTGCTACATGTAAACATTGTAGGTCATATACATTCTATTAACTAACAAACAACTCCCTTTTGTGATAGAACTGCCCGGGCGCCTTTGATGACACATTGGTGAGTGTTGTGACCACTATGGCCAGCCAAGCTCAATTTAGAACTCGAAAGGGAACAATAACGATAAACATGTTGGAAGCCTGTAATCAAAATCATCAATTCGTGTACTACCTTGCAGGGTGGGAAGGTTTTGCTCATGCAGCAGAGTATTGCGAGACGCCCTATCTCGTCCTGGTGGATTTAGAGTACCTGAAGGTATCCTCGTGTTTGCTCGCGTCTTTGCAATACTGTCATATTGTACTTCTCGTTGACCCGAGATGGTACTTGGCTGCATGCAAATATTACTTGTGTGATGCAGGCTACACCAACACGAAGGGCTTCCTCGCGCCGTATCGAGCGCAACGCTACCATCTAACAGAGTGGGAAGAAATCGTCCGACAACGGTAGAGGAGTACTACAACATGAAGCACTCAAAGGCTAGGAATGTAATCGAAAAAGCATTCAGCATTCTTAAGATGAGGTGGGCGTTTCTCCATGACACATCTTGGTATTTGATGACACTCAATTTGACGTTATTTTCAGCCTCATTTAAGCGACATTTCCTTGCTTGAAACATGGTTTTAGGGGTAGAATAGCGAATATTTACTCAACTACTCTATTTCCTACCGATTTGGTTACCTTGGCCCATTTTAGGTCTATTTGATGGTTTTCTAGTGTTTTGTGATAGCACAGGTTTTTGACATCATTTACGTAGCCACGGACGTGTTCAAGACCTCAAGGAATGAACCAGAATCGAACCAGAAATCAAACCGGAGTCAGAATCGAAGATCCAACTACCCAGCACAATGTTTTCGCCGAAAATACTATAAAGTCTTCGGCAAAAATACCTTCAGAAACCCACAGGCGGAGTGAGTTGAATTACACTGAAGTTTTCGGCGAAAATACTATAAAGTTTTTGCCGAAAAGTTATAAAGAAATCAACGAAGGAAACAGAGGATTTTAACTGAAGTTTTTGGCGAAAACTTCTTCCTTTTCCGCGGCAGAATTGGAAAACCCTAATCTTACCTATTTAAAGAAGCAGTCGGCAGCCAACCAGAGGGAGGATTATTCAAATTCCAACAACTATTCACAAATCAGACTTTTGAGAGTCAGCCGACTCTAGGGTCGATAGATAAAGTTTAGAGAGTTCGAAGATCCGTGGAGAGATCGTGACGCCATCCTTCCACCTCGAGGAGCTCGGAGCTTAAAGTTGAAGATCCAGGAGACCGAAGCTTCGCCGGAGTCGTCGGAATTAGGTTTTTCACTTCTTATCTGTTCTTCCTCTGTATGATGATTTCCTTTGTTGCCTTTGATTCTTCTGTTATCGTTATGAGTAGCTGAACTTGTAGAGCTTAGATTAGATGAACCCTAAGTGACCAGGGCTTTAAAGCGTTCACGGATTGGCGATAATTAGATTCAAAGTTCAATCAGTTTCTCTTTGCATGGTTGTTTTGTTCTTAACTGTTTGTGTTCCTTCTCTGGTTGATCGCCTAGATTAGGTTTATGCAAGCTAGGGTTAGTCGCCAGACAACTTCCCTGCTTTGGTGCATAAACTTGTCTTCCTTGATCGCCTAGTTTAGATTCTTGTTAAGCTGAGGATAGAAGCGAACGCTCGCCTCTCTTTAAAACTTCAATTCAACCAATTAACCTATTCATTGGAGTGTGCCTTTCGTAGGAACCAGTTAGGGTTAATCCATTGCAAGAGTAACTTATAAATCGTTAGTAATTCCACCAGTTAGTTTAGCCGTTGCGAGAGGCGACCGTACCCGGGCGACTAATTAATCTTGGTAGCTAGATCGGATAGAGCGAACGTTCGCCAGTCTTAAACCTAAGGGTCAGGAGTTATGGTGGTGTATAGAAACCAATTGAATTAGAATTGAAAACCGATGGTGTTGTGATTGTCGTTGCCTTGTTGATCTAAGGGGGATCGAAATCTAAGCTCGTCTATCTTCTCGTTAGTCAACCTTTTAATCTTTCTGTCTTTTAATTTCCTTACATTTTCTAGAATTAGAAGTCGTGGAACTCATACCACGCACAACGTGTTTAAACTTGAGTAATTTGCCAACATATTTGAGTAAATAAGCAGACGAGACCTCGAGTAGAATACGATCTAGTCTACCTTGGTAGATTAGTTATTTGATACCGCTAAAACTGCAGTCATCAAATTGGCGCCATTGCCGGGGACTCTTCTAATTGTTTGAAAGAAGAGTTGGCAAATTATTCTTCTACCTTTCCGGCTTACCATTTAATTTTCCTCCATATTTCCATGATTTACCTGGGTAGTGCTTCTTAGTTTTGATTATGCAGGATAACAGGTGGGATGACCGGTACCGAGAGCGGTACATCAATGAAGCACCATATATGGAAGATTACCAAGAGATGTTACATCAACAACAACAACAAATGGCGAGATTTGACTCCCTCTTTGATAATATCTCTTCAATGCTACAAGGTTACCAAGAGATACACCAACAAGAACATCAAAGTGGTGCTAGAGATAACCAAGAGATGTTTCAAGAACATCAACAATGCTCGTCGAGAACCCAATCTGCCTTGGATAATATCTCTTCAATGCTACAAGCTCATCTCGCGACGGTCATCAAGCTCGAGCAACCAAAGCAGTTAATGACAAAAGACGCTCAAGTGCTGTTCGAAGAAGAAGATGATGATCCTATCCATGACTATTATGAGCTAGAAGAATCCTTGGCAGTGGTGGTTGATGAAGACATAGAGCCAATCCATCCTGAAGTTGAAGCCGAAGAGGAGCATATAGAGATTGAGGAGATACCCTCACCTACACCTCCGCCGAGCCAACCTGTAGATCAAGCCAGGGACGAGCACGTGGAAAGCAACAAGGTCATGGATTTAGAAGTTTACATACTCGATCCCGAGAGACCTCTGGATGATCATCAGGTGGAGAAGATGGAGCTCATTGACCATGCCACGCCGTACTACCTCTTTCCTCCTCCAGTAGGAGAATTCGAGAAGAACTGGTCATCCAACCAGAACCGCGATCTATTGGAGCACTACCGGCTGCATGACCCTTCTGGAGTGCTACATGGCACTCAACCGTTGGCCTTGAAGAAGATGATTGACTTCAAGGAACTCCTAAGTTGGGGTCCCTAACAGGTACCGTCTGGCTCAAGGACGTTAAAAGAGAGCGCTTCGTGGGAGGCAACCCACGGCTGGAGTCCGTTTTTGAATTTTTTAGTCAGTCTTTTTCGTCGTTCAAATCAGGTTCGGGGGAGCCAAAGTGTCAGTTTAATTTCCTTTCGTTTTGATTTGTTTTCGGTTGGTTTTTGAAAAAAAAAGGTTTTAAAAAAGGTTTTCGGCGAGAATTAAAAGTTCTCGCCGAAAACTAGTCTCATTTTTCAAACAGTGAGCGTCTTTTTATTTTTGCCTGTTTTTCAAAGAATTTTTTGGCGAAAACTTCTTAAGTTTTCGCTGAAAACTTGTGTCTGTTCAAAAAAGCAGTTTCATTTTTTTGGTCCGATTCCAACGCATACTTGATCGTCCAAATCGGAGCTCTGTAGCTCCGGTTATCCCCGAAACAAGCTTTTCATGTTTTTGGCCAACTTCGTCGCTTTCCGTCCATTTTCTTGAGTCATGTCTTGAAGGTTAGTTGTTGGGATTTCAATTTTGAATCTTTTGACATGTTGATTGTTGAATTTCGACGAGTGTAATTCCGGTCTACCTCATTTTTGCGTGGCTGCTGTTTCAGTGTGATTTTTTCTGATCTAATTGAACTTAGACGATCTAAATTGCTCTAGGAGTGTCGTGCGTGAATTTGAAAAAAAAAAAGAGTCAAAATATTTTCAAAATTCCCCTAAACCTTCTTCATTTTGATTTTTATTCTGTGTGGATCCGGGACACTTGTCCCGGTATCCTTTTGATCTTTTTGTTGTTTTTGTTTTGTAGGAACTTGAGTAGCTACTCCGCTCCGCTCCGGACTATCCGTGTTCATCCCCTACACCGACCATCTCGTTCCAGGTTCTTCGTATCTCTCTACTCTAATTTAGTCCTGTGAGGACACAAAACCGTTTAAGTGTGGGGTAGGATTCTAGGATTATGCATGATCTTGCTTGATTTTCTGTGATTTCGTGGTTCAATTTTGAATTTCTCTAGCATATAATTGCTCAATTCTTGACTTTTAATGTTAAATTGACTTCAACTTTGAACAATGATGTCTAGACTGTTCCACTTAGAACCTGTAACCAACGTGTTGGCACTGAAATCAAATGAGTCTAGGTCAGAACAGATCATAAATCACTTTTGTAGTTGAAAATTGAATCAATTAACTTGTTAATAACAAAGCTCGATAACACCATTCTAAGATGATAAATGCTAGCTTCTCCCATGTTTTTCACTCCATATTTGTTCACCTGTGATTGTGGCTTAAGATTGGGTGGAAATCCAATTCGAAATCTAATGTTTAAAGTTATAACTAGCTAGGATCAAGTGGCTAAATGGTTAAATCAAGTAAATTGAGTTGTTCAAATTAATGTTAAGTTCTTTAAAGTGCTGAAAATCAAAGCTAGGCAAGCCCGACACCTAAGTAAAGTGTTTGGGTTGAGCACTAGCATAGGCACAAATACTGTGAGCTAGGCAGGTCCAACACCTAAGTGAACTGTTTGGTATCGAGCACTAGTATGTAGTAAATTAATTGAAGGAAGAAGTTGAACTTGAAATAAATTGTTGTTTAAATCGGTCCTAGCTAGAACATGTAACGTACAGATCTAGAAACGGATGAAGTCGAGTCGATAGCCACGTCACTCACTACAAGAAAACAGCACATTAGTCACGGTGTTTTTTGTCTAAATTGATCATTTTTTGTCACGGTTTCAGTAGGAACCGTGACTAAATTTTTTTGTCACGATTTACATAGAAACTGTGACCAATATTAGTCACGGTTTACATAGAAACCATGACCAATATTAGTCACGGTTTACATAAGAAACTGTGACTAAATTTAGTCACGGTTTCTATAGGAACCGTGACTAATATTAGTCACGGTTTCTTATGTAAACCGTGACTAATATTGGTCACGGTTTCTAAACAAAACCGTGACTAAATTTAGTGACCCAATATGCAATTTTCAGTGACTCAATATGCAAACTAGTCACTCCATTCTACTAGATTTCTAATAGGTCACTCATATAACAAAAATTACAATTTTATTGAATGAATAAATAAAATAATTACAATTTTGTAAACAGACCCCCAAACTTTCCAAAAATTGCCCAATTACCCCCAAACTATACAAAAATTGCACAAACCCCCAAAATTTACAAAAATTGCACAAATCCCCTTCGTCTTCTTCGGCCGACCCTGTAGCCCCCCGCCGGAACCCCATCTGGCGAGCTTCGACCACCACCGCCGCCAAAACTCTACCGTCACCGCTAAAACTCCACCGTCGCTGCCAAAAATCCACCATCGTCGGATGGCGTCTCGGATCTGGATGTTCTGACCTTCGTCGCAATAGCCGATCGACCACGGAGCTACGGGCGAGCATCGACCGCCGCCACCAAAACTCTACCGTCACCGCCAAAACACCACCGTCATCGCCAAACTCCACCATCAGATCTCGCCAAAACCATGACTCCATAAGATTTGTGAAGAAGTTGGAGGAGGGCTTCGGATCTGGATCTACATTCAGAGGACCATGACTCCAGGTCGTCGTCGATGGCGATGTTTGGCTTCGGCGACCGAGAGAGAAGATGAATCGGAGATCGGAGAACAACAGCTTCAGAATCGGAGGATAGCGGCTTCAGAATTGGAGAACAGCGGTAATCGACGGAGAGGTGGGAGGCTGATGGTTTATTTAATTTGGTAGAGGATAAGAGAAGAGGAAGAAAGATTGAGGAAGAAGATTGAGAGAAGGGGAAGAAGATTGAAGAAGAGAAGAGGAAGAAGAATGAGGAAGACGATTGAAGAAGAGAAGAAGATGAAGTTGAAGACGTGACCCGGATTGCCAGCCTGTACAAATATTTGTCACGGTTCCATAAAGAACCGTGACAAATTGGTCACTGTTCTTTAGAACCGTGACAAATTGGTCACGATTCTTTTGAAACCGTGACAAATTGGTCACAGTTCTTTTTAAACCTTGACAAATTAGTCACGGTTCAGAAGAAACCGTGACTAATTACTCACAGTTCAGAAGAAACCGTGACTAATTAGTCACGGTTTCAGAAAACCGTGACTAATTAGTCACGGTTTCAAAAACTGTGACTAAATAACCGTGACTAAATTGGTATTTTTCTTGTAGTGACTTTTCCTACCTCCACATCCACATCATGGCTAGGGCTTAAAGTCTTTTCTTATTAGAATTGGTGTTATCGTAGTCGGTTAATTATGATTAATTGTTTTGCCAAGAAACAAGCTTTGTTAAAACTACTACTTGAAGTGTGCAGAAATTAGTGAGATCGAAAACTTGTTTGGTTGATATTCTTGCATGTATAGGTCACTCTTTCTACGTGGAACTGTCTAAACCAAATCGTTAAAATTGAATCTCAGTATAATCTCGTGTCATTTGTGAATTTGAGTGTGTTCTAGTTTAGTTTGCTTGAGGACAAGCAAAAGCTTAAGTGTGGGGTATTTTGATGACACTCGATTTGACGTGATTTTCAGCCTCATTTAAGCGACATTTCCTTGCTTGAAACGTGGTTTTAGGGGTAGAATAGCGAATATTCACTCAACTACTCTATTTCCTACCAATTTGGTTACTTTGGCCCTTTTGGGGTCTATTTGATGGTTTTCTAGTGTTTTTGTGATAGCACAGGTTTTTGCCATCATTTACGTAGCCACGGACGTGTTCAAGACCTCAAGGAGTGAACCAAAATTGAACCAGAAATCAAACCGGAGTCAGAACCGAAGATCCAACTGCCCAGCACAATGTTTTCGCCGAAAATACTATAAAGTTTTTGGCGAAAATACCTTCAGAAACCCACAGGCGGAGTGAGCTGAATTACACTAATGTTTTCGGCGAAAATACTATAAAGTTTTCGCCGAAAAGTTATGAAGAAATCAACAAAGGAAAGAGAGGATTTTAACTAAAGTTTTCGCCAAAAACTCCTTAAGTTTTCGCCGAAAACTCCTTCCTTTTCCGCGGCAGAATCGGAAACCCTAATCTTACCTATTTAAAGAAACAGTCGGTAGCCAGCCAGAGGGAGGATTATTCAAATTCCAACTATTCACAAATCAGACTTTTGAGAGTCAACCGACTCTAGGGTCGATAGATAAAGTTTAGAGAGTTCGAAGATCCGTGGAGAGATCGTGACGCCATCCTTCCACCTCGGAGAGCTCGGAGCTTAAAGTTGAAGATCCAGAGATCGAAGCTTCGCCGGAGTCGTCAGAATTAGGTTTTTCAGTGCTTATATGTTCTTCCTCTGTATGATGATTTCCTGTGTTGCCTTTGATTCTTCTGTTATCGTTATGAGTAGCTGAACTTGTAGAGCTTAGATTAGATGAACCCTAAGTGACCCAGGGCTTTAAAGCGGTCACGGATTGGCGGTAATTAGATTCAAAGTTCAATCAGTTTCTCTTTGCATGGTTGTTTTGTTCTTGACTGTTTATGTTTCTTCTCTGGTTGATCTCCAAGATTAGTTTTATGCGAGCTAGGGTTAGTCGCCAGACAGCTTCCCTGCTTTGGCACATAAACTTGTCTTCCTTGATCGCCTAGTTTAGATTCTTGTTAAGGTGAGGATAGAAGCGAATGCTCACCTCTCTTTAAAACTTCAATTCAACCAATTAACCTATTTATTGGAGTGTGCCTTTCGTAGGATCCAGTTAGGGTTAATCCATTGCAAGAGTAACTCATAAATCGTTAGTAATTCCACCAGTTAGTTTAGCCGTTGCGAGAGGCGACCGTACCCGGACGACTAATTAATCTTGGTAGCTAGATCGGATAGAGCGAACGTTCGCCAGTCTTAAACCTAAGGGTCAGGAGTTATGGTGGTGTATAGAAACCGATTGAATTAGAATTGAAAACCGTTGATCTTGTGATTGCCGTTGCCTTGGTGATCTAAGGGGGATTCAAAATCTAAGCTCGTCTATCTTCTCGTTAGTCAACCTTTTAATCTTTCTGTCTTTTAATTTCCTTGCATTTTCTAGAATTAGAAGTCGTGGAACTCACACCACGCACAACGTGTTTAAACTTGAGTAATTTGCCTACATATTTGAGTAAACAAGAATAAGAGACCTCGAGTACAATACGATCTAGTCTACCTTGGTAGATTAGTTATTTGATACTGCTAAAACTGCAGTCATCAGTATTCCCCGCGTATGGTTGGATTTTTCTGCAATGCTTGTTGACTACTACATAACTTTATCCGAATTCAAGGGGGTCCAGACGTGTCCGAGATGGCGTACGTGCCTTGGTGTTGGATGAACCAACGGTGGTGTAGACAATCAACGAAGCGGCTGCATTCATCGAGACAACTGAAGAGTGGACGCAATTCATTAATTCTCTGGCACACTCTATGTGGACTAATAGGTGACGTTAACAACAAATTATTCACTGCCGAGATGATCAACGCAACTGTTAGGGTATCATATATGTTTGAATGTTAGATTTTGTTAGTTTATCGCTTCCGAAGTTAGTATTGACTGGAGTCATGACCGAAGTTAATTAGTGATGTACTCAAATGTTCATATACTGCATTCAGTTTGCAGGTTCTGCTTACACTATGACAAAATAGAGTATTTGTGGCGGTTATTTTCCACAATTGTGCGGGTTACTTTCACGATCATGTACTGAATTATGAAGCAGGCCTTATACTCTATCAAGTTTATCCAATTCCCTTTGCAAAATTTGAAGTAATGTAGCAGCAAATTGTATATTGTTTGACGTCATTTTGCTGATAAAGTTGATTTCTCTATATCCTATTAGTGATCAGCATTAGTCATAAAGTTGATGTCCATAAATCCATAAATCCTATTTGCTTGATATAACTGCTCAGCATTAGTAATTTAGAAGTAGTGATTATGATGTGTGTAGAAAGTATTCATATACAACAAATGTACACGCACTTCTAATGGAGTTGAGGCCAAGTGTTGATTATGTAATTTGCTTGGTTTGATGCTTCAGAACCTGAACTTAATAGTTGTACTCAGCGCTGTAAATAACTAATGCTGATCAGTTATATCATTTACTCCACCATCCTTGAACTGATTGATATTCAGGGATTATTTATATTTTCTACACAAATATCTTCAACTAGCTAGAAGAAGTGACTATGTCATTACTTCACTGCAATGAAAAAATCTTATTAGTTGGTTGAGGGTCATTAATTGATCACTGTCTTCTCTCCTACTTAAGGTTGAGGTAAGTAGATATGTGCTACATTTTTTCCCCTCATCTGAACCAATCCTTCAACCTCTGCATTTAAACCAAAAAAAGGTACTGAGTAGCATCTGGTTGTTCCTTTGATTGCATCATTGCCTTTCAGTTCGCAGCGGGTACTTAGTAATGTAACTAACTTTTGATTCATATTTGTGTAGTTGTGGCGATATCAAAGGGTGTTGCAAGCGACGCATCAGTCGAAAGCGTAAGGGAGTACAAGGTGTGGTCCAAGCTTGAAGAGCGAACCCTCATGAATTGCATGATCGAACTGTCCGAGAAGAGGGTAGTGGAGAAAGGGAACTTCAAGTTGACTGGCTTGAAGGAGTTGGAGCGCATGATGCATACTCGGCTTGAGCATTGTACACTACTGGCGGTACCTCATATCAACTGAAAAGTTTCGTTACTTCAAGGATAAGTTCACTGCCACCCTGAAACTGAAAGAAGCAAGTGGATTTGGTTGGGAGGATGCACACGGTCGTGTCATTGCCGATGATGTTGTCTTCTCTAGATGAGTGAAGGTATGATTATACCTTCTCTGAGTTTTGTTATGTGTTTCGTTAAACTGTTTTCCATTCATATTGTGCAGGAACTGGTTCATATCTGTGCTGCAAGTTGGTTATTTGCATTCATATTGGCATTTGATGATAACATGTTATGTGCATGCTATATGATTTATAACCATTATTTTTTTCTGAGGATATTGTCAGCATACTATGTCGGCCTTCTGCGTATAATATATCGTGTTTGTCTTCTTGTGCAGAGCCACCCCAAAGCGAGTGGATTGAACAACAAACCACTTCCTTTCTTCGAAGAACTGTGCAAAGTATTTGTTGTTGATCATGCTCATGGATTGGATGCAGTTCAAGCAGTAGATGCAGCAATCATGCTTGAGCCGCTCGTGCATGCCACGTAATTTGTGGGCGACTACACCCCATCAAATGCTGAATCTTACACTTGCCCTCCCAACTTGGATCAAGAGAAGGTGATGGAGGAGCTGATTAATCAAGGTTTAGACCTCCAAGCAACCGGTCTCAAGCATGTTGAGGCTAGAATAGTTGTTGCAGCTGCGAAAGGGAAGGTGAAAGGGTCTGGCACATCGTTTGGCACGAAGCAGTCCCGAAGCCAAGTTGCTAAAGATGAGCGTAGTAGGATGGCTGAGATGATTAGTGATGCTACTGATCATCTTGCTCGCATTGCTATAAACTACTGCATCGAAGGTGACATGTTAGTGAGGAGGCAGTGCCTATATAATGAGCTCGGGAAGCTGACTTCTCTGACAATTATGGAGCGTACCAGGGCTTTGAGACACCTCAACCGTGACGACGGAGATGCTATGACTTACTTCATGCTACCAACGGAGGAAGAGAATTTGGCCTTCATTGGAGTGATCTTTGAGTAGTTTTGGGGTTGGCAAAAGGTGATAAACTGATGCCAATTAGTGTAGTAGTTGTTTATATTCCCTAAACGAGGTGTGTGAACTCGTCCGATGTCTCAGCTTCTATTTTGTAATTAGATTGAACTCGGTAGTAGTTTATATTCCCTAAACCATGGTAGTTTGGACTCGGTAGATCCATTAGGCATTTTCTGTGGTGCAAACCACTCTCTATGTATGAGTGAAGATTTTAAGGCTTGGGAGAACACTAGCTGCAAGTTCTCCCATCTATTGAGTTTGTATGTTGTGTTTTAAGAAGTTAATATAAAAGGAAGTTATTCATAACCCTGTGAACGTAGAACACAGAAGCATTATACGTAGAAGTCAATTCATAGTCTGCCGAAACACATACAAAATGGTATAGAGAAAGTCTAAATGTTGAGGGCTGAGACCATCATCTTTTCTAGCCTCGCAACTCGCAAGCGTATGTCTGCTGAATCGTCAGATTCTCCATGTTTGACTTCAAGGGAGTTGTCGTTGGTCGCCAATCTTGCGAGCTTCTCTTCTAGGACCACTACTATCAGTTGGAGGACTGCGATTTTCTCCTTCAAGTTGGTGTTCTCCATAAGCAGTCGATCCATTGTCGAACTCTCTATTGTGACACAATTCGCACTTTCACACCACTTGAAGAAGTTGCATCCGTCTTGTCCCTAGAAACATAGCATATCAATGTTAGTCTTAGCAATGTGTCCGACAATGCGTTTGAAGCAGCTTACCTTTCTCGACTAGTTGCGGCAGCCATAAAATGGATGGTTTGGGTTCGATGAAGTCCTCGACTGCCTAACAACAACCCCCACTCCGCAATAACACTGACTAGGCATTGTATCATCGACATGGCTGACCACTTTCCCCTGGTGTTTAGTTCAGTTCTTCATTGTTTTGACTTTCAAATTTAGATTCACAAAAGGAAATGCTCTACAACTTTGGTTAGGGAAATGTAGTGAATGAAGAAGGGGATGAATGAAAGGATAAGGGTTATTTTGGTAAATATACACAAATCTCCTTCCACTAATTATTGCAGAATCTCTATGCTACTTTTGACCCAAACGTGGGAAAGTTGAAGACTGAGCACTTTTAACTTTAAGCCACTTCCACCATTTACATGCATCTACTTCCCCTACTCCAAATACCCTGAACCAAATGAGGTCATAGTTAATTCTATTCAATGTGTTCGTGTGGCCAATACAAGGCACATGAGATCAAGGGTGGGAGCATGATGTGATCCTACCCACCTGTCCCGGTGCCAACATCTATTCCTACACCCCACCAGGGTCCCCAACCAGAGGCATTAGCCTACGACCCTACAAGAAGCGCTTAGAGCCTAGGCAAGCTCACAATCGGGCCCTACAAAGGTTCCTCAAGCCAAGGTACGTGACTAAATTTAGACTCGGACCCCCTAGTAGCTAGGCAAGAAAAGATATCAATCAGGCCACACCAGGCACTGATGCGGGCCAAGGCCCCAAAACTAGGCCGGGCCGAGTCTAGGGCCACCTATAGGCCCTAGATCGAAGGGCACGAGCCAGGAGGTCAAGGACAAGCCCTGGATCCCCTTGAAGCATTTCTGGAGGAATGGCGAAGGAAAGCTTAGCCAGAAAGACTAGGAGCCCGGAGCCAAGCCCCGCCACGGGCCCCAGACGGGTCCTAACACCAGGACTAGGCCCCCGGTCAGATCCCCCGAGCCCCAGGCCTGCACCAGCGTTTGAAGACTCTTGGAAGTATTCCTGAAGAACTAGCCGAGGTAGAAACTTGAAGGCCTGACCAGATTTGCCAAAGGCCAAGAGACAGGCATGCCCTGAGCGTCGGGCCCGAATCAGGGCACGATGCCAGAGTGATCTGGGCCGAGCCAACGTTTTGGTTCATGCCTTTTGGGAAATTCCAAGGGCCCTGGATACTCTGAGGCCCCAGGATCAACCTCCAACAAACAGAGCTGAATTTGGAGGAGAAATGAAGGAGGAGCCACGTGAAGCCAAGCTCATACACGATCCGGGCCCTAGCATGCAAGCTGACCGGGCTCAGGATTCCTCTCCAGACAAGGAATACCTGATGCCACTAACCGAAGACCATGTTTCCAAGTCCTCCTATGACTGGAACACGCAGAGGAACATAATCTGGGTCAAAATCCGGTCTATACACGCACAACCACTGCAAATTTGAGCCGGATTCAAATTCCTTCCCGGCCAAGGGTTTGTCCGGTTTTGCCAATTTTACTATTTAGGGGTTTTTCTTGTTTTCCAAGACTCTTGAGGATTTTTAATTATGTTTCCTTTCTAGTTTCAAAGAAGTAGGATTAATTTAGTCCTTTTTAGACTTTAGTTTATCTTAATACTCGTTTAGCATGTAGTTATTTAGGAGGATTAGGAGAGCTTGTTCCCTAACTCCTCCCTATATATAGAGGCCGCCGACCACTCTTGTAATCACAACTTTGAATCAAATAAGCCCCCTTTTTCATAAATTTGTTATATTCCCTTTAAGCCTTTGCTCATTGTTGCATCACTTAAGGTTGGGCTTATCATCAAGAGCATCCATCTCTTGAAGTGGCGCCTACGACTTGATACTTGTGGTTCCTAGCTCCTTTATAGCTACTGGGTCAAAGTCCTTTATCCGCCCTAGTTCCATAGGTTCTACATGTTGCTAGGAGGATCAGCTTGTGGTGTTCAAGGGTCCTATACCCACGGTTGCAGTGGTTCACATCAGTTGGTATCAGAGCACGGTTCAACACTAGGACCAACTCTATCCCAGTTTCCAGGTTCACTCTTGGATCCATATCTTTACTTTCTGTTGTTAGAAAATTTGTTTTGAAACAATCCCCATCTATTTTAGTTTCTTTTATTCAATTTCGTTGTAAGGAAAAAATAGCTAGGTGGCCATCAAAAGCCATCAAGAAAATATCAAAGAAGTTAAGAAACATAAAAGAAAGCAAGGCCACCCTTACCAAGTTATTTCCTTTCGTTGTAAGATTGTTTTTAAGAAGAAGGGATAGAAAATAGCTTCTGCTTGCTTGTAATTAACCATGGCAGATGAAAGAATCAACAATTTGGAAGGCCAGATGAACAACCTTGGTGGAGTCCTAGACATAATTAAGAATCCCTAGTCAGGCTTCAAAGGAGAGACGATCGTGAGGAGTATGAAGAAGGCCCTCCATGATGAGCTTAACCGAAGGGCTAGAAGGTTAGTCCAGGAGATTGATGATGATGTGAGCAGCCTCAAGCTCACAATTCCCAAGTTTGTTGGCAAGGCCAATGCCGATGAATACTTAGATTCGGAAAGAAGCATGGAGGACTTCATAGACTGCCACAACTATTCGGAGAGAAAGAAGGTAACCTTGGCTACTTGAGTTTACTAACTATGCTTCCCTATGGTGGAGTCAGGTTAAAAGACAGGTTCTGAGAGATGAGGAGGAACCTATTGTTACATGGAGAGACCTCAAGAGAAGGATGAGGAAGCGGTTTATACCGGCTGCCTACACACGAGACTTGCTGTAACATCCCCGCTCAACCAAACGATTTGGAACTCAAGATCGGTGGGCTAGGGTACTGGAATCAGTGCTCTTAAGCTCCCCCTTGAGTTTTGGGTCATTCGGGTTTAAGTTGGGTCGAAGTTGCAAAGAGGGGAATGGGGATGCACCAAAAAGTGCTGGTCTCGGGCCCTAATGTGCGCTGGCGCACATTTGGAAGTGCCAGGCGCACTTTTCAATTATTTCAGCAAACTCTCGGCAGAATATTCGAAATGTGCGCCTTTTGGGGGTCAATGTGCGCTAGCGCACATTTTGACATATCAGGCGCACATTTCGTGCATATAAGGACGGATTTGCACGGAAATTCACAACTTCTCTCCCCTTTCTCTCTCCCCGAAAAAGCCATTGACGAACCAACTTCAAGCAATCTTCGAAGGGTGATTCGGGAGCTGTAGAGGTCGGAATTGAGTTCCGTTTGTTGCTATGGATTCGTAGCGACGAGGAGAAGAGATCGCTAACCTCAATTTTGGGTTTCTGGGTGTAGGTCGTGAGCAGTAAGGAAGGGTAGAGCTACGAGTTTGGTGGTTGGGAATCGAGTTTCTGGGGAACTAGGAGACGATTAGAGCCTCGTCTTCTATTCCAGGTGAGGGCCCTAGCGTTGTGTAAGTAGTTTGGACAGTGTGAGGAGTTTCAATTGGACTTAGAACAAAATCTAGGTTATGCATGAAAATGATGAGCGTAAAAGGGGATAAATTGTTCTGTGAATGTACCTGTTTGCTAATGATGATTGTTGTGGTTAATTGTTGTTGTCGATTGCTATGGTTTAGGGTTGGGTGTGAACTGAAGTGAATTAAGCAATGAATTGACATAGAAATGAGAATTAGGATGGTAGGGAAATGAGTGCGGGTGCTATGATATTATGAATCGCTGGTTGTGGATGCAGGAGAGTTGCCCTGCCAATGTGGGGTCGCTCTGATTAAGAGGAACAGGTGGGTGACCCTAGACTCATGACATGGCTTCCCCTGTACTTGCAGGTGGGGGAGGCCGGTGAGCTAGCCGGTTATCCTATTGTTTGTGGTGTGTGCTGTGAACATGACAGGGACATGGAGGATGTGATGGGTTGTGAACTATGGACTATGAATGAGATGTGGTTGTTTTGTGTTGTATGTTGGTAGTAGATGTGATGTGTGTTTTGAGGAAGTGATGTTGAGAATTGTATGTGTGGAAATAGAACCGGAAGGAGCCTGCACTGCCCCTAAAACTGCACTATGGGTGCTAAGTGCCTCTTCAAGGGAAAGAGGTGCGCTCACGTCTTCAAGGGAAAGGCGTGATTTGTTTGGTTGAGTCAAGTTAACGATTCCTTCAAGGGAAAGGTCTCGTGGTATCCTCCAAGGGAGAGGATGCGTCTTGGACCTCTCCAGGGGAGAGAGGTGCGTCAGGCCGGCAGGGGTGGTGCGGGATAAACTCCTTATTGGCGCCTAATAACTCACCTAGACAAATTGAATGTGAATGTGTTGTGTTGTGTTGTGCGGTGAACTGGTTGACTGGTGTTGTGGTATGTTGTTGCGAAGGGAATTGATGCTTGATCTATGTTATTTTGCTATTCGATTTGTACTTGAGAACCAGAACTGACCAACGTGATCACCTAGACTGCTTTAGGGAATTAAAATATGGAAAGGGGGGTTGGGTTGGTTCCATTGTTGAATGTCTTGTGCGGAGTTGGGACCGCTCCATAGAGTAGGACAACGTGTAGGTAGGCCCAGTGGGTTCACTCAATTTCAATAGGAAATTGATCCCTTTCTCCCTTTCAGGATCTCGTGGCTAGAGAGAGCGGTGTGGCGTCTGAGTTGAGGGTGGATTCCGAGAAGTGCTGGGCTGAAGCTATGAGGTGAAGACTGGTGCCTACTTGGAGTTGACCTGTTTTCATATTTCAGTTGACTTGGGACATTTTGGGGGTTTTCACTTGGATTTATGTATCTTTCTGATTATGTTGGATTTTATGGGTTTTATGATGGATTTGGAGTTGTAAACAGTTTATGTTTTCCTGGTTTATGGAGGCCTCTCACTTAAACTCTTATTTTAAGCTTGGATTTGATCGTTATCTCGGTCGTCTTTCACTGGGTAATACTCGATACCGGTTCAACCTCAGGTTTCACCGGGATGATTCGGGACGGGTGTTACAAATGGTATCAGAGCCTGGTTTGTCGCTGCTGTACCGGCCGATTACCTTCTCTCTTTGGGGAGTAATTAACCTCGTTGGGAGGGAGGATGAGACCCCGGTACGGGACCGACATTCCAAGGGTTTTTGTCAAACTGTTTTAAATGGGTGGGATGTTTTGAAATCAAGTGGTGAATTGAGCTGTTTGAATTTTCTTGAGCGGTCAACTGAAATATTTAATGTCCTCCTGTAGTGAGAACCAGTCGATGGGAAGTCACTCCGTGGGTCACTCCGAGCATGGAGCAGTGGGGCGTCGGTTTCGGCCGTCGGACTTGAAGGGTTGGAACTTCAGTGAGTTCGCCGGGGAGGTGGCTGATCCGGCTGTGGCTGAGCGATGGATTAAGGAGTGCAACTTCAAGTTCTTGAGGGCTGGATTTGAGGATGAGATGAGGTTGCAAGCCATGACCTTCTGCTAAAGGGTCATGCCTTGGAGTGGTGGGAGTCCTTGCCGGAGAGTCAGGTGTACCCGCCTGAGCTGGGGTTTGAGGAGTTCTTAGGGATGTTCCGTGACCAGTTTTGTCCGGATATTTGGAGGGAGGCAAAGTCCAAGGAGTTTCTCGAGCTGGTGCAGGGTGAGAAGTCGGTTCTGCAGTACTATATGGAGTTCACCAACCTCTCCCAATGGTACGATGAGCATGCTAATCGAGAGCAAAAGTTGATCCGTCGGTTCAAGAGGGGTCTGAGGTGGGAGATTCAGGAGGGGGTCACATCTGGTGACATGGGGAGTTTGGTGGCGGTGAAAGGGGCTGCTTTGGAGAGGGAGTTATTAGAGCTGGGGAAGAAGGAGGACCGGAAGAGGAAGGCGACAGCACCGCCTTCACAGTCTGTGGCTCAGAGTCAGACTGTTAAGCGCCCACATCAGTCTCACTCGGGGTTCAGGAGCACTCAGTCGGCCCCGATGCGTGGGGTGGTGACCTGTTTCACCTGTGGGAATCCGGGACACAAGAGTGCGACTTGTAAGATGAGGGGTGCAGGTTCGGCTCGATCGGGAGGGGCGTCAACTGGGCTTCCCACTGTGGCACATGTGGGAAACCTCATTATGGCATGTGTCATCTGGTGAGGACTGCTCCAGTAACATGCTACACCTGTGGGCAGCGTGGACACCGGAGCAATGTTTGCCCGACCAGGAGTGCGGTGCCGACCCAGTCTGTGGGATCGGTGCAGGGACCCAGAGCTCCGTCGGGGAGTCAAGGGGGTAGAGGAGGAGGCAGTTATGGCAGGGGAGCCTCGGGAGCTGGACGAGGAACGGGTGCTAATGCCATGCCGGTGGGAGCTGGAGGGGATCAAGGACGGCTCTATGCTCTCACTAAGGGCGCAGCGGAAAATGCGAACGACGTGGTGACTGGTATGATCTCAATCTTGGGTCTTTCAGTTTATGCCTTGTTTGATTCGGGGTCAACCCATTCCTTTGTATCTGAGAAATGTTTGAGTAGTTTGGGTGTTGTAGCTAGTAGTTTGGGTGTTAGTTGGGGCGTCAGAACTCCTTTGGGGACTTCTGTTCGGGTGGATAGAGTCTGTAGAGGGTGTAAAGTGTTAGTGGACGGTGTCGAGTTCTTGGCGGATCTGGTGGTGCTTCCTTTCAATGAATTCGACGTTATTCTCGGCATGGATTGGTTGGCTAGGCATGGGGCCTTGCTTGATTGCCAGAAGAAGGAGGTGTTGCTTCAGGTGGGGAGTGTTGGTCAGGTGGTGTTCAAGGGTGTTAGGAAGAGAGAATCCGCACCTATGGAGGTAATTTCAGCAATGCAAGCCTTCTCTCTGATCCAAGAAGGGTGTGAGGCTTTATTGGTGCAAGTGTCAGTTGAGCGGAATGAGGAGTTGGAGAAGGTACCGGTAGCTCGGGAGTTTGCGGATGTGTTTGAGGAACTACCCGGAGCACCGATCGAGCGTGAGGTGGAGTTCAATATAGAGTTGGTTCCTGGAACTGCTCCAATCTCTATTCCACCTTATCGCATGGCACCGGGGAGTTAAAGGAGTTGAAGGAGCAATTGCAGGAGCTCCTGGATAAGGGGTTCATCCGCCCAAGCGTATCACCGTGGGGGGCACCGGTGTTGTTTGTGAAGAAGAAGGATGGGTCGATGCGGATGTGTATTGACTATAGGCGGTTGAACAAGGGGACGATCAAGAATCGTTACCCACTTCCAAGGATAGACGATCTCTTCGACCAATTACAAGGGGCTGAAGTGTTTTCGAAGATAGACTTGAGGTCGGGTTATCACCAGTTGAAGGTGGAGGAGGGATCGGTGCCAATGACAGCCTTTAGGACCCGCTATGGACACTATGAGTTCCTTGTGATGCCTTTCGGTCTAACCAATGCCCCTGCCGCGTTCATGGCTCTCATGAACAAGGTTTTCCACGAATATTTGGATAAGTTCGTGATAGTGTTCATCGATGATATCCTCATTTATTCTAAGACTAGGAAGGAGCATGAGGAGCACTTGAGGATTGTTTTTCATAGGTTGAGGGAGCAGCAACTATTTGCCAAGTTCCCGAAGTGTGCCTTTTGGTTGGAAGAAGTATTGTTTCTTGGGCATGTGGTATCTAAGAGAGGCGTGGAGGTTGACCAAAGAAGATTGAAGCGGTGGTCAATTGGTCTCCACCTAAAGATGTGTCGCAACTGAGGAGCTTCTTGGGGTTAGCTGGTTACTACCGAAGGTTTGTGGAGGGGTTCTCTACCATAGCGTCTCCTTTACATAAGTTGTTGAGGAAGGAGTCGAAGTATGAGTGGAGCGAGGAATGTCAGAGGAGCTTTGAGGAGTTGAAGAAGAAGTTGACCTCAGCTCCGGTGTTGACTTTGCCAGTAGAAGGTGGAGAGTATGTGTGTTTAGTGATGCGTCTTTGCGAGGATTGGGCTGTGTGTTGATGCAGAATGGGAAGGTTGTCGCTTATGCCTCCCGACAACTTAGGGTGCATGAGGTGAACTACCCAACCCATGATTTGGAGTTAGCTGCAGTGGTGTTCGCCTTGAAGTTGTGGAGGCATTATTTGTATGGCGAGACGTTTAAGATCATGACGATCACAAGAGTCTTAAGCACCTTATGGATCAAAAGGAGCTGAATGGTAGGCAACGGCGTTGGGTGGAGCTCTTGAAGGATTATGACTGTACCATTGACTACCATCCTGGTAAAGCTAATGTGGTTGCGGATGCTTTAAGTCGAAAGGAGTTGGTGGATCTTAGAGCTTTAAGGGTAGAGATGCAGTTAGATGATGTGGGAAGTTTGCTTGCCAAGCTCAACATTAGGCCTATGCTGAATGATAGGATTGGTGAGGAGCAGCTCAAGGATGCTACTCTGGTGGCTATCCGAGGGGAGGTTGAGAAGGGCTTGGATAATGGATTTGAGGTAGTTGGCGGATTGTTGAAATGCAAGGGTCGAGTGTGCGTACCAGAAGTGGAGGAATTGAGGAAGGGGATTTTGGAGGAGGCTCATTCCTCGATGTATGCTATGCATCCCGGGATGACAAAGATGTACAATGACCTGAAGTTAAGTTTTTGGTGGCCAGGAATGAAGAAGGATGTGGCACGTTTTGTGGCGACTTGCTTGGTTTGTCAGAAGGCTAAGGCGGAACATAGAGCTCCGGGTGGGTTACTTCAGTCCCTACCAATTCCGGAGTGGAAGTTTGCGGACATCACCATGGACTTTGTATCGGGTTTTCCGCCGACTAGAGAGGGGAAAGATGCCGTGTGGGTAATAGTCGATCGCTTGACGAAAGTTGCTCATTTCATACCCATTCGGTTTAAGCCTAGTGTGGAGGTGTTAGCAAAGTTGTACATAGAAGAGGTGGTAAGGTTGCATGGGGTTCCTCAATCCATCGTCTCTGATCGGGATCCGAGTTTCACGTCCCATTTTTGGGAGGGGCTGCATACAGCATTGGGAACTAAGCTCAAGTTCTCGACGGCGTATCATCCTCAGACGGATGGGCAATCGGAGAGAACATCCTTACTTTGGAGGAGTTGTTGAGAAGCTGTGCTATGGGTTTCAAACCCCTTGGACTGAATTGCTACCTTTGATTGAGTTCGCCTATAATAACTCGTATCATAGTAGTTTGAAGTCCGCTCCTTTTGAGGCCTTGTATGGGAGGAAGTGTAGGACGCCTTTGTGTTGGGATGAGGAAGGTGCGAGGGTGTTGTCGGGTCCTCAAGTGGTGCAAGAGACGGCTGATCGGGTTAAGGTTATCAAGGAGAGGTTGAGAGCGGCTCAAGATAGGCAAAAAGCGTATGCCGACGGTCGCGCTAGAGAGCTGAGTTTCAATGTTGGGGAGAAGGTATTTTTGAAGGTGTCGCCGTGGAAAGGGCTGATGCGTTTCGGTAGAAAAGGGAAGTTGGCGCCTCGGTACATCGGTCCTTATGAGATCCTCGCTAAGTCGGGTCCGGTGGCTTATGTGTTGGCTTTGCCGAGGGAGTTGGAAAGGATACACAATGTGTTCCATGTGAGCGTGCTTAGGCGGTATCATGGGGACCCTTCCCATGTAATTCAGCCGGAGGAGGTGGAGATTGAGCAAGACTTGACTTATGAGGAGAAGCCAGTCGCGATCGTGGATAGGCAAGTCCGGGTCTTGAGGAATAAGCAGATTCCGCAGCTTAAGGTGGTATGGAGGAACCATGAGAGCGAGTCGGCTACTTGGGAGACTGAGGAGAGCATGAGGCGGCGGTACCCGGAGTTGGTGGAAGTGTATGATTCAGGTATTAATTTCCCTTGATGTGTGCTTTTGTGTTTGCTTGTTGTGGTGTTGGTCCCAAGAAGGCCTAGGGTGTGCTCGGTGAGAGTAGAGTGTTGGGAGTGGGTGTAGGGCTGATGAGTAGTTAAAGGAAGGCTGGTGGTCCGTCGTTAGGAATTTTGGGGGTCAATGGGATACTCGGATTGCTGGTTTTAGCTGGGTGTTCGGTATCGTATTGCTAGGATGAGTTAGGGATGATTTCGGGGACGAAATCCTTGAAGTTGTGGAGACTTGTAACATCCCCGCTCAACCAAACGATTTGGAAACTCAAGATCGGTGGGCTAGGGTACTGGAATCAGTGCTCTTAAGCTCCCCTTGAGTTTTGGGTCATTCGGGTTTAAGTTGGGTCGAAGTTGCAAAGAGGGGAATGGGGATGCACCAAAAAGTGCTGGTCTCGGGCCCTAATGTGCGCTGGCGCACATTTGGAAGTGCCAGGCGCACTTTTCAATTATTTCAGCAAACTCTCGGCAGAATATTCGAAATGTGCGCCTTTTGGGGGTCAATGTGCGCTAGCGCACATTTTGACATATCAGGCGCACATTTCGTGCATATAAGGACGGATTTGCACGGAAATTCACAACTTCTCTCCCCTTTCTCTCTCCCCGAAAAAGCCATTGACGAACCAACTTCAAGCAATCTTCGAAGGGTGATTCCGGGAGCTGTAGAGGTCGGAATTGAGTTCCGTTTGTTGCTATGGATTCGTAGCGACAAGGAGAAGAGATCGCTACCTCAATTTTGGGTTTCTGGGTGTAGGTCGTGAGCAGTAAGGAAGGGTAGAGCTACGAGTTTGGTGGTTGGGAATCGAGTTTCTGGGGAACTAGGAGACGATTAGAGCCTCGTCTTCTATTCCAGGTGAGGGCCTAGCGTTGTGTAAGTAGTTTGGACAGTGTGAGGAGTTTCAATTGGACTTAGAACAAAATCTAGGTTATGCATGAAAATGATGAGCGTAAAAGGGGATAAATTGTTCTGTGAATGTACCTGTTTGCTAATGATGATTGTTGTGGTTAATTGTTGTTGTCGATTGCTATGGTTTAGGGTTGGGTGTGAACTGAAGTGAATTAAGCAATGAATTGACATAGAAATGAGAATTAGGATGGTAGGGAAATGAGTGCGGGTGCTATGATATTATGAATCGCTGGTTGTGGATGCAGGAGAGTTGCCCTGCCAATGTGGGGTCGCTCTGATTAAGAGGAACAGGTGGGTGACCCCTAGACTCATGACATGGCTTCCCTGTACTTGCAGGTGGGGGAGGCCGGTGAGCTAGCCGGTTATCCTATTGTTTGTGGTGTGTGCTGTGAACATGACAGGGACATGGAGGATGTGATGGGTTGTGAACTATGGACTATGAATGAGATGTGGTTGTTTTGTGTTGTATGTTGGTAGTAGATGTGATGTGTGTTTTGAGGAAGTGATGTTGAGAATTGTATGTGTGGAAATAGAACCGGAAGGAGCCTGCACTGCCCCTAAAACTGCACTATGGGTGCTAAGTGCCTCTTCAAGGGAAAGAGGTGCGCTCACGTCTTCAAGGGAAAGGCGTGATTTGTTTGGTTGAGTCAAGTTAACGATTCCTTCAAGGGAAAGGTCTCGTGGTATCCTCCAAGGGAGAGGGATGCGTCTTGGACCTCTCCAGGGGAGAGAGGTGCGTCAGGCCGGCAGGGGTGGTGCGGGATAAACTCCTTATTGGCGCCTAATAACTCACCTAGACAAATTGAATGTGAATGTGTTGTGTTGTGTTGTGCGGTGAACTGGTTGACTGGTGTTGTGGTATGTTGTTGCGAAGGGAATTGATGCTTGATCTATGTTATTCTGCTATTCGATTTGTACTTGAGAACCAGAACTGACCAACGTGATCACCTAGACTGCTTTAGGGAATTAAAATATGGAAAGGGGGGTTGGGTTGGTTCCATTGTTGAATGTCTTGTGCGGAGTTGGGACCGCTCCATAGAGTAGGACAACGTGTAGGTAGGCCCAGTGGGTTCACTCAATTTCAATAGGAAATTGATCCCTTTCCCCTTTCAGGATCTCGTGGCTAGAGAGAGCGGTGTGGCGTCTGAGTTGAGGGTGGATTCCGAGAAGTGCTGGGCTGAAGCTATGAGGTGAAGACTGGTGCCTACTTGGAGTTGACCTGTTTTCATATTTCAGTTGACTTGGGACATTTTGGGGGTTTTCACTTGGATTTATGTATCTTTCTGATTATGTTGGATTTTATGGGTTTTATGATGGATTTGGAGTTGTAAACAGTTTATGTTTTCCTGGTTTATGGAGGCCTCTCACTTAAACTCTTATTTTAAGCTTGGATTTGATCGTTATCTCGGTCGTCTTTCACTGGGTAATACTCGATACCGGTTCAACCTCGGGTTTCACCGGGATGATTCGGGACGGGTGTTACACTTGCATACCATGCTTCAAACTTTGAAGCAAGGTACCATGTCGGTGGAGGAGTACAACAAAGAAATTGAGATGCTGGTGACAAGGCTTGACTTGAAGGAGGAAGAGGAGGCCAGAATAGCTAGGTTTATAGGAGGTATAGACTTGGAGATCATGCACCAAGTCAACATACTCAACTATGTTGACTATAAAGATTTGATAGCTGTGGCCCTCCGAGTAGAGAGAGAGATGAAGAGAGGCTATGAAAGGAAGCCTAACCCACCTACCAGCAACACGTGGAGAGGGCATTCAAATCCTGGCAACCCTCCATGGAAGCTGGGCTAGCCCCGGAGCACCTGGAATACAACTCCTTCATGGAAGTCAGAATTACAACTCCTCGGGCTGTCCAATACTATCTAACAACGCTAATCCCTCACCTAGAATAGAAGACGAGGCTCTAAACGTCTTCTAGTTCCCCAGAATATCGATTTCCCCAACTCCAAACTCGTATCTCTAACCCTTCTCACTGACCGTGCCCTACACCAAAAAATCAGATGTTGAGATTAGCAATCTCTTCATCTCGTTGCTAGGTATGCGTAGCAAGAAATGAATCATCAATCGAACCTCTACAACTCCCAAAATCAACCTTCAAAGTTTGGGCGAAGTTGGTTCGTCAAGAGGAATTTCTTGAAGAGAGAGAGAGTGAAGTTGCTAATTCTTGTCATAAATCGGTCTTTTATATGCAGGTCACGATACACGGTCGTGTATCATGATACACGACATGTATCTATAATACACGGCCATGTACTACACTCTGCCACTTTTGATGAATTTCCAAGAAATGTGAGTGCGGCCTTGTGTTACGAATACACGGCGTGTATCACACTACACGGTTGTGTGTTCTACACTGCACCGTTGGCTCATTTATAACCTCAACCTGACTTAATCATGAAGATTCTGAACCTCAAGGGGACCTCATAGACACCGATTCTAGTGCCTTGATTACCCAAACTCGAGTTCCAAACCATCCAATTGGGTGGGGATGTTACAAGTATCGTGAGATATTTCACCCGGTTCAAACAGTTCATCATTCATAATTCTGAAGCTCCCAGAGTGATCGTGTGAACTTGGCACCCTGGAAGGACTACAGACCTTGCCCCACTACTCAGCACGGTCACGCAATAGACATGTGCGGTCACCGACAAATGTTTTGGGCATAAGATGACGACCAAGGACTACCAACCCACTGTCTCCACCTCCGTTCCCACGGCCTCTCAACTCTCGTGCATGCGGCCACCCGCGGTTACCAAAATCTTGTGGTTGTGCCCTCCTCGATTCAGCAACTATATAATGCACGACTTCAACCCTTTTTAGGGGAATTCAACATTTTGGTGCCTCCAAGGCTTCTTCGCGAATGAAGAAGGTATCAACCTTCCCAAGACCATTCCCCAAAGTCTTCATCCATCATCTATCCATCCCAAGACCATTCAAGAGTTAAGAATGTCTTTTTCTTCTAGTTTCTTATTTATGAGTAGTTGTCTTCTTCTCTCTACCATGGAACACTAGACCTAGGGTTGGGGTAAGGGGTGATTCATTGGGTGTAAGGGTAACCATAGGGTGTAATTGAGTGGTTGGGTTGTGTATGCAAGATTGATTCTCTTCTAATGTCTATGCAAGTATCTCTAGTTCCAGTTTCATTCTCTTCTTGTGTTTGGGATGTTGATGGTGAGATATGCATCTTTGTAGCCTTCAGTGTTGGGTGAATGGTACCTAATTCTTTTGATGCTTGTTAAGACCTGGGATAGAGGCTTGTGTATTGATCTATCTGTACTAAGTGAGAGTAGTTGCATGTAGATTGGTCTTTCTTAAGTGAATTTCTCACTTAGGCATTTCATCGAACACGTGGCGTGCATGATGTTTTGTCAAGTTGGCCAAGTGAGATTGGTTAGCTTGTTTTGCATTGGTGCATGCGGTTAGGAGCTCATTAGAGTTTCTAGCTTAACATTCTTAGAATTGGTAGAAGGATTAGAATTGTGTAAGTCTTGCATAAACTCCCCCAATAACCTGGTTTCCCCCATCCTAGTGGCCCCCAAGCCTATTGTTGACCCCCGTTTGCCCCTCTCGTTCTTTTCCTGTGAATCTTCCTTTGTTGATTGCCTTGTGTTTTATGTCTTGTGTCGTTCTCTTATTTTCCATGCTCTTTGAGCCCCGTTGACTTGTCCCTTAAAGTTGACTTTTGTGTTCTTATTTGTTGAGTTGTCATTCCATTGTTGTTCCACCCCTTTGATAGCACCCCTTCCACTCTGAGTAAACATCATTGAGGGGACCCTCGCCCTTCGCCCCTGATCAAATTTTTGTTCCGTTGTCGGGACCCTACTTTTAATTTTGAAAAGGATTTGAAGGATTGCTATCTTCTACCTCGCGTTAAGTTTGTGTTCCCTTGTTTTTGTGTTTGGTCTTGATTTTTTATTTTATATGTTTTCCTTTGTATATTCTTTCTATGCCTTTCTTTATTGCTCTTTGTGAGTAGTTCCTACTTTGATAGTTCCTACTTGGTTTACAATGCAGGACTATGGAAGTGGCATTCTTTGGTGGAGTCATGATGATTATGAGGCATCACCTTCTTGGGAAAAGGAGCCTCATCCAACACCATCCTATCACTCAATTACAATATTTTATGTTTTATCCCCCATAGTTGATACGTTTTCATGTGGTATTTAAGCGCTAATGTTGTTCTTTTAATGGTTTTGATCAATGTTATGATTATTCATCTCAATTAGCCTCTTAGGATCATTATGGTCCACTTTCAAGTTTTTCAAGGAATTTTTATGAGTTTTATGTCATACCATTAGTTATATAACATCGATAGGAAGCCAGAGGTTCAAATGGTGCTCAAATCGAAGTCCATATGCTCAAGATATCAAGTTCTGAAGTTTTAACGCTGCGATATGTAGGTTTAACGTAATTGCAACGCTACACTAAGGAAGGAAAGGAAGCTAGCATCTCGTCAGCGAGCATCGTAGTGTGGATGGCGTACATATGGAGTGTAATCGACGTGCATGCCAGTTACACGCCGCAGGCCTCGACATAATTTTATAAATTGGGTTCTTGGAAACCTAATTGGAAGACTTCAACAGACTTCATTCCCAGCTCATTTTCGACAAGCACTCCCGACCTCCAGCACCTGTAAAACCCTCTTGGAGTCCAGAAATAATCTCTTTGTCATCATCCTTCATCTCCCACATCACTGAAACAGTACACTAAGATCCAGATACATCCGGACATGAAGAAATCATTGGAGCTTTTCATCTCTTTCTTTCTAGGTTATTTTTCTCAAATCTTCATTATGTATTGTTGTAACTAAACCCCCTAGGGTTCAGTGAGTGGAACCTTAGGGGGACTGATAATTTATTACACTCCTATACTTTTGATTTATTTTGGTTTAATTCAAGTTCAGATGTGATTCATGTGATCTGAACCACGACCGACTATGCTCCATGACCCTAACCACCACAAGCTGATCTTCAAATGCAACGAGAGAACCTATGGAACTGGGGATGGAATCGGACTTTGACCCACTAGCTTCAGCTGAGCTAGGAACCAGAAGTATCAAGTCGAGGGCGCCACACCAAGAGATGTATGCTCTTAATGATAATCCAATCTTAAGCAATGCAACAATGAGCAAAGGCTTGATGGGAAAAGAACATATGTTCTGAAAGGAAGTTTATTAATCAAAGGGTGATTTACAGGGTGGCTGGCGGCCTCTATTTATAGGAGGAGTTAGGGAACAAGCTCTCTTAATCCTTTCTTAAATAGCTACTTCCTATTCAACAGTAGGAGATCAAGTGTGGATCCACTTTAGGAAGGATAGGTTTCCTGAGCAAAGGAAGTCCAAGCTACTGCGTAGTGGGGATGGACCCTATACGATTCTTCAGAGGATCAACAACAATGCCTATGTTCTTGAATTACCAAACTCATATGGGGTTAGTGCTACCTTTAATGTCTCTAACTTAACACCCTATTATGATGATGTCTATGCAGATCCGGATTCGAGGCCAAATCCTTCTCAAGAAGAGGGGGATGATGAGTCCTCTGTACCCTAGACCCGACCAGAGCAGCCCCTGACCAGGAGCCAAGCAAAGTCCTTCAAGGAACGGCTCAATTCCTATATGAAGGCTTGGAGCAAAGAAGGACATGAGGAGGATGCAAACAGGCTTACCAAGGAAGGATACACTCTCTTAAAAGTCAAGAAACCCTCTCCAGAGCAAGAGCCAGATCAGGATCTGGAGGTGATGCCGAGCCGGGCAATGATGCTGATGGCGAGCTCCGACACCGGCCCTATGTCGAGCATAACACCTAGTTAAGGCCCCAGGATGATACCTACGGGCCCCAGGGTCAAAATTCTACCTAAAGACATCCCTAAGACATTCCTCAGAGATGGCCCAAGATAGAAGATCAAAAGCCTGGACAGAAAATTGGAGGCCCAAAGCAGGGCCAAGTACGGGCGTCGGGCCTAGTCCAGAGTGCTACACCGGACCGACCTAGGCCAAGCCAACAATTGGCTCGGGCCATTTCAGATTTTCTAAGGCCCACGAAGTCCTTGAAGCCCCAGGAACAACCGCCAACAATCCTTGAAAGAGTAGGAGAAAAAGCCACATAATCCTTGCCCGATTAGGATTCTGCTCACCTAATCCAGGCCGAATTCAGATACACACTTGGGCGCTAGATTAGCATTTCTCTAGATTCTACCGGATTAGTAAAATTAGGATTCTACTTCCTTTTCAAGACTATTTAAGTGTTTGTTTTGATATTTCATTTCTAGTACCGAATGTTTAGGATTAATTTAGTCTTTTAGTATCCTAGTTAGGACTCTTATTTATTTCTTCAATAGTTTAGGAAGTAGTATCAAAGGAGGAAAAGGAGAGCTTGTTCCCTACTCCTCTGTATATATAGAGGCCGTCAGCCTCTCTTGTAAACCAACCTTTGATTAATTATAAACCCCCTTTCAGAACTTTGTTCTTTTCCCTTCAAGCTTTTGCTCGTAGCATTGCTTAAGGTTTGGATTATCGTCTAGGGTATTCCCCCCTTGAAGGGGCGCCTTCGACTTGATACTTCTGGTTCCTAGCTCTTTATAGCTAGTGGGTCAAAGTCTGATTCCATCTCGGTTCCATAGGTAGGCTTGTTACTTGAAGACTAACTTGCCCATGGTTGTGATGGTTCACATCAAAGAGATTTGTATGAAATGGGTGATGCTTCAAATTCTGAGACATTCCCACTGCCAGCGTTACCCAATAGTGTTGATGATGGATCAAACACACTTCTTTCACGAAGCGATGTTGAAGCAGATTTCTATTGATCATAACATGTAACAAATTCATGATTTCTGTTGTGAATAGTATATTCACCAAATAGCTAATAAATGTTATGTTATTCAAATCATGCAGATATGGCGGATGTGATGGGAGGTGCTAGCGCTGGTGGAGATGGGGGTGATGACGATCGTCAACCAAACAAGAAGATTGATTAAAGCTTGTACAGTTGTCACATGGTTGGTATGTATACCTCTTTAAGAATGATTTTTTTGTTGTTTTCATTCAGTATTATATTTATCTCATACTAACGTGTTTATGTTTGAAATTGTAGATGCTTTTGGTAATATAACAGAGGAGAAGTGGCTAGTTCGTGATTGGATGGAAGTTCAACAAGATGGGTGAAAGATTTTTTTGCCGCTTGATTCAGGGCGAGTACTATGTGGGAAAAGAGGCAAGTACCTACGACAGGTGTTTGGTAAGATTGTCGGTACAGACAACTTACCCATTGGTCCATAATGATGGCGTTCGGTTAGTGACTTGGAAAAGGCAAACATTTGGGATGAGTACGCAGTGGTACGTATGAGTGTTTTCATTACTAATCAATGTGAATGGTTTTCTGTTTATGTAACACTTTATAAATTAATAGTTTCTTGTCAAAAATTGTGTAGCCAAGGTTCACCTGGGTACCTGAGGAAGAGCATGACATGAAGATGTACGTACTCCAGCACATTGGGAAGAAGTGGAAGGAACATCGAGGCAGGGTATGGAGTGGAGTGTTCGGGGACGGCTCATATGACTAGGACTACCTCATAGCCCACAAACCAAATGATAACTATGATGACAGATATTGGGAGAGGTTTGTGAAGTACAGGATGGGAACCAAAGGCCAAAAGAGATCTACAATCAACAAGGTTAATAGAACAGTTCAGGATATTTACCATACGCACGGGTCAAAGCCATTCAACATAACACAAGAGGAGAAGGTACACATATTATATTGCTATTAGTAATAGTGTGAATCCTCTAAAATTAGTAGCATGATTAATATGCATGCATTACTCATACAGAAGAAAGAGAAGAGTGGATCGATTTCTAGGGGGCTCTTTCTAGCTACTCACAAGAAGGGTAAGAAAGGATGGTCGAACAAGGAGACGCAAGATATGTATGTAAGTATCCACAATATTATGTTTAGAATTGTATAATGTGCAAATCGTTATTCTAATTATGTTGTATTTTTCTTACCTATTTTGTAGGAAGGAGTTGAGTAGAATGTTCCGAATCTAGATATTGACCTTGCAATTGGTTCGGATGATGTTGTGGGGAGATTACAAGGGCAAAGAAAAGCCAGGACGAGTGCGTCATATGGGAGCAGGAAAGAAGCCTTTCGTGGTGAGTTTGTAAACTTAGTATGATTTGTTTGTGTATTATATTGGTGTTCATATATGCATGTAAATCATTCATCATGTTTGGTGTTTTGTAGAAATGTGTCTTGGATGTTTGTTAGTTTTGCAGATGGAAGAGTATGAGTATGTGTTGAATATGCAAATTGGCACATTTCTAAGTTTTTGACATTTTCTTTCTTCTTATTCCATAAAAACGAGGCGCTACCTCTACTGCTAGTCCAACGTTGCAAGTCCAAGACCCAGTCATAAGACAATTTGGTCTTGCAATGATTGAAGAGTTGAAGCAGCTCTTTGGTGGAAACCCGCTCTCACTGGAGATGCAAAACTTTGAAACACTTTTCGTAGGTAGCACCACACCAGGACATACGTGGGGTAGCTCTTATGCTGGTGGGAGTGGAAAGCGACTGGTAGAAGAAACTACACCGGATGAGGAGGAGGATGAGGATGATGATGAGGAAGACGGAGACGAGTAGGCTAGGAAGTAATGAATTAGGATTGCATTACTTTTGAGTGGATTGAACCTTGAATATTTGTGATATTATGGATTGGATCTAGAATATTATTAATTATGTCAGTTGTGTGTTTTTTATATGAAATCATTTATTGATTGTGAAATTAGTCATTTATGTTCATGAAAATCCAGAAATAGGGATTCATAATCGAGATTTCTGGATTTCGGGATCTCTGGATCCCTATTTATGAATTGTAATTACAACTTTAACAATGAATAAAAAGTGTTGTTAGAATAAATTAATATTTGTTGTTAAGCTAACAGCGGATTCATAATCAAGATTTCTGAATTTATGGATCTCTGGATCCCTATTTTTGAATTGTAATTACAACTTTAACAGCAAATAAAAAGTGTTGTTAGAATAAATTAATATTCGTTGTTATGTCTAATAGCGATATATATCCATTGTTAGCTTAACAATGGATATATATCTACTGTTAGATATAACAGTGAATTTCTAGCCGTTGTTAGAAGGAAACATTGTTAGGTTTAACGGCGGTCCCTCTATCCGCTTTTAGGTTATCTTACGTTACTTAACCTAACAGCGGATATGCAATCCCCGTTAGAAAACCTTATAGTGGCCTAACCGCTGTTATAAAACCTTACAGTGGTCTAACCGCTATTAGGATTAATAAAAATGTGTTGTTAAAATGTCATTTTCTTGTAGTGTTACGTGTGCCAGAAAGGAAGTTTGCTGACATCACGATGGACTTCGTGATGGGTTTTCCACCTGCTCCGGGTGGTAAGGATGCGGTTTGGGTGATTGTGGATCCGCTGACCAAAGTAGCCCATTTCATCTCTATCTGTTTCAAGCCGAGCGTGGCGGAGTTGGCCAAGTTGTACGTCGCATAGATAGTGAGGTTGCATGGAGTAGTTGGCCAAGTTGTACGTCGCAAAGATAGTGAGGCTGCATGGAGTACCCCCATTCCATTGTGTCAAACTAGGATCCAAACTTCACCGCTCATTTCTGGAAGAATCTACACAGTGCCTTGGGGATGAAGCAGAAGTGGGCCTTAAATCATGCAAGAGACGGCTGATCGTGTTAGAGTGATCTAGGAGAAATTGAGGATAGCTCACTGTAACATCCCGCACAACTAGACAATTTAGAACTTGAGTTCGGGTGATCGAGACATTGGAATCAGTGTCTCTGAGGTCCCATCAAAGTTTGAAACGTTCATGCTTAAGTCGGGTTGAGGTTGAAAGCGAGCATGTTGTACAGTGAAGAACACAGGTCGTGTAGTTCAACTACACATCATGTTGTATCATGGTACACGCCGTGTATCTAAGATACACGGTCGTGCTCTATTTTCCAGAAAGGCTCGTTAAGAGGGCAGTAGAAAGCACACGACCATGTATTTGTACAACACGCCGTGTGTCATGAAACATGCCATGTGTTGTGACCTACATATAAAAGGACGGGTTTTGGCAACTTTCACTTTTCTCTCTCAGCACAAAATCCTTTTTGACGAACTAGGTTTTACAAACCTTTGAAGGTTGATTCCGGGAGTTACGGGTGTCCAATTAAGGATCCATTTTCTCCTATGCGTTCCTGGTGATGAGAGGAAGAGATTTCATTCCTCGAATTCTTAAGTTTCAAATTGAAGGGATGTCAGTGAGGAAGGGGAAAAACTACGAATTTGTAGAAAGGGGATTTCGTTCGTTGGAGTTCTAGAAGATGATTAGAGCCTCGTCTTCTATTCCGGGTGAGGGTTTAGCGTAGATAGGACACAATGGGAAACTTGAGGAGTTGAAACTCGACTTAGATTGAAGTTAGGTTGCATGAATATGAGAGAGTAAAATCAGATAACTATCTTGTGATTGCTAGTGTTGTTTGTGATGCTTGATATGTGTGTCGTGGGGGTTTATGATGAAATATGATGGCTAATGAATTGAATTAGAAATGAGAGATGGGTTGAGTTGTGTTTCTATCTGTGATTTTGTTAATGTCTGTTGTGGTTGTAGGAGGATGGCCCTGCCAGTGTGGGGTCATTCTATGGACGTTGAATAGGAGGGTAACCCTAGACTTGCGACATGGATACCTCTTCCCCCTTTGTATGCAGGTAGGGTGGCAGGCAAGGCCAGTCGTTTACCCTTAATGTGTTTATGATTCAAGAGTGGTGGTTGAAGTTGATCTAAAACATAAATGTGGAGTGTGATGGATGTTGATGATTGATGAATGGTTTACTTGTTGTGAATACTTGAACATGGATAGAACTTGTAGGCGCCCACACTGCCCACCTTTGTGATAAGATGAGTTGAGTCGATCTACGTTGAGTGGATCACCTCGGTTAGCTATCAGGTATTAATGGTTGAGTTGGTCTACGATGAGTGGATCACCTTGGCATGATACCAAGGATTTATGATGTGTCGGTCTACGTTGAATATATCACCTTGGTTGTGATACCAAGGATGATTGGTCGGCAGCGGTGGTGTGGAGAAATTCCTAGACACCTTAATAACACACATAGAATTGCATTTGTGAACTGTGCATTGTTCTTGATGAATTGTGAAAGTAATACTATGTTGTGAACTGTGGGGTTGCGATTGATGAGTTAAATGGTGTTGATTATTGTTGCGAAGTTTATGATGTTGTATTGCTGTTGTTGAGAAATGATGATGTTAGAATAGAGAACTGATATTGGGTTATCACTTAGACTCTTTTTAGGGACTTAGGGGTCGTTTGGTATAGGGGAAATCCAGTTGTGTTTCTTGGAAACTCTGTATTGTGAAATATCCTTGTTTGTTTATGGTGAGCCGCCCGGTCGTTGTTCGGACGTTCAGCCAAATAAACTACTAATGCTATGAAAAAGCTACAGCAGATCGTATTCCGAGGGTCTCCTATGACTGACTACTTCAAAACTGACAAAGTACTCAAATGCAAACACGTTGTGGTGGTGTGAGTTCCACGACTTCTATCTCTAAGAAATGTAGAGAAATTAAAACAAATTAAACTAAAGCAGATCGGGAATTAGGGTTTGAAAACAAGGATGACAGACGAACTTAGACTTTGAATCCCCCTTCGTTCCCCAGAGCATTGGCAATCAACAGATCAGCAGATTTCGATTCTCATTCAATCAATTACTAATACACCACCATAACTCCTTACCCTTAGGTTTAAGACCGGCGAACGTTCGCTCTATCCGTTCTAACTACCAAGATTAACTAGCCGCCCGGGTACGGTCGCCTCTCGCAATGACTTAATTAATTGGTGTAATTACTAATGATTAATGAGTTACTCTTGCAGTGAATTAACCCTAACCGGTTCCTACGAAAGGCACGCTCCAATTATAAGGTTAATTGTTCAATTTGATGTTCTAAAGTAAGGCGAGCGTTCGCTTCTATCCTTAGCTTAACAAGAATCTAATCTAGGTGATCAATCCATACAAGAAACATGAACAATGAAGAACAAATCAAACATGAAAAAGAACTGATTGAATTTCGAATCTAATCACCGCCGATCCGTGACCGCTTTAAAGCCCTGGGTCACTTAGGGTTCATCTAGTCTAAGCTCTAACGAGTTTAGCTACTCATGATCATTACAAAAGAAACAAAGACAAAGAAAGAGTTCATCATTCAGAGGAAGAACAGAAAAGAATCTGAAAAACCTAATTTAGACGACTCTGACAGACTTCGATCTTTGGTAGATAACACTCCTAGCTCCGGTTCTCCGAGATGGAAGGGATGGCGTCACGATCTCTATCCGGCTCTTCGAACTCAAACTCCTCGCTTCAGAACTTGAGAGAATTCTCTGAATTCTGATCTCGAAAAGTTGTATTATGATTAATTATGATTGTCCCCCCTTTTGGGCCGCCGGGTTAAGTATAAATACTTAACCCTAACTGATCCGGATTGGCCTGATATTTTCGCCGAAAACATAGGGATATTTTCGGCGAAAATCCTTGTGTAAATGGCCGGTCACTCAGCTGAATCCTTCTGTCCTTTTCGCCGAATAGGTTTCGGTCCGAAAACATAATGTTTTCGCCGAAAACTTCCTTGGTTGAACATCAGTGAATTTTCCCTTGCATCTTCGCTGAAAACCCTGGGTTCTTTTCGCCGAATACTTCGTTGTCTTGGCACCAGTCGATTTGCACTACAATTTTTGCCAAAAATAATAGGTTATTTTCGGCGAAATCTTCTTTGTAAACGGGCTGGAGATTGCTTGAACATAATTGGCTCCTTTGATCGATTCCGATTCAGTTCCTCGATGTTCCAATGCTTTAGACACGTCCATGGTTACTTTATTTGACGGCAAAAACCTGTGCTAACACAAAAACACTAGAAAACCATCAAATAGACCCGAAACGGGCCAAGGTAACACAAATGGCACGAGATAGGGCAATCGATTGAATATTCGTTATTCTACCCTAAAAACCATGTCTTAAGCAAAGAAATGTCACTTAAATGAGGCTGATAATCACGTCAAATCGAGTGTCATCAAATACCCCACACTTAAGCTTTTGCTTGTCCTCAAGCAAACTGAATAGAAACGCTCATGTTCACAAATGATAAGATCGATTAAATTGGAGCTCAATCAAACACAATGAATTATTAGACAGATCGATCCTAGAACAAGAAACCTAACATGCATACAGATCAGCCAAACTACCTGGTCTCACTAATAAACTGCACACGACAAGTAATTAGCAACCAATTATGCACGAATTTGACCTGACCGACCAGACTCCTCACACAGGATATATATAGTACAATGGGAACTCTCACTCTCTGTGTTTAAGGACGTGCTTCTGCTCTCGATCATTTTCTGTTACCGAATTCTATCATAGGTTTGCATTTCGACCACATCTCCACCACTGTGACAACACGAGTATCTAGTCAAGAAGGACTTCCCTGCTAGGACCGTAATGAATACTACACTACTTGGGTTTATAATGGAATGGATGATGGGAATGAATGATGATGGCTTTGTGCGGTGTAGCTTTCGACTAACTTCCCTCGAATCTAATCTATGGCTTCCTACCGTCTAACCAAACACGGGTGGAATAATGAACGCTCGTCCTATGATACCCTCAAGCAACCTAGCACTTATTCTTTTTCTTTACACGATTTTTTTCTTTTCTTTCTTTTTCGTTCTTCCATTTGTAGGGAGAAGAACGTTTTATTTGAACTACACTTTGAACTTTTCTGACTTTCTTTTCTTCATTTCATTTTTTTTCAAAATTTTTCTCTTTTTCTTTCTTTTCTATATTTTTTTTTCTTTTGTGCCGAGTTTTCTTTTAGTTGCTAGAGGGGTTTACACGTCTGGACATATTAGCTAAGACCACCTGTTTAATGGCTATAGGCAGGTTACCACAAACTGACTTCCGGTAGGTCAATCTAGAACTACAACCACAGGGATCAACGGGGAATGAAAGAATGGGAATGGTTGTAATGTATTATCGAACCGAAAGAATAGGCCAAGCTCAAGGGTCTAAACCTAGTGGATTTTATCGTTTGGTAGGCTATCTGGCTTAGTAGCTGAATCTAGGTGCCCCTATCCTTCTAGAACTCATGTCATCGTGTTGTCTCGAGTAGGTCTCATGCAAATTCTAACTCATTCAAGTAAACAGAAAACCACTCAGAAAGAATTAAAATTGCAAGTTATGTGCAATGGATCAAAAGCTCACGGTTGGTTTGCTAGTCGGATTCGGTCATTTTCATGCAATCAAGGCTACAAACTACAAGTGTGATTTTAAAAATTCTGTTCTGACCAGGCAATTTAGCATCAAAGCATACAAGTTGGTTCTCAAGTTCTAGGTTAAGCAGTCTAAGCATCATTATGAAAGTTTGAACAACAACTTAACATCAAAAATCAAGAACTGAGCCATTCTAATGCTAGAGAGACTGGAATGGAATCACGAGGCACACAAATAATGCAATTAAGGGCAATCAAGTTCATGCAAGGTTCTCCAGCATCCTACCCCACACTTAAATCAGACTGTGTCCTCACATGACTAACTCTAGAGTTCAGAGTGGAATGTAAGAACCTGGATGAGGACGGTTGATTTCAGAGGGTGAGCACGGATCCTCGGAGCAGAGGGAAGTGTAGCCGAACCTGAAGCAAAGGGAATCTCCCTACTGCCTACAAAACAAAAACAAATGAAACATAAAAAGGAAACCCGGACAAGTGTCCCGGATCCACACAGAAAAAAGTTGGACCGAAATCCAAAAAGAATAAATAAAAAGAAGACACCAAAAAAGGAATACAACCCGATCACTGCTGGTCCGGTGAACCAGTAGGTGGAAAGTGGAGAAATTCGCCGAGCTGGCGTTGCCACGCCAGCTGTGCCTCATACCGCCTGTCGGCGCGGCGCATATGTTGCTGCATAATAGTCCATCGCGCCTCTTGAGTGGCGTTGTCGGTGATGCGCCACTCCTGCAGTCGCTCGTACAACTCTCCAACATCCGCAGGGTGGTGTCGGGGCTGATGAGTAGGCGTCGGATATGGATCGGGAATGTGCGGCAGCGACTGGTGGATGTACCCTGCCTGATGGTGTGGCGAGGGTATATAATCATGAAACTCAGGCGGCGGTTGCGACTGCTGCTCCTCAGCATCATCTTCTTCCTCCGATTCGTCCACAGGCTGGAGTGGAGGATCAGCTGCTACATGGGGACTGAGGTCTAGCTCCAAGTCGTATTCGAAAAGCCTGCGAAGATGATGAGCTGTCCTATGAAGTTGCCCCCCAAAAGCCTGCGAGGTGGCGTCTTCCTCCTGGTCTTCTGGCGGAAGATGCGAGCCAGTACCCAGCCGGGGTGTAGAGGGTAGCTCTCTCGGATGGCTCGGAGAAGCATGAGCTCTTCCTTGAGGATATGGTGGCGGTCCTTATCTGGAACATATAAAAGCGACCTACGCCAAACCATATGAATAAATTTATAGAGCGGGTGAGAGAGAGATTTAAAACTGAGTTGCCCGCTCCGAGGCGATCTCCAGGCACGCCTATCATGTGGCTCCAGAGCGCGTGGTATTCCTCCTCGTCATCATCTTCTCCCCAACCGAGGTGATGATCGTGATAGTGCTCGTAGGGGATACCGAGATGAGCGGCAAACTCATCGTAGGTGTACGGTCGTTGTAGTATAGTGGTAAGTATTCCCGCCTGTCACGCGGGTGACCCGGGTTCGATCCCCGGCAACGGCGCCAATTTGGTGAGCCGCCCGTACACCCCACCAAGATAGAAGGTGACAACCTTCTGGCGCTGCTTCCTCTTGTGCTCGTCCAGATCAAAGGTTGCCCAGAACTCCTGGAGGGCAATGTCTGGGTAATCAGCAGCTATAGTGGTCAGCTCCAGGAGACCTGCCGGTGCTAAGGCGTCATGCACGTTCTGGTGGTAATCCTCGTCATGCTCCTGGAGTGACTCCATGGAAAGAGGGCGCACGTCAGCTCCCGGACGTGCTCGAGCTTCTGGAAGCACTCGAAGTAGAAGTCAGGTAGACGGGCGATAGTGCGATGGTATCCAGCCCGGCGAGGGAGTGCGAGTGGTGGACCCAGAACAGCAGGTGTGACGGGAGCGGCAGCTCCTGAGCTCGAGGCGCCATCAAGTCGTGCCTTAGTCCTGCGCTCATAAGTGGTGTTCCTAAAACCAGAATGAAACCAGATTAGTCAACCAAAACCTTACCCCACACTTAGTAGAAAAACTCAATTTCACAAAGAAATGAGGGAAACTAAGTGGGGTAAGCAAAGCGGAGTAACCGGTAATTATAGACAGTAAAATACAAACTTAGGAACAGCCAGAATCGGATAAGCACAATCAGAGTTCAAAAAGTCAAACCGACATTTAGAAAGTCAACATTTAAGCATATTGAACCCTGATCATGGCAAGACTATCATAACTTGGAGAATGACGGTAAAATATGATTTCAAATGGCAGCACGAAAATATGAACGAGAATGAACACATACGACAGCCAAACGATCAAATACAGTTCATGGTCAAACCGGTGTTTCTCACAAAAGTCAACATCACAAGAATCAATCCTATGCATAGCAACTTATGATCAAATGATAAGGAAATTAAGCACGGAACTCCCTAAGCATGCTAGAACAGTTCTATAAGTTCAGCTAACCTAGTTCACACGAAAACAGTCGGCACGCAAAATGAGGCAAATTGAAAAGTCAACCGAAAGTCAATCCCGACGAAATTCAGCAATCCATATGTCAAAAGATTCGTATTGAAAAGCTCTACAACTTACCTTGAAGCCATGATTGCTAAAAATGAATGAGTTGAGAGGAATCGGTGAAAAACGTTGAAAACGAGGGTTTCGAAGAACATGAGCTGCAAGGCTCCGATTTGGCTGTTCTAGGGCTCGATGGAATCGGAATTGGGAGGGGAAGTGAGCGGCGGTGGTCGCGATGGCGGGAAACGGTGGCGGCGGTGGGTTGAAAGAGTGGGTGGTCGGCGATTTTTTTTAAAAGATAGGGGGAAGTTTTCGGGTTTGTTGAACGAAAATGAGTGAAGGAGAGATAGGAAGTAAATCCGGATTTTAAAGGAATAGTGGGATGATTTTCAAAATTATTTTCGGCGAAAAGAAGAGGGTGGTTTCGCCGAAAATATCAGTTCAAATACACTGCCGGATTTTCAAGAGCGTTTCGCCGAAAACATGAACATTGTTTCGCCGAAAATATTAGCTCAAATCAATGCTTGGTTTTCAAAATCGATTTCGGCGAAAACATTATACACTTCGGACCGAAAATAAGAAATAGGGAGAATTAGTGAAAACCAAAAATCGATTACGCCGAAAAGGGGGTTTTAGTTTCGCCGAAAATTTTAAACTGTTCGGGTTGAAAATATTTTCGCAAATCCAGCCAACTTCAGAAAATCACAGTTAAATCCACAAAAATCGGAAAGACCTCAATCAACTTGCTGCTGACTCTATGACATGCAGACTACACACGAAAAATAATAAAACAAACAAACTGACACTTTTGGCTCCCCTGAACCGACTCTCAAATACCAAGTTTGACAAAAAAAAATTAAAACAGACTCCAGCCGTGGGTTGCCTCCCACGAAGCGCTCTTTTATTAACGTCCTTGAGCTGGACGATACCTGGACGGTATTAGGAGACATCCCAACTCAGATTCTCCTTCACGCTCGCGTCGGAGTTCATGAAGTACAGCTTCGGGGCTTCTCCGGTAAACGTGAATCTCTTTCCGTTTGCATGTAAAAGCTTGGTACGTCCATCGGGAAGATGATCAACGAACTTGAACGGTCCGAACAGTTCTCTGGAGAGGTCATCCTTCTGGAGTGTGACGATGGAAGGAATGAGGACTGTCGGCTTCTTCTTTTCTTTAGTATTCGGCTTGTTATCACCAGGATCGGTGATCGTTAGTACTTCCTTAGGAGACGCTTTCGGCTTCTCCCTCCATACTTGTTTCGGCGCCGGTTGCTCGGAACAAAATGGTGGTGCAGCTGCCTCGATGGAAGATGGCAGAATTTTTGGTCTCCAGACCATTTGGGTCTTCGTCTTCTTGTTCTTTCCTCGAGGTCTGCTCGGTGGTTTAGAAGAGGCTTGCAGTTCCTTCTTCTTCTTCTTAAGCGGCTTCTGAACTGAAATTTCTGGCTTCTCCTCAATAACCTGTTCAATGCCTGCAGCAACAACTGATCTAGAGACACTAGAAGAAGCATTAGTAACGGAGTTGACCGGAGTCAACCCCACAGTTTCAACAGCTAGGCAGTGAGATTCTTCAGTCCTAGAGTCATATTTCATGCCATCTTTAAGACGGAAAGTTTTCATTTCTTTACCAACTCTTAGAGTTAAAGAACCATTTGGAACGTTAATATTCATTCCAGTAGTAGCCATGAAAGGTCGACCTATGAGTATGGTAGAATCATCTGTACTAGTATCCATAATCACATAGTCAGCTAAAAACGTGAACGGACCACATTTAGTAACAACGTCTTTAATCTCTCCCTTAGGGGTTTTAAGTGATCTATCAGCAAAGACGAGTTGCATACTAGGCGGTTCAAGTTCTCCTAGGTTTAATTTTTCATATAGACTCACAGGCATAACATTAACAGATGCTCCTAGGTCAACTAGGCAACGTTCAATCTCAACATCATTAATGACCAGAGGCAAAGTAAAAGAACCAGGATCAGATAACTTAGCTGGATATGGAGAGGCAGGTTTCTTAGTACGAATGTCAGGATATCCTTCCTTGTTCCCCTTCATGCCAGTCTCGATCCTTGCATTTGGCAACAATGCTCTAGGAAAAGGAGGCTTTACGACGTACGGTTCAAGAGGAGGATCATCCTCCTTAGGGCCGGTTCCTGTTCTTCTTCTTCCTCTGGAGTCTCAGCGATCCTGCGTAAAACAGAACAAGCATCAACAATTAAGTTTGGAAGTTTTCGAGCAGTTACCATCTTAGCCTGTTCTTTTCACAGATTCGGCTCTGTCTGGCTTGGAAGCTGGCCAAATGGTCGACCAGACGCTAGCATGCTCGAGATGTTGTTCACGGCTTGCTCAATTCTTTGCCCAGATGCTATCTGTTCTTGATTGAGAAGAGCTTGAGCCTTGAACTGACTGTCATGATCATCGAGTCTTGTGATGATCTGGCTGAGCTTCTTATCCAGGTCACTGACATTGTTATCTCTTTGATGCTGCTGCCCTGGATAGGTATTGTTAAGATATTGATTCTGGCGATTGCCAGGAGCAGTTCCATAATTACCCGGATTGCGATGTGGCGGCTGGTAGACACCTGCCGGCGGATGGTTAGGCTTCTGATCCTGAGCTGGACCAGCCGGGCGATTATTCTGGTTCTGGTTATGATTGGCGCCAGCATTGTAGGGAGGTCTGTCCTGATAGTTCCCTTGCTGTCTGAAGTTACGGTAACCAGCATAACCATTCTTATTATTAACAAAGCCTTGTTGTATGAAATTTACCTCTTCGGCAGACCAGACTTCTGCCTTACCAAAATTCTGACAACGGCCTCCGTTATGTGCGCAAGCTCCACACCACTCGCAATCAGCAACATAGACAGAAGCTGCTGGCGGCTTGATCGGTGTGGTAGACTTCTTCAGATGCTTCTCTACCTCTGCCTTGATTGTAGCTTCGAGATCTAGCTTGCTCCTTGATCCTTCAGATTGTCGCTCCCAGTTCCTTGACTTGGAAGCACAGTTTGCGAAGTGAAGAAGAGCAGCTTCAGGAGTGAGTGTAGTGCAATCCCCTTCAGCTAGAGAATTGACCCACTTGGCAGATTCTTCTCGAAGTCCACGAAAGAAGATTTCAGCTAACTGCCTCTGCTCGAATCCATGATGAGGGCAGGTGTAGAGAAGTTCTTGGAATCGATTCCAAGTATCATACAAGCTTTCTCCTTCTTTCTGGGAGAATCTGGCAATGCTGTCCTTGATGGCAGTTGTTCTGGCTGGAGGGAAGTATTCTTCAACAAAGTCCTGAGCCAGAGTATCCCAGTTAGTGTAGTAGCCAGGTGGTTTACCAGTAAGCCACCTCTTAGCAGCGCCTTTCAGAGAGAACGGAAAGGCTCTCAGACAAAGAGTGTTTTTGTCGAGGTTCCCATTCTTAAAAGTACTGCAGAGATCAAGGAAGTCTGCAAGATGAGTGCAAGGATTGTCTAGGGGCCTGCCTTCAAACTGTAAATCCCTAGAGATCATAGTCAAGAATGGAATCTTGATCTCATAGTCAGGATCTCCTTCTATGCGTGGAACGGCAATGGCAGATCGAACGCTAGTCGCGCTTGGCTTGTTATAGTCTGCTAGACTCTTCTGTGCAGGTGGTGGTGGCGGCGGTTGATCGCCATTTGGTGGTAATCTATCGCCAATGGTAGGAGATGGAGGAGGTGAGAGCGACTCGATGTACGAAGCGGATGAAGATGACGGTACAGGTGAAGATGGAGATGAGGAACTCTCCTTCGGTTCCTCGATCTTGATCGGAGTGATGAATGGATTGGATCTGCCTTTCTTCAGAATCTGTGATCATAGAGGTGTAGCTGAACTGCCTGGTCTCTCTGCACTCTTGGCCTGTTCAGTTTGAGAGCGAGTCCAAGGACGGTGAGGCATACACCTGTAAACCTACAGATAACAAAGACAAACAAAACCAGTGTAAAATCGAAGTGGGTGGAAAAATGAAAGATGGAAAATAGAAGAATAAATTGCCAGTTCTTCTTTCGAACAATCAAAAGAAGTCCCCGGCAATGGCGCCAATTTGGTGAGCCGCCCGGTCGTTGTTCGGACGTTCAGCAAAATAAACTACTAATGCTAAGAAAAAGCTATAGCAGATCGTATTTCGAGGGTCTCCTATGACTGACTACTTCAAAACTGACAAAGTACTCAAATGCAAACACGTTGTGCGTGGTGTGAGTTCCACGACTTCTATCTCTAAGAAATGCAGAGAAATTAAAACAAATTAAACTAAAGCAGATCGGGAATTAGGGTTTGAAAATAAGGATGACAGACGAACTTAGACTTTGAATCCGCCTTCGTTCCCAGAGCATTGGCAATCAACAGATCAGCAGATTTCGATTCTCATTCAATCAATTACTAAGACACCACCATAACTCCTTACCCTTAGGTTTAAGACCGGCGAACGTTCGCTCTATCCGTTCTAACTACCAAGATTAACTAGCCGCCCGGGTACGGTCGCCTCTCGCAATGACTTAATTAATTGGTGTAATTACTAATGATTAATGAGTTACTCTTACAGTGAATTAACCCTAACCGGTTCCTACGAAAGGCGCGCTCCAATTATAAGGTTAATTGTTCAATTTGATGTTCTAAAGTAAGGCGAGCGTTCGCTTCTATCCTTAGCTTAACAAGAATCTAATCTAGGTGATCAATCCAGACAAGAAACATGAACAATGAAGAACAAATCAAACATGAAAAAGAACTGATTGAATTTCGAATCTAATCACCGCCGATCCGTGACCGCTTTAAAGCCCTGGGTCACTTAGGGTTCATCTAGTCTAAGCTCTAACGAGTTTAGCTACTCATGATCATTACAAAAGAAACAAAGACAAAGAAAGAGTTCATCATTCAGAGGAAGAACAGAAAAGAATCTGAAAAACCTAATTTAGACGACTCTGACAGACTTCGATCTTCGGTAGATAACACTCCTAGCTCCGGTTCTCCGAGATGGAAGGGATGGCGTCACGATCTCTATCCGGCTCTTCGAACTCAAACTCCTCGCTTCAGAACTTGAGAGAATTCTCTGAATTCTGATCTCGAAAAGTTGTATTATGATTAATTATGATTGTCCCCCCTTTTGGGCCGCCGGGTTAAGTATAAATACTTAACCCTAACTGATCCGGATTGGCCTGATATTTTCACCGAAAACATAGGGATATTTTCTCCGAAAATCCTTGTGTAAATGGCCGGTCACTCAGCTGAATCCTTCTGTCCTTTTCGCCGAATAGGTTTCGGTCTGAAAACATAATGTTTTCGCCAAAAACTTCCTTGGTTGAACATCAGTGAATTTTCCCTTGCATCTTCGCCGAAAACCCTGGGTTCTTTTTGCCGAATACTTCGTTGTCTTGGCACCAGTCGATTTGCACTACAATTTTCACCAAAATAATAGGTTATTTTCGGCGAAATCTTCTTTGTAAACGGGCAGGAGATTGCTTGAACTTAATTGGCTCCTTTTGATCGATTCCGGTTCAGTTCCTCGATGTTCCAATGCTTTAGACACGTCCATGGTTAATTTATTTGACGGCAAAAACCTGTGCTAACAAAAAAACACTAGAAAACCATCAAATAGACCCGAAACGGGCCAAGGTAGCACAAATGGCACGAGATAGGGCAATCGATTGAATATTCGTTATTCTACCCTAAAAACCATGTCTTAAGCAAAGAAATGTCGCTTAAATGAGACTGATAATCACGTCAAATCGAGTGTCATCAGTTTACTGTCTAATGGAGCTGGGGTTTTGTATTTCAGATACCCAGAGTTTCTTATTGTCTCCAGAATGTGTATTCTGACAATTTATACTTTTATCAGAAATTCTGATTTCCCCCAAATTGAATAATGGGACCCACTGTCTTCCCCACCTATTTTCTTTACCAAATATACATACCAAACAATGTAATTTAACATCCTCCAACTTTTAACAAACACTTTTCCACCATTCTCTTATTTTCATATTTCCCCTAATTCTCAATCCCCTGTACCAAACGACCCCTTAAAGTGGAATAGACTAGGCTTGATCCCACTGTTTATTATGTTGTGTGGAATGCTGGGATAGAGGCGTAGTTTAGCGCATAGTTAAGACAAGTGGTTTCACTCAGTTTCATTAGGAAAGTGATCCCCCCTCTTTCCCCCTTTCAAGATCTCGTGGCTACTAGTTGGCGTCAGAGTTCAGGTTGAGTTCGAGAAGGTTGTCGTTGAAGCTATGAGGTGAAGATTGTCGACCTACTAGGAGTTGTCTCTTTTCCATTTTCTTTACATTTCAGTTGATCGTTGACTTTTGGGGATTTTTGTACACTTTTGAGGATTGTATTGGATTTATTGGTTTTGTTATTAAATTTCGGTTTACACTTGGATTTTTTTTTATTGGAGGCCTCCTTCGGATTATTTTTATTAAATGTTAGTTATCGTTCTTTTGGATTTGGGTGTTTCATTAGTAATACTCGTATCTGGTTCAACACGGTTTCACCAGGTTGATTCAGGTTGGGTGTTGCAGATGGTATCAGAGTCTGGTTAGTTGCTGCTGTACTGGTGAATCATTCTTTCTTCCTAGGGAGTAATTAATCTCATAAGGAGAAGGGATGACACATCGGCACAAGACCAACTTTCCAGGGATTTTTCAACTATTTTAATATGGGTGGGGAGTTTTGAATGAAGTTGTGATTTGAACTATTTTTTTCTTGAAATGGTCAACTGAAACATTTCAATGTCCTCCTGTAGTGAATTTAGCCAAGCAATGGGAAGTCGTTCGATGGGTGACTCGAGGTATGGAGGTAAGCCCCTAGGTTTCAACCGATCATGCTAAAAGGTTGGAACTTTGGAGAGTTCCATGGGGAAGGGGTTGACCCTGTTGTTGCTGAGAAGTGGCTGCAAGAGTGCGACTACAAGTTCCTACGGATGGAGCTTGAGGAGGGACTGAGGATGCAAGCTATGACCTTCTTGCTCAAGGGTCATGCTCTCGATTGGTGGAGGTCGATGCCGCAAAGTCAGGTGTTTTTGCCAGGGATGAGGTTCAACGCGTTTGTGGAGGAGTTCTGGAACCAGTTTTGCATGGATCTATGAAGGGAGGATAAGTCTAAGGAGTTCACAAAGCTACAGCAGGGTGAGAGGTCTGTTCTCGCATACTACATGGAATTCACTTCCCTTTCCAAGTGGTATGACGAGAAGGCCAATCGAGAAAGGAAGCTCATTGTCAGGTTTAAGAATGGTCTACGGATGGAGATTCGGGAGGGTGTTACTTCTGCTGGCATGAGGAGCCTGTTGATCGTGAAGAGTGTTTCTTTGGAGAGGGAACGGTTAGAGAAAAGAAAGAAGGATGAAAGGAAGAGGAAGGCATCTGCTCCGCCTTCTCACCAGGCTGCTCCTAGCCATCCAGCTAAGAGGGCACATACGTCTTATTTGGGTGTTAGAGGTGCTCAATCCGCTCCGCAACGGAGTGTGATGACCTGCTTTACTTGTGGCGACCAGGTCATAAGAGTGCTACTTATCTTGCTCGTAGCGCTGGGTCAGTTCGTTCTGGAGGAGCACCATCTAGGCGACCTGTTTATGGTACTTGTGGGAATCCCCATTTCGGGGAGTGTCACTTACTGAAGTTAGCGCCGGTGATGTGTTACACTTGTGGGAATCCGGGCCATAAGAGTAACTATTGCCCGAATAGGAGAGCTACTTCAACTTAGTCTGTGGGATCGGTGCAAGGACCTAGAGCTCTGTCTGAGACCTACGGAGGGAAAGGAGGAGGCATTTTTGGTCGTGGATCTTATGGTGCTGGTAGAGGAATGAGAGCTAATGCTACACCTGTTGGAGTTGGGGGAGATCAAGGGATACTTTATGCTCTTACCAAGGGAGCAGCGGAGAATGTGAACAACGTGGTGATCGGTATGATCTCCATCTTTGATCTTTCTGTTTATGCCTTGTTTGATTCGGGTTCGCCCACTCCTTTGTTTCTGAAAAGTTCTTGAGTAGTTTGGGGGTAGAAACTAGCAGTTTGGGGACTAGATGGAGAGTGAAAACTCCTTTAGGAACTTCTTTAAGGGTTAGTAGTGTGTTAAGGGGTTGTAGAGTGTTAGAGGGTGGAGAAGAATTATCGACCGATCTAGCGGTGCTTCCTTTCAATGAGTTTGATGTCATTCTTGGCATGGACTGGTTGGAAAAGCATGGGCCATTGCTTGATTGTCAGAAGAAAGAGGTTGTACTTCAGGTGAAGGGTGTTGGTCAAGTGGTGTTCAAGGGCGTTCAGAAGAGGGATTCGGCGCCTATGGAGTTGGTTTTAGCAATTCAGGCTTTCTCACTAATTGAAGAAGGATGTGAGGCATTGTTGGTGGAGGTGTCAGTTGAGCAAAGAGAAGAATTGGAGAAGGTGCCAGTAGCTCAAGTTTGTGTGTTTGAGGAGCTTCCTAGAGCACCGATCGAGTGAGAAGTGGAGTTTAATATAGAGTTGGTCCCTGGAACCGCTCCAATCTCCATCCCACCCTAACGAATGGCACCGGTAGAGTTAAAAGAGTTGAAGGAACACTTGTAAGAACTTATGGATAAGGGTTTAATCCATCCAAGTGTTTCCCCTTGGGGATCACCCGTGCTGTTTGTGAAGACGAAGGATGGGTCAATGAGGATGTGCATTGATTAGCGACGGTTGAACAAGGCGATGATCAAGAATCGCTATCCTCTCCCAAGGATAGATGATCTCTTTGATAAGTTGCAAGGGGCAGCGGTGTTCTCGAAGATTGATCTGAGGTCGGGGTACCATCAGTTGAAGGTGGAGGAAGGCTCGGTGCCGATGATAGATTTTAGAACTAGATATGGACATTATGAGTTTCTTGTGATGCCATTAGGTCTTACCAAAGCTCATGTTGCATTCATGGCTCTCATGTTTGAACGGTTTACTTGTTGTGAATACTTGAACATGGATAGAACTGGTAGGAGTCGAAACTTGCCACATTTGTGATAAGATGAGTTGAGTCGGTCTACGTTGAGTGGATCACCTTGGTTAGCTACTGGGGATTAATGGTTGAGTCGGTCTACGATCAGTCGATCACCTTGGGATGATACTAAGGATTTATGATGTGTCAGTCTACGTTGAGTAGATCACCTTGGTTGTGATACCAAGGATGATTGGCCGGCAGTGGTGGTGTGGAGCAACACCTAGACGCCTTAATAACACTCATAGAATTGCATTTGTGAACTGTGCATTGTTCTTGATGAATTGTGAAAGTAATGTTATGCTGTGAATTGTGTGGTTGTGATTGATGAGTTTAATGGTGTTGATTATTGCTGCGAATTTTATGATGGTGTATTGTTGTTGTTGAGAAATGATGATGTTAGAATAGAGAACTGATATTGGGTGAAATTGACTAGGCTTGATCCCACTGTTAATTATGTTGTGTGAAGTGTTGGGATAGCTCCTTGAGGCATAGTTCGACGCATAGTTAAGCCCAGTGGGTTCACTCAGTTTCATTAGGGAATTGATCCCCCCCCCCCCTCTTTCCCCCTTTCAAGATCTCGTGGCTAACAGTTAGCGTCGGAGTTCAGGTGTTCAGGTTGAGTTTGAGAAGGTTGCAGTTGGAGCTAGAGGTGAAGATTGGCGACCTACTTGGTGTTGACTCTTTTCCATTTTCTTTACATTTTAAATGACCATTGCGTTTAGGGTATTTTGTACACTTTTGAGGATTGTATTGGATTTATTGGTTTTCGGTTTACACTTGGATTTCATTTAATGGAGACCTCCTTCGAATTATTTATATTAAATGTTGGTTATCATTCTTTTGTCTTTTGGTTGTTTCATTAGTAATACTTGTATCTAGTTCAACCACGATTTCACCGGGTTGATTTAGGTTGGGTGTTACACTAAAAAAAGTCAGAAGTAGTATGCAGACGGGAGAGCTAGGGAGCTCAGTTTCGAGGTGGGAGACTGAGTGTTTCTAAAAGTGTCACCATGGAAGGGGTTGATGTGTTTTGGTAGGAAAAGAAACCTAGTTCCTGGGTACATCGGTCCATACGAAGTCTTGTCTTGAGTTGGACCAGTTGCATATGAGTTAGCCTTGCTTGTGGAATTGGAGCATATTCAGAACGTGTTGCATGTGAGTATTTTCAAGAAGTACTTCGTGAAACCCTCTCAAGTAATTATGCCTAAGAATGTGGAGATCGAGCAGGATTTGACGTTTGTGGAAATCAGGTGGAGATTGTCGATAGCCAGGTGTGGATGCCGAAAAGAAATCAAATTTCGATGGTGAAGTAATTTGGAGAAACCAAGACTCGGAATCAGCTACCTAGGAAATGGTGTGGAACATGAGTGAGAAATACCCTGATTCGATGATACAGAACGATCATGTCAAGGGTATGTGACATCCTAGGAAAATCCCACAGCGACAAAGCACGGGAGAGATCCATGGGCTATGAGGAATAGTTCCACCTTAACTAACAAGACACATTTTGGGGTGTAATGGAGGAGTTTTTGTAAGAACTCCAAAGTTAAACGTGTTCGGGATGGAGCAGTGCAGACAATGCACCCAGAAGCAAATTCGTGAGGGTCTTGGCCCAAAGCAGAAAATATCTTGTCGGAAAAGGTTGGGGGTGTTACAAGTGGTATTAGAGCCTCTCTGCGTCCCTCTCGACCGATGGTGGGGCAAACCTCAATGAGGAAATTGACTCTCTAAGGGGGTGTATGTGACATCCTAGGCAAATCCCACATCGACAAAGCACGAGAGAGATCCATGGGCTTTGTGGAATAGTTCAATCTTAACTGAGAAGACGCGTTAAAGGTGTTTGGGCTAGAGCAGTACAGAGATGGATGACCCCCTGGGAAGTCACCAATATGCCCCGAAAAGAAAATTCGTGAAGGCTTGGCCCAAAGCGAATAATATCTTGTTCGAAAAGGTTGGGGTGTAACACTCACACCCACCTTCTCCAACATCATCATGTCCAGCAAATGGATTTGCACAAGCACTGCAAATGGTTTAAAGAAGAACGAAACTACCCTGCATATGGACATTAATGCTTGTACCACATGGAAATTCATGTCATCATCCGGGTAGGACATCTTCGACGATATCTTTAGCATAATAAGGATAGAAAGTAGAGTATCTACAATGTGATGACCCTAGTTGAAATTACTTATGTCTTCGAACTTCCTTTTCAGGCAGTGTGCGTACCCCAACCTTAACTTGAACATATTGACAAGGGCGAACAACTCCCCCAATGCAATAAGGATGTACATTTTGGCATTCGTTTTTGGGTCCACTGTCTCCTTTAGCGTATTGAAGACATTATATGTCTTCATCGCCTTTTACCTCGCCCTCAGCAGATTCATTTTGGCTTCGAACGTGTACATATCTTTTGCTCCACATACGTTGGGGGTCACCTCCTCCCCTTCGATTGGAAGACCATACACCCTCATGTCCCTACCAGTCAGCACAGGACTTCATGCCTAAGTTCCCTTGTTTGATATGTACATGGACCTCATGAAGGTCGTGAAATTTTTCCTCATACAAGTATTTCTTTACTTGGATCAGTCCCAGGCCCTCCCATTTCTCTAGTTTATTGTTCATACTGTAATATCCCAACTTTTTCTTACAAGATATTGTCCACTTTGGGCTAGTCAGAAAAAGGTTGGGAGGTTACACGTAATTACAATCCTGTTTGTCTAGCAACCAAATGGTACCACGTTCTTCATGCTAGAACCACCTGCATTTGCATCCACTCGTTTCCACTTCACCTGCGTTACAATAGCAACAACAAGACACGAGAAGTTCATCTTAGGTAATGACCTGGTACAAATTAGGTAAACAATGTGAACAACATTCCAACCCGAATTAGCATCAGTAGAACACGACAAAGTTCATCTCAGGTAAACATCCCTACAAATTATGAACTAGTTATAGACTAATACAAGTGAAACACCTTATCAGGTTCTCCGCTTCCGATTCCTCATCGAGCCTGTGTGACGGCATCTTCATCCTAGCCATCTCAATTTTTCCCTCATTAACAACGCCTGAACCCTGAGGTACATAACATAATCGGAAACTAAGTAAAAGAGGGATATGGAACAGAAACAAGGCACACAAGAATTCATTCACCATACCTGACTCACTCTGAAGCAGCCCAACCGCACCAGAAGTTCGTCCATTGCACCAAACCTCTTTCTCGTTACTCTCCAAACCCATAACTGCTAGGGCTGTTGACGAACCAAGCCACTCGTGAGCGGCTCGGAGCTCGGCTCGAAAAAATGACTAAAAAGCTTGCTCGAAACTTGGCTCATTTGTAAATGAGCTAGCTCGCGAGCCAGCTCGATAGTAAATGAGCCGAGCCCGAGCCTACCCTGGCTCAGCTCGGTAGGCTCGTGAGCTGGCTCAGCACGTCGACTCGTTGAGCCTGGCTTGCGAGCTATCTCGTTTACAGCTCACGAGTTGAGTCGAATAATATAGCTCGCGAGCTGGCCCGTTAAAGGCTTGATTAAGAGCTCGTGAACCGGCTCGATTATGGGCTCAATCATTTTTAGATTTCTAATTAGGATTTGGAATAACAATTTAAGGTTTAGGTTGTAGAACTTAAGGTTAATAAGATTTTGTGGTGTAAGAGTAACAATTGAAGATTTCAACTCGACACATTAATATGGTTTAGGGATTCATTGTAATGATTTTGGTTTTACTTTATAGATTAAAGTTTAGAGTTACCAATTAGGATTTGGAATAATGATTTAAGGTTTAGGCTATGGAAATTAAGGTTTATGGTGTAGGAGTAACGTTTAAAAAAAAAACTAACTTTTTAAGGTTTTAACTCGATTCATTAATAAGGTTTAGAGATTGATTGTAATGATTTTGGTTTATACTTTATAGATTAAATAAAGTTTAGAGTTACTAATTAGAGTTTGGAATAATGATTTAAGGTTTAGACTATATAAATTAAGATTAATACGGTTTTGCGGTGTAAGAGTAACATTTCAAGGTTTAAACTCGATACATTAATATAGAGCCGGAGTTTTACAACCTCTCCATCTTCAACCAATTCAATAGCATCCTCCAACCATAACTTACCCATTTACCAGTTCAAATTTCTAAGAAACAAAGAGTAACTACAATTATATTTTCTCCATTCAACCACAATGAATCTTGCGAAAAATTTTGAAGGATTGCTAGAGAAGTTGTGAAGGAAGTTCAACTTGGTAAGCCGATTGTCCCTAAAATGACACACATCATCAAAGATACTACATCGCCTTCATAAAGACCCTAAAATTTGGGGAGAAGATGCACATCCTTTCAATCCACAAAGGTTATTTGAAGGAGCTTGTTAAGGGTTTTTAACGAGTCGACTTGAGTTGGTTAAGAGTTTATATCGAGCTTGAGGTGAGCTTGATCTTAAAATTTTTAGGTCGAGCTGAGCTCTCGAGCTAGAATTTATGGCTCGATTCGTGCTCAAGCTGAGCTCAACAAGCTTATCGAGCTTGGGCCGAGCTCGAGTCGAGCTTGAGCCGAACTTAGGCTCGTTAAGGCTCATTTCGAGCCGAGCTTGAGCTGAGCCCGTGCCCGAGCCGAGCCGAGCCCGAGCTCTAAATTTTTGTAACGAACCGAGCTCGAGCTCAAATCTTCGAGCTCGAAATGAGCTCGAGCCGAGCTTGAACCAGCCATAAACCTTATCGAGCCGAGCCGAGCTTGGGCAAAGCTCGGCTCGGCTCGGCTCATATACAGCCCTAATAACTGCGCATGCACACTTCCGACTTTCGAATGGAGCTTTTAGAGAGAAATATGAGAAGATAGGAAATGTAACCGTCAATTGAACTTTCAAATTTGAAACAAGAGTTGCAAATTCAAAAGTTGCTATGTGAAAAGTGAAATACGGATTACTTAACCATATTTCACTCCATATTCCGTCGAATAAAAGGAAACAAGGGAATAGAGGAAGAGTAAGGAGTAGGCCACGAACTAATTCCGGCTAGCCATCAAGGAATTTGGCTTTCCTTGATGGTATCAAGTAGGGCTGGAAATTCGGGCCCGGTTATTCAGTTTGACCAAAAACGACAGAATTCAATTCGGTTTTGATGACCGAAAATCCGATTTCATGTATTCGAATTTGGCCGCTGTTATGAGTTTTAGAGAATTTTCGGTTATCGGTCAATTCGGTCAATAACCGAAATGACCAAAATCGACCGAATGACCGAAGTAGTGTTCTTCTTCCCACCTTCAAACCTACCCAGCCCTGTTCTTCTTCGATTTCTTCTTCTTCAAACCTAGGAACTCAGATTTTCTTCTCTTCCTTCCTCTACTTCTTCTTCCTCAAACTCCTAAACCCATATTTCCTCCTCCTTCTTCTCCTCATTCTTCTTCCTCTATTCAAGATCCAAATCTCATTCTCTATTTTAACCCTAGAAATCACAGCAGCCCCAAAATGAAAACACAACCTCTACCAGTTGAAGCTTCCTCTGCCTTTCCTCCGTCCACCCCCTCATATCTCATCCAAGACGACGGAGATGCCACCTCTTTTCGTCGAATCTCCTCCAGCTCGAAGCATCCTATGCCTTTCCCCCGTCCCCCCTCGCATCTCATCCAAGATGACGGAGACACTGCCTCTGTCCGTCGAATCTCCTCCAGGTCGAAGCTTTCGTCGGGTCGAGGCTCCCCTGGTGAACAAACCCAGATTTCCACATCTTCACGCCGGCGGCTCCGCCCCTGTTTCCAGCTTCCATCGTCCTTCTTCTTCTTTTTCACGAAACCCAGATTTCTTATTCTTCCCTTCTTCTTCTTCCCTTCTTTTCTTCAGATTGATCGTAGATCTAGATCCCAAAACTCAGATCTGTTTAAATCGGTCACAACTCAGTTTACTCGGTTGACCGTGGCCGATTTTAATTCGGACACGGTCAAACCAAATTCAATTCGGCCACAGTCACGGTCCCAGGATTCTAGCCAAATCGAAATCGGTGGCCAACCGAATTCGGTTCGGTTTGACCGAAACCGACCGAATTTCCAGCCCTAGTATCAAGGACCAATCTCAACCATTGATTCATTTTTAAATCTAATAGGTTAAATTAAAGAAGTATAAGTGTCATTTTATAATTTAATTTCTTATTTTTTAATTTAAGTGTTAACATTGTCGGAAAGTCTCCGGCAACCGGAGCTCCGGCGACCGGAGCTCCGGCGACAGAACTCTGGCGATCGGAGTTCCGATGACTTTTCTGGCGACTTCTCCGATGACCGGAGCTTTGATTCGAAAAAAAATTGGCCACCGGACCACCGTTGTCGGGCCTATTTTCTGGAAATTTTTTTTCGGTGACACTTCGTACTCGTTTTTATTATGTGTCTGTGCACATTTCTGTACATAAACTGTGTACACGTTTTATACATGTGTACACGTTTATGTACTTACATTTTTGTACACGTGTACACAATGTGTACACGTGCACATACTCTTTTGTACACGTGCATGCACTCTTTGTACACGTGCAAATATTTATATATGTGCACATACTCATTGTACACGTGTATACAATATCTTACATTTTTTTATGTACACGCGTACACACATTTTTTATGACGCTTCGTACTCCGGTGTATTTTTTTAGAAACAGACCATTATACCCCTTACTTAAAAATAATATTTATACGGACTGCGAGAAGTAAAATACGGACTGTATATAGCAACACATATTTACTTAATAATTCATGAAATACATTTTCTAAACTAGTACAAGTTCAACACTAAATCAAAATAGGGCTCAAATCATTAACCTAAAGTGAAAAGGATTTCATAACACAAAATCTAAATCCTAAACCAAAACGAAATAGGATTTAACAATAGGTTTATAAATATAATTTTTTCACATTGTTCATGTTCATCTCAAATCAACAATTCATCTATCATCTCTAATTCATTGACATTCAATTGTTAAGGTAAATACATTGTGTCCATCTCATTCAAGCACCCTTAATTATCAGCTCATCGAATTCTTTTTTTGGCTAAGAGTTCATCTAATTCACAATGTTAATTTGTTCAGAATATTGTCCGCATAACTTGCTGTCATTATTGTTCCTAGTTGTTGCAATTGATTGTTCTTACTACCAATTGCTATCATCTTGATGCCATTGTTCTTACTTATAAGCTTTGATTTAATGATTCATAATTTAATACAATCCCAAAACTCAGTTAAAAAACTTCAAAAACAATGGTCAATATAGCAATTTCGACCCTACTGCTCTTCCTCCTTTAGTCACTCCTCTAATTCGGCCACCCTCACCCTCAGCGGCCTCTGGATTCTACTCTCTGATTCGGCAACGCTCCTAGACATGGTGTACCACTCTCTCATTCGTGCACGGATAATGAGGGAGTAGACACTCGTTTCACGTGTCGATTCTCTTCCTTTGAGTATTGAAGCAACCAAAAACCTTGTCAACGGAGAGGTCGACGAAGATAGTGGCATGATCATCATCATCTTGGATCAAATCCTCCAACTGCAAGTCCAATGCTTCAATTATTTTGTAGGTTGGTAGGTTGGTTGATCCTCCTTTGAATCTTGTTCTGGAATTGCATAGCTACTACTTCTGCTGATACTTATCAAGCCTATTATTGAAGCACTGATGCACTGCCGGTAATCCATGTCCCTATCCCTGATGAACTGCCCGCAGTGGATGCAACGAGGGATACTGAGAACACGCCTTCCATAGCTGCTTGGCTCCACCATCGTCTATTTGAAGAAGAAGTGGTTCTTACCTTACCACCGGCCTGCTCATCGGTTCTTACCTGACGCTGCCGTTATATTGAAGAAGAAGAAGAATAAGGCAGGAGAGGAGATTAGTGGCTTAGTAGGAGGAAGGGGTGGTGGGTGGATTAGGGTTGAAGTAGTAGAAGTGGGCTCAATACTTGAATTTAAATTTCGGCCCAATCTACAATCATCATAAACTAATGCATTTGGGCTTAAAATTATTTTTATATTTTAATCATTATTAAGTTTTTATATGAACATAAAATTTAAAATTTAAAATAATTATAGATTTTAAATTCGTAGTCTAACGAGTTTTATGTATGTATTGAATATAGTATAATTTTTTTTTCTAATATATAATGTTTTTTACAGGTGATGTTAAAAAATCATCTAAATGGATCATAATTTTGAAGAAGAGGTACATGATTAATTTCGTATAACATTTTGATTTATCGGTCTATATATTTAGAATTAATTTTTAAATTTTTAATAATTTTCTCTCTCTTTGTTTATACAGGTAGAATTATAAGCTCTGAATGAAGATAATCATCATGATTACTCGGCTCTATTTATTTCTGCGAAAATCTTCGAGTCTCAAGATATTGCATTTGGTTGGGATAACAAAATTGCATTAGAAAATGGTTTTAACTTGATCAAGGCGAGCAAAAAGATATTTCTTGGGACAGGTTTAGGTTATTTCTACTTTACATGTGATAGAGCTGGGAAATATCGGGTTCGTAAGGCTGATCAAGGAGTTGATATGCGGAAAAATACAGCTACGAAGAAATGTGAATTTTCGTTTCAGTTGAAGTTAACTGAGGAGCAGGCCGGACACTATTTGCTATCAGTCATTAGAGGAACACACAATCACCAGATGATAGCTTATTCTGATGGACACAGGCGACAAGCTGCTATTGATGATGATCAACTGAAATATATACGAGAACAATACAAGTCTCAAGTGAAACCTTCCAAGATCAGATATGGATTACATATACAAAATTTAGAAAAGCCACAACCAGACATAAAACAAATTTACAATGCTCTATGTAAACTGAGGTCAGAAGAAAGGGGGAAGAAACCACGCACAACAGATGATTGCATTGGCTACTCAACACCAGTATGTGTACTTTTTTGACCAAGATGTTGATTCCGATTCACTTACTCATATTTTATGGCGCATCCAGAGGCAATGAAGTTGTATCGAGCATATCCTTATGTGGTTTGTATAGATTCTACGTACAAGACTAATAGGTACGACTACCCACTGTTCCAGTTGATTGGGGTTACACCTGTAAAAAGAGTTTTACTATTGCATATGTTATCATGAAAGACGAGTCGATTGACAGCTACACATGGGTCTTAGAGAAGTTGAAGATGTTGTTGGAAGAAGATTCAGTGCCAAAAGTTATTGTCATTGATCGAGAATTAGGATTGATTGGCGCAATTAAGAAGACATTTCCACATTCTGTGCATTTGTTATGCATATGGCACATTATAGGTGTCGTGGAAGCAAACCGAAAAATATCTTTAAAGATGGTGATCTAGGAAACAATATCACTAATAGATAGCGGAAAGATGTACTGGGAGCTAGTACACATGCTACGTTTCTCAAAGGATGGGAAGATTTTTAGAATATGTGGCCTGGGATGGTTAGTTACCTAAATAATACATGGATGCCACATTGTGAGAAGTTCCTCAAATGTTACACAAATCAGGTCTTGCACTTTGGAAACACAGTTACCTGAATAGCTGAGGCTGCTCATGCTCTTTTAAAAGCATGGTTAGGTAACTCTACACTTACATTAGATACCATTTGGTCTCGTACTCATGCTTTGTTGGAGGGGCAACACGTCAAGATACGAAAGTCGTTGGAGGCTTCATGTAGCGAACACATTCCCACAAATCATGGTCGCCTATTCTCAAACTTGGCTGGTCATGTGGCTATGGACGCCATCAAAATGATGGATAAGGAGTATGAAAGGGGTGTGTTGATTGGTGTAGGATTGAATGAAATGTGTGGCTGTGCAATTGTTACAACACACGGCTTATTATGTGCTTGCAAACTGCATGATATGCATCGCCAAGGTCAGCGTTAGGGCTGGGAATCGGTCGGTGCGGTAAAAAACCGATGAAAATCGGTTAACCAATGGTTAACCGCCCTTAAATTTATTTTGACCGACTGACCGACTGATATTTCAAGGTTGGTTTTTTGACCGATTTCGGTCAAAACCGAAAATTGACCGACTAGTTTTTTTTACATTTGGCCGACCGAAAAGTTAACCGACCTAGTTCTGACCGACTGACCGATTGACCAAAAATCGACCGATTTTAACCGACTAGCCGAATTTCGACCGATTGACCGAATTTCAACCGAACCTATTTTGACCGACCTAATCATTTAACCAAGCACAAAAATCAACTGAATAAAAGAACAGAACTGTTGACAGTTGAAAATTACACCAGGCTCCATTACAGTTGAATTTCCTCATAATAGCTAACACGGTCTAGTTTTATGTAATCATCATAAGAAGACCTTTGATGCCCACAACTTGAAGCACCCACTCCAAGAAATTCAAAACGCCTGCCTACAGGACCAACAAAAACAAGTCAGAACTCAGAACAACTGTCAATGACATACATGATACATGACACAAATGGATTCAGAAGACTTTAATGGAAGCATCTCACATCCAACAATAACAAATGAAAGACATGATTTGGTAACCTATGTGCAACAAAAGGAAGCATCTTGCATTGCAAAGAGTACTAGGACTTGGGAAGACATCAGGAGTACCCTACTCCATAGTGAAGCCAATTTCAGTTGCTAAAGCTTTAGATAATCATAGTAATGACTGTCAAGTGGAGTTCTTAACGTAGGCCAGAGTGAGACAAAACCAATTTTAGGGTCATAAACCCAGTTACAGGGTTTTGAATGATTGTAAAAAAGCAGGCACAAAACAAGACATCCTTTCCAAGCCTTCAACAACATCGCCAGAACTAAGGAAAAATGCATACCTCACTACAGAAAAAAGGTAATATAGTCACAGGCTTATTCGGAGCCTGCGACTAAGCTAGTCGCAGGCCAACAGCTTAGTCGCAGGCGCCTGCGACTAAGCCCAGGCTCGTGACTAGTTAGTCGCAGGCGGCCCGCGATTGAGTACTGGCCTGCGACTAAGCTAGGGCTCGCGACTAAGTTAGTCGCAGGCTTGCCTGTGACTAAGCCTGGGCTTTGTCGCAGCTATTTTAGTCGCAGGCGGCCCAGATTTAGTCGCAGGCCAGCCTGCGACTATATCCGTTCGGGCCTGCGACTATGTTGCCTCTTCTTTGTAGTGCCTCTTCAACGGCCAGTGTTCAATGCAAGAAGCATATTGTTGCCACAAGGAAGGTATGCAACATTGGGTGACTTAGCAAGAGTTCCAGCAATTTCCCTAGATGCCTTAATCCTCCTAAGCTCAATCAGCCCCATGCCAGCCTTAGTGGTTGCCTCAGAGATGAGCTTAGCAGCTTTCATGACGACAAACTTGGACCTCTCAGCCTCCTGCTGAGCCACCTGCTTCTGCTCAACTGCCCTAGAGAACTCAACACCATAGGACAAGTGGGTAATTGCCACATCATCGAGCACAATGTTAAAGTCATTGGCACGGCTGATAAGCAAGTAATCAAACTCGTTCACGATAACGAATCGCTGTAAATGAGGAAAACAGTAGCATTACCCAAGATAGAATACCGTTTAGTAGCAAGGCGTGATTCCATCCAAGAGCGACTCCACTATATTGCAACCCAAGAGAATTGCAACCAGTCATAATCGTTCTTGCCTCCTTCAGCCGACGAGAGTAGATCCTCGATCCCACCTCTAGGGACGACTTTGGCAGATCCAAGTGAAAGTCTCCCTAGTTTGACTGAAGCTGTAGAAGATGAACATACCAGATCGTCATAAGTGAACATAAGATTCGGATACACAATCGAACTTTTTCTATGAAGAAGATAATGAAGATCCGCCGTTCCAGGAAGCACAAATCTAATTAAACGGAAGCATAACTAATCAAGCATCGCAGTAGTGGATTATTATTAGTAGTAGTAGTAGCAAAATGTCGAGGAGCAAAACATCGTTTTCGCATTGTTTTGGAAAAGTTTAAGTAATGGAGAATCTGTTCATACCAGATACCGACAAAGAAGAAATCAAAGGAGAAGGAAACAAACAAGGAAGAAAGAGGAAATCTCCGGATTAGATCTCGGATCAGATAGTGAATCTGAAGCAGTAAAATGAGAGAGTACCGTCGGAGGCTTCGTCGGAAGGAGCGAGGGAGAGGGAGCGGCAGTTCTTGGAGAAGAGACCCAAGTTCTCATCTGGCTAGAGATCGACGACGATGGAACGGCAGGTGGAGGAGGTGTGTCTGAGACTGAGAGTCGAGAGAGAGAGAGAGTGAGGCTGAGCGTTCCTATTAAACTAACCCTAAATTTTCTCCTACTTTCGGTCAAATCGGTCACAACGGTTAACCAGTGGTTAACCACCGGTTAACCACTTTTTACCCGATGACCGATTAACCTAAATGCCTTTGACCGCCCCCCGACCAAAAATTAAATCGGTTAACCAATGGTTAACCGAAATCGGTCGGTCAATTTTTTTTACCTATTAACCTTAACCGATTTCCCAGCCTTAGTCAGCGTGTCCTTAAAGAAGATATACATTTGTTTTGGAGAACTTTACGTTACAACCAAGCAGGTTTGATGCTAGAATCCAATCTTGATCGTCTAAATAGTCTGTTTGAAGGAGTTCGTGCAGCTGATCGATCATTGAGAAGAAGCATAGTTGAATCCATATATAGAAAATTGCATCCCGAAGATGAAGAACTTGAGGAGCTAGTGGAAAATGAAACCCGCAAAGGTCAGCCAAGGAAGTCCACAAGTCGGAACCCTTCTAGAGTAACATGCAAGGAAAAAGTATCCTACGCCAAAGAAATCCTCCAAATTCAAACGATCTGGCACAACTTCATCACAGAATAGGTCGAAGTTCACACAACATGAGTCTACATCTTCCCCCTTTAATTTTCAATCAGGTTAACTTTCTATGCATATACAATTGTTATATATATGTGCGTGTATGAAAACTTACTAATATTTCTTTCACTTTAGAACATGGTGCACCTCTAGAGGTGAACTCTGCAGGTTATGCAGGTGATTTCAACTTCAATTGGGCTCTTCCAACGGCTGTTGAAGATTACTTTGACCATTGGTATAACCCAACTGCTAATGGTCATTGTGGTTTTAGAGTTATTTCGCAGTGGGGACGAAAATCACTATACACTAATGAGGACGACCTTGTCTGCGGAATTAAGATTGCATCCATGTTATCAAAATATCTACGACAACATCAATCAAGATTTCACTAGAATCAATTTCACATCTCAGATACCATGCGGCATGGAGCATTGGATGGATACACTTGACTTGTTAGGGTTCGTTACAATGTATAATTGGGTGATATGTTGTGTTAGTTCACGTGTACATGAGGGGAAAAGAAAGTGGGATGTTTCAAGCAGTAACCTTCCACTACGTGGTTTTCCTGGTAGTCCTGCACCATAAGGTATTCTATGGATTTTACATACGGGAAACCATTTCATGCAGATACATGTTCGAGACGGTTGTCCTATGCCACCCATCAACATTTTATGGCGTCCCAATAGGGATGAAACAGTGGCTGAATTCCAATCGATTTATACAGACATAATTCTTTTATGGAGAAGATATTTTGAAATATAAGACTAAATGTATTCACTTAGTTTATGTTTTTTTTGGATATTTTCGAAGATATGTAATAGTTTATAGTTATTTAATTAATTTTGAGAAAATTTTTTTTAAGCTTACTGTCACTCTTTCCTGCTCTTCCCCTGTAGTAAAGTCGAAAATCCGCTTCTGTAAAAAAAAAGGAGAACAGAGAGGCTAAGGCTAACTAACTTACATGATTTCTACTTTATTTTATTTTATTAGAATATTATTTTGGAATATGAAATATGTTGAAATTTTGATTATTTATTTTATTTTTATTTTCAAAATAATAAAAATATTTAATTTATTCAATATGGACTACGTTAGTAAAATATGGACTGTGGAAAGTAAAAATGGATTACATTAACAAAACCTGGACTGCGCGAAGTAAAACCTGGACTGCGCGAAGTAAAAGCGACTGCGCGAAGTAAAACCTGGACTGGGCGAAGTAAAAACGGACTGTGGCGAAGTAAAACCTTGGATCTGCGAGAAGTAAAAACGGACTGCGCGAAGTAAAAACGGACTGCGCGAAGTAAAACCTGGACTGCACGAAGTAAAAACGGACTGTGCGAAGTAAAACTTGGACTGCGCGAAGTAAAAACGGACTGCGTGAAGTAAAACCTGGACTGCGTGAAGTAAAAACGAACTTCGCGAAGTAAAATCTGGACTGCGTGAAGTAAAAACGGACTGCGCGAAGTAAAATCTGGACTGCGAGAAGTAAATATGGACTGCACAAATTAATAAGGGTATAATGGCAGTTTTTAAAAAAATATGGACTGCGCGAAGTAAAACATGGATTATATATAGAAAATTGCTTTTAATATGTGTACACGTTTATGTATATGTGTACGTGCACATTTCTGTACATAAACTGTGTACTCATTTGCACAGATTTTTCGTACACGTGTTATATATGTGTACACGTTTTATACATGTGTACACGTTCTATACACGCACACATTTATGTACTTACATTTTTGTATACGTGCACACTTACATTTTTTTGCACGTGCACACATATTTATATACGTGCACATACTCATCGTACACATGTACACAATATCTTACATTTTGTATGTACACGTGTACACACATTTTATACACGTGTACACCTATTCGTACACGTGCACACTTATTTTTGACACTAGTATACACATACTTCGTACTCATGTGCACATATTTTGTATAAATCATGTATACACGTTTTATACACATACACGTTTTGCACACGTTCTATACTCACACGTTTATGTACTTACATTTTTTATACACGCGTACACTTATCTTGTGCACACTACTTATAAAATAACGTGTACACCTTTTTTTTATATTAGTGTACACATACTTGGGAACTCCTATTGTGAGGACCCTATAAGGGTCCTTATATAAGGACACCATTCGCAGCCGTTGGATGAGGATTCTAATCTAACGATGGGAACAAGTTCTGGACAGTTTCAGATCTGGATCCTGATCCAACGGCTGCGAGTGGTGTCCTTATATAAGGACCCTTATAGGGGTCCTCATAATAGGAGTTCCCCACATACTTGGTACTCATGTATCACATATTATGTACAAATCATGTGTATGCTACTTTAATAAAAGAACTTTATTATTATATAATCTCAATAATACTTAGTGGCATAGTGGTAGGTAGGAGTTTAGTTTTACAATAAGGAGGATAATGTTTCAAATCTCCTCACCAACAATTTTTAAAAATAATTACTTTGGTGGTGTCGACGGCAGAGGGAGAGGGGTGGCAACGGACAGAGGCGGCCGGCGAGGATTGACTGATGGTGGATGAATTTTCAAAATACTCAAAATACCCTTTTATTTTAGACCGTTGGATTAATGAAATTTAATTAATACCTGTGATTGTTATTTGATGAGGTCAAGAAAACTCTTTCTTTCATGCCAAGCCGGACTCCGCTTCATCGGAGTCGTTGGATGAGTTGGAGCTGAGTGAACGGTAAGATCGGGATGCCCGTCACGGCAAACCCGTTAAGGGGGTCAACATTGAATTCTTTTTCATATAATAAGTAAATCAATCCAGTATCCAGGTGCGGAAACTTTTACTTCCTTCCTGGGTTCCGTACATCACTTGTCAATGGCGGAAGAAGCTTCTGAATCCGAATCGACTCACCAGCCTCCTCCACCTCGTCTTCCGGTAGGTCTTCTTGCTCTCTCTCTCTCATACTGAAACTAGGGAGATCGAATTAGTAGATCGATCTACTGACAGTTGTAGGTGCGAATTTGGAACATGTTTGCGATAGTTTGTGGAGGTAGAATGCAGAATTTCGAAGAAAAAGAGACGGTTTGCTTCTGGTACCAAGGCTGGATTCGCAGTGTCCCTGATAAACAGAAAGATGGATGGTGGGAACCCTACACCTACACCTACACCTACACCTCTAGCTTTTGCAATTGAAGCCGTTAAAGACGGTGAGGAACCTGTCAGCTTCGGCCCAGATGCCCCTCTCGTTGACTATGGGAATGCCTGGAACTTAAAGGCGGTCACTGACTCAGATTATCCTCCTCTCACTAAGCCTGCTGCACCCGCTGCGGTATTACTTTCCTCTTTTCCTTTTGCTCACACCACTATCTATCTATCTGCTAGGCTTCCATCTTCCATTCCTTTGCAAAAGGTGATGATCATGGATAACAAAACAAGCAATTTTTGTTTCTGACTATATGGATAGTAAACATTAACAACTGATGAAATCTTTTTGTTGTATTTCCAAATGCTAGAGTCGTATGCTTTCTTCTACCATGTTCACTGTTTAGCTGCTGCTATATACTAACAAACATGGCTGCTGGCATCTGTTTGTCACGGGGCATGTCTAATGTCATGTCCTCATAGGGTAGGTTATGGGTTCATTACGACAGTTGGCATTAAGTTGGTATCGTGGTTTTCATCTTCCTTCTTCAGGAGAAGGATTCTCATGGACCAAGAAGAAGAGGAACAGTAAAGCCTGCAGGAATCAGTGGCGTGTACATTGCAAAGATATTGCTTGCCTTCGTTTTGATATCTGTGTTGGGATCAGCTTTCACAGTTGCTCTTCAAAATCTTCCCACCTTCATACTGTTGCTCAACTCCTTGATGTAATTTTGTGCTATAGTTTTGAGACATTTGTGAAGATTCTTACACCCTTTCTTTTAGGTCATGAGTATAACTGAAAAGCAGCAGCTTTTAACAAGGAAGAATGTTTTTTTTTTTTTTTTCATTTGGAAAGATATGTACAATCTATTATTTGGCGAGTGAGTGATTCGCACTGCATCAATAATATGGTACAATAAGAACTGGTTCCAGACTCTGCTTAGCTGCTTTATGTATCTTATCATGTATGTGGGAGTAGACAGAATACAACCTGAGATTCTAAAGCTTACAACATTCAATATTCATACAACAAAGAGATATTGTTGCAAGAGATCTCCAACTCCACACAACACTGAGTCCGTATTCCAACAGCTGAAAGCACCCTTTAAGCCAAAGTATCTCCAGAGTTTCTTCTTCTTCTTCCATATATCTCATCTGCATGAGCTACAGGCACATACACTGCATCCATCAACGAGCTGTTCTTCCTGCCATAGAAGACATACACGACGATGCCAATCCCGAGCCATACAGAAACACGAGCCCAAGTGGCAGCACTGCACACCGACATAACATATATTAAGATATCGTTGCTTATAACATGAAAAGAGTGGACGCTAATACTCACCCTAGATTGACGAGCAAGTAGGTGTTGATCAGAATGCAGAATATGGGGAGGAGAGGAACAAACGGGCACGTGAAACCTGCAAAAATTAAAAAAATGATTTCCGGAAACGTTTCACATTGTTCAGCAACATACTTTTCATGGCTGCAGTTCCTAAAACCAGAAATTTTTATGCAATTGTTCTGTGAAATTACCTCCCGAGTGTCCAAACCTATGCCTTGCATCATCTTGCTCTATACAGGTTAGGACAATCAAACCAGCAAGGAGAAGAACACCACCAAAACCACAAGCAATACCTTAGGAGCCTGATAGATAATCCAAACGTATAATAATCAAACGCAAATTAGGGGAGATGATGATGTCCATATCGACAGTTTAGAAGCTATAACAATAAATGCAGTGCTAGAAAACTCTAGTTGAATTTATACTGCGCATGCCTTACTAGGAACAGCATGGAAACTACCCTGGATCTCAAATTTGAAGCTGCAAATGTAAGGACAAATGCTCCCACGCATGTGAATGCTATAGTCCAGCCCGCAATTTTCCGCCTCTTCTCTTCACTTAAGACACCTGAAACGATGAGCAAAGGAAACACTACGATTTCAGCATATCCTACTCAGTAAACCCAAAATAAAACTCAATGTGACGACTTCCCAAGTCTGGCAAGGGTCTTACTTCAAAAACATTTGCCTCAATGCTCCATTTCAGAGTTCTAAGCCAAGAATTTTAAATATCAAAATCCAACACGGTGTAGTATTTCTCTAAGGTGTTCTTTGTATTTTTTTCTCAACATCATACTTTACGGTAGCCTACATTACTCCATATTCACATTATATGCATGCTAAAGAACTGTAAACAGATCAATTCAAGGAAAGTAGTTGCAAAAGATTATGCATCTGCCAGCGGGGGGGGGGGGGGGGGGGGGGGGGGGGGGGGGAATATTGCTTCAAAGAAAGAGAGCAATGAACTTACATTTAACTGGAGGTTCCAGTTTTACAAGGTCGGGATAATCCATCAATGAATTCTTTTCGCCAAGCAATGGCAACTTAGAATCCTCAGAAGTTCCAGATTGAACCTTATTCTTTCTCCTCTTTGAACCCTCACTCTTCCTGATGCACTGCGGCGACACACAATCTATTGTTTGCTGGAGAGAGGACGGAACAGGTACCTCATCTGGTGGAACATATCTGAGTATTAGCACCGAAATTGCAACCATTGTGAAGGCAAGAAGTGTACCCACGCTAACCTGCACCAAACACAGATCGGCATATGATATCCTTAGTATTTCACACAGAAAGAAACTTCGACATGAAAAGTCTTTCAAATCTATTTTGTAAATGATTCGCAAATAACACTGAGAACGGGAATTTCCCTTTAAGGAGTCCCTTAAAAACGAAACTGCAAATAAGCCCCAATTCTCTACAGTGCAAACCTAACAGGAGCATGTGGGTAACTAACAAGGAAACATTGGACGGGGAGTTGCAACCTAGAAATTTCATTGATACAAAATAAATTGTTTGACACCACAAATAAAGTATAAATAAAGGAAAGAGTGAGAGCTATAACCTACCATCCCAGCCAATTGATCAACATCCATACAAAATGCAAGAGTAGCAGCACAGAGCCCTGTCACCACTGTACTCTTAACAGGAACTTGGCTTTTTTGGTTGACATCTGAGAAAAATGATGGCAGCAATCCATCTCTAGCCATGGCCATTAAAATTCGAGGCTGGAAATCACAGAAGAGGTGAATCAGTAATAGAGAAACCTAATGAAACTGGAAACTGTTGACATCAATTAGCAATACTATTTGATTACCTGAGGTAAAAGTGAACCCATCAACGTGGAGCAGAGTGCCATAACAGCTCCAGCAGTTATAATATAACTGGAGACCGGAAGCAATAATTTTGAAACAACACACTTCAAGTTAAGTCTAAATCAATTTTAAACGAGCCTAGCTATTATGTTAGCACAAAATAAAGACTTACACTGCCCATTGCATCCCATGAGAAGCAAATGCAGAGGAGATGGGAGTATCAGGATCCATTGCGTAATATGGCATCAAACCAACGACCACAATCGACACCAGCATATATAGGGAACAACATATTAAGACCCTGCAAGCATGCCATCTACCCCATAGGGGAAGTACCTGTTGTTTTGTAACTATATGATTAGTAAAGTACTATATAAAAACACTATATTTGTGATGTAGAATAGACGCCCATTACCCAGTAGGAAGGTCATATCCAGACCAACCAGACTTGAAGCCTAAGTAAGTTCCAGCTATTATGATATATAGCATGGCACAGACATTGATAGTGGTCACTACGCCTTGCACCACGGTACTCTGTAACGGTCATTTTTTCCCAGAGTTAAAGACTTTAAAGAACAATCCTTTGGTGGAAGGAAAATGAGAATTCACAGAGGAGCACACGAAAAAGGAACCTCTTTGATTCCCACGCACAAGAGCCCAGTCACGAAAAACACTAGAATTGCAGCACATGGGTCGACCACAATATCAAGACCAGGTATGGTCTGACGTGCCAGGAAAAATGGAAGGCTGCCTTCACCACCAAAAAGCAATGCCTGCCCACAACTAATAGACATTTAAGATCTAGAAAGATAACAGTTGTGGGGTAAGAGGATTCTGGAAACCTCGCGCCACAACTTGACTGAAAACTACTACAGCTGAACCCTGACATATCACATGCTAATGTCTAATGATATTATATAGTATATGCCAAACAACAAGTAGCTTTTTCTCTTATTTTCTTTCGTATATCTGCTAAATTCCTTGGATATATAAAAAAGCTTTTCCAAAAATCAGGATGACTGATACATGGGCATTAAATATATCTCGATCAGTGGGCACAACGTCACCACCATAAGCTTAAACATTGAAAAAAAAACCCACGAAGGAAACCAATATAGGAAATCAAGAAAACAGTAAAAGACAGAAAAAGAGTTGTCAATAAATAAAGTTCAATAACCAAATTTGGGGAGATGCCGCGAGCAACTGCTGACCCCCCAATTGTGTATTCCAGAATTAAAGCCCAGCCAACCAACCAAGCAACTCTGCGCCATCAGCATTATCATAATATCATTAATTGCTATATATAAAGGGAAACTGCCAGGAAACTATACATTTGAGTACTTTTAAAAAATAGCAGATGATTTACCCTTCTCCGACACAAATGTACGAGTAGTGATAGGCACTGCCAGCAGATGGGCAGCGACTTGCAAGTTCTGCATAGCAGAAAGCTGATAGAGCTGCTGCAAATCCAGCTATTAGAAAGGATAAGGCAAGTGCTGGGCCTGAGTGTTCTCTAGCTACAGTCCCTACAAGAATGTAAACTCCAGCTCCAATGGTTGACCCAACCCCTGACCATAGTCCATGGTGTAACCACCATTTGGTTAGCTAATTATACAACTACCGGACAAAATCACAAAAAAAACGTGACAAAGATTATCCATCAGAGTAAAACAAGCTTCTTCTTTGTCAAAGGACTTTAAATCCAAGCAAGCAGACAAGACTCAAGGGAGTAGTGACTGAACGGTCATCATCACCAACCTTGTAATTATTTCTAAAGAAGAAACTTTAAAAGAAACCCAAAATAGAAATGGATGATCCTGGTAACCCAGCAACCTTATCCAAAGCAAAGTAGAATCAGTTTGGAATTTGACGACGACTCATGATCCAAACAGGAATATGGAAACTAAGCTTGTAAGAGGAATAGCAAAAAATTAAAATCAGATGTACCAATGGCAATAAGATGAAGAACAGACAACTCCTTAGCCAACTGGTGATGACCGTATCCATGTCCATTTTCGTCAACTGAATCAACCTGTTTCCTCCTAATCAGAGTCCTCACGCAACCTCCCAATAACCCGTATGATCCTCCATCCTTGTGTGAATCCACCAGAAACCCCATTCAAATTTCTCAGATAGCTTCTCTAATTCCCTCAGCTCCAGAACAGAACCAAACAACCCAGGTCTTGTATAACAATTGTGACGTGGGTATCTCTCTCTTTGAATTCAGTCAAGGAATATTACCCCCATGTTAGAATTTTCGCCGGAGCAGAAGGAAGAGCCACGTCACCGGCGGCGGATAGGGGTAGTATTGTAGACAGAATTTCAGGGATCCGGAGCTCCTCCTTCCGAATTGTGGAAGAGAGATTAAAATAAGAGGGACAGATTCTGAAGATTCCGTGAGGAATGGGAGAGAGGATTTCGGAGCGTTATATCTGTCTGGTTTTGTAGGCGACTCTTGACGTTGTATCCGTTCTATATTATTATGCTTTGCCAAGATATCATATAGTCTCTTGTACTATAAATTACTCTTTTTTATTTTTTTTATTTCGATCATTTTGCTATATGAGTCCTTTTATTTTAACTTTCATCTTCGTAACGATAATTGATGTGTATCCAATACACTATGTTACCTCCAATAGTCATGTATTAGCTTACTAAATATTTCTAAATGAGATATAAATATATATAAGTAAATATGATAAAATCGACGAACAAAATGTGTGATTTTAAAATTCATTATATTTCACCATACTCTCCATGATACCTCCCCAATTTACCTCTCTGACAAACTCTTCATCTCCTACCTCTGATATCTCTCTCTGTTGGGTGCAGATGTGTCCAAATTTAACATTACGAAGACAAAAGTTGAAACGGAAGGACCCAAACGACAAAGTGGTCGAAGTAGGAGGGGTAAAACAATAATTTATATTATAGGAGTCTATCTATTAAGTTGGCAAAGTAGAGAAGGTCAAAATGTTATTTTCCCTATTATTTAATTTCGGGATCAAATTAATAATATCATTCATCCAAAGTTTCATTTAAGATTTTTATATAAGTGATAACTCATCAATATGAATCATCAATGATTCATGATATTATCTTGTTACATTAGCGAATTTCATCCATATTTGTTAGTAATTCAACTAAACTAGAAAATAAAAAGACACTAATATAAAAAATAAAATAAGATTTAAAATATATCGGTTAACAAGATAAGTACTATAAATAAAAAAATTAATATATATTTTTGGGATTTAAAAATACTTTTTAATATTTTAAAAAATTAAATTTGCTAAAAACTACTTTCTAACTTTTATATTTTTAAAAAATAAACTATTTCTTTAATTTAAATTTTGTAAATACTATATAGATAAAACCCTACCTATTTTTTCTCCGTCGGCCAGCCAGCCGGCGAGGGTTCATTGGTCATTGTCCTTATGTGATTGCATCAGACAGTTCCTCCTTCTTAACTCTTTTATTTGAGTTTCGTTTTTATGTCTTCCTCTTATTCCATTGCTGTTTTTTATGAATGATAATAAATATATAATATAGAGCCAAAGGCAGAACCAGATACAAAAACATTATGTGGGATCACAACATCCACCAGAATCTATCCCTGTCTTTGGCCCTTGCAAAATCGCATATCTACCCACTCAAAATCGAGCTATACAAACCCATCAAAAAAATGCCCTAAGCCAACTGATGACACTCGATTTGACGTGATTATCGGCATCGTTTAAACAACATTTCTTTGCTTAAGATACGGTTTTTAGGGCAAAATAGCGATTATTCACTCAACTGCTCTATCTCGTGCCATTTCGGTTACTTTGGCCCGTTTCTAGTCTATTTGATGGTTTTTTAGTGTTTTTGTAATAGCACAGGTTTTTGCCGTCAAATGATGTAACCAAGGACGTGTCTAAGGCATTGGAACCTCGAGGAGTCACACCAGAATCGATCCAAGAAGCCAACCAAGTCAACACATTTTCTGCCCAGCTTTACAAAGGAATTTTCGGCGAAAATCCCAGATGATTTCGGCAAAAATTACAGAAGAAACCGTCAGAGCTTTAAGGTGAAGTTTTCGGCAAGAACTCTCACTCTTAGCCGAAAACTCTCAGCAACAATCACACAAGAGAAACAGCCGACCGGACACACACTTTTCAAGGAAGTTTTCGCCGAAAACTTCCCAAGTTTTCGCCAAAAACTAAAGACCTAATCCGGCTGAGAATAGGTCAAGTATAAATACAAGTCGGCGGCCACAATAAAACATACACTTTTTCCAAGGATTAATTTCCAGTCTTAAGAAGTTCGAGAGAGAGTTTAGAGTTCGAAGAGCCAGGAAGAGATCGTGACGCCATCCTTCCACCTCGGAGACTCGGAGCTAGGAGTGAAGATTACCGAAGAGCGGAGCTTTGCTAGAGTCGTCGTAATTAGGTTTTACAGTTTCTATCTGTTCTTCCTTTCCATGATGAACTCTGTTTCAGTCTCTGTTTCTTTTGCTATGAACATGAGTAGCTAAACTCGTAGAGCTAGATTAGATGAACCCTAAGTGACCTAGCGCTTTAAAGCAGTCACGGATCGGCGGTAATTAGATTCAAAGTTCAATAAGTTTCTCTTGCATGTTTGATTTGTTTTTCGTTGTTTGTGTTTCTTTTCTAGCTTGATCACCTAGACTAGATTATTGTTAAGCTGAGGATAGTAGTGAACGTTCGCCTCACTTCAAAACACAAAATCAACAGTTAACCTATTCATTGGAACAATTTCTCTTCGTAGGAACCAGTTAGGGTTAATCCCCTGTAAAAGTAATTCATTAATCACTAGTAATCGCGCCAGTTAGTTTTTCCGTTGCAGAAGCGAACGCACGGGCGGTCAATTAATCTTGGGAGTTAGATCGGATAGAGCGAACGTTCGCCAGTCTTAAACCTAAGGGTCAGGAGTTATGGTGGTGTCTAGGAATTGATTGAATGAGAATTAAAAACCGATGGTCTTGTGATCACTAATGTTCTTGTGATCTTAGGGGGATTCAAAATCTAAGCTTGTCTGTCGTCTTGTTAAGTCAACCAATCTTTCAACTGTTTTCTGTTTTCATTTCTTATTTCATGTCTTATAGTCTAGAAGTCGTGGAACTCACACCACGCACAACTTGTTCTAAACTGAATAAATTGCTTTCATATTTGAGTAGACGATTAGTAGAGACCCGTGAAATACGATCTATCTTGCTTTGTGCTCGATAGTTATTTGACTACACGAGCGTGAAAACGCATTCATCACCAACCGTGGAAATTTTCTCGACCACGAATCCCTATCAAAGCCAAACACCCTTCAAAACAAGAGACCAAAACAGCGAAAATCAACTTGGGTTTTGAAGATCGGCCCAAGGCTTCATCCACTCCCTGAAGTCATCAAGCCAATGACCAACTGAAAGAGCCACCTTCCACACAATATGCCTGGGGGACCGCTCTCTATCCCTAAAAATCCTAGCATTCTGATGAACACATTTTTGCGTGTGGTCAAATAACTGCCGAGCTAGAAGTAAGGTAGATCGAATCTCTCGAGGTTTCTTCAAATCGACTACTCAAATAAGCTGGCAAATTATTCATGTTTAAACAGATTGTGTGTGATGTGAGTTCCACGACTTCTAAACTATAAAGCAAGGAAATTGAAATGAAATTAAAAGACAGATTGATTGATTGATTTGACTTAACGAGATGACAGACAAGCTTATATTTCAAATCCCCCTAAGTTCACCAGAGCATTGGCAATCACAAGACCAGCGGTTTTCAATCCTAATTCAGTCAGTTCTCAGACACTACCACAACTCCTTACCCTTAGGTCTAAGTTTTGCGAACGTTCGCTCTATCGGATCTAACTACCAAGATTAATTAACCGTTTGTGCGTTTACTTCTGCAACGGAGAACTAACTGGTGCAATTACTTGTGATTAATGAGTTACTCTAGAAGCGGATTAATCCTAAATGGTTCCTACGAAAGGCACACTCCATTGAATAGGTTAATTGATTGATTTGATGTTTTAAAGTAAGGCAGGCGTTCGCCACTATCCTTAGCTTAACACGAATCTAATCTAGGTGATCAAGCTAGACAAGAAACACAGACAACGAAGAACAAAACAATCATGCAAGAGAAACTTTTTGAATTTGAATCTAATTACCGCCGATCCATGACCGCTTTAAAGTCCCGGATCACTTAGGGTTCATCTAATCTAAGCTCTACGAGTTTAGCTACTCATGACTATCACAAAAGAATCAAAAACAACAAAGGAGCTCATCATAAAGAGGAAGAACAGATAAGAACTGAAAAACCTAATTCTGACGACTTCGGCGAAGCTCCAATCTCTGACAATCTTCAATCCTAGCTCCGAGCACTCCGAGATGGGAAGATGGCATCACGATCTCTCCAGGAACTCGTCGATGCTCTGTAAACTCTATCTCTCTCTCTGAAGTCTGGAATTGTATTGCGGGAAGAGTGTTGTAAAAAGTATATCGTATGAATGACCCGTCGGCTACTTAAATAGAGATTCTCCGATGCTGAACCGGAAAGAGGAGACTTCTCGGCGAGAACATTCTAAGTTCTTGCCGAGAACTTTAGTGAAAATTCACTCTGTGTCTTCGAAGAGATTCCTCCGTGTAATTCTTCAAATGTTCTCGGCGAGAACTTTGGAAGTTCTCGCCGAGAACTTCAGTATAAACTTCCTGTTGGTTGTCGTCGAGAATTCCTCTTGGTTCCTTCAATAGTTTTCGGTGAGAACATTGGAGTTCTTGCCGATGAATTCTTCACAGATAATGCCGGCAGCCTCGACGAGAATTTCTTTGACTTTCTTAAGGGATTTTCGGCGAGAACATTGATTCTTCGCCGAGAATATTAGTGTTGGGCATTCCTTTGTACTTTCTTTGATCTGGTTGAGTTCTGGATCGATTTCGGGGCATTCTTCGAGGCTCCATTGCTTATTGAACACGTCCAAGGCTACATAATTGATGGCAAAAACCTGTGCATTCACAAAGGCACTAGAAAACATATCAAATAGACCCATAATGGGCCAAAGTAATCTAAATGGTATGAAATAGTGTGATTGAGTGAAAACACCCTAAACTACCCCAAAACCCGTGTCTCAAGCAAGGAAATGTCGCTTAAATAGGGCTGATAATCACGTTAATTCTAGTGTCATCAAAATACTCCACACTTAAGCTTTTGTTTGTCCTCAAGTAGACTGAACTAGAACGCACTCAGGTTCACAAATGACAAGATCGGTCAAGGTGAGATTCAAGCCTCCACAAAGAATTATTAAACCGCTACACCTAGAACAACTAACCTAACATGCATACACATCAATCAAACAATCCAATCTCACTAATTATCTGCACACAAAGAAGTAGCAATCACCGATCATGCACAAATCCTACCTAACCGACCAGACTCCTCACACATAAAATATTTAGTACATGGAGGAACTCTCGCACTCTGTGTTTAGGGACGTGTTTTGCTCTCAATCACTTTCTCGACCGAAGTATGTCATAAGTTTGCAATTCGATCACATCTCCACCACTGTGACAACATGAGAAACTAGTCTAGAGGACTTTGCAAGAGACTGTAACGATCCTACACTACAAGGGTTTATGATGAGTGGATGAAAGGATGTATGATGATGATGGCTTTGGTGCGGCGTAGCAATCGACCAACTTCCCTCGAATCAAGTCTATGGCTTCCTACCGTCTAACGAAACATGGGTGGAATAGTGTACGCTCGTCCTATGATACCCTCAAGCAACCTAGCACTTAATTTTTTTTTTCATTTTCTTTCTACATTTACTTGCTTTCGTTCTTCCATATGTAGGGAGAAGAACGTTTTGAACTATCGAACTACTACTTTGACTTTGAACTTTTTTTTCTTTGAATTTTCTATTTTTTTATTTTTTTATTTTAGTGCTGATTTTTTTTAAGTTGCTAGAGGGGTTTACACGTCCGGACATAATAGCTAAGACCACCTGTTTAATGGCTATAGGCAAGTTACCACAGACCCACTTCCGGTAGGCTAATCTCAAACTACTACCACAAGGGATCAACGGGGTGATGAAAAAAGTGAGAAATGGCTGTAATGTATTAACGAACCGAAAGAAAGGCCAATCACAAAGGTTTACACCTAGGGGATTTATCGTTCGGTTGGCTTCTGGTTTAGTAGCATTTCTAGGTGCCTCTATCATCCTAGTACTCATGTCATCGTGTGATCTCGAATAGGTCTCATGCAAATTCTAACTCATTCAAGGTACGAGAAAGTCACTAAAAAATAATTGAAATTGCAAGTTATGTGTAATGGATCAAAAGCTCACAATTGGTTGCTAGTCAGGTTCGATCATTTTCATGCATTTCAAGGTGACACTACAAGCGTGATTCTAATTTCTGGTCTGACCAGGTTATTTAGCATCAATGCATGCAAGTTGGCTACAGGTTCTAAGTTAAGCAATCTAAACATCATTGTGGGAGATTGAAAAACAACTTAACATCAAAAGTCAAGAACCGAGTAATTCTATGCTAGAGGAACTGGAATGCATCACGAAATAAAAGAAAACAAATAAGATCATGCAAAGATTCTCTAGCATCCTACCCCACACTTAGACGGTTCTGTGTCCTCACAGGACTAAATTAGGATAGAGAGATATGGAGAACCTGGAAGGTGATGGTCGATGTCAATGATGAGGTGGATAACCCAGAGCGGAGTGAATCAGCTACAAAGGTCCTACAAAACAAAAACAACAAAAAGATCAAAAGGAAACCGAGACAAGTGTCCCGAATCCACACATAAGAAAGTCGAAACGAAGAAAAACTGACTCAATAATTTAAAATGGACTTCAGCTGTGGGTTGCCTCCCATGAAGCGTTCTCGTTTAACGTCTTTGATCTGGATGATACCTGGATGACGATCAAGAGGCGTCCCAACTCAAGATTTCCTTCACGCTCGCATCAGAGTAGATGAAGTATAGCTTCGGTTTACCTCCGGTAAGAAGGAATCGCCTCCCACTGATGTGAATCAATTGAGTTCGTCCATCGGGGAGGTGTCCAGTAACTTCGAAAGGCCCGAATAAATCCTTCATATCCTTGCTTCCATCCGGTGGCTTCTCGGAGGATGGCGGAGCAATTGGCTTACAGACCACCTTATTTTTCGCTTTGCTCTCCTTCTTCACTTCAACAGGATCTCTAGCTCGCAGCGATTCAACGGTGGGAGCTTTCGGTGCCTCCTTTGTTTTTGGCTTCTGTGCTTGAGCCTCGTCCTTCGGATGGATAATCTGTTCACCACCTATTATAACTATCTTGGAAGAAGCACTAAAATGTCATTAGTAGTAGAGTTGACCGAGGCCAACTCCATAGTATCAACTGATAAACAATGAGCATCTTCCTTAGGAATGTATTTCATACTGTCCTTGAGGTGGAATGTTACACTATCCTTTCCGACCCTTAATGTCAACGAGCCATTCAGGACATTGATTGTCATGCCGGCTGTTGCCATAAACGGTCGACCTAGGAGGAGAGTAACATCCTCCTCTCGGGTATCCATGACAACGAAATCAGCTAGGATGGTGAAAGGACCACAACGGATAGTTACATCTTTTATTAATCCCCTAGGTGCTTTGGATCTATCGGTAAACACTAATTGCATACTAATTGGTTTTAATTCGCCTAGATTCAATTTTTCATATAAGCAAGTAGGCATGACATTGATAGAAGCACCTAAATCAACCAAGCTACGATCAATTTTTATACCATTGATAAAGCAAGGTAAAGTAAAAGAACCAGGATAGGAGCAATTAGCTGGGGAGATAAGGATGGCGTGCGCTCGAGGTCGGCGGAGCTCTTCATTGGAGGGAGCGGGGGATGCTTCTTCCTCCTTCTTGTCGTTGAAGTATGAGTACCACTCCCTAAACTTGGGGTCAAAGGTCTTTTCCTTCATCGCTTGAGGGAACGGGATCCTAGGCTAATACGGAGCAAAAAGTGGCTCAGGCTTCTCCTCTCCTTCTTTAATAGAGACGGAAGACAAATCTCCTTATTATTGTTTTTGGCAAGATCCTTCAGACCTTTCCAACTTTTGGTATCATCTGGACATCATCGGTAACTGGTATCTTGACTTTTGCGTTCTTTAAGATTTAAAACCACCTCTTGGATCGAGTGTCGTGATCCTTAGATTTGTTTAGCAAGGCTTTAGGATACGAAATCTTAGGCATGTAGGGAGCAAGAGGTGGCTCAGGAGCTGGTGGAGGAGGCGTGACAAGCGTCTTCTCTTCTTCTTCTTTATCTTACTCCTCGATCCCTGGCATGTCAATGGTTATGGCATCTGGAATCATGAAAGGATCAGGAGCTGTAGGACCAGCTAGTTGCTTGCCGCTTCTTGTAGAGATGGCCTTGACATGCTCATTCCTTGGGTTCAGCTCTACCTGGCTCGATAGCTGACCCATGGACAATTAAGAGAGGAGGCTAGCCATGTTGTTGATTTGATCTTCTATCCTCTGACTCTGAGTTGTTTGACCTTGATTCAAGGCGGCTTGAGTTTTGAATTTTTCATCGTGGTCATCGAGCCTTGTCATGATTTGGTCCAGCTTCTTGTCCATCTCGCTCTCCCTAGTGTTTCCTGGCGCAGATCTCTGAGGTTGCTGTCCTCCGGTGAATCCAGGAGGGCCTTGATATGTATTGTTCAAGTACTGATTCTGGCGATTGCCAGGTGCTGTACCATAGTTGCCTTGATTCCCGTGAGGCGGTTGATAGATTCCACCAGATTGATTGTTCGGCTTCTGCTCTTGATACGACCCAGATGGTCGGTTGTTTGATTCTGATTGGCTCCGGAGTTGTAAGGAGGACGCTCTTGGAAGTTTCCTTGTTGATATTGTTGGTGTGGTTGTCTGGCTTGACGGTAGTCAGAGTAGCCCTTTTGGTTGTTAGTGAAGCCTTGACCAACAAAATTAACTTCATCTATAGACCAGACATCTACTTTACCGAAGTTTTGACAACTTCTTCCATTATGAGCACATACCCCACACCATTCACAATCAGCAACATAGGCAGAAGCTGACGGAGAGTTGGTGGGAGTGCGGACCTTCTTTATGTGTTTCTGTACTTCGGCCTTGATTTGCTCTTCAAGGCTTAATCGGCTCTTAGCTGCTTCAAGTTGTCTCTCCCAATTCCTGGACTTAGATGCACAGCTTGCAAAGTGGAGAAGAGCAGCTTCTGGTGTGAGTGGGGTACAATCTCCCTCAGCCAAGGAGTTAACCCACTTAGCAGATTCTTCATTCATCCCTCGAGCAAGATTTCAGCTAGTTGCCTTTGCTGGAAGCCGTGATGAGGGCAGTCGTAGAGGAGTTCTTGGAATTCATTCCAAGCATCGTATAAGCTGACTCCGTCCTTCTGTCTGAACCGAGCAATGCTACCCTTGTAAGTTGTGGTTCTGGCCGGAGGAAAATACTCCTCAACGAAGTCTTGAGCAAGGTCATCTCAGTTGGTGTAGTGACCGGGTGGCTTGCTGTTGATCCATCTCTTAGCGGAGCCTCTAAGAGAGAATGGGAAGGCTCGTAAGCATAAGGTGTTCTTATCGAGATTCCCACTCTTGAATGTCTCGCACATGGCTATGAAGTCCACCAAATGTGTGCATGGGTTGTCATGCGGCTTCCCTTCAAACTGAACATCCCTAGAGATCATTCCAGGAAGGGGATCTTGATCTCTGATGACACTAGAATTGACGTGATTATCAAACTCATTTAAGTGACATTTACTTGCTTGAGACATGGTTTTTGGGGTAGTTTAGGGTGTTTTCACTCAATTGCTGTAGTTCGTACCGTTTTGGTTACTTTGGCCCGTTATGGGTCTATGTGATGTGTTTTCTAGTGCCTTTGTGAATGCACAGGTTTGTTCCATCAAAGACGTAGCCACGGACGTGCTTGAGAAGCAAGGGAGCCTCACGGAATACCCATAAACCGATCCAAAAATCAAACAAGCCAAAGCAAGAACATTCCCTTGCCAAGACTTACATTCTCGGCGAGAAGTATCAAAGTTCTCACCGTAGAATTGCTGAAGAAAGAAAAGGAAAATGCCGTCAAAGATCCAACTAAATTTACACTGAAGTTCTCGACGAGAATCCTCAAAGTTCTGTCGAAAACTATTGAAGAAATCAAGTCTGGAGTTTATACTAAAGATCTCGGCGGGAAGTCTCAAAGTTCTCGCCAAGAACATTTGAAGAATTACAAAGGAAAAAGCCGTCAAAGAGGCAGAGCGATTTGTACTGAAGTTCTCGGGTGAGAACTTTCAAGGTTCTCGCCAAGAAGTCATTCCTTTTCCGACACAGCCTTGGACAAAGTCTATTTAAGTAAACCAGAGACATCATTCGATACACAATTATTCCAGGATTAATTTCCAGAATTCAGAGCTTGAGAGAGAGTTCAGAGTTCCCGGAGAGATATTGATGCCATCTTCCCCATCGGAGTACTCGGATCTAGGATTGAAGATTTCCAGAGATCGAAACTTCTCCGAAATTGTCAGAATTAGGTTTTTCAGTTTCTATTTGTTCTTCCTCTGTATGATGAACTCCTTTATTGTTTTCGTTTCTTTTGTGATAGTCATGAGTAGCTAAACTCGTAGAGCTTAGATTAGATGAACCCTAAGTGACCCGGGGCTTTAAAGTGGTCACGGATCGGCTGTAATTAGATTCGAATTCAGACAGTTTCTCTTGCGTGATTATTTTGTTCTTCGTTTCCCGCGTTTCTTGTCTACTTGACGCCTAGATTAGATTTGTGTTAAGCTAAGGTTAGTCGCTAGACGTTAGTCGCCAGACGTTCGCCTTACTTTGGAACTTCAAATCAATCAATTAACCTATTCAATGGAGTGTTAATTAATCTTGGTAGTTAGATCCAATAGAGCGAACGTTTGTAGAACTTAGACCTAAGGGTAAGAGTTATGGTGATGTCTGAGAATTGACTGAATTAGGATTAAAACCGCTGGTCTTGTGATCGCCAATGCTCTGGTGATCTTAGGGGGATTCGAAGTCTAACCTTGTCTGTCATCTCTTTAGTCAAAACCAGTCAATCAATCTGTCTTTTAATTTCATTTCAATTTCCTTGCATTATAGTTTAGAAGTCGTGGAGCTCACACCACGCACAAACTGTTTAAACTCGAATAATTTGTCAGTTCCTTTGGGTAAACAATTAGAAGAGACCCATGGAATACGATCTATCTTGCTTTTAGCTTGGTAGTATTTGATAAACCTGTTTACAACGTTCATCAATCTCATAGTCAGGATCGGCATCATTGTGAGGCACAATAATGCTATACTGAACACTAGTAGCGCTCGACTTATTGTAATCCGCAAGACTTCTTCGAGCAGCCATTGCGGTAGGAGAAGGTGGTGGTGAATCTGAAGACGTGGATGAAGCGGAAGAAGATGAGGAGTTCTCCTTCAACTCCTTGACCGTAATTGGTGTAGAGGATGAGGGTGGATTGATTCTGACTTGCTTGGAGACTCGAGGTTGCTTAGAAGGGGCAGAACTGCTTGACTTGTCTGAGCTCGTAGTCTTGTTATTCTTGAGCAAAGAGCGAGTGAACGGACGGTTCATAAACCTGTAAACAACCTACAAGAGACAAAAACAACCACAACCGGTGTAAAATCTAAGTGGGATGAAAATTGAAAAGATGGAAAGGTAGAAGAATAAAATGCCAACTCTTCTTTCAAACGATAGCGAGGAGTCCCCGGCAACGACGCCAATTTGTACTTTCTTTGATCTGGTTGAGTTCTGGATCGATTTTGGGGCATTCTTCAAGGCTCCATTGCTTCTCAAACACGTCCAAGGCTACATAATTGATGGCAAAAACCTGTGCATTCACAAAGGCACTAGGAAACACATCAAATAGACCCATATCGGGCCAAAGTAACCAAAACGGTATGAAATAGTGTGATTGAGTGAAAACACCCTAAACTACCCCAAAACCCGCGTCTCAAGCAAGGAAATGTCGCTTAAATAGGGCTGATAATCACATTAATTCTAGTGTCATCACATTCCTATCTAACCAAATAGCCCAAAAGATGGCATGCAACAAGCGCTCCACAAAGATCCGCACAGGTCTCGGATAGTTCCTAGTCTGCCAGCTACAAATGAACTCCTGGATCTCATCAGAGAAGGGACCCCAAATAGCAAGCTTGGAACTAAGAGTAATCCAAACAAAAGAAACAAATGGGAAAGATAAGAACAAGTGCGACACCAACTCAAGGTCGGCTCTGCACATAATACTGTAATTGGGACCGATTAAACCTCTCATCTACAAGTTGTCCACAGTCAACACCCTCCTATGGAAAACTTGCCAAACGAAACTGGTAATTTTGGTAGGCACTCTTTCCTTCCAAATAATCTAAGCAGGAAAATCTAACCTGAAAACTCCCGGGGACAAAGCCTGTGATAGAAAGAGCTAACCGAGAAAGCTCTAGATTAAGGGAGTGTCCAAAGGGGAGTAGGAGGTCCCTGTGATAGCGAACCAACGGGAATCTCACTCAGAAACCGCATGAATCTCAGTTGCTCCTCTTCAGCTCCTCCCTGGAGGGTTCTTGTAACTGGAACCCTCTTAACATATCTCTCCGTAATAGTCACTTGATAAAAAAACAAAAGAGAAATGAGACTGGGCCACAACCGCAATCCTAGGGAATCTCACCGCAAGGCACTCACCTGACACCCTATGATCGAACTAAAAAGACACCCCCTGCCCCCCCGGATCAATCCTAGAGTAATCCTAGAACCTAGAGCTAGTATAGACCACCTCTCTTTACATAGACCAACCTGTAGAGTGTCTCCCCCAAATCGGCTTCGAATATGAAGGTCCCACTCCGCACTTGAGGGTAATAAGTATCCGCCACCACGAGTTTCTTTCCTTGGCATACCTCCACAACCACTTACTCAAAAGGACAGTGTTCAATAAATTAAGATCCAACACCCCAAGCCCCCCAAGCCCCCCAATCCTCACTCGAGCCTTAACCAAATCCCAACGGGCCAGATGCGGCTTCCTTTCACTCTCTCCTCCTTCCCATAACAACCTATTCTGAATCCTCTCTAGATCCTTAATGACTAACATCAACGCTCTAAGGATCGAGAGATAATAAATAGGCAGTTGGGATAGAACACTTTTGAGAAGTGTCTTTCTTCCACCAAAAGAGAGTAACCTTGCTTCCAAGATTCAAGGCGGAGGCGACTGCTATGAATCACTGGTTCCCAGATTTTTCTGGAAGAGGTTCTGCAGCCTAGAGGAAGACCCAAGTAGGTTGCCAGAAAAGTCCCCAAATAACATCCTAGAGTCCGAGCTAAACTCTCACCATCGTCAACCTCCCAGATAGTGTACATGACCGACTTGTGAATATTGACTTTCAGACCTGTAACCGCCTCAAAGCAGATCAAGACTACGAGAACATATTGTGTGACATCCTAGGAAAATCCCACATCGACAAAGCACGGGGGAGATCTATGGGCTATGTGGAATAGTTCAACCTTAACCGATATAACGCGTTTTGTGGTGTAGTGGTGGAGGTTAGATCTTGAGAGGAGGAGGTAATGAGTTCGAATCTCACCAGCACCCAAAAAACAAATCTGTGAGGGGATGGGTACAAAGTGGACAATATCTTGTCAGAAACGGTTGGGATGTTACATATTGTACTTGCTCTCGTCTCGCATCACAAAACACCAAAGCGTCATCAGCAAAGAGAATGTGATGAACCTCTCCCGATCTATCCTTTTCATTCATAAAGAAGCCTTCCAAAATATTTGCTTCCCTAGCCTTAATAAAAAACTGGGACAGGATTTTTATCACAATCATGAACAGGAAGGAGGACAAAGAATCCTCTTGCCTCAGCCCCCTAGTTCTCTGGAAGTAACCTTTAGCTTCCCCATTCACCATCACTGAGAAGTTGGCCGAAGAGATGCAAGTTTGAAGCCACCTAATCCACTAAAAGGGGAAGCCCATCATCCTCATCATCTAGGAGGCAGGACCAGTTTGTATGATCATACCCCTTCTCAATATCTAACTTTATCACCAAACCTGGCCTACCACTCCTCCTTCTAGTGTCGATAAGCTCGTTTACGATCAAGGACACATCTAAAATCTGTCTCTCCTAGATGAAGGCACATTGGTGAACCGAGATATAGCCCGAAATAACCCTCCTAAGCCGACCACCCAGGGCCTTGGAAAGAATCTTGTAGAACGAATTCACTAAGCTAATAGGCCAAAGATGCCTAATGTCCTCCACTGACTCATTTCTTCGGGATCAAACAGATGAAAGTACAATTGATCGCTCTCGGTAAGGATTCTGACCTGACAAAATCTGAGAAGGCCTGAAGAATATCCCCCTTGACCGTTTCCCAATTATATTGGAATAATTCCACAGTAAGACCGTTGGGACCCGGATCCTTGTCTCCCTTGTAGCTTTTGACAACCTCACAGACTTCCTTCTCTGAGAAAGGTTGGATCAGAGACTCCCCAGCCTCCCTCAGAATGTAGCGTACCCCAAGGGGCATAGGAAACGGGCGAAACACCCTCGACTCACAATAAAAATCAACGTTGAATTGAACAGTGGGGTCCTCCATCACTACAACAGAACTTGTGTTTTAGAGGGGTTTAAAATTCCGTATAACAGGGGTTTATAACCCATGTTAAACGGCTGTCGTTTAGGAAGGGTTATAAACCCCTGTTAAACGGACAATTAACAACGGTTTATAAACCCATGTTAAACGGCTATAGTTTAGGAGGGGTTAATAACCCCTGTTAAACAGATGGTTTAATTTTTAATATAATTTCTGCAGTTTTGAAATTCGACATTTTTAATTCGAAATAATAAATAAACAATTAACATTCATACAATAAATGAAAAGTCTTCTTCATAAATATAAATTAAACATCAATCCTTACAACGTAGTTTCACATCAGACCACTACAATACCCACTTACGATCTACTAAACGTCAACACTATAATACGACAACTACAATGTTTTCACACCCTTAAATAATAACATAACATCTACTCAGAGTCAGAGTCAGAGTCACTATTGGAACTGTCGGAACTGGTCCAACTCAAGACATTATCATCAGTCGGTCCTGGCCTAGTGGATGAATTAGAAGCACCTACAGATTGATTACCACTCCCTGCAACACTAGGGCTGATCCTGGTGACATCCACGAGCGGGGAGGTAGCAGTCTCTGGTATCCTAGCCTCACCAGACTGCTGGTCGTCACCTCGTGAACTCCGTGGCGCCCCTCCTGGTGGGTCACCATGTGAGTGCTGACTCGACTGAACACCTCCAAACGTCTGATTCAAGCGATTAACTGTCGCCATTACGTCAGGTGGAAGTTGACTGGAGCTCACAATTTGGTTCAGTACTGACAGAACACCATCGGTAAACAACCGTAATCCCGGATCCGTGTATATGGAGCTCTGAGAGGCTGGCCCTTGAGAGTTGCTACCAAATACCTACAATATAATTAGACGACACAAGTATTTCAGAAAGATTCAACAAGACCATATCCATGCATAGACAAAAAGAATCAACAAAACCATATCTATGAATAGACACTTGTTCAACTTGCCGTTTTGTTAGCATATCAATTATCAATATCATTGCTCTTGCCAGCAAGATAGTGTTAATTAAACAATATCAATAGAGTTGGTTTTTGACCTGCACAAATCCCCATTCTTCTATTTGCTTTATAAATTAATCAAGCTTTTCTGATTATCTGTGCGTGCGTGTGAATCATTTGATTTACAGTTGCCTTACTACGACAACTGATTACTCATGTGCTGAACTGAACCTTCCATACACACCTTACTATAACAATTCATATTTAAAATGTCATTTTTATATCATCTTAATGAACAACATAGCAGCGATGAAGTTTGATCTAATAATTGTTAGCCACAGCAATTGATGAGTCAAAGTGTTACAATATCTCAACAAAACATTTCATTACTGTACAGTTGAGACACTCCTGGAAAATAAAATAAGTACATATCCTTCTCCTCATCCTCTTCCTCCCTTAAGCTAAAAGTATGTGTTGGTAAATCAAATCATGTTTTCTATCCATACTGTTTCTGGATATCATTCAAACCAACACAACAACAAAAGCTCAGAAACCCAAGCAAGTAGATGGCTAGGTCAACTCCAGTTTTGGACAAATTCTGACTACCTACCTAGCTAGGTGTTTCATTTGGATATCGCATTAAGTTTGAAAACAAGAGTTGTCACTAGAAGGGACATAGACCAGGAGTTGTCATACTTGATTGAGCTGTCATACCTGTGATGGTGTCGGTCCAAAACCAAGACCGCGAACACGACCATGATGCTCTTTCTGATTAAAGGCTCGACCAACAGAATCGAACGAGCTAATGTGATTATGAGTCGCTGGATCCTCCATGAAACGCTCAACGGTCGCCTACACACAAAACCACAATCATGTTAGACAAAAACACTAATTTATACAATTGAAGTAGATACTACATCTAACTAAGTACTTACAACTGCTTCTCTTGTTTCCTCATTCGGATATTTATCAGGTCCAGATCGTCCAGTATGCTGGTGCGTTTCTCTAAAGAGCTCACCCCTCGTGGGAGGTCTACCCCATTCATTCTCCTGTATTTTTGCAGTTTCTAAACATCGATATTGCACAATAATCTCAACAACATAATTCAGAAAATAACTCAAAAGACGATTATTTACCAGCTCCTTTCCCTTCGCCAAGATACTCTTGGGACCAGAAGTATGATAAATCTTCTGCTTCGCTCGATTTGCCTTGTTTATGGCAGAAATTTTCTGTGACATTCCTTAAAGAGTTAGAAAAGTACAAGGTTTAAACTTAATTGAAAACATAATAAATCTTTACCTTCATGTACTTGCTCATCCGATGATCTACAAAGGTCTGCCACTTTGCCTCATCCACCTTGTTTGGTTTCTGCTGATAGTTATGCTCCTTTTGTTGAGTCGGATCACACAATTTATCCCACATTGTTTGTCGATCCTCTCTCCACTTCTTCCCCAAATCCTTCATCACATACCTTCTGATGGTATCCTCATCTTTAGCATTCTAGTGAAATTTTTGCCACAAACAAATAACAACAAATTCTCATTAAGAGGAACTTGCAACAAATTCACACAAGACATGTCCTTAGAGTAAATGACACAAGCTAGCTATCAGGACAATCTAGCTATCAAAATCATTAGAGGGCTAGTACTGTCTCACAACACCCAATCAAGGTCAGTATCCCATAGCATCATCATCTTTGATGTTTGCAGGTTCATTTTGTGTGGACAACACAATGTTATGGTGCTGATGATGGTGTGCTGTTTTGTATGTGATGATGCAGAGGTGCAAGCACTTTGAGATAGGTACTGTGATTGGTGCTCATATTACCAAAAGGATTAAAACCATCACTAGCTAGTCCAAGACGCACGTTTCGTGGTTCACTAGCAAATTCTGGGTAACGAATATCAAATGCCTTCCACGCTTCAGAATCTCTAGGATGTCTTAACATGTCATCGTTTGGTTTCTCTGTTGAATGCCAAATCTTGTTTTCTGCTGATTTGGGCGACATGAACAACCTCTTTAGTCGAGGAATCAAAGGAAAGTAGCGGAACACTTTAGCTGGTTTTTGCTTCTTCCCCTGCACGACAACAGTCCCACGCTTAGGCTTCTCATACCTTGAAGTGTGACAAACCCTGCAACTTTCCTCGTTCAAAGCATTGCCCCAGTATAACATGCAGTCTTTCGGACATGCATCTATCTTCGTGTATGTCAATCCCAAAGATTTTATGATTTTCTTTGCCTCGTATACCGATTTAGGAATTTCAGCAAAGTCGAACGCTTCCCTCAACAATTCAAGTATCATAGACATGGCCTTGTCACTGATGTGATACATGTACTTGATGTGGTACAACCTCATAAGGAATGACAACTTTGAGAAGCTCTTACACCCATCATAGAGTGCTACTTGTCCTTCCTTCAGTGCACGGAAGAACTTCTTGGAAGAGGCATCTGTAGGCCCAGTCTCCATATTTGTATCTTCTCCTCCTTGGTCATCATCATTCCTAACCACACCAAATGCATCATGGACAAGATCTTCCATTGTATCAAAGTGGTTATCAGTCGAAGCAGGCGTTTGAATAGGGGAAGTCGATGTATTTGTTACAGAATTCGACGATTCTCCCACGTACGACTCTCCGTGAAATACCCATGTAGTGTAATCTTGAGGGAAGGGGGTTTGAAGCAAGTGATCATACACCTCATACTTGGACAGAAATTTGTTGCACAAACATTTTGAACAAGGGCAAATAATAACCCCTCCTTCGCCATTGTGCATCATGGCGAAATCTAGGAATTTCTCTACACCGGCGCAGTATTCCACGGTGTTTCGTGGCATTTGAATCCACAACTAATCCATAACACGGTTACTAGAAAACCTACATAATATGTTAGAAAAAATAAAAAGTAATATGATAAAACTAATATAAAATTCTCGCTGAAATTTCTTGTTCGTTATTGAGATTATAGAGATTATGTAGTTTGTTTTTTATTATTATTAATCTTTAAATGGAACATATTAGTTAACAATAAGTATGGTTTACTTTTGAGATTAACAAGATATCTCAAATGAGATTTTTAATTACCATTAAAAGGGAAGATAGAACAGCATTAAATTATTGCATTGAACTTATAGCACCATAGTAAACTTTGTTATATATGAGAGTAATATCAAACTTTAGCCCCTAAATTTGATGATTACTTTAGTGTAGTAAGATATCATATAATTATTGGTTAAACCCATAATAGTGGAGTGATAGGAGTTAAATGGCTTGGTACTATAATTGAACAAATACTAGAACAACTAATGAATACAAACCTGAAATAATGTAAGCTCACACAAAGCGTGAAAAAATGTATCTGCAATCCCCGGGCACGATCGCCTACCTAGAAATCGTTGTCAAAAAGTGAGAACACCAAAAACTAACCACATGCTCTAATTGAATTATAAACTAATTCATTTGCTAAGAATCTCCAGAATCAAATACTTCAAACAGATAAAGTTAAAAACTTTATGCAGATCAGAGCTATGTACATCTACTTCCTTACATTAATATGTGATTTGTAGGGTTTGATTTCATCTATTTATACTCGACATTCTGTTGTGTTAAATTGCACTAACACCACGTTTGGTTTCATGTATTTGGGTTGGTGATTTGAGGAAAACATCACATTTTATGAAAACCATCGTTTTTTTCGAAAAAAGATTTGGAAAAACGCTGATTTGAGGAAGCCAAATCATGGAGAATGTGCTGATTTAAAAACTCAGCTAAAAGCTGTGTTTTGTGTGATTTCAGAAAAGTGATTTTGGAGCCATGTTAAGTTACAATATTGCCCTCTTACTTATTCTCAAAATATCCAACAGAAGGGCATAATTGTATTTTTGCACTAGTAGTGGACACCCAATCCCCAAACATGCAATTCTCATGTGACTTCCAAACAGCTGATTTGAAGAAATAGAACTGGTCAGAAACACCCAATTCCAAAACTACATAATTGGCCGAATACACAATTTTGAAATCAACGAAACCAAACGAGCATATATATCATCTAGCCCCAACCACACCTAACTTGGTCCATGATTCAAACTAATAAACTAATAAAAAATGATGGTTTTTGGAGTAATAATTATACCAGCAACAAGTAACTAGTGCTGGGGTAGAGAAGAGCGTTTATTGAAATGAAAAGCACACAACTTTGCAAATTAACTTGCGTTATTTACCCAACGTTTAATTGACACAACTATAGCGTCCACAAATTGGTCAACCATTTTCTGTTCAGTCCCTGCAGCAGAGGAAATCACAACATCTTGCATAGGCAGGTAATGAAGCCGTTCCAATCATATATATCATCCCAACTTCAATCATGTAGCCAATCACAACATGATAACACAACCCTCCTTTCCCCTATTCTAATTCAGACATCATCAAAACCCCATAATCATATCGAGAAGCTCATAAATTATTCAATGGAAACCGATAATATAGCATGGTCATAGCTCGTATTACCAATAATATAAACGAGCTCTCAAATTTAACAAACCTAGCTATCTTCAATGGAAACCATGGGCAAGAAGAGTTAGAAACTTATTTCTTTTTATTCTATTTGAAGAAGACCAGTTTGTAGTATCTTTCAGCAATATCCTGCAACAATGGTAAGTAACCATTTCATCGAGAGCAACAGTATTCAATCCAACAGTAAAACAATCACGAAATCAACAAGCAACCATGTAAGTAACCATTTGTGTCCTTTTCGGGACAATCAACAAGCAGGACTGACTCAGAGACATGTTTGAACGAAAAGATAAAACTTGTGTTCCATTTACAGCTAAACTGGTTTATGAACTCAGCCAACAAAAAAAAAAGGTTTATCAAATGTTTCTGCTGCTGCATTAATATAGTCATTGTTTGATCCATGATAAGGCATTTTAATCAGGATTAACACTTACTTTCTCTTTAATGTTGCTTATAAGTTTGCCAAGTCTGAACAGTTTCAGACAATATCATACCTCAACTGTTATTCAAGCTTTAGTCATTCTGTTCTTCATTCGATCAACCAATTTCAAGTTAGTTTAATAATTTCACCCAATAAAAAACATTACAAGTTAGTTTGATTATTTCACTATATGCACTGTTTCTATAACTGCTACCATACCAGTACCAGAAACTTGATAAACTTGAAACAATGAAACTGAAACAAGCATTCATTCAGTCAATCAAAATATGACTACCGCATTAACAACATGTCAAAAAATGCAAGAATCCATACACTCTAAGTGTCACAATGTTAATAGCAAACTTGTAAGAATAAAGGTAACATACATGCATTGCTTAAATCTCATTGATACACCACAATGTTAACTTGTTTCTATTTTCTAACAAGAGATCTGTTCTAATCTGAATGTGTGAAGATTCTTTAAATCACCCAATGCAGCCAATTATTGTCAAGATTCAATATGATAATGAGCATCTATAGTAAAACTAGCTGTGCAAACGCTCTAAAGACATTTGAAAACAGTTGGCAACGGATTATCAAGTTTAAGTTTGGAATTCCTATTCAACGATCAAGGCTATTAAAAGGCCGCTCCAAGGATGAATGAGAGGGGAAACATGAGAGCAAGAAGAAAAACATGGCTAAGAAAAACTAGTGTAAAGATTGCATAATGACTACACAAAAAGAGGATCATAACTAATGAAGCACAGATCATTGGGGTTTGGCTTAGAGGGCTGCGAGTAACTTCCATTTTCCCCTCCATCCTTTGAGAAAATATCAAGTGAGATGGTAAAATTAGAAACACAAAGAGCAAGAAGATGCTAAACAGGACGTACTTTAAAAACTTATTTCAATGTCATCAACTCTGCGAGTTAAATTGTACATGCATGCATTTGAAGTTGAGGTAAGACAATGAGCAACTGAATTAATATCCAGTTAACATTAGCCTGAATCCCTGATCAAAAGAATCTATACACAATTAATAGCCATTTCAATTGTGGCTAAGTGTCAGATCAAGAACAGCATAGCTACTGTTGTTGTCTTCGTTTTCTAATTCTTCCTCAGTCAGACTAATATCAAATGCTATCAACAATTAAGATCAGTCCCACACTATATAGTCGTAGAGTCAAACTAATCCTCAAACTCAAAGGATAATAGTCGCATAGATAGGGAAGGGCGAGGAACAAGAGGAAGAAAACGAGGAATTCAAGTAACAAATCAGTAACAGCAGAACACATTCTAGGGATTGAAAATCCTAAATCCTATAGTAGATTTTCATAAGAAACTCACCTGATGGATATCGGCTTGACTAGGATTTCTGGGTTATCAACCACCGACGACCTTCAGTTGAGAACGACGATGAGAACCCGACGGTGAGAATGGGGTTTTGGTGTGAAGTAAAGGGGAAGAACGGGGTTTTCGTTTTCACTTTCAAAGGGTTAGGTGTGCACCGCTGGGAATAAAATGTAGATAAACGACAACGTATTATTGTATCAGTGGGTAAATATTGGCTATTTCATAGGGATACCATTTGGCAGGGGTTTTAACCCCTGCTAAAACAGACAAGTTTAGCATCGCTTCCAAAACCCATGTTAAATCAAACGTATTTTACAAGGGTTTAACAACCGCTGTTAAACATGTCCGCTTTAAAAGGGGTTTAAGAACCCATGTTAAATACGTATGATTTAACAGGGCTTTACTAAACCCCTGTTAAAAATCCGATGCTAATGTTCCAATTTGTTGTAGTGCATGCCCGCACCTTCCTCCCAAATCGTCCCGTCAATATTAATTGATGAAATGAAATTGCATCGACGATTGAAGTTGGCTATCTTGTGGAAGAGCTATGTATTCCTATCTCCCTTTGATAACCAATTGTCCTTCGCCTTTTGGCGCCACCTAATTTCTTCCCTTTTCCATAACCTGTCCAAATCGCATTTAAGCCAACACCTTTCAATTTTATCTGATTAGCTAAGCTACCCCAATTCCTCTTTAGAATCGAAATTCACAATCCTTCTGATGAACGCGTTTTCACGCGCGTGTAGTCAAATAACTATCAAACACAAAGCAAGATAGATCGTATTCCACAGGTCTCTTCTAATTGTCTACTCAAATCAGAAGGAAATTTACTCAGGTTTAACAAGTTGTGCGTTGTGTGAGTTCCACGACTTCTAGACTATAAAGCAGGAAATAAAATTTGAAAACAGAAAATAGTTGAAAGATTGGTTGACTTAACAATACGACAAACAAGCTTAGATTTTGAATCCCCCTAAGATCACAAGACCAGCGGTTTTCAATTCTCGTTCAATCAATTCCTAGACACCACCATATATCCTGACCCTTATGTTTAAGACTGGCGAACGTTCGCTCTATCCGATCTAACTCCCAAGATTAATTGACCGCCCGTGCGTTCGCTTCTGCAACGGAAATAACTGGCGCGATTACTAGTGATTAATGAGTTACCTTTGTAGTGGATTAACCCTAACTGGTTCCTAGAAAGAGAAATTGTTCCAATGAATAGGTTAACTGTTGATTAGGTATTTTGAAGTGAGGCGAACGTTTCTACTATCTCAGCTTAACAAGAATCTAGTCTAGGTGATCAAGCTAGAAAAGAAACACAAACAACGAAGAACAAATCAAACATGCAAGAGAAACTGATTGAACTTTGAATCTAATCACCGCCGATCCGTGACCGCTTTAAAGCCCTGGGTCACTTAGGGTTCATCTAATCTAAGCTCTACGAGTTTAGCTACTCATGTTCATAACAAAAGAAACAGAGACTGAAACAGAGTTCATCATGGAAAGGAAGAACAGATAGAAACTGTAAAACCAAATTACGACGACTCTGGCAAAGCTCCGCTCTTCAGTAATCTTCACTCCTAGCTCCGAGTCTCTGTGGTGGAAGGGATGGCGTCACGATATCTTCCTGGCTCTTCGAATTCTAAACTCTCTCTCAAACTTTTAAGACTGGAAATTAATCCTTGGAAAAAGTGTATCTGTTGTTGTGGCCGCCGGCTTGTATTTATACTTAACCTATTTCCAGCCGGATTAGGTCTTTAGTTTTTGGCGAAAACTTAGGAAGTTTTTGGCAAAAACTTCCTTGAAAAGTATGCGTCCGGTCGGCTGTTTCTCCTGTGTGATTGTTGCTGAGAGTTTTCGGCGAAGAGTGAGAGTTCTCGCCGAAAACTTCACCTTAAAGCTCTGGCGGTTTCTTTTGTAATTTTTGTCGAAATCTTCAGGGATTTTTGCCGAAAATTCCTTTGTAAAGCTGGGCAGAAAATGTGTTGACTTGATTGGCTTCTTGGATCAATTCTGGTGCGATTTCTTGAGGTTCCAATGCCTTAGACACGTCCTTGGTTACATCATTTGACGGCAAAAACCCGTGCTATCGCAAAAACACTAGAAAACCATCAAATAGACCCGAAACAGACAAAGTAACCGAAATGGTACGAGATAGAGTAGTTGAGTGAATATTCGCTATTTTACCCTAGAAACCGTGTCTTAAGCAAGGAAATGTCGCTTAAATGAGGTTGATAATCACGTCAAATCGAGTTTCATCAAATACCCCACACTTAAGCTTTTGCTTGTCCTCAAGCAAATTGAATAGAAGGCGCTCATGTTCACAGATGATAAGATCGATTAAAATGAATTTCAAGTATACACAATGAATTATTAGATAGCTAATTCTAGAACAAGAAACCTAACATGCATACCAATCAACCAAACAACCCTGTCTCACTAAAAACTGCACACGACAAGTAATAATCACCAATCATGCACAAATTTGACCTGACCGACCAGACTCCTCACACAGATAATATTTGGTACAAGGGAACTCTCACACTCTGTGTTTAGGGACGTGTTTCTGCTCTCAATCACTTTTTCGACCGAAGTATGTCATATGTTTGTAATTCGACCACAATCTCCACTACTGTGACAACACAAGTAACTAGTCAAGAGGACTTTCGCAAGGGACTGTAATGATTCCTACACTACATGGGTTTATAATGAGATGGATGAAGGGATGAATGATGGAATTGGGTTTGGTGTGGTGCAGCTTTCGACTAATTTTCCTCGAATCTAGCCTATGGCTTCCTACCGTCTAATCCAGACACGTGTGGAATAGTGTACGCTCGTCCTATGATACCCTCAAGCAACCTAGCACTTTATTTTTGCACATATTTTTTTCTTTCTTAGTTTTCTTTACATTTTCTTCTGACTTCATTCTTCCATTTGTAGGGAGAAGAACGTTATTGAACTATACTATAAACTTTGAAACTTTTGAACTTTTTCTGTTTTCCGAATTTTTCTTCTTTTTCTATTTTTTTTCTTTGTGCCGATTTTTTTAAGTTGCTAGAGGGGTTTGCACGTTTGGACATAATAGCTAAGACCACCTGTTTAATGGCTATAGGCAAGTTACCACAGAATGACTTTCGGTAGGCTAAGCTAGAACTACAACCACAAGGGATCAACATGGTGATGAAAAATGGGGATTAGCTGTAATGTATAACGAACCGAAAGAAGGGCCAAGCTCAAGGGTTTACACCTAATGGATTCGACTTTAGGTTGGCTATCTGGTTTAAGTAGCTTCACTAGATGCCTCTATCCTCCTAGAACTCGTGTCATCGTGTGGTCTCGAATAGGTCTCATGCAAATTCTAACTTATTCAAAGTATGAGAAAGCCACTAAAAAGAATTGAAATTGCAGTTTATGCGCAATGGATCAAAAGCTCACAGTTGGTTTGCTTGTCGGATTCGATCAGTTTCATGCAATCAAAGAGACTACTCCTACCCAGTGTAGTTAAAATTGTGATTTTAATCGTAAAATCGTACGATTTTACGATCTTACCTATGAGAAACGATCCTGATTTCACTACAAAATCGTGGGCCTTCAAAATCGGGTGAAATCGAGCGAAAAATCGTTAAAATCGTAAAATCAACGATTTCTACGATTTTAGACGATTTTTGTAATTTTCCTAATTGGACCGAAATCTTAATGGGTTAGCTCGGTTTTGTTGGTTCGACCTGAGACTCTAACCCGTTTTCCCCAATTTTCCCTTTCCCCGACTCGCTGAACCCTAATTCCTCTTTCTCAGATAGAAATCTCAACGGCGCTCCCTAATTCCTCTCGCCGACGGTGCTTCTCCTCGGCTGCAACTCTGCAAGTCGTCGGCATCGCTTTGAGTTGGCGACTCTATTCGTCGCTTCCTCGTCTTCGATTACTCTCCTCGGCTGCAACTCTGCAAGTCACCGACGTCCGATTATTCGTCGCTTCCTCATCGTCCCTTCTCCAGCTTATCGTCGTCCCTGTTTTGCCGTCTTCTTCTCCAGCTTCATCGCGTCCCTACGCCGTTGTCCCTTCACCGTCGGCCTCCCTCACCATCGAGCATCTTCAAGTTAGTAAGGTCAGCAACAGCAACTCACCATCCCCTGCTGCAAGTCAACGGAACCCCTTATCCTCTACTTCAAAACTTCAAGTCGACGAATTCCTTCTCCCCTGCTTCAAGTCAGTAAGTCATCCTCTTTCCCAGAAATTCCTTCTCCCCTAATTAACTCATAGTCTCATTCATACCTTCCTCTATCCCAGAAATAGAAGTAAGAAGGCGGAGGCTAATCAGAAGCTCTGAACTTCAACTAACCAAACTACAACAGTTTCAGTTCTTCTACGCTTCAAGTAAGTATTATGTACTCTGCAATTCTCATCCCTCTGTCCCATTTAATAGAGTTCTAAAGTTCTCACCAAAACAGCAGTTTCATGTCCCATTTGTGCAATCCTCTATCCCTCTGCCCTCATCAATCGTATGGTTGCAGGACATGTCTTCAGGTGGACGTGCTAATGCATCTGCTTCTGCATCGAAGTCGAAACAGCTGGATGTGAACGAAATTGGAGTGTGTTTGAGAGGGTAAGATTCTACTTTCTAAAGAATACATATTATACTTCTCCATACTTTTAAATTTCTTATGTTTATCATATATATGTGGTATTTCAGGTGCACTCTAAGAAGAGAAACCGCTTGTTGCAAAAGAAGATGAATGACATTGTGTATGTGATGTACAACTCAAAGTTGTTGCGAAGACAAGCAAAAGATATTGAACGCGTATTTGATGAAATTGATTCCGATGATGAGTGGCTTACCGGAGAAGATGGAGAAGTTGAGAATGAGAATGAGAATGAGAATGTCGAGGACTTGATGGGAATAGATAATGAAGCAACTTTTGAGAATGAATCTACTCATGAACAATCTTTTCCGGATGAGGAAGAGGAACAAGTAAGTTATTTCTTTGTATGATTATTTAGAATCTTGTTAGTGATATTGTTATTCATGTGTGGTTATATTATTAAATAGAGGTTTGAAGAAGAATTTGTCGCGGATGAGGACGAAGGTGGAGATAGAGGCAACAACGAAGAAGAGATTGGAGATGAGAATGTGTATGATGAAGATGAGGGAGATAAGGAAGATGAGGAAGATGAGGAATTAGATTTTAATGTTGATCCTAAAGATTTGATGTAGTTTGTTGTACTTGTTGTTTTCAAAAGGATTGAGGATTGTAATGAAGTAATAGACTAATAGTGAGTGGTGATCGTGTACTATAAACATGAATGAGGACTTTGTAGTGTAGTGTGGTGATATGGTGTGTTTTGTGCGGTGTGAACGTGTGGTATGGACGTATGGTGTGTGCTTATGAAATATGGAATGTAATGAAGTAGTGAACTATTATGTTTATTAAGATACTTATTTACTTATGCACTTATGCTTATGAAATTCATGTTGGTTGTTTGAGTATTAATTGTTTTAAGAGTGTATAATTTCTAAGTTTATTAACATTTTATGTTTATTTATGAATATTTATATATTTTTTTAGTTGGGACATAAAATCTTACGATTTTACGATTCGATTTTACGATTCCGATTTTACCCAAGTTTTCGATTTTACGTGGAATCGCGATTTTAACTACATTGCTCCTACCAAAAAAAGTAAGAGACAAACTACAAGTGTGATTTTAAAATTCTGTTCTGACCGGGCAGTTTAGCATCAAAGTAGACAAGCTGGTTTGCAGGTTCTAGGTTAAATAGTCTAAGCATCATTATGACAGATTGAACAACAACTTTACCTAAAAAATCAAGAACTGAGCAATTCTAATGCTAGAGAAACTGGAAAGGCACCACAAAACACAAATAAACATAATTAAGGGCAATCAAGTTCATGCAAGGCTCTCTAGCATCCTACCCCACACTTAAACCGTTTTGTGTCCACATAGGACAAAATATAGAGTAGAGAGTAAATAGAGGGACCTGGACCGATATGATTGGTGTAGGGGATGATCACGGAGCTTCGGAGCGGGAGGGAATCTACCAAAACTCTGCCTACAAAACAAAAACAAACAAAAGATCAAAAGGAAACCGGGACAAGTGCCCCGGATCCACACATAAAAAAGTTGGATCAAAATCCAAAAAGATTAAATAAAAATAAGGACAAGGAAGAGGATACAACCCGATCACTGCTGGTCAGGTGCATCGGGAGGTGGAAAATAGAAGAAGGTCTCGACTCGCTACTGCCACGACAGCTGTGCCGCGTACCTCTCATCTTGGACTTGCATGTGCCTCTGAGTAATTAGCCATCTGGCGTCCTAGTTGGCGTTGTCCTCTACTCGCCACTCCTGGAGTCGATCGAGCAACTCTCCAAAGTTCCCTGGAGGCGGACGGGGATGCGGAAGAGGCATCTGCAGAGGATCTTGGTACAGAGGGTGCTGCTGGTGTGCAAACTCCGCTTGCGGCTGCTGCGGGGGTATCTGGTAGTGAAATGCCTGATTTGGCTGGGGCTCCTCCTCCTCAGAATCATCTTCTCCCTCCGACTCGAGCCCGTGGTGGAGAGCCGGAAACGTGATGTCCTGTGGAATGAAGTTCAATTGAAGGTCATACTCGACGGCCAAGTATCCACCAACGGTGTGTACTACGTGGTGCGACACCCCGAGTAGCCAGACCTGGCCGATGCCAAGGTTTACGATGAGGCGACCGATGAAATTACCGCCGAGGAGGGAGGTGGGTGCCTTAGCAGCTTTGGTCTTCTGGTGGAATATGCGAGCGAGCACCCATCCTGGATGAAGTCGGTAGCCCTCGCAGATAGCGCGTAGTAGGAGGAGCTCCTCTCGGCTGATATGGTGGCGATCCTTCTCTAGAGCAAACAATAGAGATCTACGCCAAATAATATGAACAAAACGGAAGAGAGGGTGAGAGACCGAACTGATGGAGTTGTGAGCCGTGGTCCGAGAACCTGGTACTCCGGTGATGTGGCTCCAGAGGGCATCATATTCTGGACCTCTACCCTTGTTGTCTTCCCAGCCGTGGTGGTGGTCTCGGTAGTGCTCAGGTGGGATGCCGAGGTGGTCGGCGAACTCATTATAGGTGAACTCTCTGTACACCCCACCGAGGTAGAAGGATACGACCTACTTGTGCTGCCTCTTCTTGTGCTCGTCTAGCGCAAAGGTGGCCCAGAACTCCCAGAGCGCGATGTAGGGGAAGTCATCCGCAATGGTGGTCAGTTCCAGAAGACCTGCAGCTGCTAGAGAGTCGTGGGCGTTCTTGTGCCAATCCTCATCATGCTCGAGGACGGACTCCAGAGAGAGCGGTCGCACGTCTGCTATGGGTGTGTGATGGATCCTCTGATAACGTTCGAAATTGTACTCCGCAAACGGGCAATGGGGGGTGGTGTCCCTGGCCGTTCAGGAATGCCGGAGGAGGACCGTAGGCAGCAGGAGTGACTGGAGTGGGAGCTCGGGAGTTGTATCCAGCACCGGGAGTGTCCATTCTGGCCTTCATCCTTCTCTCTCTGTCTGAGTTCCTTGAAGACATGGTGGCTGAAAATGAACGGAAATCGACGAATCGGAAAAAACTCGAAAAAATTGGTTTCAGGTAGAACTGAAGCTCTAGAGATCCGATTCGGGCGATCTATATGTCGAAATGCTCAGGGGAGAGAGAGGAATAGAGAGGTGGCGATGATGACAGACGGTGGCGACGGCGGCTTGAAGGTCGTCGGCGATTTTTAAAATGGGGGGCTGCGGTTGAGTTTTCGAAAAATGAGGGAGGAGAGAGACTGACCTAGAAAAATGAAAGGATAAGGGGGAATTTTTTAGATTTTTCTGAAAATTTTCGGCGAAAAGTGTGCAAGTTTTGGTCGAAAATAAGTTTTGAAAACTGTCTGCCGGATTTCAAAATGATTTTTCGCCGAAACGTATGAAACTTTTCGTCAAAAAATGTTGACAAAAACTGGTCAAATTTACAGGAGGTTTAAAAAGGGAGTTTTTCGCCAAAATAAGTGCAAATTTTCGGCGACAACTTTGACCTGCAGTGCTAAAATATTTTCTGGAACACCGACAAACTTTGAAAAAGAAAACAAAACTAAATTAACAAAAATCGAAACAACCTCAAGTGACTTGGAATTGAACCGAGGTCAAATAACACACAAATGAAACAAAAGAAATCACGAAAAAGACACTTTGGCTCCTCCGAACCGACTCGAAAACATGGAAATTGACAAAAACTTAAAACTGACTCCAGCCGTGGGTTGCCTCCCACGAAGCTCTCTTGATTAACGTCCTTGAGCTGGACGATGCCTGGATGGCAGTCAGGATACATCCCAACTCAGGATGTGTCTTAGGCTTGAGTCAGAATTCATGAAATAAAGCTTCGGAGTACCTCCGATGAGCATGAATTTCCTCCATTTAGCATGAATGAGCTTGGTTCGTCCATCGAAAAGATGGCCAGCAATCTCGAATGGCCCAAACAATTCTTGTGAGGGATCATCCTTCGCAAGTGTGATGGTAGAAGGAACCAGAACAGTCGGCTTCCAAGCCGTCTTCGTCTTTTCCATGGTTTCTTGCTTAATTTCACCGGGACCTTTAGTCTTTAATGATTCCTTGGAAAATGCTTTCGGCTTCTCCTTCTTCATAAGTATACTTGCCGGTGGCTTGATAGGAGCTGGCAGAGCAATTAGCTCGGTAGAGGGTGGCGGAGTAACTAGCATCCAAACCATTTTAGCTTTCTTCAGATTCTTCTTCCTTGGCTCGCCAGGATCTTCACTTGGTGGCGGCTTAGAAGGGGGGGCTTTCAGTTCCTCCTTCTTCTTTGGCTTCTCCGCTGTCACCTTCTTCTTGATAACTTGTGCAGCACCTGAAATAGCTGGCTTTGGAGAAATACTAGGAACGACATTAGTAACGGAGTTGATCGAGGCCAACTCCACAGTTTCAACAGAAAGACAATGAGCTTCTCCTTCCTTAGGGATATATTTCATGTCGTCCTTAAGACGGAACGTGACAGTATCTTTCCCTACTCTCAATGTCAGTGATCCATTAGGCACATTTATTGTCATACCAGATGTTGCCATGAAGGGTTGACCTATCAGGATAATAGCATCATCTTCCCTAGTATCCATAACTACATAATCCGCTAGGAAGGTGAAGGGGCCACACTTAGTGATTACGTTCTTAATTTCTCCCCTAGACATCTTTAAAGATTTATCGGCGAACACTAAATGCATGCTAGTAGGCTTTAATTCTCCTAGATTGAGTTTCTCATACAAACACATAGGCATGACATTTATAGAAGCACCTAGATCAACTAAATTACGCTCGATTTCAATATCATTAATGATTAACGGTATAGTAAAGGAAACAGGATCAGAGCACTTAGCTGGGATTGGTATGGCGAGCTTCAGGTCAAGAATGGTGAAGCATTCTTCCTTGGAAGGCATGGAAAATGTGTCCTTCTTCTTTGACGAGCTAAGTTGCTCGATTCTCCCTCCTCGCAATGCATTAGGGAATGGAATTCTCGGTTGATATGGAGCAAGAGGCAGCTCCGGTGCACGTTTAGGCTTTGGCAAAGGAATCTTCTCTTTGTCTTCCTCGATCTTCGGGGTATCAACAGCTGCAACATCAAAGATCTTGACCGGATAGGAAAAGGTAGCGGCGGCCGAACTCTTGGAGCTTTGAGTAGAGACAGTCTTCACGTGCTCGTTCTTCGGTTTGTCTCTGTTTGGCTTGGTAGCTTGCCGAAGGGGCGACCACTAGAGAGCATGTTAGCGATGTTGTTTACTTGACTCTCCACTCTATGGCCTTGAGAAATCTGTTCTTGATTTAGGAGAGCTTGAGCTTTGAATTGACTGTCATGATCATCGAGTCTAGCGATGATCTGATTCATCTTCTTATCCAATTCACTATCTTTGCTGTCGAGTGGTTGCGGTTTTTGAGGTTGACCAAAATAGTTGTTATTCAGATACTGGTTCTGGCGATTGCCAGGAGCTGTACCGTAAGTGCCTTGGTTCCGGTGGGGCGGTTGATAGATACCTCCGGTTTGATTGTTCGGCTTCTGATCTTGAAACGATCCAGGTGGCCGGTTATTCTGATTCTGTTTTGCTCCGGAGTTGCAAGGAGGTCACTCTTGAAAGCTTCCTTGTTGCGGTTGTCTGAATTGCCGGTAGCCAGTATAACCCTGTTGATTATTGGAGAAGCCTTGACTAGTGAAGTCGACTTCTTTCGCAGACCAGACTTCTGCTCTACCAAAATTCTGACAATGGCCTCCGTTGTGAGCACATGCGCCACACCATTGGCATTAAGCAACATAGACAGAAGCGGAGGGCGGCTTCATAGGTGTGGTAGACTTCTTCAAGTGCTTCTCGATTTCCGCCTTGACCTGTTCTTCAATGTTGAGCTTACTTCGAGCTCCTTCTGTCTATCACTCCCAATTTCTTGACTTGGAAGCACAATCAGCAAAGTGAAGCATAGCCCCTTCTGGTGTGAGAGTAGTAATATCTCCCTCAGCTAAGGAGTTGACTCATTTGGATGACTCATTGTTCATTCCTCGAGCAAAGGTCTCAGCTAGTTGCCTTTGCTCGAAACCGTGATGAGGGCAGCTGTAGAGAAACTCTTGGAATTCATTCCAAGCGTCATATAGGCTGACTCCTTCTTTCCGTCTGAACTTGGAGATGCTGTCCCTTCAAGGCAGTTGTCCGAGATGGAGGAAAGTATTCTTCAACGAAGTTCTGAGCCAGCTTGTCCCAATCAGTGTAGTAACCGGGAGGCTTGCTGTTTAACCATCTCTTTGCGGGGCCTCGAAGAGAGAATGGAAAAGCCCGCAAGCACAAGGTGTTCTGTCGAGATTCCCATTCTTGAACGTCTCGCAAAGAGCAATGAAGTCCGCCAAGTGAGTGCAAGGATTGTCGTGCGGCTTCCCTTCAAACTGTACGTCCCTAGAGATCATTCCCAGGAAGGGGATCTTGATCTCATAGTTAGGATCATCTTCATTACGTGGCATAGAGATAGAGGATCGAATGCTAGTCGCGCTCAACTTGTTGTAATCGGCAAGACTTCTCTGAACTGGTGGCGGTGGAGGAGGATTTAGTCGATCTGCGTCACGCATTCTAGGAGATGGCGGTGGTGAAAACGATGCAGTAGATGAAGCGGATGAAGATGAAGATGAGGAGTTCTCCTTCGGCTGCTCGATCTTAAGTGGTGTGAAAGATGAAGGCGGGATAGTAGTAGTTTACTTCGGAACTCGCGATTGTCTAGGCAGAGCAGAACTACTCGGCTTGTCTGAAGTAGAAGACTTGATAGACTTAGACTGAGAACGAGTGAACGGGTGGTTCATAAACCTGAAAAACAATCTGCAAAGAACAAAAACAAAAACAACCGATGTAAAATCGAAGTGTGATGGAAAAATGAAAGATGGAAAGGCAGAAGAATAAAGTGCTAGCTCTTCTTTCAAACAATTAGAAAAGTCCCCGACAACGGCACCAATTTAATGAACGCGTTTTCACGCGCGTGTAGTCAAATAACTATTAAGCATAAAGCAAGATAGATCGTATTCCACAGGTCTCTTCTAATCGTCTACTCAAATATGAATGCAATTTACTCAGGTTTAACAAGTTGTGCGTGGTGTGAGTTCCATGACTTCTAGACTATAAAGTAGGAAAAAAAAATTTGAAAACAGAAAACAGTTGAAAGATTGGTTGATTTAGCAAGATGACAGACAAGCTTAGATTTCGAATCCCCCTAAGATCACTAGAACATTGGCAATCACAAGATCATCGGTTTTCAATTCTCGTTCAATAAATTCCTAGACACCACTATAACTCCTGACCCTTAGGTTTAAGACTGGCAAACGTTCGCTCTATCCGATCTAACTCCCAAGATTAATTGACCGCCCGTGCATTCGCTTCTGCAACGGAAAACTAACTGGCGCGATTATTAGTGATTAATGAGTTACCTTTGCAGTGGATTAACCCTAACTGGTTCCTACAAAGAGAAATTGTTCTAATGAATAGGTTAACTGTTGATTTGGTGTTTTGAAGTGAGGAGAACGTTCGCTACTATCCTCAGCTTAACAAGAATCTAGTCTAGGTGATCAAGCTAGAAAAGAAACACAAACAACGAAGAACGAATCAAACATGCAAGAGAAACTGATTGAACTTTGAATCTAATCACCGCCGATCCGTGACCGCTTTAAAGCCCTGGGTCACTTAGGGTTCATCTAATCTAAGTTCTACGAGTTTAGTTGCTCATGTTCTTAACAAAAGAAACAGAGTTCATCATGGAAAGGAAGAACAGATAGAAACTGTAAAACCTAATTACGATGACTCTGGCAAAGCTCCACTCTTCGGTAATCTTCACTCCTAGCTCCGAGTATCTGAGGTGGAAAGGATGGCATCACGATATCTTCCTGGCTCTTCGAACTCTAAACTCCTCTCAAAAAACAAAAACTTTCTTATAACTAGGATAGTTATTTCCTTTGTAGAAAAGTTAGTCGATATTAATTTCTTTTGCGCCGGATTTGATTTGTAAAGCTGGCAGAAAATTGTTTTGATATTCTTGGAGATCGTCATCCTTTCTGCGTTGAAGTCTGGAATTTGATGCAAACTGTGTATCGCAAAAACTAGAAAACTCAAATAGACCCAACGGGCCAAGTCCGAATTGGTACAGATAGAGATTGAATGAATATTCGCTATTTTACCCTAAAATCCATGTCTTAAAGGAAATGTTCGTTTAAATGAGGCTGATAATCCTACGTTCAAATCGATGTCAGCAACCTTCCCATATTCTCTTCGGATAACCACTTCATTCCTCCTAAACACCTATTTCATTTCAACCCAATAACCCTTAGAGATAGACCTTGAATTATTATTCCTTTTACAACCTAAAAGTCATGTTTGACGGACTGTGTGTTAAAAATAATCAGAAATGCGATTCTCACCTTCCACATAATCCTCCATACACTTCATTCTCCAAACTTCATCAAACCTTAAGATGACTTAATCTTTATCTAGTTAGCAATAAGAGTATTAGGTGGCCCTCTAAAGATGAAGTCATCAAAATTCACAAATCATCACATAATATTGAATCTCCAAGAGCTCTATCAAACCTTGACGAAGAAGCATTAGTCTAAAGATTGGAGAAGGTAAAGGTGGCACCATTTGAGAGGGAGGTCAACGATTTCCAAATCATCAATAAAGGTATTGAAAGCCTCCATCTCATTCCAAGATCTAACCCCTCTCGACACCTCTTCTGAACTCCTAACCAAATTAAAATCGCCAAACAAGCATAACGGGAATCTCCACCACTCCACCACATCTCGAAGCTCCTTAATAAAAGCAACCTTCTCGTTTGTATACACTGGCCCACAAACTTTGCATAACATCCAACAAAAGTCATCCTCCACGTTTTTAAAAATGGTCATCAAACAGTAGTGACCCTCCCAATGGTTCTGCAGAATAACGACTGAGCTATCCCAACAGAATCACACGCTACCCACTGCATATCCCGCCTACCTATAATACTACCAACTACAAAATTGTCCACATCGTTCAACTTAGTTTCCTGAAAGCACCACACATTGGCCTTCATCTCTTTAACTCTATATCTAATCCGGAGTTGTTTCAAACCATCACCTAACCCCCTAACATTCCATGAAAGGATTGAGGAAGTGAAAATTGAAAACCTATGTTGATTTGTTTTCTGGATCATTGGAGTTCTCTTTGAAATACATTAAATTGACGGTGGTCGAAGGTGTTTCATCTTCTATATCTATTTTAGAAGTTAGACGTACGTACTCATCCCAATTTGTGATTGGTGGGTTAATTTTCAAGAAGTCCGTTGAGGAACGGGACCTTCATGTCATCTCGAACTAACTCTGTGAGAGAGGTGGACTGTGTAGGGTTTCATTGCTTCCAGAAGTAGTAGGATTGTTTCTGTTTTGTTTTTCTTTCAATTGAGGTTGCTCAATGGGTGCTTGCTAGTGGCTCGTGGCATATGGCTAAATGTCCCCGTTGTTTTTTGACCTTGGTTTCCTTGAATTAATCCCATTCCTTTAGTTAGTTTTGTAGCCATGGCTGGGTTAATATTCGAAAGATACCAGTTGGTCTTAGAATGAGTAATAGTGATAGTATGATTGCTAGTTTTCTTGGGTGTCCCCTTAATGTGCATTTATAGTCTAGGGGTGTTATTGGTGTTGTCGTCGTTAAAGGTTGTGTTATAATGTCGCAGTGCTGCTAGAAATTCCAAAAACCTTGTGATGGGCCTAGCCCGACGAAGTCCAAAGGCCCACACGACGCCCACGAGGCGACCCACATGGTAGCCCGAACACAGCGGCTAGGGCAGGGGGCCCGGACTCAGGCGGTAAATCAGATGGGCCGAACAGGCAGGCCCAGGAGGTGGAGTGAGGCCCAAAGCGACGGCCCAACTCGACGGCCTCCTAGGGTTACTCGGCGACACTTAGGTTTCCAAGACAAGCGGACACGTGTCAACATCCTACGGGAGCTACAAACGAGTGGCTAAGATTCAGCCTTGGCGACCAAGGCAGGGGTACTATAAATACCCCCGCACACCCTATTAACCGGGGAACAACACTTTTACCCAGCGGACAAATGCTCCGCGGTACGTTACTCGCCTCCCTCTCCCATTCCTTAAACTGATCGCCTCCCCTTTTCCTTGAACTAACTACCCCCTACACTACTTACGAGGTACACCACTCCCGGAAGACCAACGGGCTTGGGCTTCCATTATTGGGCCAGGCGACAAGGCTGGAACAATTGGCGCGCCAGATAGGGGGCGATCAGGCGACTTTTCAAGGTCGAATGGCTTCATCAGCGATTCCCACTCTGATGGGCGAGGATGGCGAAAGAGGAGATGGAGTAACACATGTCAAGTATGTCAACCCAGGTTCTCGAACAGACCCAAACCTCACTAGAAACATGGAGCGTGAATTCGAAGGCGACTCGGAGTCTCAGAGTACTATTCCGACCGGCGATGCCTATGAGCTGTTGGAGCAGCGATTTCGGTCCCTTGAGCAACAGAATGCTGAGCTCACACAGATGTTGAAAACGGTGATCGCCCAGCAAGCTCAAGCTCTCAGAGCCAACACTCAGGACAGGCAATCGCCACAGGACTCCCATTTGGAAGTGTTACAGCAATTCCTCCCTGCTACTCAAATCTCCCCTGCACAGATGGCGGTTCGCCAACCTCTGTCCAGGGCGATACTCGCCGAGCCACTACCTAAGGGGTTGGTTCCGCCCAACCTAGATAGGTATGTAGGTACTGGCGACCCGGACGAGCACTTGCAAGCCTTCCAGATCGCCATGCAAATGCAGCAGGCTGGCGACGCCGCATATTGCAGAGCTTTTCCGGCGACATTGGGAGGGCGAGCCAGGGAGTGGTACATGAATCTACCAAAGGGCATCAAATTTATCATGTAAGACCTACGGGCATTAACAAATCGTTGTGTAAGACCTAAGGGCATCAAATTTATCATGTAAGACCTAAGGGCATTGGAATCGCTGTGTAAGACCTAAGGGCATCAAATTTATCATGCAAGACCTAAGGGCATTGGGATCGCTATGTAAGACCTAAGGGCATTAACAAATCGCTGTGTGATACCTAAGGGCATCAAATTTATCATGTAAGACCTAGGGCATTGGGATCGCTATGTAAGACCTAAGGGCATTGGGATCGCTATGTAAGACCTACGGGCATTAACAAATCGCTGTGTAAGACCTAAGGGCATCAAATTTATCATGTAAGACCTAAGCATTGGAATCGCTGTGTAAGACCTAAGGGCATCAAATTTATCATGTAAGACCTAAGGGCATTGGGATCGCTATGTAAGACCTACGGGCATTAACAAATCGCTGTGTAAGACCTAAGGGCATCAAATTTATCATGTAAGACCTAAGGGCATTGGAATCGCTGTGTAAGACCTAAGGGCATCAAATTTATCATGTAAGACCTAAGGGCATTGGGATCGCTATGTAAGACCTACGGGCATTAACAAATCGCTGTGTAAGACCTAAGGGCATCAAATTTATCATGTAAGACCTAAGGGCATTGGAATCGCTGTGTAAGACCTAAGGGCATCAAATTTATCATGTAAGACCTAAGGGCATTGGGATCGCTATGTAAGACCTAAGGGCATTAACAAATCGCTGTGTAAGACCTAAGGGCATCAAATTTATCATCTAAGACCTAAGGGCATTGGGATCGCTATGTAAGACCTAAGGGCATCAAAGTTATTGGTATAACATCTAGTTAATGATGAAAAGAAGCAAAGCGATCAAGAAAGGTGTAATAAGATAAAAAACCAAAGATTGAAAATTCGCGAGGAAGAGTTTAGTAAGGCAGTTTTTACAAAACAAAGAGGAGAAAGAAAGGAAAACAGCAACACACGCAGAAACATGATGATTGTCTGAAAAGATAGCAATAATAACAACAGGTTGAAAGTGGGATCATGGGTCTTTAGCGCCGGAGCCCTTCTCGCCAGCCTTGGAAGAATTAGCGGCGGAATTGAAGTCCTTGCCGCTGGTTGAGGGGGCTTGATCAGATGAGGGCGGCTGAACCTCTGATCCATCGAGATTCAGAGCAGGCAGGCCACGGCTGCGGCGAGTGGCCGCCACATATTCGGCATCTGCCGCCACTATCTCCCGCTCCAAGCGAGCAGCATCTCGAAAATAAGTCTCCTCCTCGGCATCGGGAAGGTCAGGAACCCCAAAGTTATAGCGATTGAGACCTCGGAGGACGGCTCGAACCATTTTTCGCCCTGGCCAGCCCTTGTTGGGAAACAGCTCGTAGAACTCATTACGACAGCTGCGCATTACTACGCGCATACTCTCGCCGAGAGCATGAGTGTAATAAGCCACAGTCTCATCATACTGAGCCTTGGCAGCGGCAAGATCACGATCCGCCGCCGATTCAGCCGCCAGAGAGTCATTCAGCAGCTCCTTAGCTCTGTCCCTTTCGGCGGCTATCTCCTCCACCTGAGCAACCTTGACACGAGCCTCATCCAACTCGGCTTCAAGGGCGACAATGTGCTTATTAGCAGATTGCAAGTCCTCCTGGACGCCCTCCATCTGGGAGATCCGCCCAGTCGCCTCAGCCAGGGTTTCCTTCAGAGACTCAGCAGCAGAGGTCGCTGTATCTGCCCGTCGCTAGGATAAAAAAAAACAAACAAACAAACAACAACGTGCGGGTTTAGCAAGGATCGTAGGGTGACAAGCCGGGAAATAGTATATATAAAAGGGGAGAAAGAAGAGGCAGATGAGTAAATACCTTCTCCTCGTTATGATAACGGGTGAGATCCATGCGCAAAGAGCGCAGATTCTCAACATCCTCCTTCAGCCTCCGATTCTCCTCCTGCATGTGTTTACATGCAAAGGAAAGATCCCGAGCTCGGCCACGGCCTAGGCAGCAAAACAAATGTAAGGGGTAAGAAGCAGCGAGCAGAGCTAAGGTAACAGGACAGAGCAAATAAATTTCGTATTCCATAAATACCTGAAGGAGGCGGCAGGAAGTCGCCCCATGCAGGTCCGAAATCTCTGAGTCCTCACCAGGAGCGGTCACCCCATCGTAGACACCTCGAGAGAACTCCTCCGTGATGTCACTCGCCATCCGGGGCGATATGTGGGATGCCACCGGATGAACGACGGCGAAGTAGGGAAGGCGAAAGGGACCCTCGCCCTCGCGACCAGCAGGAGCAGGGCGATGAAAGAGGGTGTTAGCTCGCTCTGTCCAGCTGGCCCGGCGGGCACGGTCGGTGTTGACAGGAGGCGGGTGAGAGTGGTCGCGAGCAGGCTCAGTGGGACCAAGATCAAGCTCCGCAGCCGGCGCAGACTCGGGATGCTCCGGATCCCGGGGAAGAGGAATAGGTTCGTCAGGAAGGTAGGAGTCGTCATATGAGATGACGTTCTCGTCAGCAGGATGCTCTAAGGGCTCCCTCGCAGAAGGATTGTCATGTGCCAGAGGCGATTGGCGACGAGAGCGGCGGAGGGGAGTTTTCAGTCTCAGCATCGACATCCTCCACCTCTATCACTAGTGGAGGCGGCGGCGGTGGATTGCTGGAGCCCTCACCTGCCTTTCTCCTCGGCTTGGAAACCCCAGCTTTTTTCTTCCTCTTCGAAGAAAGGAGGCTTTCATCCGTCTCAGCCGCCTTCCTCTTCCCCTTAGATTTCTCGGGCGAAGGTTGGGCAGAAGCAGGGGTGACGGGGGCAGCCTCAGAGCGGCTGGGACGAGTCTCGGCGACAGGACCACGCGCGGTGGTACTAAGGAGGCACCCAGCGAGGCTTACGGCACCTAGGAAAGGTACATCCAAAGATTAGTATAAAAAAAAGGGAAAGAAAAAAGAGCACAAAAAGGCGATAGTATAAAGGTTATACATTCCTAAGGGTTTGGCTACGACGACTCAATTACGCAAGATGAACGGCGACAGCTAGGAAGGGAGGAAAACAATCAGCACCGCCTAAGACATAAAGTATACCTCCTCGTATCCCGCCTGGGCAGTCCGCAGGCCAGAAGTGGTCGATAAATGATGGCAATCAAGAAGGATCTGGCGACGAAGGAGTATTTCATCGGGAGTAGGATCAAGCTCGGCGTTGAAAGAACTCACGTCACCAGAAGACCAGGATGAGGGGAACAGCGAAGCCCAATGATGATCCGTGTCACTGGGGCGGAAGTAGAAAAACGAATGGTACCATGTAGGGCGAGGTTTCGGGGATGAGTAAGTGCCCTTTTGAGTAAGATCAGCTCGGCGAACGAAACTGATGCCATTGGAGGTGTGTTTGGCATAATGAATTAATTGAAACAACCGCAAAGTGGGGGCGATTTTCTTAGTCACGCAGCTGCATTCAAAAGCAGAGGCCGTAGCCCAACACCCGACGTTAAAAGCGCCAAGAGAAGCGCCAAAGCACCTAAGCAGGTCGACCGTGAACGATGATGGCGGAAGGCGAAGGCCATTGGTGAAGGCCTCGGTCCAGACGCCGTGCCACCCTAGCGGGCAGTTGCCAATAGTGGAAAGCCGAGAGGCCACGTCGAATTCCCAGGTAGACAGCAGCATGGCGAATGGAAGAACGCGGGCAATCTTCTCCACCGACCCTGAAGGAAAGTAGCCCGGGCCGATGACCGTGCGCTCGTCACAAGTAGCTCTTCCCCACATAGACCGCCAGTTGCCAATGGAGTAGGAGCCGGTGACTCTAGTCGCCTCAGGGTCAATCTCGACCCCATGACGGGCCCGTTCGAATCCTTTTTGGTGGGGACCCCAAAAAGGCAGGGCAGGAGATTCATCAAAATTCTCCTCTGCTAGTCAGAGATTTGGGCAGACGAGGTTTCGGCTATAGATGGAGGATTTAAGGGTGCCCGTTCAGGGGACTGACTGGAAGAGGAAGGAGAGGACGAAGGAGAAGATGAAGGAGAGGGCGAAGAATCGGTACCAGCGGAGTAGGAATGACTTTGGTTTTGGCTATCGGAGTCGGAATCCATGGTTCAAAGAAAATAACAAAAAGCAGAAAAGAGAAGGAAACACACGGCAGGATGGCAACGGGAGTGAGAAAGAGGGGAAGAGTCACGTACCAGGTGGGCGTCGGGGGCTCCAGACATCTGAAAAATGGCAGGAAGAGATGAACGTTTTCTGGTGATCGGAAGAAGGAGAAACGAACGTTTTCCGATCGACGGGGAAGGAGAAGATAGTGGAGGGCTCGCCGGAAGGAATAAGGAAGCAGTGGAGGCAAGAAGACTGTAAAAACAGGGAGTCAAGGTGGCAGAGAAGGAGTAAAAAAAGGAGGAAGACGGTAAGAAGGGGGTTTATATAGGAGTGCAATGAGCGGGAACGGAACCGTCGCGGTGAATGGGCGAGTCACACGCGCGGTTAAAAGGACGTGTTGGCTGGAAGTTGAGCCGTCGCGACGTTTCATTGGGGGCACGCGTGGCTGAGATGACGTCTGAAGGGATAAGGTAATGATGGCTTTCTAGGCAATTACTGAAATACCCCGATTTCCCCAACTTCTCCAGCAAGATAGGGAGTAAAAGACCATGATACCCTGAGCGGTAGATAGGTGCATGAAAAACTGGAAAGAAGGGGCGCGATAGAAAGCAGCGACAAAAGAGATAAGGCGATAAGAACCAAGACACCAAAGCGAAAAAATAACAAAGCAACAAGGCGATAGGACAGCAAAGCGATAAAACGACACAACGTAAGCGATCCGAGTCATAAGTAAACCCTCAGCCAAGCAAAGCTCGACTAAGGGCTTGGGGGCAATTGATGGGCCTAGCCCGACGAAGTCCAAAGGCCCACACGACGGCCCACGAGGCGACCCACATGGTAGCCCGAACACAGCGGCTAGGGCAGGGGGCCCGGACTCAGGCGGTAAATCAGATGGGCCGAACAGGCAGGCCCAGGAGGTGGAGTGAGGCCCAAAGCGACGGCCCAACTCGGCGGCCTCCTAGGGTTACTCGACGACACTTAGGTTTCCAAGACAGAGCGGACACGTATCAACATCCTACGGGAGCTACAAACGAGTGGCTAAGATTCAGCCTTGGCGACCAAGGCAGGGGTACTATAAATACCCCCGCACACCCTATTAACCGGGGAACAACACTTTTACCCAGCGGACAAACGCTCCGCGGTACGTTACTCGCCTCCCTCTCCCATTCCTTAAACTGATCGCCTCCCCTTTTCCTTGAACTAACTACCCCCTACACTACTTACGAGGTACACCACTCCCGGAAGACCAACGGGCTTGGGCTTCCATTATTGGGCCAGGCGACAAGGCTGGAACACCTTGGATTGTTCAGTACGAGGTGCTAGCTAGCTCTATAATTCATGTTGATTATTTAAATTTTCTTCCAATGTGTTATGCCTGCAATTCTTGTGGACATATCAATGATAAGTGCACTAGTCCTAAGGGTGGAACTAAATAGGTACCTAAGCAAGCCCCAAAAGGTACTAACATAAAGGCCTTTGTGTTGGAGGGAAAAAGTTTAAACCCTTCAATCAAGATTTCTCCATCAAAGGGACATCTCTGATTAAGCCTAATTGATTCGACTTTCCTTGTTTACTAACATATTTTGCAGGTTTCATGGACGCAAAAAAGGAAACAAATCAATCATCTTCCTAAAACCAGATTCTTTCCAACGGCTATCTCACTTCTTATATAAAGAAATGACACCAACAATAAGAAGCACATCTGTGGGCATTACAGTTGGTATTTGGTTTGCTCTGTTCTTCGGTAAAGTGAAAAACAGAGGGCGTAATACTCAAGTGGTGTTAACTTGAGGGTTGTAAGGTTACTACTAAATAAAAGTTCTCTCCCAAGCTTGCTTGGACGTGGAGTAGGGTTTAACCCGAACCACATAAAAATCCCGTGTCTGTTTTTCTCTTCTCCTTTCATCGCTTGTCTTCCCGACTTCTCGCCGTCAGCGTCTCCTTTTTATGCACTTCTCGTGCGCAACATATATTCAAAAGAAGAACGGGCTTTTACCCATTAGAGCAGGCTTAGGGGTTGACTCACTTAATCCAGTCAAAGCCCACTCACCAAAAGCCCGTCGAACAACCAGAAAGAAGAAGCTCTCAAACATTGATCCTTCTTCTACTATCAACTCTGCCTTCCTATTTCATTTCTCATTATTCTTGAATCAATCAATCCATTAAATTAACAGCCTCTCGTTTCAATTGGTATCAGAGCAGGTTCGTGATCAAAAGGAATGAGACTCAGCGTCTGCCACGAAAAGATCCATCCTGAAAGATGAACACAGAAGCAGGAAGCAGTAAACCTCCAAGTGTGGAAGGGCATTCAAGCACATGGCCACCCTGGTTCGACGGAATCGGATACCAGTTCTGGAAAAGCAAAATGGAGGTATTTTTTATGAGTCTTGACATTGCAATTTGGCAAATGGTAAGATAAAAAAACATTTGTTCCTCCTACTAGTCTTGATAATATAACTGAAGAAGTTAAGACTAAAGTTCAGTTAAATGCTAAGGCTATGAATGTGCTCTACTGTGTTTGTGCGATGAAGAGTATAATAGAATCTGTGCATGTAAAACTGCTTATGAAATTTGGAACATATTAGAAGCTATACATGAAGGAAACTCTTCGGTTAAAGATACAAAAATTGATCTTTTTGTACATGAATATGAGATGTTCAAAATGAATCATGGCGAATCAATTTCTGAAATGTATGGAAGATTTAATTTCATTGTTAATCGATTGAATACTTTAGGAAGGAAAACTGAGAGAGCTGATTTTGTTAGAAAAGTTCTTAGATCTCTTCCTAGAGAATGGATGGCAAAGAGAACTGCAATTGAAGAAGCCAAAAATCTGAATACACTTACTCTTGAAGATCTCATGGGATCATTACTCATCTATGAACTTGTTTTAAAACAAAATGAACTATCAGATAAAAAGGCTGAAACAGAAGATAAAGATAGAACTAAGAACATTGCTCTTAAAGCTAAACTGAAAAATGAAGAAAGCTATGAAGAAGATGAACCTGGGAACATTGAAAAGGAAATTGCTTTAATGAGTAGCAAACTTAGAAGATTGATTAAGTACAAAAATGGAAGAGAAAATAATCAATCTAGATCGTCTGATAGAATGTATGATAGGATCAAAAATCATAGGAGTAATCATGAATCTACAAAGTCTAGACGAGATGATGATAAATCTCTAGATGATAATATTACATGTTATAAGTGTGGAAAAACAGGTCATATCAGGTCTGAATGTTCTCTGAATAGAAGTTCAAGAGGAAAAGCAATGAAAGCTACATGGAGTGACTCTGATACTGATAGTGAAGATGATAAGAGCATTAAAAATCAAGCGTACATGGCACTGACTGATCATGAAGATTCAGATGATGGACAGGTCAGTACTTGCACACTTGATAATGTTGAATCTATTTCTAAAACTGATTTGATAAATGCATTCCTTGATCTTGAAAGTCTTGTTGAAAGTTTAAAATTCAGAATTTCTCGTTTAAAAGATAAAACCCAAGTCTTAAAACAAGAGAAAGGGATACTTCTTCAAAAACAAATCGAAACAACAAAATCTCAAGATTTTTCTTCTAAACCTGTTATCATTATCAAAGGAAAGTCCCCATCCTCTTTCATTCCTCCTATCTCTCTTGAACCAGGAATTCTAGGAGCCTATCCTAGGCAGCTTCACTCTTCTACAAAAAACCTTGAAACTGAAAATGAAAAGCTGAAAAGAAAAATTGCCATCATTGAAAACTGGAATTTCCTATTGCATCTAAAACAAAATGAGTCTGTATGTTCACAGTGTGGAAAACGAAAACCTTCGTCAATCAAGCATAGAAAGATATCTTACTCAAATCATAACTCCAAGGTACCCAAGGAAATCTGGGTACCAAAATCTCTAACCTCTGCTAATGTTTCAGATAACTCAGGATCATCAGAAGAATGATGAGTGGGCATATGGATAGTGGATGCTCTCATCACATGACTGGGAATTCAAAACTCTTCAGCTCACTTACTTTGAAAAAGGGAGGTAAAGTCATCTTTGGTGATAATAGCTTTGGAAGAATTTTAGGTCATGGATCTGTTGGGACTACACCATATCCAGTTTTCACAAACGTTTTACTGGTTGATTCTTTAAAACATAATCTTCTTTCTATCAGTCAACTCTGTGACTTTGGCAACAGAGTTTCCTTCGAATCAAATTTCTGTTTTGTTGAAAGATCTGATACCAATAAGCTGTTGTTTGTTGGGAATAGAAAGGAAAACATTTACTCTGTCAACCTTCTCAATACAGAAGCCTTTAGAGAAAAATGTTTTTCTGCAGTTGAAAAGAATATGGAGTTTCTTTGGCATAGGCGACTGGGACACGCCAGTCTTGGTAGGATCCCAAAACTTTCTAGGCTCGATCTTGTTCGAGGACTACCTAAGCTCAAAGAAACTAAAGAATTCTTCTGTCATGCCTCTTTAGGAAAACAAACCCGATCTTCCTTCAAAACTAAGGATATCTCCTCAACTTCTCAACCACTAGAACTTCTTCATATTGACTTGTTTGGACCAAGCAATACTATGAGTATTGGTGGGAAGTACTATACCTTAGTTATTGTGGATGACTTCAGTAGGTTCACTTGGGTACAATTTCTTACATTGAAAAATGAAGCCTTATCTTCCCTCACAAAACTCTTATGTGAAGAAGAAAATCAACTTAATGTTAAGACCAAGATCATTAGAAGTGATCATGGTGGGGAATTCGAGTCCGGCGATTTCAATCAATTCTGCTCATCCATGGGAATAAGACACAAATTCTCAACTCCTAGAATACCTTAGCAAAATGGAATTGCTGAGAGAAAGAATCGTGCACTCCTGGATCTTGCTAGAACAATGCTTGCAGATCACGAGACGCCTAAATAATTCTGGGCTGAAGCTGTGGCAATGGCATGTTATGTTCTCAACAGAACCTTAATTAGGAAGGATGTTTCTAAAACACCTTATGAGATTATCAGATTTTGAAAGCCTAAACTCTCATATTTTCACCCTTTTGGATGTAAATATTTCGTTCTTAATACCAAAGATACCTTAGGAAAATTTGATCCTCGATCAACTCCAGCCACCTTTCTTGGTTACTCAACTCATAGTAAGGCTTTTCGAGTCTTCAATCGAAAAACTTCCAGAGTTGAAGAATCCATCAATGTCATCTTTGACGAACATTGTCATTTTCCTGGATCTCCCTCAGGCTCTCAATCTCGTACTGATGAAGAAGAAAACACATCTCCCTTTCTTCCTCTCATCCCTGAAATCACTCCAACAGAAGAACCTGAACCTTCTGCCACCTCTTCTGTACCATCTCCCATTCCCTTCGCATCCTCTAATCCAGTTCAAGCTCCGCCTTACATTCTTAAACGTCATCCAACGAGTCAGATCATTGGAAGCCCGAATGATCGACTTGTTACATGATCTAAGAAGCATCTTGACTTTGCAAATCAAGCCTTTCTCTCCACTATTGAACCTAAGAATATGAAAGATGCTCTTAAAGATGAATTTTGGATCAAAGCTATGCAAGAAGAGCTCTTTCAATTTGAGTGATCTGATGTTTGGGAACTTGTTCCTCCTCCTCTTTAAATAAGAGTATCATTGGCACAAAGTGGGTTTTTCGGAACAAAACCAATGAAGATGGAACGGTCACTAGAAACAAGGCACAACTGGTTGCTCAAGGTTACAATCAGGAAGAAGGAATTGATTTTGATGAAACATTCGCTCCAGTTGCTCGAATTGAAGCAATCTGAATTCTGTGTGTTTTTGCTTACTTTAAAGGATTCACTCTACATCAGATGGATGTTAAAAGTGCATTCCTAAACGGACTACTTATAGAAGAAGTCGATGTCAAACAGCCACCTGGGTTTGAAGATCACTCTTTCCCCTCTCATGTCTATCGATTGAAGAAAGCTCTCTATGGTCTCAAACAGGCTCCTAGGGCCTGGTATGAGAAACTGACTGAGTTTCTTCTCTCTGAGAATTTCATTCGAGGAAAAGCTGACACAACACTTTTCCTTAAGTATGCTAGATCAGACATCCTTATTGTTCAAATCTATGTGGACGATATTGTGTTTGGATCAACCAACTCTCTCATTTGCTCTGAGTTTTGCTCACTCATGACTAACACCTTCGAAATGAGTATGATGGGAGAACTCACCTACTTTCTTGGACTCCAAGTCACCCAAAAACCCTCTGGAATTTTCATTCACCAAAGCAAGTATGTTCATACTATGCTTGAAAAGTTCGGTCTCTCTAACATAAATTCCTGCCATACTCCCATGGCCACCACTCTCAAGCTTGATAAAGATGAGCAAGGTACACCAGTTGATCCTAAACTCTACAGAGGCATGATTGGTTCACTGCTCTATCTCACAGCTAGCAGACCAGACATTCAATATAGCGTATGTCTCTGTGCTCGCTTTCAAGCTTCACCTAAGGAAAGCCATTTAAGTGTTGTCAAGCGTATTTTTAGATATCTGAAAGGTACAACATCAATGGGACTGTGGTATCCAATCAATGTGACTGTGGAGACAAACTAATCTTTTGGGCAAGCAAGAAACAAAGCTCTGTGGCACTTTCAACTGCTGAGGTCGAATACATTGCAGCAGGACATTGTTGCACTCAAATTCTTTGGATCAAGTCACAATTAGTTAACTATCTTCTTCAATTAACCATTGTTCCAATTCTTTGTGACAATACAAGTGCCATCTCAATTTCTAAAAATCCCATTCAGCATTCCCGTACTAAACATATTGAGGTCCGGTTTCATTTCATTAGAGAATTGGTTCAAGATTAGATTGTCTCTCTGTCCTTCATTTCCACAAATGATTTAGTCGATATCTTCACGAAACCACTCAAAGAAGATCCATTCTGTGAGATCCGGACTAACCTTGGTATGGTAAGTGAATCAGACTTACCAAATCTCTGACCCACCGTTACTTCTGCCCAATCAAGTAGTTAATGGGATAAAATACCCTTCCCGCATGCACGTCCCTTCAAATCAGGGATACTTATTGCTCTTCTTTCCTCTCTGACGTTCCACTTACCACTTCTGCTTCTTCTCCTCTTGCTTTAAATTAGTGCACTCTTTAGGGTTTCTGCACACTCACTACTGCATCCCTCCTTTGTGCCTCTCTGCTCCTCCTTTCCCTACCATGGCCTCCGAAATCCCTCTTGCCAACTACATTGATATTCAGCCCATGCCTTCGTTCTCCACTGCCTATGATCACTCCTTCCGCACCAAAGAAATGCTGGATTTCTTCCAGATCGACAAACAAATTCGTCAAGTATGGTGTCAGTCCAGCACCTCTCATTTTCAATCTTGACTGGCACAACCTACAGTCTCAGGGTTACTGTGCCGAGGCAATGAAGCATTTTTACTACAATCTCAGGGTTCACACTTTTGAGCCACTCTCTGCCTCCTCTGTCATTTTCGACAAACGGATTCCTATCACTCCATATGTCCTTTCCTTTGTCCTTGCGGTCCCTGTGGAAGGTTCCACGGTCAATACAATCGCTGGGCCGCGACATGTCGGATGGAACATCGCCCTCCAGAATCAGCTGCTCTGCTTGGTCCCTCCAGAAAACACTCGCCGGATTGAGGTGTTTCAGCTTCCCCAGATGATTCGTGTACTGCACTGGTATGTCACACGGATTTTCTACCTCGTTCTACTGATCTTGATCTCATCACTCCTCTTGATGGTAGGATTTTGTGGGGAGTGCTTCGCTCACATCACCTCAGCCTCCCTCATCTCATTCTCGCTTCGATCATTCAAGCTTCATCCCCTGAGTTCCAAGGCAAACTCCCGTTTGCCTCAATCATCACCTCTCTTCTGCATGAAGCCGGCGTGGATCTCTCCGATCATGTGCTCCAGTACAACCGTCGTGTACTTTTCCCACAACACATTCTTCGTCGGATTGGCTCCTTTCGTGCTCCATTCCAGCCTGCAAACGGGGGAGAAGCTTCTAGCTGGAAGACAAGTTCTCTACCCAAATTTCCTTTGCCTCCTTTCCTCCTAACAAGTACTACTGTGAAGCTCATGCAGTATCAAACAAGCTAAAGGTCTTCAATGCTCTTGTCAAGCGAAAAGAAGGAAATGATCTGCTTGCAGATCTGGCTGATTTGGACACAGATGCATTCTGACTGAGAGCCAGAGACAAGATGATAAAGAAGCTGGACAAAAGGATTGAAGAACTTGTTGAGCTGCTGCAAGGAAGGATGGACTAGTTCATGGCTGACCTCGAAAAAGTGAACTTTGGAGATTCCCCACTTGCACAAGAGGTGACGAAGAACTTGATTGCAAAGCTGGACAAACCACCAAGTATGAGCGACATGTCCAACTTTGAAGAGGATCCTGCGTTGAGTTTTAAGCTGCTCTGTTCTGAACAATTTTGATGTTTTGCTTTCCTTTGGTCTGTATTAACTCCTAAACAATCTCTCTGCTTCATAACTCTAGAACTACTGCATTTGCATCTGCATTAACTTTGGTTTTTGTCAAATGCTTCTCTTTTGTCATCTTTTTCTTGGTACTAATCTGAGGAGGAGACTTTGTCTTCCATCTGAAAGCTGTGATTGCATGGCTTGAACTTAGGGGGAGATTGTTGGAGGGATTAAGTTCAAACCCTTCAATCAAGATTTCTCCATCAAAGGGACATCTCTGATTAAGCCTAATTGATTCGACTTTCCTTGTTTACTAACATATTTTGCAGGTTTCATGGAAGCAGAAAAGGAAACGAATCAATCATCTTCCTAAAACCTGATTCTTTCCAACGGCTATCTCACTTCTTATATAAAGAAATGACACCAACAATAAGAAGCACATCTGTGGGAATTACAGTTAGTATTTGGATTTCTCTGTTCTTTGGTGAAGTGAAAAACAGAGGGTGTAATACTCAAGTGGTGTTAACTTGAGGGTTGTAAGGTTACTACTAAATAAAAGTGTCTCTCCCAAGCTTGCTTGGGCGTGGAGTAGGGTTTAACCCGAACCACGTAAAAATCCTTTGTCTGTTTTTCTCTTCTCCTTTCATCGCTTGTCTTCCCGACTTCTCGCCGTCGGCGTCTCCTTTCTCTGCACTTCTCGCGCGCAACATATATTCAAAAGAAGAACGGGCTTTTACCCATTAGAGCAGGCTCAGGGGTTAACTCACTTAATCCAGTCAAAGCCCACTCACCAAAAGCCCGTCGAACAACCAGAAAGAAGAAGCTCTCAAACATTGATCCTTCTTCTACTATCAACTCTGCCTTCCTCATGTCATTTCTCATTATTCTTGCATCAATCAATTCGTTAAATTAATAGTCTCTCGTTTCACTTTGTTGGTCCAAGTGTTGTCTCAGTGGAGCCTGATTCAAGTGTATTGATTCCCAATACACATGTCCCATCTAGTCAAGTTGGGAAAGAAAATTCCAAAAAGGTTAATTCAAGGGCATTTGAGGGTCAGAAGATTACTTTGAATGCTTTTGCTTTAGGGGCAAGAACTTCTGATGTTCGGTCAACTGAAAATCTTATTTATAATTATATCTCAAGAACTGTGGATATGAATAAAGTTGTTAAATGAGGGTTCAAGTTAGTTAGATCTTCTTCGAAAGGAGATTTTTCCAGTTCAGCCAAAGGAGGGACTACATGTGGGTAATGTTTTTGGTGCTTTAAGTTTGGAGGCTAAGGGTGCTCAACTCTGACAGGTTGCTGAATATCCAATTGTTCCTAAATATAGGAGGAGAAGAGGTAGGGCTGGGGGATAGTAAATAAGATATTTTGTTTGCATATTTTCGTAAGCATAATCTTCACTTATTGGTCATGTTTGAAACACCAGTTTGGGTCGGTAATGAGGATTTTATCTTCTGTTTTAAGGTTTCTCATTATAGTAGTGGTCATAACTGTACTTACTCTGATAAGGGGTGTATCTGGTTAATTGGGGTCAAAATTACGTAACTATATACCTTGAGTGGTAAAAATTTGAAATATATCCAGATTAGGGCAAATGTTGGGACAGGTAGCACATAGCAAGCTAGGGAGCTATGCACTAGGTAACCTGCGCATAGCCAAACAGGGTGCTACAGTCAGGAAAATTTTATTTTCATAGTTAACAACTTAACAAATAGGGAAATGTCCACTTTGGCCCCACTACTTTTCCATCTTAACAAATAGTCTCATATACTATAAATCGCTCTTTTTACCCCCTTTTACTTTGGCCACTTTGCATTTTGGATCCTTCCATTTCAATTAACGTATTCATGAGTTAACTTGTGTGCATTCAGTACAACTCTTAGTGTCCTACCTTCGATATTTATCTTTGTCGGTGTGCAGATGTGTCCAGATATAGGAGGTAGGACACTAAAAGTTTTACTGAATGCACACCAATTAAAATCATGAAGACGTTAGTTGAAATGGAAGAACCAAAAATGCAAAGTGGTCAAAATAGAAGGGGTAAAAAGAGCGATTTATAGTATATGGGATTGTTTGTTAAGATGGAAAAGTAGTGGGGCAAAACTGAAAATTTCCCTATTTTTAAAGTTTATTAAGTATGACAACTTTTTTGGGCATAGCTGGACAGGGTGTTATGCGCATAGCTCCTCGCCCTGCTATGCAGTAGCTATCCCTAACATTTGCCCTAATCCGGACATATTTCGAACTTCTGCCACTCACTGTAAATAGTTACATAATTTTGACTCCAAAACTACAAAACTCTAATATGTAAGCTTGGTTTGAATATTATAGTTGTTAACTCCTCTTATCAATTTATTAGGTGTAAGGTGGTTGAGAGGGAGATAACATTTGCTTCATTACTTTTGTCTATAGTTCCAATCAAGGGAACAATAGAAAAGTTATGTATGATGATCTTCGAAATTCAGTAGTTAGAGGTCACCATAGGGACTTTAATGCTATTAGATTCCCACGTGAAGCTTCAAATGGTGGTGGTAATCTTAATAGTAAGATAACTTTCATCTCTTTTATCGATGATCTGGAGTTTGCAGATGCACCCAATTGTAACACCCACCCTGAACTAATATGGTTAAATCCTATGGTTAAATCGGGAACTAAACCACAAAGAGCTATCTCAACACTCCACAATCATCACTAACAATGGGATACAACCTACATCTAACTATTTATTAATTCCTAAGTAGTCTATGTGATCACCTAGGTTTAGGTCTCTATCTATCACTATCGATTCTCAACATCAACAATGCATCAACCACATTCACAATAATTAGTTCACAAGATAACAATGCATCAACCACAACAATCACAACAATCAATCACATGATACCAATGCATCAACCACAACAATCACAATAATCAATTTACACGGTCACACCCTACATACATGCCTTAACAATTAACCATCAACCAAATGACAACCAAGCACAAACACACACCGCATCATTGTAACAGCACGGCTCTGGTTAATCAGACAATTTTGATTTTTTTTTCTTTAAATTGGTTAATTCTAAAATGGCTTGAGGAGGATTAAATACATTCCAGGGATTTTTTTTTGGCGTAGCACTTCTGGGCGAGAGTGTGCTATAGATCGTGAACCAACCTATGAGATAAAAACAAAAGAAAAAAGAAAGGGGGGAGAGGAGGGGGAGGGTGGGGAAGTGACTGTGAACTAGAATAGTTGATACCTTAAAAATTACATTCATGAGAGTTCAAGAGAAGTTCTTGAAAATGGATTTAAATCCAAAACTTTGGAACACCGAGCCTCCACTAAGTCCCATAATTTATATGCTACAAAAAGTTTTTTAGTGTCCTTTCAACCAATCCACCCAAGTTTATGATCTTTGATCCCAATACTTTGTTTTACAGGACTCACCCAAAAATATTATTATTGTTAGTAGTCAAGTTATTATTGTAAACTTGAATCGAGCACTAGCTTATCCTTGAAACGAGGATAACTATTATTCTCAGCCCTTATTGGCGAGTTTGTACCCAAATGGTAAGAGAGTTTTGTCCTCAACTCTTATGCCCTTATCAATGAGGATTAAATCCATTTCAGGAGTTGAATTCAAGGGTTTTTAATTTGGAGTGGTTAAGGTCCCGAACAAATTGGTCTAACCAACTTGTTTGACCAAGTTAAAACCAGCCAACAATCGGTTGGACTATGTCCAACATTAAGAAGAGGAGTTAGGGGCGGGCTGGGCTACACCAAACGCCCTTGTGGTTTCTTTAAGGGAGGAGGAGGTAAGCCTGCTCAGTGTGGCCCAATTGAGGATGGAGGATAAGGGGCGTTGGCCCAGTAGAGGAACAGAGGGGCGGTTACCTAGTAGAAGAAGAAGAAGAGGAGGGCATGGCCATTCAACGATAAAGAGAAGGAGGAATGGGCCAAAGGCCGATTTGGGTTAGAGTCAGCGGAAGGGTTTGTTCGGGGCAAAAAGGGGACTAGTGGAAAGAGAGGTCGTGGAGCAAGGGACGATGCCAGCGGGGTCAAGAGAGAGAAAGAGTGCGATGTGGGACGGAGCGGAATGGAGGAACTACAGGCAAAGGTGGCGTTTCCGCCATGTTCCAAGATAATGGGAGAGATTACTATAACACCCTATCCTAGAAAACTTGATTGAACCATTGGTTCAACCCATGCATTATTCGATTCGGGGGTACTGGGTTTGATCAATCAATGCAATTCAATGAAATAAACTATGAGAATGATAAACTTGCAAACTGATCTATTACATACACATCAACAACTGGTAAAAAGCTAAACTGGCAAATACTTTTTTTCTAAGGAAACACTTAAATTTATTAATGATCGTCAATCGTACAAACGTCAAGTAACATCATCACAAGCCAGTCTGGAGTGACCTTCCAACTACTGGTTCGGTCGAGTACAGAGATTGCTTAGCTACAACATCTGCTATCCTGTTACCCTCTCTCCTGACATACAAAACCTTACTCAATGGCTAATTTTCTAAAAGCATCCTACAATCCATGAATAGTCTCCGAACTCAGTGTTGTCTTGCTCCTGCCATCTCACTGCCTGCTATACCATCTAACAGTCTGTTTCAAAAACAACTCTGTTCCACCCCCGTTCCGCTGCCAACGTATCGCCTCAGCTAAACAGCTTGCTTCAGCCTCCTGTGGCGTCAACACACCCCGCCACTTCTGCTGCTTGAGCTCGATTTAGTCCCCATCACTATTCCTAGCAATCATGCCGAAGCCATGGCACCGCAACTCATTGGAGATAGCTGCGTCAATATTAATTTTCATTACTCCCGGATTGGGCTTGTGCCACTTCGTACATGTATCAGATCTCCTACCGGCATCATTCACCCTCCTCGAGCCTTCAGCTAATCGCCACTCCTCCACTTGATCAACTCTGAGTTTTACAATCATCTCTTCCACCATCGATCGTTGATTCCAGACCCAATCATTTCGTTCTCTCCAAACTGCCAAAAGCACTATGAGGAGTATCTTCGATTGCTCTTGCGTAGCTGCTCCGAGTACCTTGAATATCCACTCCTTCATATTTCCATCACTCGGTTGGCTTGCCCGAATTAAAGATTTAATTCCAGCCACCTCCCATCATCGGTATGCTGTTCGGCAGCTGAAAAAAAGGTGTGCCAGGCTTTCCTCCTCCAACTCACAACAGCAGCATAGGTTCTCTACCGCTACCCCCTTCGTTATTAAAGCCTCTCGAGTCGGTAGCACCCCTTGCAAGATCCGCCATGCCAAATGCTTCATTTTTTGGGCAACCTCAATCTGCCAAACCTTCCTCCAACTGCCCTCGACCCGCAACTCTGCATATGTTAGGAGAGTGTCTTTCAACAATCTATATGTCAAGCGTACAGTGTATACGCCCAGCTTGCTATAATTCCAGATGCGCACGTCCTCCTTTCCTCCTTGCGGCGGAATCATATTCAGAATGCACGTCACATCCTGGTCCTTAAACGTTTCCTCGATCAGCTCAACATCCCACTCCGGTACCCCTGGTATAAGCAGATCACTCACCACCATCTTAGCTAGATCCTCTCGGCCCCTTGTATGAATTCTCGGATCGCTTTCATTCTTAAGCCACGAGTCCGTCCAAACTTTAGCAAGTCTCTCGTTTCCCGATTTCCATCGCAGTCCCACCTTAACCACTTCTTGAGCCTTCCAAACACTTCTCCAAACATAGCTCGAGTTTGCACCCTCCACAACTGACAAAAAATCCCCTTTACGGTAATATTTAGCTTTTCAAACCCTTGAATGAGAGTGTTTGGTTCGGACACGAGTTTCTATCCCTACTTACCCAACATAGCTAGGTTGAATGCCATGAAATCTCTGAAACCAAGACCACCGTGCTCCTTACTCACACTCAGTCTTCCCCACGCATCCACGAGATTCCGCCACCTCTCCTGCCTTTCGTACCACACCAGAAACTATTCATCATTCTCTCCAGTTCCTCAGCCACTGATTTGGCGAGCAGAAAGGTGTTCGTATAATAAGTTGGAATTGCTTGTGCAACTGCTTTGAGCAAAACCTCCTTACCGGCCTTTTAGAGCTTCTTACTCCGCCATGATTGCATTCGCTGCCACATTTTTTCTTTCACATGTGCAAACACACGCCCTTTATTACTCCCAACACGAGACGACAATCCAAGATATCTACATGTGTCCACCGGGCTGCTAATGCCAGTAATCGAAGCAACTGCATCACGGAGAAGAGCATGCGTGTTGGAACTACACGTGATCCCGGACTTCTGAAAATTAATCAACTATCCTGAAGCCGCCGCATACGTGTCATGGATGTTCTTCAGGACTCCAACTTCCAGGATTTCCACTCTCACAAAAAAGAAGCTGCCGTCTGCGAATAGGAGATGCGTAACCCTCGGTGCTCCTCTGCAAACTCTAGTCCCATGGATTTCCCCTACCTGCAGTGCCTTCCTCAGCAGAGTTGACAGGACCTCTGCACATAAAATGAAAAGGAAGGGTGAAAGCGGACACCCTTGTCGAAGCCCTCTGCTCGGTTGAATCGGTCCCACCTTCTCCCCATTGACTAGCACGGTGTAGTAGACCGACTTAACACACATCATCATCAACCCAATCCACCTCTCACAAAAACCAACATGCCGCATAATCATCTCTAGGTACCGCCACTCGACTCGATCATATGCTTTTGAGATATCCACCTTGACTGCCAGCTCGCCAAACTTCGTGTTATACCTGCGCTTCATGCTATGCAGAGTCTCGAAAGCCACCATAATATTATCAACAATAGATCTACCTGAACAAGAAAGCCGATTGCTCTTCTGATATGATATTCGACATCACCACCTGCATGCGGTTAGCAAGAACCTTAGCCACCAGTCTATATAACACGCTACACAGTGAAATCGGCCTCAACTCCTTCATCGATGTCGGATTCTCAACTTTGGGCAGCAATACTACATTCGTCTCCTTCACCTCCTCTAGTAATACCCCCTCCTCAAGCCATCTATGTCCCATAGAAAAAATATCGTCACCAATAACATGCCAAAAAAACTAATATAACCCCGGGTTAAAACCATCGGGTCCCGGAGATTTATCTGGATCCATCGAAAATAATGCAAGTCGAAACTCCTCCTTTGTAAAAGGACTTGTTAAGAATGCATTATCCGTATCTATCAGAAATCCATCAATTTCATTAGTTACAGGCTTGGGGTTACATCCTCCCGTGATAAAGATATCAATAAAGTATCGATCTGCCACCCGCTTCATCTCCTCCTGCTCCTCCACCCAACCACCATCCTCCCCCTCATCAATTTCTTAATGACCTTCCTCTTCGTTCTTCCGCTCGCTATCGCATGAAAGAAACGTGTATTCATGTCACCATCCTTGTTCCAATATTGTTTGGCACGTTACTTCCAATGCGCTTCCTCCTTCTGTAAAAGTGAGACAAGAGACTGCCGACACTCTTGCTCCTTTAACGCTGCCTCCTCTCCTCTCTCTTCTCGGATGCATTGCATACATCGAACAATGAGCTTCCTAAAAAATCTCCTTCCTCAATTCTTCCACCTCCGACACACACACACAACCTCCACACTTCAGCAAACCATCAACCACTTTAAAACCATTATCCAAACCCTTTTCCACTTCTTCCCTAATGGCTACCAGCTTAGCATCCTTGAGCCGCTCCTCTCTGATTCTTTCATTCAGAAAGGACCGAATGTTGAGCGCAGCTAGCAAACTTCCAACCTCTTCTAGCTGCAACTCCACTCTCAAAGCTCTAAGATCAACCAACTCCCTCCTACTCATAGCATCGGCTATAACATTGGCCTTACCGGGATGGTAGTCAATGGTGCAGTCATAGTCTTTCAGAAGCTCCACCCAACATCTCTGTCTACTATTCAACTCCTTCTGTTCCATGAGATGCTTAAGGCTTTTGTGGTCTGTCATGATCTTGAATGTTTCTCCATACAGGTAGTCTCTCCACAACTTCAAAGCGAACACCACAACAATTAATTCCAAATCATGAGTCGGGTAATTACTCTTCGCTGACGAGAAGCATAAGTGACTACCTTTCCATTCTGCATGAGCACACATCCCAAAACCTGGCAACAAATCATTAGTGAACACCACATACTCTGCTCCTTCAACTAGCAAAGTCAACACTAGAGCTGAGGTCAACCTCTTCTTTAGCTCTTCAAACCCTTTCTGACACGCCTCCATCCACCATACTTCGTATCCTTCCTCAACAACTTGTGAAGGGGAGACGCTACGGTAGAGAACCCTTCAACAAATCTTCAGTAATAACCAGCTAACCCAAGGAAGCTTCTCAATTGTGACACATCCTTGGGTGGGGACCAGTTAACCACCGCTTTAATCTTCTTCGGATCCACCTCCACTCCTCTCTTAGAAACCATGTGACCTAAGAACAACACTTCTTCCAACTAGAAAGCACACTTTGAGAACTTTGCAAAGAGTTGCTGCTCCATCAGCTTCTGAAAGATAATTCTTAAGTGCTTCTCATGCTCCTTCTCATTCTTAGAATAAATGAGAATGTCATGAATGAATACTATCACAACTTTGTCCAAGTATTCATGGAAGACTTTGTTCATAAGAGCCATGAACGCATCAGGAGCATTGGTAAGACCGAAAGGCATCACAAGAAACTCATAATGTCCATATCTAGTCATGAAAGCTGTCATTGGCACCGAACCTTCCTCCACCTTAAATTGATGGTAACCCGACCTCAAGTCAATCTTCGAGAACACCGCTGCCCCTTGCAATTGATCAAAGAGATCATTTATCCTTGGGAGTGGATAGCGATTGTTGATCGTTGCTTTGTTCAACCGCCGGTAGTCAATGCACATCCTCATTGACCCATCATTATTCTCCACAAACAACATCGGTGCTCCCCAAGGGGATACACTTGGGTGGAAGAATCCCTTATCCAAAAGTTCTTGCAATTGTTCCTTCAGCTCCTTCAACTCAGCTGGTGCCATTTGATAGGGCGGGATGGAAATTAGAGCGATTCCAGGAACCAACTCTATGTTGAATTCAACTTCCCGCTCAATCGGTGCTCTGGGCAACTTCTCGAAAAAATCAACGAACTCCCAAGCCACTGGCACCTTCTCCAACTCCTCATTTAGCTCAACTGACACCTGCACTAATGTAGCTTCACAACCTTCTTGAATCAGCGACAAGGCTTGCATCGCTGAAACCAACTCCGTAGGTGTGGAATCCCTCTTTTGTACACCCTTGAACACCACTTGACCAACGCCTTCGACCCAAAGTAACACCTCCTTCTTCCAACAATCAAGAAGTGCCCCACGCTTAGCCAACTATTCCACGCCAAGGATGACGTCGAACTCATTGAAAGGGAGCACCACTAGATCAGTTGACAGTCCACTCCTCCAACTAACACTTTACAACCCTTCAACACACTATTTACCCTGACCAAAGTCCTCAAAAGAGTTCTTACACCCCAACTAGTTCCCAAACTACTAGCTACTACACTCAAACTACTCAAACACTTCTTAAAAACAAAGGAATGGGACGAGCCCGAATCAAACAAAGCTTAAACGAAAAGATCAAGAATGGACATCATACCAGTCACCACGTCGTTCACATTCTTTGTCCCGTCCTTGGTAAGAGCGTACAGCCTCCCTTGGTCTCCACCAGCTCCAACAGGCGTATCATTCGCTCCTGTCCCCTACCAGCACTTGTAGTTCCACGCCCGAAACTGCCTCCTCCTCTACCTCCAAAACTCCTAGACGGAGCCCTTGGTCCTTGCATTGAACCCACAGACTAGGCTGGTGCTGCCCTCTGAGTCGGACAAACATTACTCCTATGACCCAGCTGGCCACAGGTGTAACAAGTGATCGGAGTTGGCCTCAACAAGTGACACTCCCCAAAGTGTGGGTTCTTACAGATGCCACAGATAGGTAACCCAGCTGGTGCTCCACCTCTGCTCACCGATCTCTCTCTCTAACAAGTGGCACTCCTGTGACCGGGAAGACCACTAGTAAAACAGGTGGGTACACTACGCGATGGGGCTGACTGGGCACCTCTGAACCTGGAGTGAGACTACTAGGCACGCTTGACTGACTAACTTGTGCCACAGACTAGGAAGGTTGAGCTGTCGCCTTCCTCTTTTGGTCCTCCTTCTTTCCCTGCTCCAACAGTTCTCTCTCCAAAGCAGCTCCCTTCATAGACACCAAGTTCCCCAAGTCACCAGTCGTGACACCCTCCTGAATCACCCACATCAGACCCCTCTTGAACTGACGAATCAACTTCTGATCCCGGTTAGCCTATTCGTCATACCACTTGGAGAGGTTGGTGAACTCCATGTAGTATTCTAGAACCGACTTCTCATCTTGCACCAGCTCCATAAACTCCTTGGCCTTCGCCCTCACACCAGATATTCGGACAAAACTGATTACAGAACACCCCCAAGAACTCCTCAAAACTCCATGACAGGCGGGTACATCCTGACTCTGAGGCATCGACTCCCACCAGTCCAAACCATGACCCTTGAGCAGAAAGGTCATAGCTTGCAGCTTCATCTCGTCCTCAAATCCAGCCCTCAGAAACTTGAAGCTACACTCCTTCATCTGGATGACCCCACATTGGCAGGGCCATCCTCCTATTCATCATTAATAGGGCGACCCCACATTGGCAGGACCACCCCCCTGCAACCACAACTGTCAACAACAGAGTTTATATATACACTAACAAGATCACAACCCATTCCTCCTATCACTCATTACTAGTTATGATCCGTTTATCATCATTATTAATCATTTACCCCAATCCCAACACATGGCAATCAGAAATCAATCAGAAACCAACCAGTCATTCATCAGTCGACAACCATCATAATCAAAAAGCAATACCACAGAACAGTTACCATCTTTTACTCTCACTACAAGAAAACAACACTTTAGTCACGGTTTTTACCGTGACAAAGAAATTTAGTCACAGTTTAAGAAATCGTGACTAAATTGACCAAAATTAGTCACCGTTTTTGAATGAACCGTGACTAACCTTATTCATGTAAGAAACCGTGACAAATTAGTCACAATTTTTAAAACCCGTGACTAATTTGTCACGGTTCACAAAACCGTGATTAATAATCTGTGACTAAAGTGTTGTTTTCTTGTAGTATCTCTTCCAATTTCATGCAATCCCTACATTCATCTAGGTCAGAATTTCAACTCCTCACATCGACCATCACTACCTATCGTATGCTAAACCCTCACCTGACAAGAAGACGAGGCTCTAAACAACTTCTAGAAGCCCGAACAGTCAAGCTTTACAGCTCCAAAAAATGTAGCTTCTTCTTTTGGAACTGACACTGCCTAACTCCAAAATACCCAGAACTGAGATGTGAGATCTCTTCCTCTCGTCGCTAGGAGCACACAGGCATAAACGGATCATCAATCAAACCTCTACAGCTCCCGGAATCAAGATTTGAAGTTGGGTGAGGTTTGGTTCGTCAAAGGATTTTTCGGGGGGAAAGAGAGAGTGAGAAGTTGAAGAATTCCGTCAAGAACCCATCCTTTATAGTCAGACCAAGACACACGGCGTGTTATGAAGACATCCTCCTTCTTCTCGGTCAAATAGCTCATATCCCTAACTTCATTTTCCCTACATCTCAAATCCCTTAAAAGTCGCTGTCCACTGCCTTGTCGACTATCGGCGAGGAGAAGCAGATGCATGCGATGCGGAGATGGATGTGATGTGGCGTTCGCCGTTATATCTCTAAATTATTTATTTACTTGAGCCAACTCAAAGCCTCAAAGGCTCGATTGCTCGAACACAGACAAATGGAGCGTATCTGTTAATGAAACCAGAAAACCCAGCGAGTTCCGGGCCGAACAATTTTCTCGATTTTACCAGTTGAATCTAGAAAACCTACTATATTTACCCGGTGGAAATATAAACTCAAACCGGACCAGCTTGGGGTCCGGTTCCCGAGTTTCTCAGTTCGACAGGCCGGGTCGGTCCGATTCTGACAACACTTGTAGAAACCATTCACGTGTTTGTTATTGCTTTAAAAAATGTTGTTGGGACTGGAACTTGAAAAGGGGAAAACTGTTAAGAAAATTTACATAATTCCCTGTCTCCATATTATGAAATGTGAATTTTAAAATTTTCAAAAGCTACTTTTTTCACTTTTTTAATATGGACGAAATTGTGTTATAACTATTAAATTAAATTTTATAATTTATAACTAAACACCATTTTAGGAATATTTTGAAATTAATTAAGTTGATTATGTAATTTTGATAATTATAAGTGATAGTGAACGGAGCCTGCCTTTGTGTAGGGATGAGAATCGGTTAATTCGGACATCAATCGATTAAAATCGATTAACCAACCGACCTCCAAGAAGCTTTACCTGATGACTGGACGAATAATTGGTTAACCAATTTCGATATAAATTGAATTGGTTATAATTTCATATAAATTGAATAATATAATAAATTATACACCATGTAAATAAATGCTTGCACTAGAACTCATTGTTCCATTATTATTTCGGTCAAAGTCGGTCAAGGTCAGTTAACCACATTTTAACCATTGATCGACTTGCTAAAAATGGGTAACCACCTCTTGACCGACCAAATAATTGGTTAACCATTCGTTAACTAATTTCGATCAATTTATTGATTTTAACCATTAAGCTTAACCGAATTCCCAACCTTACTTTTGGGGGCTCATGATTTTGTTCCATTGTTGTTCAAGGTGGAGTACTGATATGTGTAGTCCGGCTTGACTGAGATGGTAGTAATATTAGTTTGTATTAGGACTGTTTTGTAATTCATAGTTTGTATTAGGACTGTTTTGTAATTCATAGTTTGCATTAGGACTGTTTTGTAATTATAGTTTATGTATATGGATTGTCGGGTTGGTTACTTAATTGGTCACTGAACATTGGCCAAATAACCCGGAAGTCACTGAATAAAAAAATTGCTATTAACATTTGATGAACACGTTTTAAACAGGTTTATCAAATAACTAATCTACAGAAGTAGACTAGATCGAATCTCTCGAGGTTTCTTCAAATCGACTACTCAAAGAAGCTGGCAATTTACTTAGGTTTAAACAAGTTGTACGTGGTGTGAGTTCCACGACTTCTAAACTATAATGCAGGGAAATTGAAATTAAAATAAAAGACAGATTGATTGATTGATTTACTTAACGAGATGACAGACAAGCTTAGATTTCGAATCCCCCTAAGATCACCAGAACATTGGCGATCACAAGACCAACGATTTTCAATCCAAATTCATTCATATCTAAGACGCCACCATAACTCCTTACACTTAGGTCTAAGTTCCGCGAACGTTCGCTCTATCAGATCTAACTACCATGATTAATTAACCGTCCGTGCGTTCACTTCTGTAACGGAAAACTAACTGGTGCAATTAATTAAGAACAATGAGTTACTCTAGTAGCGGATCAACCCTAAACGGTTCCTATGAAAGGCACACTCCATTGAATAGGTTAAATGATTGATTTGAAGTTCCAAAGTAAGGCGGACGTCTGGCGACTAACGTCTAGCGACTAACCTTAGCTTAACACAAATCTAATCTAGGCATCAAGTAGATAAGAAACGTGGGAAACGAAGAACAAAACAATCACACAAGAGAAACTGTCTGAATTTGAATCTAATTACCGCCGATCCGTGACCACTTTAGAGTCCCGGGTCACTTAGGGTTCATCTAATCTAAGCTCTATGAGTTTAGCTACTCATGTTGATAACAGAAGAAACAGAAACAACTAGGGAGTTCATCATACAAAGGAAGAACAGATAGAAACTGTAAAACCTAATTTTGACGACTCTATCGAAGCTCTGAACTCTAACAATCTTCACACCTAGATCCAAGCACTCTGAGGTAAAAAGATGGCATCACGATCTCTCTAGGAACTCGTTGATGCTCTCTAAAATCTCTCTATCTCTCTGTAAGTAGGGAAAAATAATTCCGGAAAAAGTTGTGTTTGAATGAATCACCGTCGGTTTGCTTAAATAGGGTTTGTCCGTAGTTGCTTAAATAGAATGTTCTTGCCGAGAACTTTAGTGCAAATCCATCTGTTCCTTTCGATGAGTCTCCTAGTGTAAATCTTCAATATTTTTCGGCGAGAACTTCAGTATAAACTCCAGGTATGATTCTTTCAATAGTTCTCGGTGAGAACTATTGAATATTCTAGCCAAGAACTTCTTCATGATGCTCTGCTGGATCTTCGACGGGATTTCCCTTTGATTTCTTCAGCATGTATTCGGCGAGAACTTTGATCTTCTCACTGAATATGTAAGTGTTGGTAGGGGAATGTTCTGGCTTTCACTTGTTTGATTTCTGGATCGGTTCTAGGCATTCCTCGAGGCTCCATTGGCTTCCCGACATGACCGTGGCTCTGTAATTTATGGAAAAAAACCCGTGCATTCACAAAAGCACTAAGAAAACACATCAAATAGACCCATAACAGGCCAAATAAAACCAAAACAGTAAAAATAGAGCAATTGAGTGAAAACACCCTAAACTACCCCAAAAGCATGTCTCAAGCAGGAAATGTTGCTTACATGAGGCTGATAATCACGTTAATTCTAGTTTCATCAATATTACCAGACTTTGACTCATTATCCAGAAGGTCACTCTTACCTACAGACATCCATATTATTGCGTCCATCCGCCTATGTGGACTTGCCAACTCCAATGCCACGTCATTTAAAGTGTCAGATCAAATTCTATCTACCCAAAATTACCCCAAGCACCCAACCAATTATCCAATCTAACCTCTCTCCCTTCTCCTCCCTCCTCCTTCACTTTCTCTTTCCCCCACCATCTCCGATGCACCAAAATCTTCCCTAAACAACCCAATCTAACCAAAAGCTTTGTGACTCTGTCTTGAATTGGTGTGAGAAATCAATAAACCCTAGCAAACTGACAAACCCAACGGGTAAACGAACAAATTAAATATTGGGGAAATAACAGCTTTTTGTTTCTTTTTGGCTCGATTCAGTGAGTCCCGGGAGACTCAATTGCATCGCTCAAGGAGAGGACCGGATCGAGACTCGAAGTTGTCGATTCAGCTTATATTGATTTCAGGAAGTTTCTATCGATTCAGCTGAAGAGACTAGCAGCTTCTAGGAGGCCTCCTTGAAGCTTTCTTCAGCTCGGACGGCCTCGTTGCAGCTCCAGTAGCTAATGAAGAAGAAGCATGCCACTGCTGCAAAATCGAATGCAGCAGCCAAGCCGAAAGCAGTTGCGATGCCAGCTTCAAGATCCACGCCGAAGAGGAAAACGAATGGTGAGGATGGAGGGGGAGAGAGAGAGAGAGAGGAGGAGGAGGGATCTAATTTTTTGGTCAGATCTGATTGGGGTTAATCAGATTAGGTTCTTTGGTCGGATGACTAAACATGTTGGAAAAAATTAATATGACGTGGTAAACTTGTGTGACGTGGCAGTGGAGTTGGCAAGTCCACATAGGTGGATGGACGAAATAATGGATGTCCATAGCTAACAATGACCTTCTGGATAATGAATCAAAGTCTAGTAATGTCGACAGTAATTTTTTTAATTTAGTGACTTCCAGGTTATTTGGCCAAAGTTCAGTGATCATTTAAGTAACTAACCCATTGATTGTCTGAATGTTGTAAACCCACTTTTTCCAATTGAATAAAACTTACACTTTTTGCTCGGTTCACAACCCAAGTTATAAGTTCTAGAGTAGAATTCGGCTTTGAGTTGATGTCTCTAGGGTTTGTGTGGAAAGAGTAAACTAGGCTTGGCAAAACCAACCGGAAACCTGCTCACCCGCCCAAAATTGAGCCGGTCTACTCGGGTTTTACCCGGTTTGACCGGGTTCCCAGTTGGGGCGGGGAAAACCCGTGTTGACCATTAACGGTGATGGGGCGAGGATGGTATTTCTACAATCCGAAACGTCCCCGACCCGTATTCAACTCTTGCTCCTATTTTGTAGGCCCTGAACTCTCTCTCTCTCACATAAATCTGCGAAATCATCTCCACAATCCGTCATTCCGTTGTGAGTCCATGATTTTCTCCATCATATTTTCAATCTTCCTTTTGTATTGCGGTGGTGAATTAGTAAGTCTTGATCTTAAATTCATTTATCTGCAGATTTTCTCAATTTTCAATGGATTCGTCTCAATTTGGGACTCATCCTTCCTACTATTTCCTGCATGTTTATTGATGACACTCGATTTGACGTGATTATCAGCCACATTTAAGCGACATTTCCCTACTTGAGACATGGTTTTTGGGGTAGTTCAGGGTGTTTTCACTCAATTGCTCTATTTCCTACCGTTTTGGTTACTTTGGCCCGTTATGGGTTTATTTGATGTGTTTTCTAGTGCGTTTATGAATGCACAGGTTTTTCCATCAATAACGTAGCCACAGACATGCTTGGGAAGCGAAGGAACCTCAAGGAATCACCCAAAATCGATCCAGAAATCAAACAAGTCAAAAACCGGAATCCTCCCTTCCACAACTGAAGTTTTCGGCAAGAACTTCCATAGTTCTCGCCGAGGAGTTTGAACTCAGACTTATAGGAGCATCAAAGAAGAAGTTCTCGGTGAGAACTTTCATAGTTCTTGCCTAAGAGTTTGAAGACACAAAATACAGGAGTCTCTGAACAGATGTTCTCGGCGAGAACTTTCAAGGTTCTCGCCGAGAAGTCCCCTCTTTCCCAGTCGGATACGGACACTGCTATTTAAAGCAATTGGCGGCCAACATTCAAAATAGACTTTTTCCACGGATTAATTTCCCGACCTAACAGTTTGAGAGATAATCGAGAGCATCCTCGGAGTTCTCGGAGAGATCGTAACGTCTTTCCCCTCGGAGTGCTAGGAGTTAGGAGTTGAATATTCAAGAGATTGAAGCTTCTCGATTTCATCAAATTAGGTTTTACAGTTCTTCTCTGTTCTTCCTACTTGAGATGTATTCCTTGATTATTTTCATTTCTCTTATATTGAATATGAGTAGCTAAACTCATAGAGCTTAGATTAGATGAGCCCTAAGTGACCGGGACTTTAAAGCGGTCACGGGTCCGCGGTAATTAAATTCAGATTCAGACAGTTTCTCTTGCATGTTTGGTTTGTGCTTCGTTGTCTGTGTTTCTTTTCTAGCTTGATCACCTAGACTAGATTCTTGTTAAGCTGAGGATAATAGCGAACGTTCGCCTCACTTTAAAACACCAAATCAACAATTAACCTATTCATTGGAGTGTGCCTTCCGTAGGAACCAGTTAGGGTTAATCCACTGCTAGAGTAACTCATTAATCACTAGTAATCGCGCCAGTTAGTTTTTCGTTGCAGAAGCGAAAGCACGGATGGTAATTAATATTGGAAGTTAGATCGGATAGAGCGAATGTTTGCCAGTCTTAAACATAAGGGTCAGGAGTTATGGTGGTGTCTGAGAACTGAATGAATCGGGATTGAAAACTGCTGGTCTTGTGATCGCCAATGCTTTGGTGATCTTAGGGGGATTCGAAATCTAAGCTTGTATGTCGTCTTGTCAAGTCAATCAATATTTCAATTTACTTTCTGTTTTCATTTCATTTTTCATGCTTCATAGATTAGAAGACGTGGAACTCACACCACACGCAACTTGTTAAACATGAGTAAATTGCCGACTCGTTTGAGTAAATGATTAGTCGAGACCTGTGGAATACAATCTAGTCTACTTTGTAGATTAGTTATTTGACGACACATGAAAAAGCATTCATCAAATTGGCGACGTTGCCGGGGGACTGTTCTAACTATTTGAAAGAAGAGTTGGCATTTTATTCTTCTACCTTTCCATCTTTCATTTTTCCATCACACTTCGATTTTACACCGGTTGTGTTTGTTTTTGTTCTTTGCAGGTTGTTCATAGGTTTATGCATCACCGCCCGTTCACTCGTTCTCAGTCTAAGTCTATCATGTCTTCTACTTCAGACAAGCCGGGTAGTTCTGCTCCGCCTAAGCAACCACGATTTCCAAAGAAATCTACTACTGCCCCGCCCCCATCCTTCACACCAATTAAGATTGATGAGCCAGAGGAGATCTCCTCATCTTCTTCCGCTTCATCTACTTCATCAAACTCGCCGCTACCCTCTCCCACCGCAATGGCTGCTCAGAAGAGCCTTGCGGACTACAACAAACCGAGCACAACTAGCGTTCGATCCTCCATTGCTGTGCCATGCAATGAGGCTGATCCTGACTATGATATCAAGATCCCGTTCCTGGGAATTATCTCTAGGGACGTGCAGTTTGAAGGAAAGCCGCACGATAATCCTTGCACACACTTGGCAGACTTCATTGCTCTGTGTGAAACTTTCAAGAGTGGAACCCTCGACAAGAACACCTTGTGCTTGCGAGCATTTCCATTCTCTCTCAAGGGCCCCGCAAAGAGATGGCTCAATAGCAAGCTTCCCGATCACTACAACAACTGGGATAAGCTGGCTCAAGAGTTTGTAGAGGAATACTTTCCTCCTTCAAGAACAACAGCCTACAAGGATAACATAGCCAGGTTTAGACAGAAGGAAGGAATGAGCTTGTACGACGCTTGGAATGAATTCTAAGAACTTCTCTACAACTACCCTCATCATGGCTTCGAGCAGAGGCAACTAGCTAAAATTTTTGCTTGAGGTATGAACGAAGAGTCATCAAAATGGGTTAATTCCTTGGCTGAGGGAGATTGTACCGCTCTTACTCTAGCAGTTGTTATGCTTCACTTCGCCAACTGTGCTTCCAAGTCAAGAAACTTGGAGAGACAATCAGAAGGAGCTAGGAGCAAGCTCAACATTGAAGAGCAGCATCTGAAGAAGTCTACTGCGCCACTCAACCCCCCATCAGCCTCTCTCTATGTAGCTGATTGTGACTGGTGTGTAGTCTGTGCTCATAACGGATGGAGTTGCCAGAATTTTGGGAAAACATATGCCTGGTCTGTAGACAACGTGAGCTTCATTACCCATGGTTTCCCTAATAACCAATAAGGTTATGCCAACTACCGCAACTATAGGCCAGCTCAGCAACAGGGAAGTTTCCAAGAGCTACCTCCCTACAACTCCGGAGCCAACCAGAACCAATATCAGAATAGCCGACCGTCTGGGTCGTACCAAGAGCAGAAGCCAATCACCCAAGTTGGAGGAGTGTATCAGCCGCCGCATAGGAATCAAGGAAATTACAGTACATCACCTGCCAATCGCCAGAATCAATACTTGAACAATAACTACCAAGGCCCTCCTGGATTCATCGGAGGACAACAGCCTCAACGGCCCGCACCTCAAGATAACAAGGAGACCGAGCTGGATAAGAAGCTCAATCAGATCATCTCTAGGCTTGATGGTCATGACAGTCAATTCAAAGCTCAAGCTATCTTGAACCAAAAGCATACTGCACAGGGCCATAGAGTGGATAGCCAAGTGAACAACATCGCTAACATGCTCTCTAGTGGTCGCCCCTTCGATAAGCTACCAAGCCAGACATAATCAAATCCTAAGAATGAGCATGTTAAGACTGTCTCCACTCAAAGTTGTAAGAACTCAACTGCGACTACATCTCCCGATCCGGTAATGACTCCTGACGCTGTGGCTATTGATATACCGGAGATCGAGAAAGAATAGAAGAAGGCTGCCTCACCAAGAACTACACGAACACCGGAGCCACCTCTTGCTCCTTATCATCCAAGAATTCCCTTTCCCAATGTGTTGCTATCTAAGGGAGAAGACAAGGACAACTCGAAGAAGAAGAAGGAAGCGTCTTCCACTCTCTCCAAGGGAGAATGCTCTACCATCCAGTCTCGACCGCCACCCATACCGATCCCAGCTAAGTGTTCCGATCCTGGGTCTTTTACATTGCCTTGCATAATTAATGACATTGAGGTTGAACGTAGCTTGGTTGATCTAGGTGCATCCATAAATGTCATGCCTATGTGCGTTTATGAGAAACTGAACTTAACTGAATTAAAACCGATTAGCATGCAACTGGTTTTTGCTGATAGATCGATGAAAGCACCTAGGGGATTGGTCAAAGATGTGGTTGTTCATTGTGGCCCGTTTACTTTCTTAGCTGATTTTGTAGTCATGGATACCCGAGAGGAGGATGTTACTCTTCTCCTAGGCCGACCTTTTATGGCAACGTCTGGCATGACAATTAATGTCCCTAATGGATCGTTGACTGATGTGAATTTATTTAGTGCATTTTAAGCCCTCGATTAGCCTAGGGATCTCCCATGTTTGATCTCATTTTGCCATGATTTATATGCTTTTATGGAAGTTTTATGCAAAAGTGCTCTTTTGTTATCCAAGTGCCACTTTGAGGGCAATTTCAGTGCCTACTGGAGTTTTATATGTGCATTTTCATGCCTTGTTGTCATAGTACTGGTGACAAGGAGCTTGTAGGATCAAACAGGAGGTCAATCGGAGCTAGGACGGAGGAGATATGGCCGTTGCAAAATCGAGAAACTCTAAGTTCTCGCCAAAAACCATCGGCGTTCACAAACAGTAGAATTCCAGGAGGCTGACGTTGGGTTTGTGAAGAATTTTTTGGTGAAAAATTCAGAGTTTTCACCGAAAACCTATGAAGGAATGCAAGGCTGCCCGGGGTTTTTCAAAGGGATTTTCGGCGAAAACTTATACAGTTTTTGCCAAAAACTCGGGGTATTTCCAGCGCAGTATATAAAGAGTGAGAGGCGGTGGAAAAAAGAGGATTGATTATTATTACACACTCGACAGTCACACTCTCTCTCTGAATTCTCACAATCCCGATCATCATCCCCTCTCTCCCTTGATCATCATTCCTCCTCCTTTGTTGATCAACTTGAAGGTCAAGGAGTTAAGTGAAGTCCTCCATACCTTGGATTGAAGCTTGAAGAGCCAAGTTGCAAGATCCTCCATGGAAACAAGGATGATTTCCTCTAGTCAATATCAGGTTCCTTCCATGGTTATGCTAGGCTAAACTTAGGTTTAGTTTAGTGAGGGATGGATCAAGGTAGGATAGATGATTGATTGTATGGATTGAGTTTCTCATAGCCATTTGTGTAAGATGATGATCCTAAACCTTGTGCTTGTTGTCCATGAGAGCTTGACTTGTTCTTTTGGTTTGTTTATGTCTTTCAATACATGAGAATGATTGATTGATGTTGATCTAAGGTTGTAGGATTGTGATTGAATGATTTGAGAGATTGGATTATGCAATTGCAACCATTTTGAGCTTGTTTTCCTTGTTGTCATTTTATCAAACACTTGGTGTGCATTTAGTTTTCTTTCATTTGAAGGTTGAAGGACCCTTTTGATTGCTAGACTAGTGTTATATGATTGGCATGAGAGTGTCTTGCATCATTTACCTTGTGTTAGACGAATGTTAGCATAGAAATCAAGTGTTGAGCATTTCATTGAGCTAGTTAAGGCACTCCATTCCCTTTGTTCACATAGCGAAAGCATGGTGCATTTGGTCCAGGAGTAGAGAGTCAATTGTGCGAGAGTTCGTTGATTCTACTTGAGTGAATTGCATGGTCATTAGTTTACACATCGTTGCTTGAGATTCAATCCAGCTTTCATGAACCTTGAGATTGAAGAAATCCCTTGCTAAGCTAACCTACTTCTCTCTTGTTTAATCCTCAACTTTGCTTGTTAGTTTTACCTTGTTTGTTTATGCTTTTGATTTGTTCTCATTCAAAACCAAATCTCAATTCAAATGTTTAGACCGTTCATGAACTTTGTGAGTATTAGCTTATGAGAGGACCTCATGGAATACGACCTTGAATGTTGTGAGTTAAATCTTGCACATCATTGACATTAAGGGTTGGAAAGGATAGCGTAACATTCCATCTCAAGGAAGGTATGAAATACATTCCTAAGGAAGAAGCACACTGTCTATGTGTTGAAACTGTGGAGTTGGATTCGGTCAACTCCGTTACTAATATCATTCCAAGTGTTTCTTCAAAAATAGCTGCTACAGGTGCTGAACAGGTGAGCAACCAGAAGAAAAAGCCTCCGGCACAAAAGCCAAAGAAGAAGGAGGAACCAAAGGCATCTTCTTCTAAATCGCCGCAACTTAAAGATCCTGCCGAAATGATGAAGAAGAGTTCAAAGAAGGCCAAAATGGTATGGAAGCCAATCACTCCACCACCCTCTACCAAGCCAATTCCTCCACCACTTTCTACCACACCACTGAAAAAGAATGATCCTTCGAGAGACCTCTTTGGGCCTTTCGAAGTCACCGGCTACCTTCCCGACTGACGAACCCAATTGACTCATATTAATGGGAAGTGTTTCTTACTTTCCGGAGGTAAACCGAAGTAGTATTTCGTCAATTCCGACGCGAGCGTGAAGGAAATTCTGAATTGGGATACCTCTTGATCGCCAACCAGGTATCGTCCAGCTCAAGGATGTTAAGCAAGAGTGCTTCGTGGGAGGCAACCCACGGCTGGAGTCAGTTTTTTGAATTTTTGAGTCAGTTTCGTGTCTAGAGTCGGTTCGGGGGAGCCAAAAGTGTCATTCGTGGTTTCTTATTTTTCTTGAGTGTGTTGTGTATTCTCGGTTCAATTAAAATTTATTTGTGATTTTTCTGATTTTTGTCGTTTTTGTTTTGAATTTTTGAAGTCGCGTTGCGGGTGTTTTCGAAAATCTGTTTTTTCTGCAGGTCAGGAGTTCTCGCCGAAAACTAAAAAGTTCTCAGAGAGATATTTGTTTTTAAACCTCCTGCTTCTTTCTTTGACAAACTCCTTGTCGAGGACTTAAAAGTTTTCGGCGAGAACTTTTAGTTTCAACCTCCTGTTTCTTTCTTTGATAAACTCATCGCCGAGAACTTTTTCAAAATCTGGTGCGTTTTGAGTTTTATTTTAATCATTTTCAAACAAATTTTCGACGAGAACTTTCAAAGTTCTCGCCGAGACCTTTGGTCTTAAATTTTAAAATCCCCCCTTATCCCTTCGTTTTCGCAACAACCACCCATTTTCACTCCTATTCTCGTGGAAACAAGCCATCCCTCGTCGCAGCCGATTTTCTTTCGCGTCACCACTGATTTTTAGTCGTCGCCACCACCATCCGCCGCAGCCACTCAATTCCTCTCCTCCTCCCGGTCAGTACGCCCCGTAGATCATCCGAATCGGAGCTCTAGAGCTTCGGCTCCACCTGAAACCCCCACTAGTCATTTTTGCCGATTTCTGTGTTTTCCGTCCATTTTCCACAATCATGTCTTCAAGGTTAGTTGTTGAGTTTTCAATTTCGAATCTTTTGACCTATTGATTGTTGAATTTCGTGGAGTTTGATTTCTCTTGACTTTTTGGTCTACCTCGATTTGCGTGCCTGTTGGTTCGGTGTGATTTGTGCTTAATTGTTTGAACTTAGACGATCTAGACTGATTAGGGAACATTGTGCCATGAGTTGATGATGATTTAACTAAGTTTGCTATGCTTAATTGCCAATTTTGTTGGGTGATGACTTTTCATATATGTCGGTTTGACTTTGAATGAATGGAGCGAATTCTCTGCCCGAACAGTCCCTATGGATGACTTAGGATCAATATTGGTTACCGAATATTTAATTAGCTTATCCCCACTCGGTTTTCCTCGTTTCTTTGTGAAATCACTACAAAAAAACGAGAGTTTAGCGTCGGTCGAAACCGCGCTTTAGCGTCGGTCATTGATCGACGCTAAAATATTTAGCGTCGCTTACAACAAGCGACGCTAAAAGTAGTGACGCTAAATTTTAGCGTCGGTTCTTCCACGACCGACGCTAATATTAAACCACGACCGACGCTAATTTTGAGCTGACCGAAATGAATCGCTGACCAACCCAATTTTTTTTTGTTTTCAGATTTGGTCACTCCATTTTCCAGTTATGCATCTTGGTCACTTAGATTTATTAGGTCATCCTTTTGGTCACTTAAATTTATTATGTCATATTTTTTTGGTGCTTTTAGATTTATTAGGTCAGTTTTTTTGGTGCTGGCGGCGGCAACGGTGGTAGCGACGGCAGCGGCGACGATGACGACGACGGCGGTGGCGATGGCAGCGACGACGGAGAAGAGGAGAAGAACAGGAAGAAGAGGAAAAGGAAGAAGAGGAAGAAGGTGGATCTGGAGATCTAGAAAAGGAAGTAGAAGAAGAGGAAGAAGAAAGAGGAAGAAGAGGAAGGCTGGTCAGAAAAAGGCTGGAGGAAGAAGAAGGCTGGAGGAGGAAGAAGGAAGAAAATGGAGGAGAAAGAAGGAAGAAAATGGAAGAGGAAGAAGAAGGTTGGAGGAGGAAGAAGAAGGCTGAGAGAGATGAGATTAGGGTTAGGGTGGCGGCTGTTTTAGCATCGGTCGGTAACCGACGCTAAAACATGTCGGTAACCGACGCTAAAGCTGGTTGGCTTCGTTTCCGACTGAAAATCAAATTTAGCGTCGGTTATCGACATGTTTTAGCGTCGGTCGATAAGCGACCGACGCTTAACCCTTGGTCAAACACGAGTCAAGGGTTTAGCGTCGGTTCCTCACTGATCGACGCTAAATACTTCCCTCCGAGCGACGCTAAAGGCCTTTTTTTTGTAGTGAATTGAGTTTTTCGACCAAGCGTGGGATAAGTTGTTGGTTTGACTAATATGGTTTCCAAATTTTGACATCTTTTAGGAACAGGGGTAAGAGACCGAGAGTAGCAGCTAGCGGTCCAGGATCGACCTCCGCCACTCCAGACATCAGAGCTGCGTCAGTGCCCTGGCCCCTATCACTCCAGTTCTTGCAGGTCCTCCTCTAGTCAGCCCCGACCGCCGAGGGATCCACCGCTTCCTCGCACACCTCACTGACCACTACTTTGACCGCTACTGGAGGACCCGAGAGATTCTTCCAGCCGATGTGCGCCCCCTCTCCATGGAGTCTATCCAGGAGCATAATGAGGATTGGCACAACACCGTCCACCAGTCCCTCGCCACGGCAGGAATCCTAGAGCTCACCACCATCGCCGACGAATATCCACACGTCGCCCTCCAGGATTTCTGGAGCACGTTTGAGCTCGACACCCACAAAAGCACACAACGCTCGAAGGTGATCACCTTCCGCCTCGCCGGCCGGAACCATGAGCTCACCTACAATGAGTTCGTCAACCTCCTCGGAATCCCGGCCGAGCACTACATTCACCACCACCAGGGCTGGGAGAGCAACAAGGCGACGGGCCTGATCTTTGATGCCCTCTGGAGCTACATCACTGGACAACCGGGTGTCAAGTTCACGAACAAGAACTACATCAGTAAGGTTTCTCACCCTCTCTTATGTTTGGCGCCGTTCTTTGTTTTTTGCACCAGAGAAAGATCGCCACTACATACCCGTCCAGGAACTCCTACTCTTCAGGTCCATCCATGAGGGCTACCCCCTCCATCCAGGCTGGGTCCTTGGCCGCCTGTTCCACCAGAAGACCAGCTCTTCCAAGATCCCGCCTTTCCTCTTTGGCAGTGCTTTCATTGGCCGCCTCATCGCCAACCAGAACCTCTCCGCCTCCTAGGAGCCTTGGGTCCCACGTGTCCAGTTGCACACCGTTGGAGGAGATCTTGCGGTGGAGTTCGAGCTCGACTTGACAGTCAGGCTAGGAGAGTACGTTCCAGCCCCAATCTTTGAGGATCCTAAGGAAGAGGAAGAAGAAGACAAGGAGGAGGAGAAGCACCATCAAGAGCAGGAGTTCTACTATCAGGAGCCCCAGCTAGAGCCAGAGCCGCATGTTCACCACCAGCAGATGCCTCCCCAGCCGCCACCCCAGTACTCCGGCGAGTATGGTGCGATTCTCACCCGCTTGGAGTGGCAGACAGACTTCTCCTCTGGTTCTCACCAGTGGCAAAAGGATCGGGTGGCATTCGAGACCAGAGCCACAGCTTGGCATGAGGAGCAGGAGGCCAGGTGGATCATCACCCAACGTCACCACGCGGAGGAGGCAGCAGCACAACGAGCTTTGCTCGCTCATTTCGACATTCCACCACCACCACCCCACCGGAGGGACAGTGATCTTGTCGTATCCTTTCCCTTTCTTTTATTTCTTCTTTTCGGATTTCGATCCAACTTTTTTTCTGTGTGGATCCGGGACACTTATCCCGATTTCCTTTTGATCTTTTGTTTGTTTTTGTTTTGTAGGAACTTGAGTAGCTACTCCGCCTGCATTTACTAGAACCTGTAACCAACTTGCCTGCATTTATGCTAAATTGCCTGGTCAGAACAGAAAATTCTATCACACTTGTAGTATTTCACTTTGATTGCATGAAAATATCCAAATTCGACTAGCAAACCAATAGTGAGCTTTTGATCCATTGCACATAACTTGCAATTTCAATTCTTTTTTAGTGGCTTTCTCATACCTGGAATGAGTTAGAATTTTCATGAGACCTATTCGAGATCACACGATGATACGAGTTCTAGGAGGATAGAGGAACCTAGATTCAGCTACTTAAGCCAGATAGCCAACCTAACGATGAATCCCTTATGTGTAAACCCTTGAGCTTGGCCCTTCTTTCGGTTCGTTATACGTTACAGCCATTTCCCATATTTTTCATCACCCTGTTGATCCCCTGTGGTAGTAGTTCAAGATTAGACTACCGGTAGTCGGTTTGTGGTAACCTACCTATCAGTGGCGGAACCAGGGGCTCCAAGAGGTGTCCTTGGACACGCTTGGCTGATTAACTTTTATGAAAACACATGTATAATTTGTATGTTAATGTTTGTTTTTGAATTTTGGACACCACTTGAACTATATATAACTCTTAGCAAGCGATAATTATTGAAAATAGTTAATATATTATATGAAATTAATCAAAACATCTTATAACGGAGTTTTCACTTAAAAAAAAAACTATATACCTAAATAAATGTCATTCGAAACTAGTTATTTTTGTGGGTAAAAACGCCTAGGGGCCAGGCGAGATCGCCCATCCCTCTGTAAAAAGCATTTGTGACTCTGAAACGATTCTCTGATCAGATTCCTGACCAGCTTCAGAGTCACGGGTCCAAAACGCCCGTGGTTAGGGCGATCTCGCTTGGGGCCCGAGCGATCTCGCCTAAACCAAAGCAACTAACGGGCCTTTAAATTCCTTGTTAATTTCGGGTTTAGGGTCACCAAACCTAATTTATTCAACTTCTAAAGATGGCCAACCACACTTTGTCACGAGAATTCTGCATCCAAGTTTTCTGTGGGGGGCGTATCATCCAGGATTGGACCGGCTTATCATACGAAGGGGGAAATAATGTCTATCAGAAGATGACCAAGCGAGCAACCTGTGATAGTGTGGTCACCGTGTTCCGGCGGAAAATGGGGCTTGGATCGGATCAGATAATCCAGTCATTTGTCTGGAGAATGCCGATATACAGTTCTGAGGGAAATCTGTCACATTACGTTTCTAGGCCGATATTGGACGACAACGGTGTACAAGTCATCTACGACTTAGTTCGTGTCAACCCAATTTTCGAAGTTGCCCAGTTATACGCCTTGATGGAAGAGGAGCCGTCTCACTTCTCCGATTTCTCAGGGGTCATTCCACTTCAGATGGAAGAGCAGATCCAAACGTATGATGGGGAATAAATGGTGACCAGTCATGTCGGTCCGGAGGAGGACGAGGTTGATCAAGAGGGTTTGGCGCGAGATGAATATGTCACCACCGATGACTCGGGTGATAAAAGGAGTCATTGCTTGGCGGACGAAGGGAATCCTAATGTCGACAATGACATCGTCCAAACCGACGAGGAAGAAGACGACGAAGAAGGGGGAGCTACAACAAATAGCGTGGAAGTTTATAGTGCCACCGGAACATGCCACGAGCGTGGGTGACGACTATGACGACATCATGACAATCTCCAACACCTACTCCATGGACAGGCGCTACCAGTTCCCATCGAAGTCATACTGGTCGGTGGAGATGGAATTCTACTCAGAACAGACATTCTCTACAAAAGGTCAACTGGTGTCCTTAACAAAAAGCCAAGCAGTCCTCCGCAACTATAAGTACAGGGTAACCACTTCCAACCCGAAAGAATAGGCCATCAAGTGCATCGAACTGACGTGTCCTTGGAGGATGCGTTCTACACTTAGCAAGAGATATGGCTTCTGGATAATACGACAACTCAACAACGGCCACATTTGCGACCGATCAACGATACTAGGGCCCCACCCACAGCTCGATGTTACGCTGATCTCAGATGCAGTCATGCACATTGTCCGCAGAGAGCCGGGGTTGAAGGTGGAGACAGTTATTGATTGCATTCTGGAGAAGTACCATCACAATATTTCGTACAGGAAGGCGTGGTTTGGTAAGCAACGTGTTGTGCAGAAGCTGTACGGAGACTGGGTGACATCGTACAACAACATTGAGACAATCTTGAATGCTATTCAAATCACTAACTCCGGGACACGGTACGAGATCAGAACCAATCTGGCGGGTAATAGTAGGAAGTTCAAGAGTGTGTTTTGGGCATTTGGCCCATGCATAGAAGCCTTCAAGCACTGTGCTGGGGTCATGATCATTGACGGCACATTCCTCACTAGCAAGTATAGGCAAGTGCTGTTAATGGCTAGTACATTCGATGGGCATCATCGGATTGTTCAATTGGCGTACGCCATAGTTGACCAATAGGATGGCGATAATTAGAAGTGGTTCGTGGAGATGCTACAGAGACATGTGACCAATCGGGCCAACATCACAATCATCAGTGATCGACACAAGGAAATAGCAAAAGCAATACGTAATATTGATCGAGGGTGGGTATGGAGGTGGTGCCTATGCCATTACATAAGCAACTTCAACACGAAACACCACAACCAAACTCTTAAGGGTCGCCTTTGGAACTTAGGTATTTGGCAAATTATTTACCGTGTATATGTGCTCTTAACTAATTTGGTTTAGCAAGCACACTGGATATTGTGGCGCCATCTGCTAGTACTATGGCGTCGTCTGCTAGTACTGTGGCAGGTCGTCGAACGAGTACGCGCGCGGGTTGGTCTAATCCTCGTCGAAGTAATAGTAGGGGGATGGCATGAAGCCCACATCACTGTGCGCCACTCCGCCATAGTCAACCACATCTGAACCTGCAACGGGTCCTCTCTGAGGGAGAGGGTACCCATCGTAGGGTGGGTACGTCTGATCCCGTGAGGCTGAATGTGGGTGGTGTGGTCCTCGGTCTGGTAGCCGGCCGTACGAGCCACTGATAGCCAAGCCCGATCGCAGCACGTGGGTCATCCTAGGATCACCACTCGAGCCACTCAGTGGCCTGCTCCAGTGAAGCCACCTAGAAAGAATACAATATGTTAGAATACTCCTAAGTGCGACTAGGGTTGATCATATTGCACAAGTAGTTGAACACATACCATCCCCTGGAACTCTGCACCATCATGAGATAGAGCCAGACGAGTCTGTCTCCTGTACCACTCATCGTACTCATCATGGAAGTGGTGGCTCAATGCATCTGGTCTGATCTCGCCAGTGGCTATGTGTTGACCTCGCTGCTCCCATAACAGTGAGTACTCTCTAAACATAGCACCCCAATCCTAGACCGGCGCTCTAAAATCTATCCCAAGTAGCTGCTCCACACGCCCTGCAGCTCTACGTCCTGTGGGACTCACTGCCCAAATCCGAACTGCCTGATGCAACGATCGGGATGGTGCCAGGCGATACAGTCCACACAGATCATGGGGGTAACTACCCGCCACAGCTCATCCGGCTCCACCTGATAAGCCAGCTCACGACATGCGTACGGAAGCCACTAGAAATTAAGGAGACAAAATGTCACTAATATATTGTGGCGAACAATTAAGAAAATGAGGTAAATATGTAAGAGACGGATAAGAATCCTAACCACGAACTCCGTACACCGGTCGAGTGCATAGCGTATGTCCTCCAGCCTCATAGCCACGCGATGCTGGTGGCGGTGCACGATAGGCATCCAGCGCAGACCACGAGGAAAAGTGTCATGAACAGGAGGGTCACCACCCGCTGTGTAGCGATCCGCTATGTGCGGGAATCTCTCTAGGGCCCAGAGCTGGACTAGCAAGGTGAATCCTCCGATGTCACCGGTACCCTTCTGACTGCCACCGATGAAGAAGGTCGCCCTCCCCATGGCCTTGTACAGCCATGCTAGAACCTCGCTACCCCAACTGAAGCTGCCTGCCACAACAGAGTCACTAACAAGGCGTAGGAGATGGACCGGTATCAAGTCTCCACTCCAGTTAGCTAATAGAACGGTGCCAAGTAGAACCCAAGTGTACGCTCGGGCGTAGCAGGTAATAACATCTGCTGGAGCCCCAGCCGGTAGACGGTCAAACTGATCCTTCACCCACGAAATCTTCACTTGATGCCCATGAAAACTCCTGGATGTGGGTCTGGCACCCAACAGCTCTTGGCATATCACGTCTGCATCACGTCCATCATAACCTACAGAACCGAATGTTCCTTAGTAGGAAGACCGGTCAGCACCTCCACATCCTCCAGCGTGATGGTCGCCTCGCCCTACAATAGGTGAAGCGTGTTCGTCTCCGGCCGCCACCTCTCAATCAGTGCTGTCACAAGCTCCTTACAGGGTGTCTCACAGAGTAAACTAACGACAGAATACAGTCCACAGTCTCTCAAAAATGTCTCGTACTGTGGACTCCATGTCAGAGAAGAGCTACGATGTCGCAACTTTAGGGCCTTGCACGCCTGAGGGCCACGCCACACTAAACTAGCCCTATGCTTGTTTTCCCCCACAGTAGAGAAGAATCACTCGGTTGAGGCCTAACGACCTTGGGGGTCCGATCAACCAATGGTTCTGCCCATCCGTATCTCGACATCTATTGGATAGTAAATTGTTAGGTTATTATACATCATAATATGCTCATTTTTCTAAAGGTACAATTAAACTAATTCTCTAACCTAAAGGTGGAACTAATAACCTACAAATTAAACATAAAAACATAGTAAAATTCACAATACCATGCAAAGAGAAATTAAGCTAGCTAGATATTCATAAACAACCTATATAAAAACTCTAGCTAGACTAACAATGTCGTATAAAAGACTAAACAACCTACAATCCATAAACACCATATATGAATAAGCTAGCTAGATATTCATAGTTCACAATAAAATAAGAGCAATAAATAATGTATGAACTATGTACCTTGTGTGATGGTGCGAATAAATGTCCAAATTGGGTTGCGTACAAATCAAAATCCTACAACATCAATGCAACAGTGTTAACAAATTACTCAGAACAATTTCTAAAAACCCTAAACTAATTCTCTAACCTAAAAACCCTAAACAAATTCTCTAACCTAAAAACCCTAAACTAATTCACTAACCTAAATCATAAACTAAATAATGTACTAAAAAGGGAGGAAAGAGACTTACCTTGGCCTTAGGGGAAGTGAAAGAGTGGTGTGGGAGTGGTTTGGGGTAGAAATGGGGTTATTTATAGGGGGCAGGCGAGAACACCCAATCAGTTGCGTTTCTCCCGGGGGTCTGGGGTGAGAATGTCTCTGGCCTGGGCGAGAACGCCTAGGGCCCAGATACACGGCATTTAATCGATGGTTCGGCAGATTTAAATCGGGTGGTTGGCAAAATCCTATGGTACGCGCGATCTCGCCTGGCCCCTAGGCGTTTTTACCCACAAAAATAAATAGTTTCGAATGATATTTATTTAGGTATATAGTTTATTTTTTTATTTATTTAAGTGAAAACTCCTCTTATAACCATATCATACAATATTAAAAAAATGTTACATTTTAAACAAATAAATAAAAAATAATAGTAAAAATAATTATAATAATAATATTATTTTAATACTTATTTATTATGGACACCGCTTGGCACAATTTCCAGCTCCGCTACTGCTACCTATAGCCATTAAATATGTTGTCTTAGCTATTATGTCTAGACGTGTAAACCCCTTTAGCAACTTGAAAAATCGGCACAAAGAAAAAAAAAGAAAAAAGAAGAAAATAAAAAAAATAAAAAAGAGTTCAAAGTTTCAAAGTCGAGTAGTATAGTTCAATAACGTTCTTCTCCCTACATATGGAAGCACGAAGTCTAAGAAAATGTTAAGAAAAGTCAGAAAAAAGAAAAAAATGCAAAATATAGTGCAAGGTTGCTTGAGGGTATCATAGGACGAGTGTACACTATTCCACCCGTGTTTGGTTAGACGGTAGGAAGCCATAGGCTAGATTCGAAGAAACTTAGTCGAAAGCTACATCGCACAAAAGTCAATTCCATCATTCATCCCATCATCCATTTATCATAAACCCTTGTAGTGTAGGAATCGATACAGTCCCTTGTGAAAGTCCTTTTGACTAGTTACTCGTGTTGTCACAGTGGTGGAGATGTGGTCAAAATGCAAACTTATGACATACTTCGGTCGAGAAAGTGATTAAGAGCAGAAACACGTCCCTAAACATTGAGTGCGAGAGTCCCCATGTACTAAATTTTACCTGTGTGAGGAGTCTAGTCGGTTAGGTCGGATTTGTGCTTGATTGGTGATTGCTCCTTGTTGTGTGCAGATAATTAGTGAGACCAAGTTGTTTGGTTGACGTGTATGCATATTAGGTCACTTGTTCTAGAAGTAGCGGTTTAATAATTCATTGTGAAGGCTTGAATCTTAACTTGATCGATCTTGTCATCTGTGAATCTGAATGCGTTCTAGTTTAGTTTTCTTGAGGACAAGCAAAAGCTTAAGTGTGGGGTATTTGATGACACTCGATTTGACGTGATTATCAGCCTCATTTAAGTGACATTTCCCTGCTTGAGACACAGTTTTTGGGGTAGTTTAGGGCGTTTTCACTCGATTGCTTTATTTCCTACTGTTTTTGTTACTTTGGCCCGTTATGGGTCTATTTGATGTGTTTTCTAGTGCGTTTGTGAATGCACAGGTTTTTGCCATCAATAACGTAGCCACGGACGTGCTCGGGAAGTGAAGGAACCTCAAGGAATCGCCCGGAATCGATCCAGAAATCAAACAAGTCAGAAACCGGAATCCTCCCTGCCACAACTGAAGTTTTTGGCGAAAACTTCCATAGTTCTCGCCAAGGAGTTTGAACTCAGACTTATAGGAGCATGAAAGAAGAAGTTCTCGGCGATAACTTTCATAGTTCTCGCCAAAGAGTTTGAAGACACAAAATACAAGAGCCTCTGAACAGAAGTTCTCAGCGAGAACTTTCAAGGTTCTCGCCGAGAAGTACCCTCTTTCCCAGCCGGATACGGACACTCCTGTTTAAAGCAATTGGCGGCCAACATTCAAAATAGACTTTTTCCACGGATTAATTTCCCAACCTAAAAGTTTGAGAGAGAGTTGACAGCATGCTCGGAGTTCCCGGAGAGATCGTGACGGCATCTTTCACCTCGGAGTGCTCGGAGCTGGGAGTTGAAGATTCAAGAGATTGAAGCTTCTCGGTTTCATCAAATTAGGTTTTACAGTTCTTCTCTATTCTTCCTACCTGAGATGTATTCCTTGATTGTTTTCGTTTCTCTTATATTGGATATGAGTAGCTAAACTCATAGAGTTTAGATGAACCCTAAGTGACCCGAGCCTTTAAAGCTGTCACGGATCAGCGGTAATTAAATTCAGATTCTGACAGTTTCTCTTGCATGTTTGGTTTGTGCTTCGTTGTCTGTGTTTCTTTTCTACCTTGATCACCTAGACTAGATTCTTGTTAAGGTGAGGATAGTAGCGAACGTTCGCCTCACTTTAAAACACCAAATCAACAATTAACCTATTCATTGGAGTGTGCCTTTCGTAGGAACCAGTTAGGGTTAATCCACTGCTAGGGTAACTCATTAATCACTAGTAATCGCGCCAGTTAGTTTTCTGTTACAGAAGCAAACGCATGGACGGTAATTAATATTGGGAGTTAGATCGGATAGAGTGAACGTCGCCAGTCTTAAACATAAGGGTCAAGAGTTATGGTGGTGTCTGAGAACTGAATGAATCGGGATTGAAAACCGCTGGTCTTGTGATCGCCAATGCTTTGGTGATCTTAGGGGGATTCAAAATCTAAGCTTGTCTGTCGTCTTGTCAAGTCAATCAATATTTCAATTTGCTTTCTGTTTTCATTTCATTTTTCCTGATTCATAGATTAGAAGACATGGAACTCACACCACGCACAACTTGTTAAACCTGAGTGAATTGCTGACTCATTTGAGTAAATGATTAGTCGAGACCCATGGAATACAATCTAGTCTACTTTGTAGATTAGTTATTTGACGACACGTGAAAAAGCGTTCATCATTTATCGGAGTCAGACTCGCAGAACTCACGATATAAGTAGTCGTGACTTCGGAGTCTTGTTTCTACAGATCAAAGTCATCAAACTCCTATTTCACTCCTCCAATTCTCTTTGGCTTCACTGATTGCTGATTGGTGCTTTCAGCTTCCTGCATCTTTCTTATACACCTGTGATTCTATTCTCCCAATTCCTAAAGACTTTGAAGGTAAATCATTTTACAGTTTTAGTTTCATGTGTTGTAACTGTTTAGGTTTTGGCCTTTGGGGCTATGGAGGGTTTGTATTTTCTAGGGATAGTTTTGAGTTTTCTTTCGGGACCTCGGTTTTAGTTTTTTTCCGCTGAATATATATGTTATTTATTGCTAATGAAAGCACACCATTCATAAAGGATTGAGGTTGTATGTATATTTTACTGATTTGTGACTTTGCGTTGATTATTTTTTGTAGGTTGAGGCTGTTTGTTCGTAGCTCGTTGGTTCATTGATTTGTCGTCTCCATTAAAACTTGAAGTTTCCCAATCCCAGGTAACCTAGTCATAGATATCTTGAATTCAAGCTGATCTACTTCTGTCCTTTTAATTACTCTGTTTTTATATTTTGAATTCCTTGCATATATCTTGAATTCCTTGTGTATATGTTGTTGTTTATAAGAAGAATTAAGCTTATCTTATTCCGTCCTTTTATATCTTGAATTCCTTGCATATATGCTGTTGTTTTTGTTTGGTAATTTGACCACGTTGATCCAGGATAAGCGAGCGGTCTTTGGTTTGTGATCGATAGGTTTGTAGGTGTGTATCTAGGTCTGTGTGTGGCTTCTGGTTTTTTTCCCTTGCTATATATATTCATTATAGCTTTTCCCCTCTTTCTAATTGTTAAATGAAGCGGACCTCATGTAATGTAGGTAGCTAGCTAATTCATGATCTGTTGTCTTCAGATAACTTCTGTTTTTCTTTTAATATTTGTTCCTATTTTGTAATAGGTGTTGAAGATGTCTCAATCTCCAATCAATGAACAAGCTACTTCTACACTGGTTGGTCAAGCTGAACAATCGTCACCAGCTCCGGCTACTGTTGAACAAACTACCCCTGCTGTTCATAATGCAAATGGAACTGAAAATGGCAATATGCTGACAGAAGATGATGTTGAGAATGCAAGGCTGACGAGTCTAGTTTGGCAACATTTCAAACGACTAAGGGTTTGTGGTACACTTAAGGCTAACTGCAACTACTGCAATAAATTGTTAGGTGGCACATCAAACCATGGTACATCTCACCTGAAATCTCATACATCCTCATGTTTTCAAAAGTGAATTCAGGATAGAAGCCAAAAATTATGGGCCCTAACATTATGTCGAAAGGGAAAAAGGATATAATTGCTATACGTCATTTTATGATGCCGTCTCTAGAAAATAACTAGCTATTGCCATTGTCATGCACGAGTATCCATTGTCTATAGTGAATCACTTGTACTTCAAAAATTTTGTGTTCTCTCTTCAGCCCTTGTTCACTGTTCCTTCTAGGAATATTATTAAGAATGCAATTTAGAAGGTGCATGTATTTGAGCGAGATAGATTTAAGCAAATGATAGATGATAATAAGGGAAGAATCGCAATTACAATTGACATGTGGACTACTAGTAATCAGGGAAAGGGTTATATAGCTGTAACACCTCACTACATCAACAATACTTGGAAGCTACGGAACCACAAGTTGGGGTAATGATCTGTAATCTATTTAATTGTGTGTTTATTGTTTGGTTTTTTATATTCCCTATTAGAATTCTAAATTTCTAACTTAAGGTACAGTGCATACAGGTTCATTTATGTCCCCACTCCTCATACAAGTGAGAGGTTAGCTTTTGTGCTCGTGAAATGTATGCTGGATTGGAATGTTGATAATAAGTATCAACTATTGTTGGACAAAATCAACGCGGATAGAAAACCATAACGAAATCGAAATCGAAAGAAAACTGTAATCGAGGCATGTGTTTGCACAGTTTCCTTAAGATAGATTCGCCCTACACAAGGACGTCTTTCTCCCAGGATACAACGATTTCAACGGTGTTTCAACACCGCCGAACGCAACCACGCTTGAGCAAAGCGACAACAGACGAACCGACAAATAAAAAGAAAGGAAGAAGAATAGAACTTTTGGGAGAGAGATTTTAGTATTTGAAGGTGTGTGGAAAACTGAAGGGATAGGTGGGTATTTATAGGGGGGAATCTGGAGCAAACTCTTTAGTTGAGCAATGTGGTATAAAACCACTTTCTCACATTACTCCTTTTCCCACCAAGGTTCTTTGAGAATCAATTTCTCATTCACCTTAAATCCATTTTGGACGGATTATATCTCGATTCAAAGCTCTCTTGTAGGAGAACACGAATATGTAATCACCTTAAAAAAAGGTGTTACTTAACCCACTCATAATCACATCCCAAAATGGTACAAACCCATTTGGTTTACCCAAATTTTCCAACAGTCCCCCACATGAATGAAAATTGGACTCAAGACTCTGACGACAATGACAACTTTGCTTAACGGTCAAATCCTGCATAGGATAGGTAGGTGATGAACGTTGTGAAGCAGACAATCAAATAACTGTCAAGCACAGAGCAGGACAGATCGTATTCCACGGGCCTCTTCTACCTGCTTACTCAAATATGTTGGCAATTTTACTCAAGGTTGAACACGTAGTGCGTGGTGTGAGTTCCACGACTTCTAAACTAAAAAGCGCGGCAAAATGAAAAGAAATTTAAATGCAGAAAGATCAATTGTTTGACTTAGATAAACGACATGCAAGCTTAGACTTCGAATCCCCCTTAGATCACCAGAGCATTGGCCGTCAACAGACCAGCGATTTTCAATTCTAGTTCATTCAATTCACAGACACCACCATAACTCCTTACCCTTAGGTTTAAGACTGGCGAACGTTCGCTCTATCCGATCTAGCTACCAAGATTAATTAGTCGCCCGGGTACGGTCGCCTCTTGCGACAACAAAACTAACTGGTGCAATTACTAGTGATCAATGAGTTATTCTAGCAATGGATTAACCCTAACTCGTTCCTACGAAAGGCACACTCTAATGAATAGGTTAATTGCTCGATTTGGTGTTTTAAAGTAAGGCGAGCGTTCGCTTCTATCCTTAGCTTAACAAGAATCTAATCTAGGTGGCCAAACCATACAAGAAACACAGAACAAAGAACAAATCAAACATGAAGGAGAACTGAATGAATTTCGAATCTAATCACCGCCGATCCGTGACCGCTTTAAAGCCCTGGGTCACTTAGGGTTCATCTAATCTAAGCTCTACGAGTTTAGCTACTCATATTCAAAACAGGAGAATCGAAGACGAACAAAGAATACATCTCAGGTAGGAAAGATAGAGAAGAACTGTAAAACCTAATTTTGACGAATCCCTTAAGCTTCAATCTGTTGGATCTTCAACTCCTAGCACTGGTTCTCCGAGATGGAAGGATGGCGTCACGATCCTTTCCTGGCTCCTCGAACTCTCTTCACTCTTCCTCTCCCCAGTCTCCGTCTTGGAATTTTCGTCCAAAGTGTAAGTTATGAGATGTCCCAATTTCAGCCGGCGATTTTCCTTTTTATACTCGTCCGAGAAGAGCTTGGAATTCACTTGAATTTTCGCCGAAAATTTGGGGAGTTTTTGGCGAAAACTCCCTTTGAAAAGTTGGCTTGATCAGTCTGTTTATTCTGGTCGAAATAGCTTGGAGTGTTCAGCGAAAACTTTGGAGTTTTCACCGAAAAACTCCTCCTTGTGATGATCTGCCAATTTCCTCTTGAGTTTTCGGTGAAAACTCAAGACTTTTTCACCGAAAACATCTGTGTAAATCGGGCAGGGATGTGTTCACTTTTCATTGACTCCTTGGCTGATTCCGGTGTGATTCTTTGGGGTTCTAATACCTTAGACACGTCCTTGGCTACCGTATTTGATGGCAAAGATCTGTGCTAGCATGAAAACACTAGAAAACCATCAAATAGACCCGAAACGGGCCAAGGTAACGCAAATGGCATGGGATAGAGCAGTTGAGTCAATATTCGCTATTCTACCCTAAAAACCATGTCTTAAGCAAAGAAATGTCACTTAGATGAGGCTGATAATCACATTGATTCGAGTGTCATCAAAATACCCCACACTTAAGCTTTTGCTTGTCCTCAAGCAAACTGAATAGAAACACTCAAGTTCACAAATGATAAGATTTATTAAATTGAAGTTCAGTCATACACAATGAATTATTAGACAGATAATTCCTAGAACAAGAAACCTAACATGCATACTGGTCCGCCAAACAACCTGGTCTCACTAAAAACTGCACACGACGAGTAATGGCACCCAATTATGCACGAATTTGACTTGACCAACCAGACTCCTCACACAAGAAATATTTAGTAAACGGGAAACTCTCACTCTCTGCGTTTAAGGACGTGTTTAAGCTCTCGATCATTTTCTGTTTTAATTAACAGGGTTTATGATGAGATGGATGATGGGAATGTATGATGATGGCTTTGGTGCGGTGTAGCTTTTGACTAACTTCCCTCGAATCTAGCCTATGTCTTCCTACCATCTAACCAGACACGGGTGGAATAGTGAACGCTCGTCCTATGATACCCTCAAGCAACCTAGCACTTTAATTTTCTTTTTACACACATTTTTTTCTTTCTAACTTTTCTTTTGACTTCGTTCTTCCATATGTAGAGGGAAGAACGTTATTGAACACTTAAACTTTGAACTTTTCTTCTTTTTCTTACTTTTTTCGAGATTTCTTTTATTTTTCTTCTTCTCTTTTTTTTGTGCCGATTCTTTCTTTTAGTTGCTAGAGGGGTTTACACGTTCGGACATAATAGCTAAGACCACATGTTTAATGGCTATAGGCAGGTTACCACAAACCGACTTCCGGTAGGCTAATCTAGAACTACAACCACAGGGGATCAATGGGGAATGAAAGAATGGGAAATGGTTGTAATGTATATCGAATCGAAAGAACAGGCCAAGCTCAAGGGTTTCACCTAATGGGTTTAACGTTAGGTAGGCTATCTGGCTTAGTAGCTGAATCTAGGTGCCCCTATCATTCTAGAACTTGTGTCATCGTGTGGTCTTGAGTAGTCTCATGCAAATTCTAACTCATTCAAGCAAACAGAAAATCACTCAAAAAGAATTAAAATTGCAAGTTACGTGCAATGGATCAAAAGCTCACATTTGGTTTGCTAGTCGGATTCGGTCATTTTTCATGCAATCAAGGCTACAAACTACAAGTGTGATTTTCAAAATTTGTTCTGACCAGGCAATTTAGCATTAAAGTATACATGTTGGTTCTCAAGTTCTAGGTTAAGTAGTCTAAGCATCATTGTGACAGATTGAAAAACAACTTAACGTCAAATATCAAGAACTGAGCAAGTTTAAAGCTAGAGGAATCAGTCAAGGCACCACGAAACACAAAGAAAGGGCAATCAAGATCATGCATGGTTCTCTAACATCCTACCCCACACTTAGACAGTTCTATGTCCTCACAGGACTAAAAAGAGGTTGAGAGGAATGGGGGAACCTGGAAAGGGGGAGTGTAGTGGACGGTGTTGGAGAGCGGGCCGCGGAGCGGCGGAGAGTAGCTACCAGTAGACATCTACAAAACAAAACAAATAAAAGATCAAAAGGAAACCGGGACAAGTGTCCCGGAACCACACATAAAAAAATGGATCGAAATCCGAAAAGAAGAAAGAAAAAGAAAAAGGAAAGGATAGAAACAACCTGATCACTGTTTCGCAGGTGGGGGTGGAGGTGGTGTCTGGATAGGGGAAACGCTCAAGCTGTTGTCGCCATGCGAGCTCATCCCTGTGTCTAGCTTCCTGGTCGACCATGAACTTTTGTAGAACGGCCCATCGTGCATTCTGGATCTCCTCGTGCTCCACCCGATCCTGTTGCCAGTGATGAAGCCAGAAGAATAGTCCTGTTGCCACAGATCAATGCGAGTCAGCTGCTCACCTCTCGGGTCGGGGGTGCGCGATGCACGTGAAGGGGGTGGCTCCTTGGTGGAAGCGGATGTCGGCGTGTAGAGGTCGAGACTCTCTGAGAGGTTGAGACCACGGGAAATGGCGAGTTCCGCTCTAACGTGTTCAATCTCAGTGCGAGGGAGGGTGGAATCCCACTTGTCACCGATCTGGAGAGTGTGAATCAGGCAGGAGATGAAGGGGCCGCCCGAAAGGGCCGAGGGGCGCTTCTTGGTAGTTGTGCGCTTGTGGAAGAAACGGGCTAGCCACCATCTCGGATGGAGTCGGTGAAATTCCTCGACGGCACGGAAGAGGATGAACTCCTCTAAAGAGATGTGGTGGCGACCTTCCTTACTGCAGTAGCACAAAGAGCGAGTCCAGACATAATGGAAGAATTTGAAAAGTGGATGAGCAATGTTACCAATAGTGTCGTTCTCTGGTTTTGGTCTCAGACGCCCCGGAGACGAATCGCCATGTGTCAGGATACGGGGCTTGAGCAACGGAGCTCATCTCCTCAAAACCGAGGAAGGCCTCGACAAGGGTGGCATTGGCATCGAGGAGGAGGGCGAACTCGTTGAGGGTCTTTTCGTACTGGACACCCCCGAGACGGAAATGGACACACTTGAGGAGGTGCTGGGGGTCTCTGAGTAGTCCATTCAAATGAAATCCAGAACTCTTGGAGAGCGATCAGAGGGCAAGTGGAGCCGGAAGTGGTAAGAGCTAGCAGACCGGTTAGTTCAAGTGCTCGGTCAACGCTGGCGTGCCATCCAGTGCAGTGGTTACGGAGACTGTCAAGAGAGAGAATTGCCACCTTCGCTAGAGGAATGTCTTGATCCTCATGTAGACCTCCAGTTGGTGTGGCTCAAGTGCAGCGATGAATGGATGCAAAGCCCCAGTGGCGGCGGCAGGACTACGTGGGATAGGAATCACCGGGGCCGGTGTGGCCCGTGGAACCAAGGTCGCAGCAACTGGTACCTCGGCAGATGGTGTGGGCGGCCGATGAGGATTGACCCTTGTTCTAGCGAGCTTTGGATCGCTGCTCTCTATCTGCACTGGTGGTCTTGAAACGCTTCGGATTCTTGTAATACATAACTCAAGGCAGACCAGAATCAAAAGACAAGAATCCCACCCCACACTTAGGTTGACAAGTGGGGGTAAGCAAAGTAACTGAGAGATCACCAAATCGAAACATAGAAGCAAAGAAACGGCCAGCACGTAGGCAAGAAAATGGAATTCAACCAAACAAGCATGCAAGTTGGCATAAGGCAGAGCACAAGATAGAACATCGGCATATGAGCATTTGAAAATCATCCCCGAGAGCAACACATATCAAAAGGAGGCGAACAGTTGAGCCAGATTAAACTGCAACAGCAAACACACAATTCGAGGAAAACTAAAAAGTCAACCAAAGTCAAACATGCCGAAAACCAAAAGTCAATATGCCAAAAGATTCAACATCAAGGGCTGAACAACTAACCAGGAAGACAGGACTCGAGAAAACGAATGGAACTCTAGGAAATCGATAAAAAATGTGAAAACTCATTCTGGTGGAACCGGAGCTGTGGTTTTTTTTTAGAAGGGTTTTAAAAGAAAACGACTCGAAATGAAAGCTGACTGAATCCAGCCGTGGGTTGCCTCCCACGAAGCGCTCTTGTTTAACGTCCGTGAGCTGGACGATACCTGGATCGGCGTTATGGGGGTGACATAAAGTAGTGCACGTCGATGAGGGAAACAGCTAATCCCTGTAGATATTTCTTGAGCCTGTGGCCGGTGACCATAAATGGTTCTTGACCCTGGCCTTTAATTAGGACGCTGCCCAGGGACGACTGCCGCACCACGGTATAGGGGCCGGACCAGCAGGATTTCAGTTTACACGGGAAGAGCTTCAACCGAGAGTTATATAAGAGGACTTCATCTCCGGGGTAGAACTGCTTGATCATTTTCAATTGGGAGTCATGAATTCTCCTGGTTCGTTCCTTGTAAAGCTTTGTGCTCTTGTACGCGTGGAGACGGTGTTCTTCAACCTCAGCGATCTGGTCATGGCGCTTATTACCTGCTACTGCATAACTCATATTCAACTCTTTATTAGCCCAAAACGCCTTGTGCTCAAGATCAACTGGCAAATGGCATGCCTTGCCATAGACGAGCTAATACGGTGAGGTACTGATGAGAGTCTTGTAAGTAATTCGATAAGCCCATAAGGCATCATTGAGCTTAGATGATTAGTCCTTACGGGACCGGCCAACTGTCCTATTAAGAATCCGCTTGAGCTCACGGTTCGTCACTTCCGCTTGACCATTAGCTTGAGGATGGTAAGCTGTGGACATTCGGTGGGTGACGCCAAAGCGTTTGCACACCCGATCGAACTGTCCGTGGAAGTGGGTACCCCTATCGCTTATGATGAAGCGTGGTGAACCAAAACGCGTGAAGAGACGTGTAAGGAATCGACCCACCACTCTTGAATCGTTAGTGGGTAGAGCTTCAGCTTCAGCCCACTTAGAAACATAATCAACGGCCACAAGAATGTACTTGTTTTCGTTGGAGGGTGTGAACGGACCCATAAAATCAATTCCCCAAACATCAAAGATTTCAACAGTTAAAGAAACGATTTGGGGCATCTCATTACGGTTAGAGATGTTACATGATCGTTGGCATGCATCACAATGACGAGCAAAAGCGTCACAATCACTGAAGATTGAAGGCCAGTAAAATCCAGTTTCAAGTACCTTTCTTGCAGTGCGGTTGCCTCCGAAGTGTCCTCCAAATTGGCCCTCGTGGCACTTACGCATGATGTCAGCCGCTTCGATGTAAGAGACACATCTTCGGATCATCCCGTCAATACTAATGTGGTATAAGAAAGGCTCATCTCAGAAGTATGACTTGGCCTCTTTAAAGAGTTTCTTGCGTGCATTGTAGTCTAGCTCAGGAGGTATTATGCCGTGAGAGAGATAATTAGCTAGGGTGGCATACCAGGGCTCATCTGAATCGGTTGCATCACTTAGCTCTTGAGCGTGAGTGATTGCCCAGGGCTCGATGGCTATGCTGTTGACCTGTTCATAGATTTCAACATGTAGCAGCTCGTCAGGGAAAGAATCATTGATAGGGGTAGTAGTAGACTTACCTGTCTGTGATTCCTCGAGTCGAGAAAGGTGATTGGCTGCTAAGTTCTCAGCTCCCTTCTTGTCTTTAATCTCTATGTCAAATTCTTGGAGGAGGAGGATCCACCGGATGAGCCTTGGTTTTGAATCCTGCTTGGCTAACAGATGGCGCAAAGCAGCATGATCTGTGTAGACGATGGTGTGCGAAAGAACCAGGTACTGTCTGAACTTATCAAAGGAGAAGATGATAGCTAGGAGCTCTTTCTCTGTAGTAGTGTAGTTCCTTTGCGCGTCGTTAAGCGTCTTGCTAGCAAAATAGATTGGGTGAAACCTCTTTTCTTTTCTCTGACCAAGAACTGCGCCAACGGCAAAGTCGCTAGCATCGCACATAATCTCGAATGGAAGATTCCAATCTGGGGCTGTAAGAATCGGTGCGGTGGTGAGTCTAGTCTTCAGGGTCTCAAAGGCTGTAAGACAAGCTTTATCAAAAATGAAAGGAACATCTTTCTCTAGAAGCTTTGTCATTGGGAGGGTGATCTTGGAGAAGTCTTTGATGAATCTCTGGTAGAATCCAGCATGACCGAAGAAGCTTCAAATTGTCTTGACCGAGGTCGACGGCGGCAAACTGGCGATGGTTTCGAGCTTGGCACGGTCTACTTCTATTCCGAGCTTAGAGATCCTATGGCCAAGAACAATGCCTTCGGTAACCATAAAGTGACATTTCTCCCAACTAAGAACCAAGTTGGTTTCTTCACAACGAGCTAGCACCTTGTCCAGGTTGGCTAAGCACTTGGAAAATGAGTCTCCATAGACGGAGAAGTCGTCCATGAATACCTCCACCACATTCTCTACTAGATCTCCAAATATAGCAAGCATGCATCTCAGAAAAGTGGCAGGAGCATTACATAAACCAAAGGGAATACGACGATAAGCAAACGTACCAAACGGGCAGGTGAAGGTCGTCTTCTCTTGATCGTAGAGCTCGATGGTGATCTGGAGGTAACCGGACATCCCATCTAAGAAGCAGTAGTAGTCATGACCAGCTAACCGTTCCAGCATCTGGTCAATGAATGGCAGAGGGAAGTGATCCTTCTTCGTAGCGTCATTGAGCCGTCGATAATTGATACACACTCTCCATCCGGTAACCGTGCGAGTGGGAATGAGCTCACCCTTCGGATTGGGGATGACGGTGATTCCTCCCTTCTTCGGGATGACTTGAGTCAGACTGACCCAAGGACTGTCGGCAATAGGGTAGATGATACCGATCCAAGAGCTTAAGGACTTCTTTCTTCACAACTTCCTGCATTAGAGGGTTTAATCGGCATTGTGGTTGTCTGAATGGTTTGAACTCTTCATCTACAACTATCCGATGCTTGCAGAAGGTTTCAGAGATGCCTCTGATGTCGGCCAACTGCCAGGCAATGGCTCGGACATGCTTCTTGAGTACCCTGATCAGTTGCTCTTTCTGCTCAGGAGATATATTCGAATTGATGATGACTGGTAGCTGGCATTCCTTCCCCAGAAATGCATACTCTAGATGGTCAGGCAGCTCCTTTAAGGTGAGTTCTGGCGGGTTCTCATATGAAGTAGTGATCCGACTTGATGCTGGTTCAATGTGTGCGGGCGCAGAAGTGGCTGTGGAAGTCACTTTCTGATCATCCAACTCGTCCTGCCACAGGCGCTGCTCTGGATCTTCTAGCGCACTGTCAATTCCTGAAATCAAGCACAACTCTAGCGGATCACTAGATAAGGCATTAGTGATGAAGTTTGCCGAGGCCAACTCCATAGAATCAACAGTATAGCAGTTATCATCTTGAGCAACAGAGTATCTCATGCTATCCTTAATGCGGAATGTAACACTATCCTGTCCTACACTTAAAGTTAACAGGCCTTGTTTGCAGTTGATATTTGCACCAGCAGTTGTTAAGAAAGGTCGACCTAAGATAAGCGTTTCGTCTAACTCACGGGTATCTAGAACAATGAAATCTGCAATTATGGTAAAAGGACCACAGCAGACAGCTACATCTTCTATTATACCCCTAGGCAGTTTGACAGACCTATCGGCTAGCACGAGATGCAAAGTAAATGGTTTTAGTTTTCCTAGGTTTAATTTTTCATAAAGATAAACAGGCATAACATTAATAGAAGCACCAGAATCAGCCAGACTACGGTTAATTTTAATACCATTAATGATGCACGGTAATGTAAAAGGACCGGGATCGGAACACTTAACTGGCGGTGGTGGCGGCTGTCTTATGGGAGATGGCGCACCGAAGAGAGAAGCGCATTTGTTGGTAAGCGTGACAGAGTACGCCTCTCCGTTCTTTACCTTCTTCACGAGATCCTTAAAGAACTTCCCAAGTGGTGGTATGATCTCTACAGCTTCCGTTACTGGTATCTTGATCTCTGCATTCTTGAGAACGTTATACCACTTGTTATACTGGGTGTCGTGATCCTTGGCTTTGCTCATCGTAGCTTTTGGGAAGGGAATTTGAGGTATATATGGCGCTAGGACGGGCTCAGGGGCTGTCTTGGGAGGAGGAGCCGGTGCTTCTTCTTCCTCTTCTGTGATATCTTCAATCTCTGGCATATCCATGGCAACAGTATCTGGTATCATGTCAGGTTCTGGAGCCTTTGGATCGGTTGTTTGCTTGGCGCTCCTGGTGGTGATAGCTTGAGCGTGTTCACTCTTTGCACCGATGTCTGCTTGAAATGCTGCTTGATTAAGGAAAGGATTGCTAGTAAGGATTTTAGTCATATTGCTTATTGCATCCTCTATCCTTTGGCTTTGAGCCCTTTGTCCTTGATTGAGTGCAGCTTGAGCTTTGAGTTGATTGTCATGTTCGTCGAGTCTGCTCATGATTTGATCGAACTTCTTCTCATAGTCCTCGTCTCTATTGTAATGCGGCTTTGCTCAAGACTGTTGCTGTCCTCCAATGAATCCAGGAGGTCTCTGATATGGATCTACAAACCGGTTGCTCTGGTTCTGCGGTAGGTAATTCCTGTAACCGGCGTAGCCTTTCTGATTGTTGGCGAAGCCTTGACTAATGAAGTTCACCTCTTCTGTAGACCAATCGTCTGTTTTACCAAAGTTGAGGCAGCTTCCACCGTTATGAGCACGGGTTCTACACCATCCACAGTCAGCCGAGAAGACGGTAGCTGACAGGGGATTGAGGGAGATGCCAATTGTCTGTAGATTTTTCTGAACTTCTGCCTTGACCTGATCTGCAACGTTCATCTGACTCTTGGTACCTTCTCTTTGTCTCTCCGAGCTTCTTGACTTTAAAGCACAGCTAGCAATGTGAAGAAGAGCATCCTGAGGGGTGAGAGCGGTACAGTCTCCGCCAGCTAGGGAGTTGACCCACTTTGCAGATTCCTCATGCATACCACGGGCGAAGAATTCAGCCAGTTGCCTTTCTTCATACCCATGGTGAAAGCAGTTGAAGAGAAGGGATTGGAATTCATTCCAAGTGTCGTACAAGCTTGCATCTTCTCTCTGAGTAAACCTGGAGATGTTGTCCTTGTAGGCAGTTGTTCTTGATGGAGGGAAGTATTCCTCAAGGAAATCTTGAGCTAAGGTTTCCCAATCGGTGTAATGACCGGGTGGTTTGCTTCCAAGCCATCTCTTAGCTGCGCCTCTGAGAGAGAATGGAAAGGCTCAAAGACACAAAGCGTTCTTGTTGAGGTTCCCAGACTTGAAAGTTTCACAGACAGACAGAAAGTCAGATAGATGTGTGCAAGGATTATCATCCGGCTTTCCTTCAAATTGTATGTCCCTAGAGATTAGTCCCAGGAAGGGGATCTTGATCTCATAGTCAGGATAGTCGTCATTAGAAGGCACGGTGATGGGAGACCGAACGTTCGATGCGCTCGGCTTACTGTAGTCTGCAAGACTCTTTGGAGCAGCCATTGCGGTAGGGAAGATGGAACGGAAGTGATCCGATTCTGTACCTGCTATGATCTGCAAGGGACAAAAACAAACACCACCGGTGTAAAATCGAAGTGTGACAGGAAATGAAAGATGGAAAGGTAGAAGAATAAAAATGCCAACTCTTCTTTCAACGAGGAAGAAGAATTCCCCGGCAACGGCGCCAATTTGATGAACGTTGTGAAGCGGTCAATCAAATAACTGTCAAACACAGAGCAGGACAGATCGTATTCCACGGGCCTCTTCTACCTGCTTATTCAAATATATTGGCAATTTTACTCAAGGTTGAACACGTAGTGCGTGGTGTGAGTTCCACGACTTCTAAACTAAAAAGCGCGGCGAAATGAAAAGAAATTTAAATGCAGAAAGATCAATTGTTTGACTTAGACAGACGAAAGGAAAGCTTAGACTTCGAATCCCCCTTTGATCACCAGAGCATTGGCAGTCAACAGACCAGCGATTTTAAATTTTAGTTCATTCAATTCACAGACACCACCATAACTCCTTACCCTTAGGTTTAAGGCTGGCGAACGTTCGCTCTATCCGATCTAGCTACCAAGATTAATTAGTCACCCGGGTACCGTCGCCTCTTGCGACGACAAAACTAACTGGTGCAATTACTAGTGATCAAAGAGATAATCTAGCAATGGATTAACCCTAACTGGTTCCTACGAAAGGCACACTCCAATGAATAGGTTAATTGCTCGATTTGGTGTTTTAAAGTAAGGCGAGCGTTCGCTTCTATCCTTAGCTTAACAAGAATCTAATCTAGGTGTCCAAACCAGACAAGAAACACAGAGAAAAAAGAACAAATCAAACATGAAGGAGAACTGAATGAATTTCGAATCTAATCACCGCCGATCCGTGACCGCTTTAAAGCCCTGGGTCACTTAGGGTTCATCTAATCTAAGCTCTACGAGCTTAGCTACTCATATTCAAAACAGGAGAATCGAAGACGAACAAAGAATACATCTCAGGTAGGAAAGACAGAGAAGAACTGTAAAACCTAATTTCGACGAATCCCTGAAGCTTCAATCTGCTGGATCTTCAACTCCTAGCACTGGTTCTCCGAGATGGAAGGATGGCGTCACGATCCTTTCCTGGCTCCTCGAACTCTCTTCACTCTTCCTCTCCCCAGTCTCCGTCTTGGAATTTTCGTCCAAAGTGTAAGTTATGAGATGTCCCAATTTCAGCCGGCGGTTTTCCTTTTTTATACTCGTCCGAGAAGAGCTTGGAATTCACTTGAATTTTCACCGAAAATTTGGGGATTTTTCGCCGAAAACTCCCTTTGAAAAGTTGGCTTCATCCGTCTGTTTATTCTGGTCGAAATAGCTTAGAGTGTTGGGCATAAACTTTGGAGTTTTCGCCGAAAACTCCTCCTTGTGATGATCTGCCAATTTCCTCTTGAATTTTTGGTGAAAACTCAAGGACTTTTTCGCCGAAAACATCTGTGTAAATCGGGCAGGGATGTGTTGACATTTCATTGACTCTTTGGCTGATTCCGGTGTGATTCTTTGGGGTTCTAATGCCTTAGACACGTCCTTGGCTACCATATTTGATGGCAAAGACCTGTGCTAACATGAAAACACTAGAAAACCATCAAATAGACCCGAAACGGGCCAAGGTAACGCAAATGGCATGGGATAGAGCAGTTGAGTGAATATTCGTTATTCTACCCTAAAAACCATGTCTTAAGCAAAGAAATGTCACTTAGATGAGGCTGATAATCACGTTGATTCGAGTGTCATCAGTAGGTGTTACCCCTTGAACCCTCCCTTGTGAAGCATACCGACTCTACTGGCTAGATGGTAGACGCGATGTCCTTGAACCATCCTGCCGCCCGTGTAGACGATGATACACTGCACACAGGATCCTTCCTAACGTGATTTTGTTCTCACTATTATGTTCATATGGCCCTGAACATCTGCTTGGTTCTGCGAGAGTTTAAGGAATTTGCGCCCCCACAATTCCCTTGAAGCGGCCCCACTTCACTCTAACATATGTGATCCTTATCTCAAAATCATTAAAAGCCTTTATGCTTATCCTTATCCATCATCACTGTTTATAAGAATGGGTTGGGGTTTCCCCCACAGTGACTCTACTAGTTCATTCAAGTAGGTTGTCCCTTTGAACCTAGATCTTGGGATCTCCAGTCAACTAGGTTGGGTTTTCCTTCGAATAAACTTTATTTCAAGGGCTTTAATCCCATTCCCATTGACAACTTGTGCACACCCTCTCGGTTTAACCCTTTGGTTAGCGGATCCGCAAGGTTATCTTGACGATAACTCTATTTTGAGAGAAGTTGTTTTATGGTATTTTGTCTATGACAATATGTCTAGACTACCATCAAGTAATGTGATGACTACTTTCACTAGTCATCCCCACATTTAAAATAATGAAAAGAAGTATTTCTTCTATTCGATAATTTATATGAAGTCTCATTAGTAACATTTTCATATACCTAATTTAAAAGGTAATTAGTTGACACAACAGCTCGGCCACATGTTGTGGAAACTCAGAACTTATTGACTTGGCATTCAGCTTAGGAACTCATATGTTCCTTAACAATTGTTCGTGCTTGTGTATCTAATACAAGAGCATTCATTTGACACAAATTTCATGCAGAATAATTCTAATTCATGTAGCACTAAGCCACAATATAAGATCCAAGCGTTCCCAGAGTTATATATATGGTCTAGTACCAGCACCTAATTATATAAGAATCAAGCGTCCTTGATTTTTATATAAAAAATGTAAGAATTTTTCTACCATTCTTTGATTGTGCCAATAAAATTACACACATTGGTCAACCCATCGACCAATTGTTCAACATGTCATGAACTTATAAATGTTCTCAAACATTGTATGGTCTACATGACTTCAATATCTCCTTTAACACATTAAGGAGAACATTTGCCAAGCCAAAATTGAATGTGTACAAATTAAATATCACTTTGTTTTGCCACTTCTCAAAATTCATAAAATGAATTTATTTGGTTTATCAACATGATTAACCATCACACTCTTAGGTATTTTCAACAACACCACAACAAGAGTCATTTAATGATCTTCACAAAAGAAATCATCCACTATTCAACACTCGTTGAATTGTATGTCATGTTTCCACAAGAAACATACATTTTCGACTTGATTCACAAAGAATCATGTTCAAGATTTATAGTCTCAATGATGGACCATCATTCCAACCATAAAAAAATTACAATTTGACACGAAGTCAATCCAATGTACCAAACATTGATTTTCCAAATATAACAACACTTCAAATAAAATTCACAAATATTTCAAATCAAGTATTTAGATCAATCTCACTACTAATGGAATTAGTGTAATGATTTTTGGTTGGTTTTAAATCAAAATCGATTCAAACCACTTAATTACATCACCAGATCCAAAGCTAGTTTGATCAAAATACAATGATTCAACACAAACGCATTACATAAATTAATTATGAGTCATCCAAATTAGCAACCAAATAATGCTAATTCAAATATCTTAATTAATTCACACTAGAATCAAATAACTAATAAAAAGATTTCTCAATAATTTAGAGAACCAATGTCAAAATCACTATCAAAGGAATAAGTGCAATTTAAGTTTGATTGATTTGAAACAAGATTAATTCAATCATTTAATTGCATCACCAAATCCAAAGTGATTTGACCCACATCCAAGCAATAGAATTCAAACAACTACATGAGTGTGAGAATTCAACCATAATATCAAACGGGTTTAAAGCGATTCCAAACAAGTAAGCAAGTTGGTAAAGAATATAGCTAAGATTCAAGATCTTAGATTACCAATGAGCTTGTTAGGAAATGAAAACTGATGATAAATAAAATTGTAAAAACAATAATTATGCCATGTATTATTTAAATCCAAAGCTAATAAAAAATACACATAATTATTGCACTAAAACGTAATTCTTAATAAACAACACACAGGTACAAATCAAATAAGAATTGCTTGCAACAGTGAAGTAAAGCAACATATTGTCATATCAGTTAAACTTCAAAGTAAAACCTCGCTATCAATAGAATTAGTTCAATTAATTTTGTTGTTATAAAGCAATAGTGCTTACAACCATTTAATTGTGACACCAAATCTAAGCGATTTTTACCCAAGTTAATTCTTTGAAACAAATTCAAAGAAATAATTTAATCAAAATGAACAACAATTTCATTTAAAACTTGAAGCAAATTTTCGCTACCAAACGGAAATAGTGCAATTAATTAGGTCACTTTAGAGCGTCACTGCTTCAACCTTTTAATTGCATCATCAGATCCAAGCGATTGTTGCCCAAGCACAATAGACCAACACTAGATCCAAAGAATAGAATTAAACAGCTACACGAGTGTGAGAATTCATTCTTAGTATCAAACAGGATTTACAACGATTCTAAACAAGTAAGCGAGTTGGTAAATATATTACTAAGTTTTAAGTTTTAGATTACCAATAAACTTGTTAGAATGCGAAACCGTTGATACAATTGAATGAGATGTCAAGTAATGGTTTAATACTGAACCCCATGTTTAAGGAAATAACACTAATAGAAAATCCCATAAACTTGTGGGATTATTAGTGCAAAGACCATGTCATTGGAATTAACTCATTATCGGTACACATAAAACCAAGCTGGCAAATTAGATTTAATGCACAGAATAAATCCACAACTAAAGCGTCATACTAAAGAAATGCAAAAACTTTAATCTTACTGATTAAAGAACACATCACTTCCAAAGAAACTAATATGTTGGATGGATAAACATATGAGAATTATGTTGGATCTCAATGCTTATATCCCGTACGCTCATGAAAACTGATGCGTCCAAAAAAAATTTAATCCACGTTTGAAAAGAGGAAATCTATCTTAAGTTGTTGGACAAAATCAACGCGGATTAGAAAACCATAACGAAATCGAAATCGAAAGAAAACTGTAATCGAGGCCTGTGTTTGCACAGTTTCCTTAAGATAGATTCGCCCTACACAAGGACGTCTTTCTCCCAGGATACAACGATTTCAACGGTGTTTCAACACCGCCGAACCGACAAATAAAAAGAAAGGAAGAACAATAGAACTTTTGGGAGAGAGATTTTAGTATTTGAAGGTGTGTGGAAAACTGAAGGGATAGGTGGGTATTTATAGGGGGGAATCTGGAGCAAACTCTTTAGTTGAGCAATGTGGTATAAAACCACTTTCTCACATTACTCTTTTTCCCACCAAGGTACTTTGAGAATCAATTTCTCATTCACCTTAAATTCATTTTGGACGGATTATATCTCGATTCGAAGCTCTCTTGTAGGAGAACACGAATATGTAATCACCTTACAAAAAGGTGTTACTTAACCCACTCATAATCACATCCCAAAATGGTACAAACCCATTTGGTTTACCCAAATTTTCAAACACTATTACTCTTGATAACTGTAGCGCTAATGATGCAATGCTTGAGAAGCTAAAAATGAAATTAGGGGTGTCTAATTTGATGGGGGACGGGGGCATTCCTTCATATGAGATGCTCAGCGCATATACTCAACTTAATTGCTAAGGATGGTCTAGACGTAGTGAGGGAAGATATGAGAGAAATACGAAATAGTGTGGTCTATTGGATTTCCACCCAAAAAAGAGTAGAGTACTTTGAAGAAACTGACAAGCAACTAAAGTTCACTAACATCAAGAAACTAGTATCTGATTGTCCGACTCGTTGGAATTCAACTTATGCAATGTTGGTTGTTGTCATTCCATATAGAGATGTGTTTAATAGGCTTAGCCAACGAGATCATCAATACACTTCATTACCTACACATGCTCATTGGCAATTTGCATCCATTGTGTGTGGAAAGTTGCAAAGTTTTAGCAAGGTCTCTGAATTATTTTCTGGTCAGAATTATCCCACTGCCAATTTATTCTTTCCTCATATTTGTGGTCTGAAAATTAAGATTGCAACATGGCTATCTGATTCAGCCAAGTGATTGCTTGTATGGCTGCATCAATGTGGTCAAAGTTCTCTAAATATTGGGAAGTTATCCATCAAATTTTGGTTGTGGCAGTGGTGTTGGATTCTCGTTATAAGCTTGCAATTGTTGAGTATTATGCTGAGATGTTTGATGATGATGGCAGTGGTTTGAGTGTTGAAAGTACTAGGCAGATTTTGTGTGATTTGGTATTCGAATATCAACGAAGATTGAATGAGAAAACTGTATTTTCTAGTCTTGATGGTGAATCTACTACTGTTGCTCCAACTAGTACCGATCTTGACTTTGACTTGTTTGTAAGTCGGAGAAAGAAAGCCAAGACAACTGCTATTGTTACTGAGTTGGACAACTATTTGAACGAGGAAATCATACCTCGTACCTCACCTGATTTTGATATTCTCATGTGGTGGAAAGTAAATGGGCCAAAGTACCCAATCTTGCAAGAAATCGCAAGAGATGTACTAGCTATTCCTATCACTTCTGTTACATCTGAGTCGGCATTCAGTTCTGGCGGTCGGTTATTAGATCCTCATCGTAGCAGACTTCACCATGACACCGTTGAGGCATTGATGTGTACTCGAAGTTGGCTACATGACAATCATAATCAAGGTAATAGTTACTTCCCTTATTGCGTCTTTAAGTTTTTTTTCTTCTGTTTTCATTGTTGTTCTTTACTTGTATTCAACCTGTGTGGTCTAATTAATTGTAAATTACTGTGACAGACAGGGCCGTCCCGTGAATTTCGGAGGCCCTGTTCTAAATTTATTATATGACCCTATAAAATGATAATTTAAACCCAAATTATTTGGGTACCCTAACCTGACTTGTATGGACGGGTATACTTATTGGTTTGAGACATTAATAATACCATTTTATGATGGTATACACGTTCGACCTTGTACCCACCTTAACTTAGACCCATTGTCATTCCTAGACTATATAAAATTTATTAACAACTAAAAAAAATGAAAAGTAAAATAATATATGAAGTATAACTTAATATCATATCATACTTATATATTTAATAATAAATTTAGAGAAAACGATGATAATAAAAATAGAAAGACCACTTCAAAAATACAAACAATGTTGAATAGAACAAAAAAACTTAATTTGATTTTGTCAAAGATGATGATTGAACCCATCACCACCTAGAATAAAACAAAGAGCTAAGCCACTAGACCACATCAACATTTATGTTTACTTTCTGCACACTTTATTTATAATATATATTTTAGGTATTTTTACTTAACCCGAAAATTTTGAGGCCCCCGATATTTTGAGGCCCTGTGCCGGAGGGCCGGCCAGCACACCCTTAGGGGTTTTTTAGTTCCTTAGTTTACATTCTTTCAGTCGAGCAACTTCTAAGGTGGGATAGGTCGACCTATTGGTTGACTTCGTCCCTCTCACTTCTAACCTTCTCGCGTAGCAACGGCCGGCCCTGGTGACAGAATCTGATGGTGCCACTTCCATATATGAATGTATGGAGGGTTGTTTCTCGATTGAAGAAGGGTTAGACGAAACAACGGATGATGTTACTGATCCTGAAAATGGTGAGTAATAGTATTACTGTAATACAAACTCAGATTTTATAATTTAGCTATTAACTAATTTCTGCTGTTAGGTGAGAACCAATGAAGCAAAAAGATGGAGCTGAGCTGGAATTGTAATGTTGTCCTGGAAATGAAATTCTGCTGCTGTGCTCCAGCCTTTGCTACGCAGTCTCTGGACTTTTGATAGATTTTGCAGCTGTTATGTCAAAATTCTGCTGTTGTCCTAGTGTGCTGCATCCTCTGCTACTGAGACTCTGTTCTTTTGATAGATTTTGCGGCTGTTATGTCGAAATTCTGCTGCCATACTACAGCCTCTGCTACTGAGTTATGCTTTTTCACACTATAATGGATATTTTTTATGATTTATGAGTTATGAAAGGGGACCAAAGATGAACTGAATTAGTGAATTATGATAATGCGCTAGCTTCATTTGGCTTTATTGCAATATTACTGAATATTTCATATTAGATTTGAACACAGTTAAGGTTCATACTGTGTTGCAGTGCTGGAAACCATTTATTAATTACTGAATATTGTGTTATTTTTATTTTTTAAGCTCATTAATTGAACAACAGGTTTGAATCACTAGATCATTTTTGAGAGTCGAACTATTATACTCCTAAGAAATACGAATATAATTACTCTCTGTTTCTAGAGCATCATCTCTCTGTCTTCAGAGCTTCTTTCTCCTTTGTGGAGCTTCCTTTTCATCCTTTCACTTCATCTTCTTCTTTTCCATGGTTGAACATCAGAACCTTGCTGATCTTATTAAAAGTACTTCTTTAATGAGTTGTGAGGAACCACTTCTGCTTCTACAGAGGGACCGCAATCGTACTGGTTCGTTTTCCTGCCGTTCTTTAGTCGGTCGTTTCATTAGTCAGAGAACATGCTCTATTGCTGCAATCAAGAATAATGCTCTACGAGTATGGCATCTGAAAGGAGATCTAAGAGTACAAACTTTGCCAGGGAAGAATCTATTCCTCTTCAATTTCTTTGAAGAAGAAGATAAAACACGAATTCTATCCAATAGTCCTTGGTCTTTGATGCAATCACATCTTGTTCTTCGAAGTTGGGATACTTTCAATTCACCTCAGGAGGTTCAAATTGATTCTACTCTAGCTTGGGTTCGGGTTCTAGGTTTAACTCCCGATCTTCGTGGTGATGACAACGTCAACCTTATTGCTACTCTGTTTAAAAGTTTAGTTGCAGTTGATGAGGAAGGACGTCAGTTAGAGGAATGGAGTAGCTATCTCCGTCTATATCTGGAGTTATTTATTGATAAACCATTTCCAACTGGATTTCAGTATCCTACAGACAATGGAGAGCTACAGAAAATTGAGTTCATCTATGAAAATATCCCAGATTTTTGCTACTGCTGCGGTGTGATGGGCCATACTATTTCCTACTGCCAATTACGTTCAACAAACTCTGATTTCTTCCAATCTCATCCAACACGATATGGAAGTCATATGCGTGTTGAAGTTCCTTGAAGAGTTGAAGGCACTCGACTGTTTGGAAGGGTTTCAACCGGCAATTCAGAAGCAGGGAAAAGCCCTTTAACTGAATCTTCTTCAGCTTCTGATCGTCGGACGGTGGAAAGTCAGGCTGAGGATCACCAAGCGGTGGATCACCAATCGGTGGACCAAGCGGTGGATCAGGATATTCTAATGTTTCCTTCGTCAGTAGGAATTCCAAGCACTTTACAGCTATCATCTGTTTTCCACTCACCGCCAGGGTTCTCAGCTGCTGACAAGCACACAGCTCAGAAAACTTTGTCCTACAGCCCTGGAATTACTCCACGTGTTCCTTTTCGACTAGCAACTGAAGATCTATTTGCACCTTTCTGGATTGGCTATCAGCATCCTACTTTTATGAATGATTTGGGATTTTCACATCTGAATTTCCCTAATAATACTCTGATTCTTCGGTCGCTGGCTCAGTACTATACAGGAGTTTCTTATTCGGAGGTTATTACCATTCCAATTCCTATTCTGGTATATTCTCTCCTTAAGTTGCAGAATCATCAAATTTCAAACATCATTAATGCTCTTCACCCAGGCCACCCTAACTTTAGGCCTTCTGATATGAACTCTTTGGATTCTGCTCTTCCATTCCTCAATCCTAATAGAAGTTGCTGGGAAAACCTTTGTGGCTCTCAACCACATCCTGCATTAGTTCAGTCAGTTAAGAAGCGTCGAACAACTGAAACTTTGCTTCCTCCTTCTGGCATAGATGATTGGGATAATGAACCAGGAAGCTATAATATGGGCCTAATGACAGGACAAAGGCCACTTAGGATCTTCAGACGTCCTAGGCTTCCATCTCGTTTACATTCTGCAGATGATGTTGATGAAGATGTTTCTGCTGACAAGGCTGTGGTGGCGGGCCTTCTGCCACCAGATTCCAAGTGATGCTCAGCTGGAATTGCAGGGGTTTGGGACAATCTCCTGCAATTCAATACCTTCAGAATTTGATCTTTACTCATTGTCCCTCCATAGTTTTCCTTATGGAAACAAAGCAATCAAGGACTTCTATGGAAATTCTACGTCGAAGGTTTAAATTTACTCACTACTTCTATGTTGATCCAGATGGACTTTCTGGAGGTTTGTCTCTTTGGTGGACTAGAGACATAGATATTCAGATCTTACATAGCACTAAGAACTATATAGATGTTTATTACTCTTCTGCTGTCAGTTACAAGATCAGTTTTATATATGGTGCTCCTCGGCGAGAGAATCGTCAGTTAGTTTGGGATGAAATCATGACCAATCATACTGCTACACTTCATGACCCATGGTGTTTGCTTGGTGACTTTAATGCAGTTTGCTGTCCAGAAGAAAAGGAGGGTTCTAATCCACCTGATCCATCTACAATGAGGAACTTCAATAATTTCATTCAGTTTCTCAATCTGATTGAAGTCCGCTCTCAAGGTTCTTGTTTTACATGGAGTAATAATAACACAGTTGGGGGTCTTATTCGTCAAAGACTTGATAGGGTGCTTTGTAATAATGCCTGGCTAGATCTGTTCCCTAGAGCACAATCATGTGTTCACCCTATCACACAATCTGATCATGCTCCTATAACTGTCCTTCTTGATCCAGCAGTACGCATTTTCAGAAGGGGATTTAAGTTTGAGGAAAGCTGGCTTTTTGAATCTTCTTATCTCAGTCAAATTCAACTCAGTTGGTGTAAGGGATCTTCTACATCAGAAAGTTTGCATCACTGCTGCAGCTTTAACAAAATGGAAAAAAGAAGTCATTGGAAATAATAGTAACCAAATCTCACAGCTGCTTCATGAACTGAATGTTCTATCCTCTTTGTATATGACTCCTCTCAATGCTGAAAGAATCAAACAGATCAATATTGATCTTGCACGTAGATGGTCTATGCAAGAATGTTATTGGTCTCAAAGAGCTAAATCAGATTGGCTACAACTTGGTGACAACAATACCAAGTTTTTTCATAGATCCACCCAACAAAGGAGTTTGAATACTATTAGTTCTCTCTTATCTGATGATGATGCTTTGATCAATACACCTTCTGATATCTCTGCTCACATTGTTCAATTCTATAGTTCTGTCTTCACTCAAGCTCTGGATGTCACAGATTATTCTTTCTTGCAGAATCTACCTAGAAAGGTTGATCATTTTATGAATCAACATCTTATACGTCCAGTTACAGACTCTGAAATCAAGGGAGCTGTTTTTCAAATGGGTCCATCTAAATCCCCTGGCCCTGATGGATTTCCAGGACGCTTCTTCCAAGTACATTGGAATCTAATCTCACATATGTTTTGCAGAGAGGTACGGTCTTTCTTTGAAACTGGAGTAATTTTGGATTCTTGGAATGACACTTTTATCAGTCTCATCCCAAAAGTTAAGCATCCTCAGTATATTACTCAGTTCAGGCCAATTGGTTTGGCCAATTTTAGGATGAAAGTCATATCTAAAATAATGACTTCAAGATTAAAGCCTTACATCTCCAACATTATTTCTGAATTGCAATCTGCTTTCACTGGAAATCGATATATACAGGATAATGTTGTGGTTGTTCATGAGGTAGTTCACAAGCTAAGAACTAGAAAAAAGGGAAACAAGTGTGATTTCTTGTTTAAGGTTGATATGCTCAAGGCTTTTGATCGTGTTTCATGGGACTTTCTGTTTGCAACTCTTCATGCCATTGGCTTTCATGAAGTCTGGATAAATTGGATTAGAAGTCTGGTAACTTCAGTTAAATTCAATGTTCTGATCAATGGTTCTCAGACTGAATGGTTTATTCCAACTAGAGGGCTACGCCAGGGTGATCCGTTATCACCTTAGCTATTCATTCTAGTTTCCAATGTGCTGTCTTTTATGATCCAGCATTCAGTCTCTCTTGGCAGAATAAAAGGAATAAAACTCAACAGATACTGCCCTGTGCTTCATCATATATTATTTGCAGATGATACAGTGTTATTTGGAGCAGCAACTATCTCAGAGGCAAGGAATATCATGCTTGTCTTAAGAAGATACTGTCAGTCTTCAGGCCAAGCTATCAATGTTCAAAAATCATCCATTCTATTTTCAGCAAACACCTCAAATGTGATTAAAGAGTCAGTTGCTTCTGAATTGGGAGTTCCACTCTCAACTCCTCTTGGAAATTACTTAGGGGTACCTGCAGCTTGGGGATCTACTAAGAAAGAGACTTTTAGGTTTATGCTTGAAAGGCTTACAGCTAGAGCAAAATCTTGGCAATCAAACTTGCTGTCCCATGCTGGAAGATCTGTGATGATAAAGTCTATCCTTCAAGCATTACCATCTTATCTCTTCTCTTGTTTTCTGCTTCCTAAGCATATTTTAAAGAGGATGGAACAAATCATTATTAACTTTTGGTGGACTGGAGATACTTCAAGTACAAGATTACATTGGCTTCCTGCTGATGCACTTCGCAGTTCAGTTTCAGAAGGTGGATTAGGATTTCGCAATCTTTATCATTTTAACTTAGCTTTCATAGCTAAGATGGCTTGGAGACTTCTTATTAATCCAGATGCTTTATGGGCTCAGCTTTTAAAAGGATTATACTTCCCACGGAATGATTTCATACAAGCTGCAAGACATAACAAATCTTCTTGGATTTGGTCTGGCATTATGGAAGGAAGAACAGCTTTACTTCAAGGGCTAAGGAAAAATATAGGAGATGGTCAAGGTACAAACATTACTGAAGCTTGGATCCCTGAAGCATATCCAGGTTTTATTGGACAATGCTCAACTGTTCCATCAACTACCAGAGTTGCTGATTATATCCTTAATCCTCAGCGAACTTGGAATGTTCAAATGCTTCGATCTGTATTTCCAGAACATGTGGTTAAACAGATACTACTTATCCCTTTGGGACCGGAAGGTTTTTCAGATCACTTAGTCTGGCATTTTGAATCATCAGGAACCTTTTCAGTCAAATCTTGTTACAAGCTTCTACAAACTACTAGAGGTTCAAGCTCTCATCCTCTGGATTCCAGTTTAAGAAAGCTTTGGAAATGGCTTTGGCAACTTGACCTACCACCAAAGGTTCGTTTCTTTATTTGGAGGGTTTGTAGAAATGCACTCCCTACTAGGTTAGGGTTGCATAGAAGAAGATGTGAACTTTCAGCTACTTGTCTTACTTGCAATGTTGCTGATGAAAGTCTTGAACACATCCTTTTTCATTGTTCTACAAGCTTATCCTTCTGGCAACAAGTTATGCCTTCCATTATAGGCCCTACTTATAATCAGTCATCCAGAGATTGGTTTGCATCTATGGCAGCTTCTATCTCTCCAACTGCAGCAACAGAATTAGGATTCACAGTTTGGTATCTCTGGAAGATGAGAAATGAGCTACTCTTCCAAAACCAGCCTCCTAATTTGGAAAATTTGTCAGCAAGAAGATCTTATGAATTACAACAATGGAAGGCAAATGTTCTTTTACAACACTCGGTAACTTCTAGCTCAACTTTACATCATTCAACTAACTCTCTAGCTCCAACATCCTTCTCTCAATGGATTGTGTGTGATGGTGCTTATCTAGCTTCCATCCGGAAAGGAGCATATGGTGTCATAATGTATGATGCTCAGGGACGTTTGGTTAATGGTAGAGCTACTAGTTTTCATTGTGCAGCACCTCTTTGCGCTGAAGCTTCTGCAATACTTGCTTCTGTCGAATTGGCACAATCTTCTTCACCTCAAACAGTAATCTATTCAGACTCTAAGATCCTAACTACTGCTATTGAAGGACCACAGAGCAACTGGCCTTGGATTGCCTCATGTATTCTTGCATCAATCACCAGGCAACTTTTCTGGAACCAACAGATTACTGTTCGATTTGCACCAAGATCAGTGGTTCGTTTGGCACATCAAATAGCGCATCAGCTCGAGACGATGTTTTGCCGGGAGATTGGTTATCTCGATTGTAAATATCAGCTGTTGTGTTTAGTTCAGCTGTTTTGTTCTTCGTCTAAGTCTTTGTTTTTGTAAAGCTGTTCACCTTGACAGCAGGTGCTGTTTCAATAATAATCCCATCCTTCATCAAAAAAAAAACAGGTTTGAATCGGGCAGCGGGTAACCCGCTAAACCGGCTGGGGACGGGGATGGTAACATATCAATCATCACCTCCATAGGTCGGGCGGGTTTTACCCGTCCCCGGAAAGACACTGGGCGGGGAGTGGATTTCATATAACCGTTCCCGCCCGGACCCGTTGCCAAGCCTAAGTAAAACAGAGGAATAGAGATTGGGATCATGAGTATGTTGAGAGCTGCTTGGGTTGCAGTCATACTGCCATTACTTATAGCTTCGCTGCCTTTTTCTAAACTGGGTTGGTTTCAACGACTTGTGCTGGGGTTTGCTAAGAGAGGAAAGATGATGCAAAATTCCCCTTACTATGTAAGTCTTCTGAAGTCAAATTTCTCTACAACTAAACCCTTTTCAGATGATTGTCCTTTGAACTACTTTGAGTATACTTCAAAATGAAATTGCTTTGATCTGATTATTGAGAATGTCCTTTGTCGCTTGTTCGAGTTTTGGATGTCCTGATGCTGTTTGCTTTTTTGCCGGTTTCCGGAATTGGTTAACTGATCAGATGTAGTAATTGATGATTGAAGAAGAATGAGGTCAATTCTTAATAGCATGAATAGCATATGTGGTCAAATGGTGGAAAGATGATGTTCTGCCTCATTTTGAATTGTAGAAACTCACATTTCCACAAAGATTCTTCTGTCATTTCTATGTGTTGGGACAACGATCTTGCTATCTGCAACATGGATCTATTCATACAACACGGATTTGATGGTTTCTGAACCATTCTTCTTCTCCAAAATAGCCAGCTATTTAGCTGGAACTCCAAGCTCGTCATATGAGTTACGACTTTCTTTTTTTCTGCTTATATTAATGGAAGCTCAAGTCTTGAGAAGGCTTTTTGAGACAATATATGTCTTTAAGTATAGCCCCTCAGCTCGAATGCATATTTTTGGCTACATTACTGGCTTATTGTGTGAGTTTCCTGCTGGATTCTTTTTGGCTAATCCTTCCTTTTCATTCTTGAGCATTAGTGTTACGTTCCTCTGGTGAATCATGACAAAGTTTGTTTAAACATCTACTATAGGAGTAGGATGATGCTTTTAACAACACAATTTTATCATGTGTGTAGATATATGCATATATAATGTGAACCTTTTGTTACTTACTCTAATTGTTACACTCCTGATGCCAGCTTCTACACGGCAACACCTTTATCATTATGTTGTCGCTATACATCTGAGGCGTTTGCAAATGTGATAAATTGGTTGATCTTTGGAGGCAATGAGGCAATGCCAGCCATCCAATTCGACTGGTGGGATTTTGTTAATCCTCTTTTGAAGCTTGGATGGTTTCCATGGATAGGTGCAACCATGTTTCTCTGGGGCTGGATCCATCAACTTCGATGCCATGCGATTCTGGTCAGTAGTCAGTGAACTTTCATTCAAATTTATATGGTGACTACCAACTAGTGTCTTGATGAGTAGGTCTCGTGAGTGCGACTCAGCAAGTTTCCTTTCTCTAGTGTCAAAGTCCTGCATACATGAAGTAGTTTTTCCTCTGTCAATGGTTCACATGGCTCTCTAAGAAGCCAAGGGAAGAAAGTCGATGAGTATGTTATCCCATATGGAGATTGGTTTGAACTTGTTTCATCTCCACACTACCTGGCTGAGATAGTAAGTTTGTCCATCTCTTTTCCTCCATTTGTGTGTTTGACAAATGACTATGCTTCATATCTCAAAAGACAGTTGGTGCTTTTACACTTGTTGCTTTCAGGTCATATATGCTGGTTTTGTGGTTGCTAGTGGGGGAACAGACCTAACTATTTGGCTGCTCTTGGCATTCGTGGTACTTAATTCATTATTTGTTGTTGTTGTTTCTTGCTAAGAATGAATTCTTCTTCAACAGCTTATCAGCTTATATGTGTGATGTAGGTGGCAAACCTGGTCATGGCAGCCGGAGAAACACATATGTGGTATCTCCATAAGTTTGACACCTATCCGATAAATCGTTATGTAATCATCCCCTTTGTTTACTGATCAGCTTAGGCAGCTTAAATTAGCCTTTTTGTAAATGCTCCACTAAGGGAGAAGTTATTTTTCCAAAAGTTTGACACAAGACAGCTTATAATCATCTAACAGGGTAATTGACTTAAAGAGTCCCGTAAGTTTGAGCACATAACGTATCGGTCACCTATGTATAAAATCCTTCAAAATGGTCCCGTCTCCGAATTCCGTCCACGACCATCCAAATTTTCCGTCAATTTTTGCCACCAAGGACGCCTCGCTGTACTGCCACGTCATTTATTTGCCTAGTCACTGCTGCATACTTTGAAACAGGTCCAAACCGGTTTAGAACCCCAAATATTAGAACCAAGCCGGGTAGAAACGATTGAAACTATTACCCATCCCCTCGTCTCCCTCCTCTCTCTCTCTCTATCTCTTTCCGATCCGAATCGATCCGAATGCCGGGGTTCAGATCCGCCGATGAGTTATGCTCCCTCCTCTCTCTCGGCTCGATCTGTCTTCGCAGACTTACTTCAAGGGCTTGAATGGAAGATTCGTGACTGGTGTGACGAGATTAGTATCTTCGAAAGGATGGGTGAAGTCCTCGCTGGGGAACATTACAATAACGTGGATACAATCACCTACAACTTCTTGATATAGACACATCGCAAAGATGATAACCTCGATGCTGCTATGAAGGTTCTGAATTCGATGACCACCACTCTGAATCCTTCGACTTTCAATACCCTATTAGGGTGCATTGCGAAGCTGCGGGATGTCAATGGCGCCCACCGCCTGTACATGAAGATGAAGGAGGCTAAGATCCCTCCGATGAGTTCCCAACGCTATTTATAAACAGATCTGAGAAAGATAAACACTGAAAGTCTGCAACAGAGTAAATGGGCGGAAAACAGAGTATTGGGTTTAGTACCCGACGATTTCAGTGGCGAGATTGGAAGATGAATTGAGGGATGTGAAGAACAAAAGGGAGATGGCGACAATGGAGGAGAAGGTGAGTGGGAGTGTTTAATTTGGATATTGTGATGTTCTGAAACTTTCCAGATTTTTTTCCCCACCCTGCCAATTATGCTCCCGGTAACTAATTTGGAGGGGTTGTGGCGTTTGCCGCCGCCATAGTAGGAGTGGGAATTCGACGATCTTTTGCCGTAGTCGTTGCGTTGGCCGGTCATGTGAGATTCTTGGTGATCGAAATGGAAGAGAGAGAGGGAGCGAGTGAACCAAAGCGAGCCAACCATATGATAGAAGCGTCGACCGGTTCGAACCACGTGAATGAACCAAAGCGAGCCAACCATACGAGGTGGTGACTAGGCAAATAAATGACGTGGCAGTACAACAAGGCATCCTTGGTGGCAAAAGTTGACGGAAAATTTGGATAGCCTGGACGGAATTCGGGGACGGGACCATTTTGAAGGATTTTATACATAGGTGACCGGCACGTTATGTGCCTGTTCCAGCCTTGTCGCCTGGCCCAATAATGGGATGGAAGCCCAAGCCTGTTGGTCCTCCGGGAGTGGTGTACCTCGTAAGCAACGTGGGGGGAAGTTAGTTCAAGGAAAAGGGGAGGCGATCAGTTTAAGGAATGGAGAGGGAGGCGAGTAACGTACCGCGGAGCGTTTTGTCCGCTGAGTAAAAGTGTTGTCCCCTGGTTAATAGGGTATACGGGGGTATTTATAGTACCCCTGCCTTGGTCGCCAAGGCTGAATCTTAGCCACTCGTTTGTAGCCCCCGTAGGATGTTGACACGTGTCTGCTCTGTCTTGGAACCCTAAGTGTCGCCAAGTAACCCTAGGAGGCCGCCGAGCTGGGCCGTCGCTTTGGGTCTTACTCCACTTCCTGGGCCTGCCTGTTCGGCCCATCTGATTTACTGCCTAAATCCGGACCTCCAGCCCTAGCCGCTGTGTTCAGGCTGCCGTGTGGGCCGCCTCATGGGCCGCCGTGTAGGCCTTTGGGTTTCGTCGGGCCGGGCCCATCAGTGCCCAAACTTACGGACTCTTTAAGTCAAATACCCTCCTCTAACACTTATCTAGCTTTACAAAAAGGCTAATTATAACCTCCATCGCCATCGCCATCAGCGCACTCTCCATTTGTGGAGCTATTGTCTTTTACTTTTTATCTACTTTCTTCCTCTCCTTTCAATCTTCTAATTTCTATCAACACTTGTTCCCCTACATCTCTATTTCCTCTTGCTTTGCCCTCTATCTTTGGTCCCTCGATTTTGGACCTCTTTGGCACCAGATCTGATTATGAGTACCTAGGAAGATGATATTGACATTCAAAGTATAACAACCCAGACGGCTCTACTTTCATGTGAAGAGCCGGTTCTCCAGCTTTCGAGAGGGATACGGGAAGGCAGAAGATTTTGGCAGACAAATCCTTGGTAGGAAGGTTTATCAGTGCAAGGCTGTGCTCCATTTCCTCTATGAAGAACAACTCTCTTAGGGTTTGGAAACTCAAAGGAGACTTGCATATAAAAGGAATTGGTAAGAATATGTTTCTATTCTCTTTTTTTTTTACGATCAAGATAAATCCAAAGTGTTGGAAAGAAACTCTTGGTCGTTGCTGCAATCTCACTTGGTAATTAAGGAGTGGAATACAGTAGTGAGGAGTCCTGAACTTATAGATTCGACAGAAGCCTGGGTTCGTTTGATGGGGCTGCCACCGGATTTGAGAGGGGAGCAGAATCTAAGGATTATGGGTTCGGTATTAAAAAGCTTAATCAATTTCGTTGACAACGCAAACACTGAAGGGGAATGGATGGAGTTTATAAGAGTGAAGATGGAAATTTCGATTGATCTAAGGTGGATTTTGTGTATGAGAATATACCAGATTTTTGTTATAATTGTGGAATCATGGGACATTGTTTCTTATTGCGAGAAAGAAATGGTAAGCAATGGAAATAGCCAAATATGGGGAGATACGGAAGCCACATGAGGGTCGAAGTAGCTCAACGATATGATGGACGGAGAAGAGCGGAGATGAATGCCAATAAAAGCAAGGCGAGGAGTAACACCGATGATCAAACGCAGGGCAGTAGCGGTTCTGGAAGATCTAAGCAAGGTAATCTGGTGTACACCCATCCTTCAACACTCTTTTACCCACAAACCTACACACTCTAATACGACATATCCATAGACAAAACCAATGCTTAGACCTTATGCCAACACCTCTCAACAATCCAAACCATATCAGAATCTTGCAAAGTATGGCTCTATATTATACAGATTTAACCCCATCCGACCTAGTTGTGATTGCCATCCAACACCTCCTAAATTACTTATACAATCTCAAAGTACCACATATTACAATACTATCATGTCCATCCAAACCACACCAGATTACACATTTACCTTTCCGGAAGAGGAGAAGAGAGGGCGGCAATTGTTCTATGGGAAAAGGAAGCCGGATAATGAAATGGAACAGGACATGGGGAAAAAGCTGAAACATAATGCTCCTGAGGTTTTGCTGAGAGGAGAAACATAATCTTTAATGAAGGGAATTCGAGTATTCAAAAGAACAGGAGGAAATCAAAGAGTAAAAAAAGTGGCAAGGCAAAAGAAGTAATGGAGAGGATGGATAGGCAGATGACACACTTGACACAAGAGGCTCAGGTGGCAAGCTAATTGCCACCAAACTCAAAATGATTCTGAGTTGGAACTGTTGGGGTTTGGGACAGTCCCCTACAGTTGACTACTTGCGTGACTTAGTTCGCAAGAACTATCCCAATATCGTTTTCTTGGTAGAAACCAAACAAAATCAAGACACGATGGAAGGTATAAGAAGAAGATGGAAGTTTTCGAATGCGTTCTATGTGAATCCAGTACGAGCTGCTAGAGGTTTGGCGGTGTGGTGGGTAAGTAATGTAAGTGTGGAGATTCTGAGAGCGAATAAGAACTTCATTGATACTAAGTGTCTTGTTGATAGCCCTTTCTAGGCCCCATTTGTTTATGGCGCACCGGTGATAGGTGATAGACAAGGGGTTTTGCAGAATATAATGAGCTTTGCTAGGAACAGCCATGTACCATGGTGTCTAGTGGGCTACTTCAATGCGGTAAGATGTTGTGAAGAAAAGGAAGGCTTACTACCACCGAATGCCACTTCGATGAGGAACTTCAATGAATTTTTATTCCAAGGGAACCTGTTGGATATGAGGAGTGAAGGATGTAGTTTTACTTGGTCCAATAATAACTCAGTAGGGAATTGATAAAACAGAAGTTGGATCGGGGATTCGAGAATGTAGGATGGTTTGATTTATATCATTAGGTTGTGGTTATGCACAAACCAATGATGAACTCGGACCACTGTCCCATAGTAGTAGAAACTGAACCACAGTCCAATAGAGGCAGGAGACGCTTCCTCTTTGAGGGCGGGTGGATGGAAGAGTCAAGCTATCTGATGGTAATTGACGAAGTCTGGGAAAACAGAAGGAGAAGCTCACATAATTTGGAGAGTTGTGCCCGCCTTCTGGTGCAATGGAAGAAGAATACAGTTGGTAACAACAATGCTAAGGCTGATCAACTACTAGAGAGATTGCAGGTTTTGGGTGAGAGACCAAATGCGGTTCGAGGTGATACAGAGGAGGATGATATTAGAAGAGAGATTATTAAATTTTGGAAACTTGATGAGGTGTTTTGGTCCCAGAGAGCGTCTCTGAATTGGTTGGGATTGGGCGATAAAAACACAAAAAAAATTCCACCAATCCACCATCCAGAGAAGAAGACGCAATACCATTGGTTTCCTAAAGAATTATCGGGATGAGTGGATGGATGATCCTTCTGAGGTGAGATTGTACATTAAGCAGTTCTATAATGATCTTTTCTCTACACCGAAGGACGTAGTGGATGAGATAACGAACGAGATACTATGCAGGCAGGTTACTGATAATGAGATAAAATCAGCAATGTTTTAGATGGGCTCGACTAAGGCCCCCGGCCCTGATGGGTTCCCATGGAAATTCTTTCAAGAATATTGGGGAAAAGTTGGTATGAGTGTCTACAGCGAGGTGAAAGGTTTCTTTGATACATCTATTTTACCACCAAATTGGAATGATACGAACATAACTCTCATCCCGAAGACTCAAACCCCGGAGTATATTTCCCAATATCGGCCAATAAGTGTGACCATTTTAGAGCAAAAATTGTGTCCAAGATTATAGCGACAAGGCTGAAACCGTATCTTCCATCTCTCATTTCTGAACTGCAATCAGCTTTTATGGGCAACCAGTCTATTCAGTATAACATTGTGGTGGCACATGAGGTTGTCCACAAACTGAAACTTCGGAAGAAAGGTAACAACTTCAGTTTCATGCTTAAATTGGTCATGCTTGAAGCATATGATCGAGTCAGTTGGGACTTCTTGTTGCCACTCTGAGAGTCGTGGGTTTCAATGAAACTTTTGTGTGATGGATTACTGGTATTGTGTCGTATGTTAGATTCAATGTGCTTATCAATGGTTCCCAATCAGGTTACTTTTGTCCAACTCGTGGCTTGAGAAAGGGTGACCCTTTGTCACCGTTCCTGTTTATTGTGGTGTCGAACGTGTTTTCATTCTTGATGTGTCGTGCAGTGGATCAGGGGAATATTCAGGACTTAAAGCTCAACTCAAGATGTCTGACTCTTCATCATATCTTGTTTGTTGATGATACTGTGTTGTTTGGCAAAGCAACGATATTAGAGGCTCGTCGATTTATATTGCCGCTTATCTAGTCAGGCTGTGAATGAGGCTAAGTCATCTAGTCTATATTTGAAGAACACTACAGGTGAGAGGAAGGCTTTGGTGAATCACGTGTTTGGGATTGATGCAGATATCGTGTTGGGGTAGTATCTAGGACTTCCACTTGAATGGGGTAACTCGAAAGTTGAGACTTTCATGTATTTATTAGAGATATTTCAGGGGAAATCTCAAGGATGGAAAAGCATCCTTTTATTCCATTCAGGCAGAGAGACATTGGTGAAGGCTGTGCTGCAGGCTATCCTAGGTTTTATCTTCTCATGTTTTCTGCTACCAAAAACTTTGTTGAAAAAAATGGACTCGATTATGGGGAAGTTTTGGTGGGCAGGAGATCTAGAAAGAAATTCCATTCATTGGGTGGCAAGATGGAAAGTTGAGATATGTAAGAGCGAAGGGGCTAGGTTTCAGAAATTTTGAAGAGTTCAACCGGGCCTTTGGACAAGGGGGCTCGACCATCGTGGTTGTGGACGAGCATAATGGAGGGACGACAAAACTTGGAGAATGGGTGTAGGAGGAATATCGGTAATGGACAAGATACTTGGATTGATGAGGCTTGGAGACCAGACACAAATGACTTTATGTGTTCACCTCAACCAGGTAGGGTATGTAAAATCAGCGATCTTATTATTCATCATCAAAGAACTTGGAATCGAGTTAAGCTGCGAGAGATTTTTACAGAAGAAGTGGTGAGAAAATTGTTATGATTCCTTTGGCACCAAATACTTACAGAGATCGATGGGTGTGGCACCATGATCCAAAAGGCTGTTTTTGGTTAAATCGTGCTACAAGATACCAATGAAAGAAAGAGGAGGGACCATGTGGTTAATCCGAGAAGTAAGGAGTGGAAATGGCTATGAAAATTGTCGCTACCACCGAAGGTACTAATCTTCTTATGGAGGTTGTGCAGAAATTCCCTAGCTACCAAATCGAATTTGCTGAAACAACAATGTGCAGAAAACGACTCTTGTCCGTGTTGTGATGACGGAGTTGAGGATTGGCATCACCTCTTTTTTACTTGTCGGCTGGTTAGAGATTTTTGGAACAAGACTTTTCCTCTGGTGCAGGTGCCGAGTTGCGATGATTGTGTCTTGGAGTGGCTTGTAAGGACAGAGAGGTCCTACTCAAATACCATTGTTGGTATAGCTTTTGGCCTCTGGAATGTGTGGAAGTGCGGAAATGCGGAAATGCAGAAATGAAAGGGTCTTCAAAGGGATAGTGCCTACCTTTGTTAGTCTTGAAACAAGACTGGGACATGAGGTTTAGATGTGGAACTTTGCTTGGGAGGGACACCTTCCACCTGCTGATAGTACAAGACAAGACATATCTTCCAATGTTCAACCGCCGACAAACTTTTAGAGAAAGTTGGTTTGTGATGGTTCGTTTGCTAACGACATCCAGAAGGTGGGTTTCAGTGTTCTTATGTATAATACCGATGGATGTGTGGTTGATGGTCGTGCTGGAAGCTTGTTTTGTAGAGCTGCTATCGTAGCTAAAGCGAAGGTCATACTGATAGGTACGAAAATGGCGCAGCGAGAGGAAGGTTTGTGTGTTGTGATTTCAGATTATAAATTTGTTGTTGACACCCTCGATGCTCCCCAACATCAATGGCCATGGGAGTGCGTTGCGTACATTGTTGTCATCCATGAGGCTCTTCTTGCTCACCCACATAATGGAGGGGAAGAGATCAAGTCAGGGAGTCAGACCAAATTGCTCAGCTAGCTAGAGAGAATCGAAACACCTTTTGTTGATGCTCTTAAATTCAATGGAATCTGCCATGATTATAAAACAAAAAGATTATAAGCTTGTTTTTAGACTCAACTCATGCTTTACTGCAAATCTGGTCGATAATGGCGAGGTTGCCATAGCATAATTTGAGTTTTGGCAATCAATAATCCGAAGCGAATACATAAACCCACTACTAGAACTGTGAACTTGAAGTAAAATAGAATAGGCTTATTCAGAAACAGTAGTTTCAACATTCAAAGAAAGTAGACGATAAGAGATCAACTCCATCTAAGCATAAGAGATCAACTCCCCAGAACTTGGCAGGTTGGTTGGTCCTGTACTTCCTGTCCACTCCTTTGATGAGATCCATATCCTCTTTGCTCAGCTCAAAGTCAAAAACTTCAAAATTCTCTTTCAGCCTCTCAACCTTTGAAGATTTTGGGATAACAACTGTGTCCCTTTGAATCCCCCACCTCAGAGCAATTTGAGCTGGTGTCTTCTTGTACTTGTCACCCAAACTCTGCAATAATAAATAAATAAATAAAAAGAGCCTCCAAATGAACCCAAATAGACAATGAACATTCATTCATCTTGAAGATGGGCGGTCTTAGGCGCTTACTTTGAGAACAGCATCGTCCAAGCATGATACTGAACCAAACCATTCAGTATTAGCAAGAGAGCCTCCAAGAGGGGTGTGAGCAGTCACTGAAACACCGTGCTTTAAACAGAATTTTACTAGGGATTCACGCTGAAAGTATGGATGAGTTTCGATTTGATTCACAGCTGGCTTCACTTTGGAGTAGGCTAAGCAATCCCTGGTTAGGAAAATGTCATAGTTGCTGCAGCATATTACCAAAAACAGAAAACAATCCATTAGAAACGACAGAACAAGTACCACTATATAATTTTCTGTTAGTACAAAACTGTCCCACACATGGGTAAAATAAACTCATTACCATAGACAAGTATTTAAGGGTAAAAGCGATTGCATGGAGTGGCTATGGTCCAATTCACTCTTCTGTTAAACTATATCCATCATTTTTAACCTGATCTGAATTCTAAAGACCAGATCTAAACTACCTAAAGTGAACCCATTTCTGTGGAAACCAACATTTGCATATTTTTGAGAATGGAGGTGACTAAACCTGATACCAATGCTTCGAGCTAAACCCTTGGAGACAAGGTCTTCCATGTCATGCCAAGTAGATTCCAAAGATATGGTCGTGTCTATTTCAAGAACCCCCTCAGCATCCAACGCACTAGATGTTGTGCCAACTCCTACACAAAAAAAAAAAAAAAAAAAAAAAAAAAAATCATCAGCATATTTCACTGATGGAGGATTTGCACTAAACAACAAGCAGAAAAGCTAGTGTTGATCAACATTTTATACTAGTTTTTCGGGCTATAGAATTCCGGAGCTGACATTGTTTTACAAGCAACCACTACTACATACACGATTTCAACAATAGAAGTAGCAATGCATGAGAAGAGGAAAACTTATGTATGCGGTCTAGGAACATCAGCAAAACAATGGATTAGGTAAATTGGAAATCCCGTGGATAAGGTGAAACAAGAGGGAATAGAGTTGCAGAAACAAATAGGAAAAGGAGTCAAGTGGCAGGACCAGTATGCTTTGTTGCAACGGGAAAGTGAATAAGGTAGAGGTCCAGATAATCAAGCTGAAGCTTCTTCAGACTATCTTTGCAAGCCTCGAGAACATGCCCGTGATCCGAATTCCAAAGCTGAATTAAGAGCAAAGGAATCATGAATATCAAACCGGTGTCATCTCAAGTTCAGGAGGAATACACATAAAACATGTAAAGCTCATACATACATACCTTAGTAGTAATGAAAAGATCCTCCCTTTTGACAAGTCCAGTCTTAAAAGCTTCAGCAAGTGCCTCTCCAACTTCTGCTTCATTCTTATAATCAGCTGCAATCGAAACATGCCAATTTTAGACATTTGCATGATTCAATTAATAATGATCCATCGAAACCTCAACATTTAAAAGCATCCATCTTTTTTCCAAAAAAAAAAAAAAAAAAAAACCACTTGCTTTCAGTAAAGATTAAGCACAATCCACCACTGACTAAATGGAACTGCGGTAACTATGATTAGTAATCCACAAGTCAAAAAAGAAAGAGAGAGAGAGAGTTAAGTAAGTACCAGCACAATCGAAATGGCGATAACCGATCTTGATAGCGTTGAGGATGAGGTCCCTAATCTCTTTCCCTTCCATTCGCCACACACCCAGCCCAACTGTAGGCATTTTCAAGCCATTGTTCAGTGTGATCGACATCCTTTATCGCTACAGACTTCCTGATCAAAAAGCAGCTTTGAGGCACTTGGTTCACCGAAGAACTGAAATAGGTATGTAATCAGTCGACTATGTATCCAAAAGGGTTGCTCAGTGACTAGCCCTAGCCAGGTCTTTGTAATGGATGGTTTTGTCGATATTTTCAGGGCTCTCTAAATACAAAAACTCCGTTTGATTCGATTCCTCATCATTAGGGTTGGGTTGCAAAGGATTAATATTTATCAGCCTAGGACCAATGGTCTACTCTCCCTTCTGGGCTTAGGGCCCAATTCGAATGAGAAATCATAGAGTGAAAGAAAATAAGATTTATTTAGCCATAGATTAACTATATTAGAGGAAGTAGAGGGTTGTTTGGTTGCAGTGATATTGATATTGATAACTGCAGATATCATGATATTCAGGATATTATTGTTTTTTCTGTCCTGAATATCATGATATCTGAGGCCAAAAGTAATATCAATATCACTCAACAGATATTCATGTGGGGAGGTGAATATCTTCAGAGTGATATTGATATCACAGTTTTTTGGACAATTTTATCCTCACCCAACCTTCCCAATTATAATGTCATCAACCCCATTACCCAAATTTATTTTTTTTCTCATTTTTATATTTATTTATAAATTAAGATAAATATTTTATGATTTAGATCTTAATTACTTAATTAGAATTTTTTAGTTAGAATTAGAATTACACCATGAAAATTATTTTAACTTTTTATTTTATTTTGGCTAGAAGAGGGAGATGTGTTAGTGGTAAATATAATACTAATTATTTTCTTAATGAATGGGCATTTAGTATTTCTAAACACACGTGCTTTTTTATTAAATGTTAGCACTACTTTATACTTTGTTCAAGCAAATGAGGGTATTTTGGTACATTGATCCATGCAATCACAATTCATCACTTATTTAAATACACTACCCCAAACAGTGATATCAAACAATCACTTTTACCAATATCAATATACTAACATATCAATATATCTCACATATCATGATATGTAGATATCATGCAACCAAACGACCCTAGGTAGTAAGAAGAGTGCGAATCAAGCAAATATTGTGTGATCTTGTAATTTGGATTCTAGGCACTGTTTTGTATTTTAGTGAGTTCAACAACCAGTCAGTTGTCTGATTTCCTGTATAATAGCTCATGCAAATTAGTGTAAAAAAAGTTAGTAATTGCATAAAATATTTTACCACGGGCAAATAAAGTTTATTCGTTCTTGTTTAAAACAATGAAAACCAATTGCGCCCCCCATTCCTTTAAGTTGCCCCATCGACTTCGATGTACATGGGATCTTGAACAACTTGTTTAACTTTAGTTTGGGGATCTAACCGGTTAGACGCCAATTCTCGACTAATAACTTGCTCGTTTAATTGGAATTCAAATTGTCTATACAAAATGCCAAGCCGAACTTGGGACAGGTTGAAAACGACCGAGTTTCTAGATTTCCGAATTCTCCACTAGAATAGAATGTATACTACACTAAGGTTCTTGGACTCCTTCGGAATCTCTTTCCACGCCTAAGAGGATGTTAGAGTATTGAAATGGTGGGTTGGAAGATTGCAGAGGGCTGCAACTTTTGAGACTAAGATGTATTGAAGGAAAAGATGCTCCACACTTTCACCCATTATTTCACATACTAGAAATAAAGGAAGTAATTTCATTCCTCTTTTATCAGGTTCAGCTTTAACCGGAATAATTCCTTTGAGTAATTCCTACATGGAAAAATTGAAATTTTGGTTGAATTTCAATTGCCAGGTATTTAGCCCGAGTTGTTTGTTTACATTCGAACGAGGTTCAAATTATGGGGATCAAGTATATTTTGACGGGTAATTTTGTATTATTGAACAGTATATTCCCCTGAAGGAGAGTATTATTGCACCCGTAGACTGTAAAAATGAAATCAACAAGCAAACATGCAAGATATAAGGACTAATCCGAGTCAATTGACTTCACAATTTATCCTTAAGAATTGTTATTCCCCTCTATGTCACCCAAGGTTAACAGAATCAATTCTCCCATGATAAAATGAATTTACCTCACAAGCGTAGCGGTACTTCAAACGCAAGTGACCGGCGAACACAATGAAATACGCAAATCACACGACTCAATTGAATGCAGAAATTTGTTATGTGTAGAGAATGAGTTTGTAGAGAGGAAAATGCTATAAGTGGAAAGTGTAGTGACTGATATGTATTTATAGTAGATGAAGGGGTGCCTTCTGAACAGACACAACTGTCCAGGTGGCAGTTGGCGGTTTGAACCGAACAGACATGTCAGTTCGCGCCTGAACCGTTTAAAACTCGATTATGGTTTGGATTTAAATCGCAGATTCTGGATGACTTTTCGGTCAAATCAAATCTTTTGATCGAATCTAAATACGAGGCGAGGCAATGACGACGACGCGATGGCCCATCACCACCTCAACCCTTTTACCAACCTTAGTGGGCTTGAACTCTTATATCTAGCTCCACTTTCCCATCAATTAGCTATGTGGTATTAAATACCCCTTAACTCATTCATTCATTCATACATTAAATCCCCAACAATCCCCTACATAAATGAAGAATGCTAAGTTTTGAAAACTATGCAAAACTGTGTGATTTGCTCGCAAGAATTAGCTGCATCTGAATAAATAGGTTTTCCTTTGAACTTTTCGTAGTGATGATACATCGAGTATACTCGTCCATCGGTAGATTTGATATCTTTGAACCATATAATTTTTGTGTATACTAAGACAACGTATGTCGCTAATCCTTAATCGTCCATTGGTTCTCAATGTTGTATTCGTTTTAGCCCTGAACACCGCCTGGTCTCAAGAGTGCGTAGAGAACTTGGCCTACGTTAGTTCTCCTTGAAGCGGCTCCACTTCACACTCACATAGGTGATTTCTAAACGTGTATTTATAAATACATCATTTGACCAACTCTAGGTCAAACTTAGAAACCATTAAAAGCATTTCGTTTATAGGCTTACCCTTATTGTTAAACATTGTCTCATCATGAGAATGGGTTTGAGAAATTTTGATAATGTCGAACCATAAAACACAACTTTGTTTTCTCCTTGAGCCTAGATCTAGGGATCTCCAGTCAACTAGGTAGAGTTTCTATCATGTTGATTATGTCATTGGCCATAATCCCATTCCCCTCGATGACTTCTCAACTACATCTATAGTTAGGCCTTTCGTAAGCGGATCTGACACGTTATCCTTTGCTTTCACATAATCAATTGAGATAACACCACTAGAGATTAGTTGTCTAACTGTGATATTTCGTCGACGAATGTGACGAGATTTACCATTGTACATAACACTTTCTACCCTTCCACACTACAAAAAAGCAGGTATAGCTCGATCGGTGACCGACGACAAAATAATATGGCTAGAAACAGTGATGCTAAAGTATAGCGTCGATCATTATAATGACCGACGTCGAATTAGGAGAGACCGACGCCATGTTCTCCTGACCCAACCGGTTGGTTTGGTTGTGGTTTGGCATCGATTATTGTCTCGACCTATGCCAAACTGAAAAACCAATGGCATCTAGGATTGGTCAACTCTGCGTTGATTTTTTTGGCGTCGATCGACCAACACCAAACCCTGGCACCAATTTAATATTACAAGTCCGTTTGGCGTCGGTCACAACCGATGTCAAACCAGAAATGACCGACACCATATGACAGGTAAAAGGAAGATTTTTTCTGCTTTTTCTCTTAATCACATACTCTTTTAGTGCCAATACCTGCATAAATTTTCATGCATACATCAATTTCAAATTTCACATTTTTTATTTACGAAATACTCAATTGCACGACATAAAATATATTAAATTCAATTGTGGAAAATGCTATTTGAATGCACTAAAAACATCCACTGAATGTACATGTCTACTCCTCGTCATTAGAGCCATCCTCTAAGTCCGGCTCCTCAACATCCAAATCGGCCGACATCTTCACTTTTCCCTTAGAGGATGCGGCAGACGTGGAAGATGACTCCCCCACCAACTAGCTAAGGCGTTGAACATGCGCCTCCAGCTGGCTGAGGCGTTGAACCTCTGCCTCCAACTGTGTCACACGATCCTCGGCCAGGCAATGATCGAAGATGTGAGTGGTAGTAGCTGAACTGCTACTATGGTTGGCTCCACCCTGTCTCCTACTCATATTGACCTGCATAGTCAAGGAAAACAAACAAATAGAAAAAATTGACCGAGCTACTTAAACTCCAAATATTGTATACTACAATACATACCTGAGAGGGGTCACGCCAAACTCGAGTCTGTGAACCCTACCAATATGCTCCTTCGGATAGACACGTCAGAGTGCATCATCCATAGAGGGAAATGTCGGGACTGACGAGTCAGCTCTAGAATCCTAGGCTGCACATTGATGAAGAAAAAGTTTTGAAAACCTCAATTAATTACATACGCACTATTTCAAATTGAATTGTTATAGATTGAAATATGTGAAAAGTAATTACCACATTAGGATAGGTGTAAGTCTGATATTTCATTGTGTGAGTGGGCACATTCCCCTCCTCTTTCAGGTGCCTACATGTGGACAAACTAAACTTGTTCAGTACACTTTCTGTAATAAAAAAAAACATAAAAAATAACAATTTTAAACAGAATTATTACCAACTCAAGTCCTCTAACTCGCAACTTCTTTGATCCTCCAATGTGGGATGACTTGTAATTCTTCCGAGCTGCAGAGTTCTTGCAGAGAGCTCCTACAAAATTGCTATTCATTTAAAATCAATAATAACTATAATCAATGCCAAATAATACATTAAAATAAGATCAATTTCAAAATTATACTTACCACCATATCAGGTCTCAGTCTGAGATCCACGAACCGTGCCCACATAGGCACAGAGATCCTACTACCCACGCCCTCAGTGGCACCACGAACTCATCCTCATCGTACTCCAAGCCGGCTAGCTCAGCTGCCTTCCGCCTCTGCCCGATAGGTGTTAACCGTATACCTGCACCACAATCGGGTTTTGCAGTCCCGCCACTTCCTCCCAGTATCCTCCATGATGTACTTAGTCGCCAGGCCCGCAATCACGATACAACGCTGCACCAAATTCAATGTTTATAAGTTATTATTAAACTATTCAAACTAACTGATAAAGGGAAATAATATCATATTTGAATACTTACAAATACAGTATCCAACAAATCCTTCTTCTCTTTTTCCGTCACGTTATGCCACTCCTCGTACTGTAGTGGGAGGTAGTTCTGGTCATTAGCCAGCAAGCCCGTGGACTGCCACTAGAGGCTGCACCAGTAGCCTCAGGCCCTAGGCGTCCCCAATGTATGATCACCTTCTTGCCATCGTGAATGATCAGGATCTGGCTACTAGCCAGAGCTCCAGGAGTCCTAACTCCAGCTGGATTAATGAGCTCTACTAGCCACGCGTCATTATTAGGAGCCATGTCTACATAACAAAAATGAAACAGTTATGTCAAACATCAAACCATTAGATATAGATTGATAACACTAAGCTGAAAATGGTAGTATCAAACCCTAATTAATCATCAAACTCTGCAACTCCAAGCATGGCTAGGGGTAAATTAGTTGAATTATCAAAATCTAACAACTCTGGATTTCCAAGCATCTCACTCTCATGAACTAAGCTCCCTTCTTGATCGCCCATGTCATACACATTTCTTGGTTTGATATGTACTGGAATACACCATCCCTTGTTCACCTTATCTTCCACATAGTAGACCTTTCGAGCCACTTTTGCTTCAATATATGGATCATTGTCTGATGACACTCGATTTGACGTTATTATCAGCCTCATTTAAGCAACATTTCATACCCTTTGATGCCATTTTGATGAGTATTTAGTGCATTTGTCGTAACTTTGTGATTATCGGCTCCTAGTGCGTACATTGTCTATTTCTTGGCTATTTTTACCCTTTTTTTGATCTTTTATGTTGAGCCCCTAGGTAACCACATTATAGAGGACTCTCTCATGAGTCCAACGCTTCAAACGGGACCAAATCGGAGTTCAAACGGAGCGGGAATGATCAAAACAAGTTGGAACTCTGCACAGTCCAAAACGCTGCGTTTTGGAGCTTACACGCCGTGTAAGCTAAATGCACTGTGAGCTTACACGCCGTGTAAGCTCCTCAGATGGGAAATTTTCAGATTTTCCAACAAGGAAAGGGTTTTTGGGGGTATTAATAGACCTTTCGAAGCCAGATTTGTTAACATTCAATTTAGAGAGATCAGCCACGACTTGAGGAGAGTTGAGAGAGTATTTTGGAGCTATCGGAGAGATCGTGACGCCATAATCCATCCTGGAAGATTCTCGGAGCTAGGAATTGAAGATTCTCAAGATCGAAGCTTCACGGATCATCCGAAATTAGGTTTTTCAGATCCTTTTCTGTTCTTCCTTTGTATAGGATGAATCCTTCTGTCATCTTTGATTCTTGTTTGTCAGATATGAGTAGCTAAACTTGTAGAGCTTAGATTAGATGAACCCTAAGTGACCCAGGGCTTTAAAGCGGTCACTGATCGGCGGTAATTAGATTCAAAGTTCAATTAGTTTCTCTTTGCATGGTTGTTTTGTTCTTGATTGTTGTACTGCGTTTCTTGTCTAGTTGACGCCTGGATTAGTTTCGTTGTTCTTGTATTTCTTTTCTGGTTCCTAGATTAGGTTTGTGTTGAATTAGGGTTTGTCGCCAGACAGCTTTCCTGCTATAAAACATTAAAACTCATCTTTCTTGATCACCTAGATTAAATTCTTGTTAAGCTGAGGATAGAAGCGAACGTTCGCCTCACTTTAGAACATCAATTCAACCAGTTAACCTATTCATTGGAGTGTGCCTTTCGTAGGAACCAGTTAGGGTTAATCCGCTTCAAGAGTAACTCATAAATCATTAGTAATTGCACCAGTTAGTTTAGTCATTGCGAGAGGCGACCGTACCCGGACGATTAATTAATCTTGGTAGTTAGATCGATAGAGCGAACGTTCGCCAGTCTTAAGCCTAAGGTCAGGAGTTGTGGTGGTGTTTAGAAATTGATTGAACGAGAATGAAATCCGCTGGTCTTGTGATTGCTGTTGCCTTGGTGATCTAAGGGGGATTCGAAATCTAAGCTTGTTTGTCGTCTGTCTAAACCAACCAATCATTCTGTCTTTTAATTTCATTTTAATTTTCTTGCATCTTAGTCTAGAAGTCGTGGAACTCACACCACGCATAACGTGTTCAAACTTGAATAAATTGCCAGCATATTTGAGTAAACGATCAGAAGAAACCCTATGGAATATGATCTGCTTAGCTTTTAGCTTTGTAGTATTTGATCACTGTTTTACAGCTCATCAATTGGCGCCGTTGCCGGGGACTCTTCTATATTGTTTGAAAGAAGAGTTGGCATTTTATTCTTTTACTTTCCATCTTTCATTTTCCATCACACTTCGATTTTACACCGGTTGTGTGTGTTTTTGTCCATTGCAGGTTAAGAAAATTCAGAAGCAAATCACTTCCGATCCACCTTCCCCCTACCGCAATGGCTGCTCAAAAGAGTCTTGCAGATTACAATAAGCCAAGTGCTGCTAGTGTTCGGTCTTCCATCTTTGTGCCGTGCAATAAAGACGGTCCTGCCTATGAGATCAAGATCGCCTTCTTGGAAATGATCTCTAGGGATCTGCAGTTTGAAGAAAAGCCTCATGACAATCCATGCACACACTTGGCGGATTTCCTTGCTTTTTGTGAGACCTTTAAGAGTGGGAGCCTTGATAAGGACACCTTGTGCTTGCGAGCCTTCCCATTCTCACTCCGAGGCGCCGCAAAGAGATGGCTCACTAGCAAGCCACCTAGTCACTACACCAACTGGGAGGATCTTGCTCAGGAATTCGTAGAAGAATACTTCCCTCCTTCCAGAACAACTGCTTACAGGAAAAACATCTCAAGGTTCAGACAGAAAGAAGGACTAAGTTTACATGATGCTTGGAACGAATTCCAGGAACTCCTCTACGATTGCCCTCATCATGGCTTCACTCAGAGGCAACTAGCCGAGATCTTTGCTTGGGGTATGAACGAAGAGTCATCTGAATGGGTTAACTCCTTAGCTGATGGAGACTACACCGCACTCGCACCAGAAGCTGCTCTTCTTCACTTTGCAAACTGCGCATCTAAATCTAGAAGTTGGGAGAGACAGTTTGGAGCAGCTAAGAGCCAACCAAGCCGTGAAGATCAGATCAAGAGCGAAGTGCAGAAAGAAATGAAGAAGATTTTCGGTACAACAAATAACTGGTCTATAGGGGAAGTGAATTTCATTGATCAAGATCCCCCTAGATTCACCGGACAACAACCTCAGAATTATACGTTTGAGAATACTTGGGAAATCGAGATAGACAGGAAGCTCGACCTGATCTTGGCAAGACTCGATGACCACGAAGATAAATTCAAGCTTCAAGCCATTTTAAATCGAGATCATGAAGATCGAGGTCGACGAGTGGAGAGCGCGGTGAATAGCATGGCTAGCATGCTAGCTAGTATCCCCTTCTTTAATCATCATCGGTTCAAGACGAATCTACCATTAGGAAGGAGCACGTCAAGGCCATCTCCACAAGAAGCAGCAAGCAATTAGCTGGTCCTGCAACTCCTGATCCAGCCATAATTCCTGATGCTATAGCCATTGACACGCCAGAGATCGAGGAGGAGGTGACTGCCCCACCTCCCCTGACAAAGACATCACATGTGCCACCTCTTCCATCATATCAGCCTCAGATTCCGTTTCCTAAGGCTGCGCAATCACAGGAGAAAGATCATGATACCCGGTACAGAAAGTGGTATGGATACTTGAAGAACATAGATATCAAGATACCAGTTACTGATGCTATCCAGATGATACCGGAGGTTGGAAAAGTCGCGAAGGATCTTGCGAAGAACAAGAAGAAGGGAGAGTTGTCTTCCGTTTCCCTCAAGGAAGAATGCTCCGCGATCCACAGCCAGACGACCGCCATACCCTTCCCCAGCTAAGTGTCGCGATCCCGGTACTTTTACTTTGCCTTGCATTATTAATGGTGTGAAAATTGATCATAGTTTAATTGATCTAGGTTCTTCCATTAACGTCATGCCTACCTGCTTGTGTGAGAAATTGAACCTAGGAGAATTGAAACCGATTAGCATGCATTTAGTGTTTGCCGACAGATCTTTTAAATTACCTAGGGGATTAATAGAAGACATGGTTGTCAGTTGTGGTCCTTTTACTATGCTGGCTGATTTTGTTGTTATGGATACCCGAGGGAAGATGTCACTCTTCTCCTAGGCTGACCGTTTATGGCAACAATCGGCATTACCATTAATGTCCCGAATGGCTCGTTGACATTAAGGGTCGGCAAGGATACCATGACATTCCGTCTCAAGGACGGTACGCAAGTCCTTGTCAAAGAAGAGGCGCATTGCTTAGCTGTTGTAGCTGTGGAGTTGGCTTCGGTCAACTCGTTACTAATGAAAAATCTAGAATTTCTTCAGAAATTTGCTTGCCAGATGTTGGACAGGTCCCTATCCTGAAGAATGAGCCGCCGGCACAAAAGCCAAGAAAGAAGGAGGATCCGACGGCATCCCCTCATGAATCGCTAAAAGTTAAAGATCATGGCGAGATAAAGAAGGAGAATAAAGAGAAGGACGCTTCTTCGAAAGAACTGTTCAGGCCTTGTAAAAATTTTGGTCATCTTCCCGAAGAACGAACCAAGTTAATTCACGCAAATGGGAAGAAGTTCACACTTGCCGGAGGATATTTCATGAACTCCGACTCAGGCCTAAGAGAAATCCTGAGTTGGGATGTCTCTTGATCACCATCCAGGTATCATCCGGCTCAAGGACGTTAAGCAAGAGCGCTTCGTGGGAGGCAACCCACGGCTGGAGTCATTTTAAATTTATCGAGTTAGTTTTTATTTATTTTGAGTCATTTTGAGAATTTTGTGTCGAGTCGGTTGAGTCCGGATGATAGAAAATAGTCAAAAAATATTTCTTGAGTATTATTTGGGTTGAATTTATTGTTTGCAGGAAGAGGAGTGACCAATTTGCAAGAAATTGGCCAAAATCCGGAATAGAGAACCCAAGGAGAGCTAAAAAACACAGTGGGTTTACACAACCATGTAAGCATCCGTGTAAGAGCATACACGCCGTGTAAGCTATTGCACTACACAGCTTACACGCCACGTAAGCTCGAAAAATCAGAGGTAAGTCCCCTTTCCCTTCTCATTTTCGGATTTTCCCCCTCTCTCTTCGTTTCTCTCTCCCAAAAGCTCTCAACTTCCCCTACCATCCTCCCCCTTCAACCAAACCCCCACTACCACCCAACAATCACCTCCACCGGCGACATCACTGCCGGCGCCTCCTCGCCGGCCGGACCTCCACAGCCGCTCGTCTCCATCCACACTGACCGTCCACCTGCAACCCCTCCTCTCTCGCACCAAACTCGACCCCCAGCCGTCGTCGCCCCATCACCACTGCCCCCCAGCCGCTCCCCTCAACCATCCGACGACCGCCGAGCCGCGCAGAGCTCCAACGTCCCAGAAGCATCCCGACGCCTCCCTTCGAACTGCAGCAGCCAACTCGAGTTTTCTTCAACTCGAACCAGCCCTTCCCCTCATTTTTTCTTCGATTTTGTGTGTTTGAGTCGACATTCAGGTATGTAAATCACCTTCCTACCCTCCTGATGCTTTAATCAGTGTATTTTCCATGAAAATCGAATTTCCAGGTGCTGCATCGGATTTGAGTTCTTGAGCTCAAGAACCCTAATTTTTCAATTTTGGGGTTTTGTAAAATTGAGGTTATAGATATGAAATTGATGGTATAATATGCTTGTAGTTTGAATCCTGGGTCATTTCGACTTCGTTTGCCTATCCAATTGTGAAATTTCATAGACTTTCCATACCGATTTTTGACGAAATTGGGGATTTTTTATTATGGACGAAATTGGATGAATTGTTGCTTTGAGATTGATGTTATGATGATTATAGAAATGTATGCATGCTTGTTTCCGAATATCTATACCTTAATTAGCTCGTATGACGTATTAAGGTTCATTTTTTGCATACCGATTTCATGAGTTGTGATCTTAGCTTGTGTGACTTACATGGTTGATTTGGACTTACTTATTACTTGATTATGACTTAAGCTTGAATTGCAATTGGTAAATTGCTTCCATGATGATCTATGCCAAGTATATTAAATGCCTAAATGTTGATCTTGCTAAGTGTGTTTAAGACCTAGATATGTGCTTATGGGATTGTGCCTTCACTTGTTGACATCCTACTTGCATTCTTTGATCTTGATATCTTTGATGTTTGTTGTGGTTGTCATTAATTGATACTCCCTTATTTCTCGGTTGATTCATAGGTTCAATGCCATGATCTCGTGTGTCTCGTACCTTATTCCTTTTGCTTGTCTTATATGCACCAATCCCACTTGTTATATGCTAAAGTTGGCATTTTGGTTTGAGATTTATTTTCAGAATGGGAAAATCCAAAGGGAAAGGAGTTTGTTTCTTCTTCTTCCGCCCCACCTCCGGTGAAGAAACTGAGAGGAACCGCAAGGCGCGACACCCTCCAGGTGGCTTCCCCGCCGGATAACATCTCCAACAACATCTTCAACTTCTCGAGGGAGGATGATCGGCTAACATGGATGGTCATACAAAGGAAAGCCATTGGTGCCATGAGCCAGATTGATTGGGAGGCCATGGAGGAGGAAGATTGGGCTGATGGTCTCCGTGCGACACTCAACCGAGCCGGTTTGCTTCCACTATTCCAGGTCACCGAGCCGGATATACGAGTGGCCAACCAAGGAGCTCATCTCCACCTTCCGTATGGAGAGGGTGATGAGAGGATCCATTCTGTCACCACGACCAAGTGCATCCACTTCCGCCTAGGAGGGATCGAGAGGTCTCTCACTCTTGATGAGTTCGCCATCGACCTCGGTTTCTACACTGCGGAAGAGCTAGCTTCAGCTCCACCGACTGCCATCTTTTCCCCAACACCGAGAGTACTGCGGAGTGTGAGATGTTCTGGCGCACCGTAGCTCCGTCGGACCCACCAAGTATGACTCTAGCGCATCCAAGGCTAGTATGATGGAGAGGCCAATCTACCGGTTCTTACAGTTGGTCTTCCGGGATTCTATCACTCAGAGGTTGACCTCTGGCGGTGTCTGTAACGCTAGAGACCTGTTCATGTTGCGGTGCATCGAGGAGGGACGGAAGGTCCATCTTGGCTCTTTGGTGGCCAAGTTATTCCAGCTTCAGCGCGAGCGCGGCACGAGACTTCTTTTGGGTGGCTCCTATTTCACCCATCTGGTTCACATGTATGACGTGCTCGCTTCATATGGCGCCATCTGCCTCCATCATCGTATTCCTCAGCTCTGGATCACCGGTGACCTTCCTCGGTCCAAGAAGGTTCCTGACATCCTCGCTCCCCACTACGATCCTTTCATTGAGAAACGAGGAGGACCGCCACCAGCACCAGAGCCAGATGCGACCCCAACATACGACTTCAGTGGACTGGAGCGTGAGCTTAGGGAGATGAGAGCCGATTCTGACGCGCGTTGGGAGGCTACTCAGAAGTGGCAACAGGAGTCCGACGAGCGTTTCACCAGCCTCCAGGAGTTGCAGCAGCAGATGTACCAGTCACAGCTCCAGTTCTTTAGGCAGTTCCAGCCGCCAGATGATCGCCCGCACCCTCCACCCTAGTGATTTCAAAATTTTTCTTTATTTTTCTTATCATCCGAACTCTGTACTTTTTGTTTTTGTTAGTGTCAGTTTGTTTTGTTTTGGGTCATTGTCGAACCTTTGTGGTTGGTCGAGTCTTTTGTATTCCAACTGCTCTAATCCTGTGATGGATCCTCTCTTATCAGGTTAATTGTCAGGTTGTGAACTTAGAATTCTCTATAAATTCTATTCAGGATCACGTATTTGGTATCTCGCCAGCGCCATCTCCGACGCCCTCACGCTCATTTTACGGTACCCCTGTACACTTTTCTTCTCTTTGTTTGGTCCATTGAGGACAATGTCTGATTTAAGTTTGGGGTGGGGATTATATTTCTGAGGGATGCTATTCGTCTGTGGCATTTGTGAGATTTCTCTAGCATAGAATTGCTCAATTCTTGACTCATGATGTTAAGTTAGTTTTCAATTTTTCATAATGATGCTTAGACTGCTTAACCTAGAACCTGTAATCAACCTGCTTGAATCGATGCTAGATTTCCTGGTTAGAACAGAAAAGCTTATCACTCTTGTAGTTTTTCACTTTGATTGCATAATAATGACTGAATCCGACTAGCAAACCAACTGTGAGCTTTTGACCCATTGCACATAACTTGCAATTTCAATTCTTTTTGAGTGGTTTTATGTCTTCTTGAATGAGTTAGAATTTGCATGAGACCTATTCGAGACCACACGATGACACGAGTTCTAGAATGATATGGGCACCTAGATTCAGCTACTAAGCCAGATAGCCTACCTAACGTTAAATCCATTAGGTTTAAACCCTTGAGCTTGGCCTGTTCTTTCGGTTCGATATACATTACAGCCATTCCCCATTCTTTCATTCCCCGTTGATCCCCTGTGGTTGTAGTTCTAGATTAGCCTACCGGAGCAACCTCAAACAACTTGCGATTGAAACGATGACACACACACTACACACGAAAAATAAGAAATCATGCAAACAGACACTTTTGGCTCCCCCGAACCGACTCTAAAACAAGGAGTTTGACACAAATTAAAAACAGACTCCAGCCGTGGATTGCCTCCCACGAAGCGCTCTAGATTAACGTCCTTGAGCTGGACGATACCCGGATGGTATTAGGAGACATCCCAACTCAGAATCTCTTTAACGCTAGCGTTAGAGTTCATGAAGTAGAGCTTCGGGGTATCTCCGTCGAGCGTGAACTTCTTCTCGTTAGCATGAGTGAGCTTAGTGCATCCATCGGGAAGATGATCAGTGATTCTGAACGGTCCGAACAGTTCTCTTGAGAGATCATCCTTCGTGAGTGTTACAATGGAAGGAATGAGGACGGTCGGCCTTATCTTCTCTTTGACTTCCAGCTTCATCTCACCGGGATCTGTGATCTTCGGTCGGCCATTAAACAGGTGGTCTTAGCTATTATGTCCAGACGTGTAAACCCCTCTAGCAACTAAAAGAAAGAATCGGCACAAAAAAAAGTGAGAAAGAAAGAAAAGAAGAAAAGAGAAAAATTTCGGAAAAAAAAGAAAAAGTTCAAAGTTTCAAAGTTTATAATATAGTTCAATAACGTTCTTCTCCCTATATATGGAAGAACGAAGTCAAAAGAAAATGTAAAGAAAAGAAAAAGAAAATATGCAAAACAAAGTGCTAGGTTGCTTGAGGGTATCATAGGACGAGTGTACACTATTCCACCCGTGTCTGGTTAGACGGTAGGAAGCCATAAGCTAGATTCGAGGGAATTTAGTCGAAAGCTACACCGCACCAAAGCCATTATCATACATTCCCATCATCCATCTCATTATAAACCCTTTCCTAAGCAGAGAAGTCCTTCTTGACTAGTTACTCGTGTTGTCACAGTGGTGGAGATGTGATCGAATTGCAAACCTATGACAGAATTCAGTGACAGAAAATGATTGAGAGCATAAACACGTCCCTAAACACAGAGTGTGAGAGTTCCCGTGTACCAAATATTACCTGTGTGAGAAGTCTGGTCGATTAGGTTAGAGTCGTGCATGATTTGTGTTTGCTACTTGTTGTGTGCAGATAATTAGTGAGACCAGGTTGTTTGGTTGACGTGTAAGCATGTTAGGTCATTTGTTATAGAAGTAGCAATTTAATGATTCATTGTGATTACTTGAACCTTAACTTGATCAATCTTGTCATTTATGAATCTGAGTACGTTCTAATTCAGTTTGCTTGAGGACAAGCAAAAGCTTAAGAGTGGGGTATTTTGATGACACTCGATTTGACGTTATTATCAGCCCCATTTAAGCAACATTTCATACCCTTTGATGCCATTTTGATGAGTATTTGGTGCATTTGTCGTAACTTTGTGATTATCGGCTCCTAGTGCGTACATTGTCCATTTCTTGGCTATTTTTACCCCTTTTTGAGCTTTTATGTTGATCCCCCAGGTTACCACATTATAGAGGACTCTCTCACGAGTCTAACGCTTCAAACGGGGACCAAATCGGAGTTCAAACGGAGTGGAATGATCGAAACAAGTTGGAACTCTGCACAGTCCAAAACGCTGCGTTTTGGAGCTTACACGCCGTGTAAGCTAAATTCAGTGTGAGCTTACACGCCGTGTAAGCTCCCCAGACGGGAAATTTTTAGCTTTTCCAACAAGGAAAGGGTTTTCAGGGGTATTAATAGACTTTTCGAAGCCAAATTTGTTAACATTCACTTTAGAGAGATCAGCCACGACTTGAGGAGAGTTGAGAGAGTATTTTGGAGCTATCGGAGAGATCGTGACGCCATCAATCCATCCCGGAAGACGCTCAGAGCTAGGAATTGAAGATTCTCAAGATCGAAGCTTCACGGAGCATCCGAAATTAGGTTTTTCAGATCCTTTTCTGTTCTTCCTTTGTATAAGATGAATCCTTCTGTCATCTTTGATTCTAGTTTGTCAGATATGAGTAGCTAAACTTGTAGAGTTTAGATTAGATGAACCCTAAGTGACCCAGGGCTTTAAAGCGGTCACGGATCGGCGGTAATTAGATTCAAAGTTCAATCAGTTTCTATTTGCATGATTGTTTTGTTCTTGATTGTTGTACTGCGTTTCTTGTCTAGTTGACGCCTGGATTAGTTTCGTTGTTCTTGTGTTTCTTTTCTGGTTGATCGCCTAGATTAGGTTTGTGTTGAGTTAGGGTTTGTCGCCAGACAGCTTCCCTGCTTTAAAACATTAAAACTCATCTTTCTTGATCACCTAGATTAGATTCTTGTTAAGCTGAGGATAGAAGCGAACGCTCGCCTCACTTTAGAACATCAATTCAACTAGTTAACCTATTCATTGGAGTGTGCCTTTCGTAGGAACCAATTAGGGTTAATCCGCTTCAAGAGTAACTCATAAATCATTAGTAATTGCACCATTTAGTTTAGTCGTTGCGAGAGGCGACCGTACCCGGGCGATTAATTAATCTTGGTAGTTAGATCGGATAGAGCGAACGTTCGCCAGTCTTAAAACTAAGGGTCAGGAGTTATGGTGGTGTTTAGAAATTGATTGAACAAGAATTGAAATCCGCTGGTCTTGTGATTGCTGTTGCCTTGGTGATCTAAGGGGATTCGAAATCTAAGCTTGTCTGTTGTCTGTCTAAACCAACCAATCATTCTGTCTTTTAATTTCATTTTAATTTTCTTGCATCTTAGTCTAGAAGTCGTGGAACTCACACCACGCATAATGTGTTCAAACTTGAATAAATTGCCAGCATATTTGAGTAAACGATTAGAAGAAACCCTGTGGAATACGATCTGCTTAGCTTTTTAGCTTTGTAGTATTTGATCACTGTTTTACAGCTCATCATTGTCTAAGCGACTTCTAGTATATAGCAAGTGTGAGAAATTTAGTAGTGTGAACCCCAACCCATTTTTCTTCACATACCTAGGGCTGTGTGTATTAGCCCATTTGCACTTGAATAATACCACACAGAAATCTTCATAGTAATTCAGCTCAATTATGTCTTCTAATTTGCCATAGTACGCGGGTTCGTTTGTGTGAGGACGATTGTCCACTTAACTTGAGTAACTATGAGTTTCAAGGTTGCTGTATACACCACTATTCTGAGTTGTGTGACCCTTGTCACGGCTATCTGTACGAAAATGATAACCATTCACGTCATAACCAGGAAATATGGTTGCTTCATGATGAGGTCCTCGCGCCAACAATCTAAGATCCTTCGAATGTCCAACACGCTAATCATACTAGTTTTAATCGCATTCAACCTATTAATTAAACAAATTATAGCAATTACAAATAATATAAGAAACAATTATTGTGACATACTAGGCAAATCTCACATCGACAAAGTACAGGGGAGATCCATGGGCTATGTGGAATAGTTTAACCTTAACTGACATGACGCGTTTTGGGGCGTAGTGGTGAGGGTTTGATCTTGAGAGGAGGATGGCATGGGTTCGAATCCCACCAACACAAAAAAAATCCATCAGGGATGGGCCCAAAGCGGACAATATCTTGTTAAAAAAGGTTGGGATGTTACAAGTGGTATTAGAGCCTCTCCCCGTCCCTCTTGAACAATGGTGGGGCAAACCTCAACGAGGGTGTTGAGTCCCTGGGGGGTGTATGTGACATCCTAGAAAAATCCCACATCGACAAAGCACGAGGGAGATCCATGGGCTATGTGGAATAGTTCAACCTTAACTGACATGACATGTTTTGGGGCGTATTGGTGGGGGTTTGATCTTGAGAGGAGGAGGTCATGGGTTCGAAACCCACCAACACCAAAAATAAATCCGTGAGGGCTAGGCTCAAAGCAGATAATATCTTCTTAGAAAAGGTTTGGTAGGGGTGGGAAGCTCGCCCATTTGACCGAGCTTTGACCGAAACCGGCCCGGTCAAACTGGGGTTCTGGGCGGCCCGAAAAAACTGGTCAAAAACCAATATGGTCGGGCCCGGGCATAATAATTAGAGAGTTTTGGGCTTCGGGTTTTTCGGGTAAAACCTGGAAAAAGCCCGGCCCGAATATTAGGAACTTAATTTATTTATGTATGGGCTTGTAATATTAAACAAATTTGGGCCTATAATTCTAATTAATACAACCCATGACAAAATCCTAATTTTCTCATCTTCATTCTTCTTCATGCTTGCCGACTGCCGCCTCTTATCCTTGAACTAAATCTTCACTTTCAACTTTTTTCATCTTCTTCTTCTTTTCACGAGCCAAAAATGGTGGTTGATGTGTGAATTTCAACTCACAACTATCAAGATCGTATTCCACGAGGGCTCTCTCAATTGCCACTACTCACACGGTTCATGGACGGTCTATTCATTTGAAAGAAGTTTTGGTTTGAAATAGGAACAAAAGAAAACATAAAGAAACTAAACAAACAAACAAAGCGGTGCAACACAAAGATAAAGGAGGTTTACTTGGAAAGATAGCTTCATCATGCTCAAGAGGAATAAATGCACAAACAAGCCAAACATGATCGAGCTTGCAATCGAATGACCACGCAAATCCCTTCTATAGACTCAATGCACTCTCGTAGCACTAAGATCCTATCCTATAACCACTCAACCTAGGCTCTCGCTCTTAAGCTAAATGACTAAGGATGCATTAAAGGTGTTTGATGAAATGCCAAACTACAAAACCCTCTCCTATGACTCTATGACCACTAGGCTAGACACCACACTCTCATGTCAATGTCCTAACACTAAGAGAATCATCAAAAGACTAGTCAAAGTTCAATTGAATGAAAAACCTAACGCACACCAAGTGTTCGATAAAATGCACAAGAGAGAAATCATGCAACTATGGTTGAATTGAGAAGATCTAATCTCTTAGAACATACTCTCTTCAATCCCTAGACCTACAAACCATGTAATCTAAGCACTCTCATGCATTACATCACAAAGAATAGACCAATCAAGCAAACATAGCCATCAATGGAATTAACAACAAGTCTAGAGATCATCTTCTTACAATCCAAGATCAATCATAGCATATTTGTACAATCAACCTCTATCCTAGCACAACTATCTATCAATCCAAGGAAACCTAAGAAATCAGCCACACATGGCCAAGGAAATGAAGGAAAGAGAAAGAAAGATGATCACCAAGAACACCATGGCAATCCTCCTCTTGCAAGCTCCTCTTCCAAGGTTGTGGACTTCAATCCAAACTCCTCTACTTTGAGTTGCACCAGAAATGGCTCTAGGGTTGTGGATGTTGATTGGAGATTGAAAAGGGAAGAGAGGATTTTCTTTTTGTCGAAGGTGTGTTGCTGGAATAATGAATTGTCTCCTCAAAATTTCCACCTCTCTCTTTAAATAGTACCGCTGGAAATAGCCTGAATTTTCGGCGAAAACTATACAAGCTTTCGCCGAAAATCTCTTTGAAAAACCCCGGCAGCTTTGGCATTTCTTCATAAGTTTTCGGCGAAAACTCTGGAAGTTTTTGCCGAAAACTCCTCCACAAATCCAATGTCCGCCTTCTGGAAATCCGCCGATTGCACACGCCGAGGGTTTTCGGCGAGAACTTAGAGTTCTCGCCGAAAACTTCTTCAGTGGAAGGATGCATTTTTCTCGATTTTGCAACGGCCATATCTCATCCGTCCTAGCTCTGATTGACCTCCCGTTTGATCCTACGTGCTCCTTGTCACAAGTACTACGATGAAAAGACCTGAAAATGCCAAGAAAACAGCTCCAATAGACTCGGAATTGGCCTCAAAGTAGCAACCGGACAATAAATTGGCACTTAGCACAAAACTTCAATAAAAGCATATTAAGCATGGTATTTAAGGATCAAACACGGGCATTTCATAGGTCAATCATAAGCTAAAAATGCACTAAATAAAATCACATCAAATTCCCCTTCGACTAAGCTTTGCTTGTCCTCAAGCAAATGAATCAGAAAACATCTAAGTTCACAAATGACAAGATCGGTCTCATTGAGATTCAAGCAATAACAATTTGGCTTAAACTGTTCCACGAACAAACTTAACCTACACATGCAAGAAAATCAACCAAACAAGTCTAAACCTCACTATCTTCTGCACACTTCAAGTAGTGGTTAATTGGGATACAGAAAAACCGACCACGACAACACCAACTCTAATAAAAAGGACTTGAACTCGGGAAATGGAACGAATTAGGTGGGGGTAGGAAAATTTTGGGAAGTGGTGAGTGACCGTGATGTGACTATCGACTCGACTTCGTCCGCCTCTAGATCTGCACTTTTTACGCTCAAGCTAGGATCACTACAACAAGGGCCACATTGAGAACTTTTTTTTTCTTTTTTTTCCTACTGCATACTAGTGCTCGATCCAACACTTCACTTAGGTGTTGAACCTGCCTAGCTCACAGCATTTGCCTTTGCTAGTGCTCAACCTGACACTTCACTTAGGTGCCGAGCTTGCCTAGCTTTTCTTTTGGCACTTCAAGAGTTTCAGAACTTGAACACTTTCTTTAGAGCATTTTTTCTTTTCTTTTCTTCACAATTTAGCCACTTGATCTCTAGCAATTTGCAAGATCTTTAGCATGAAAGGAGGTGGAAGAGGTTTCTCATGGCTCATGAACTCCTATTGGGGAGACTCACTTTCTTCTTCTTCCATGACAAGCACTTCCGGTTCAAATGTGTCGGTGATGAGCTTCACACTTTGAGCTAAACGATCCAACCGAGCCGCATTATCTTCCGCAATTTGAAACATCTCCTCAATTGTGGGGGGAGGTGGAGAGTGTTGTTCATCCTCTAGAGCTTCCTTGATGAGCGTCACGCCTTGAGCTAAGCGATTAAGTTGGTTCGCATTGGCTTCCGCAATCTTCAAAGCTTCCTCAAGCGTGGGAAGAGGTGGAGGAGGTTCCTCATAGCTTACGAACTCCTCTCGAGGATGCTCACTTTCCTTCACCATTTTCAAGAGCTCCTATAACATAGAAGTAGGTTGAGAGGGTTTCTCATAGCTTGTGAAATCCTCTTGAGGACTCTCGCTTTCCCTAACCATCTTAAAGAGCTCTTCTAGCATGGAAGGCGGTGGAGAATGTTGTTCATGACTTGTGAAATCCTCTTGATAATACTCCGGCAAGACTTGACGGTAGGGTGGAGATGGATAGGGACATTGCTCATTCCACATAGTCAGGAGACTATCGTCCTGAATACTGTTGAAAACACAAAGAAAAAGAGAAAGAAGCGTAAGTCTGCTACGAAGAAGCTAGCGGTGAGTCAGGAAGGAGCTATTGATGATTCAGCTAAATCCCAGTCTAACGTTATTGCTGGCAAGGTAGTTAGCATATGCAATGATATTGCATCTTCGAAAGAAGGGACAATCTCACCTGATGCTGATTGCTCTGTACAGTTGACTGGAGGGGAGTCAGACAATGACCCTAAGGTTTCTTTGCAAACTCAGGGGTCACCTGACCAACATGGGTTATTACCTCTGAGCCCTAATGGAGTTAACCTTACAGAAGGCCACTTAACAGACTGCACTGAGGATGAGGAGGTTGTTGATCTCCCAAGGAAGAAATCTAAGCTGGGGAACTATTGGAAGTTTGCTAAGCCAGCAAAGAAGCAGTACAGGTCAGGAGTCCAAACGAGATATAAAACTAATAAGAGATGATCTTCTGGGTATGGAATGTTCGTGGTTTTAACAATATAAATAGATTTCATTCGCTTTCCTCTTATATTAGTAAACATAAACTAGATATAGTTGTTATCCTAGAACCTAGAATAAGGAAGGTTAATACTTTGGAGATTTTTACTGCTCGTTTCCCTGGTTGGATGGGGGAGTTCTGTTATGAAGGTGACCTAGGAAAAGTGTAGCTCCTTTGGAAGAAGGACATTCCTATTAGGGTTCTTGCTTCAAGTGGCCAAATGATTCATGTGAGGGTTAATTTGCCTATTGCATACTGTTGCACTTTTGTTTATGGTGCTACTAACTATTGTGACAGGAGGAAGTAATATGGGGAGTTGCTCAGTGTGAAGCTTATTTCAGATCCCTGGTTTGTTGAGGGGGATTTCAACTCTATCTTGGATTTGTCAGAAGCCTCTAATACACCTGCTAGTTTTGAAAGTATGGATGAATTCAAGAAGGGGTAAACGACTATCTCCTCCTAGAGCATGTTTCTTAGGGACCCTTTTTTACTTGGACTAATAATAGGGAGAAGGACCCTATTTCTCGGAAGCTTGATAGGGTGTTTGTTAACTCTTCTTGGCAGGCTGTTTTTCCCAATAGCAAAGTAAGTATCATCCCTTGTGCTGAGTCTGATCATTGTGATGTTCTCATTGACACAAATGTGGGTGTTATCTCTAGGCCTAAAGCTTTTAAGTTCTTTAATTGTTGGACGGCCCATGTGGATTATATGCCTATTCTTGAAAGGGTTTGGAGGAAAAAGATTAATAGTCGCAGCCTGTTCTTTAGAGTTTTTAAAAAGTTGCAGATTTTCAAAAAGGAGATGAGGCAGGTGAATGGTGCTTGCTATTATATAACATTCAGACCAGAGTTAGAGCTAAGCAAGATGAATTGACTTCTTTTAAGGAGAGACTATATAATGTTCCTAGTCCGGATAACATGGAGAAAGTCCATGAATGCACAAAGGAGTTGGATGACCTGAAGAAAAGTGAAGAAAGTATAATGAGGCAAAAGGCTCATGTAAATTGGGTTCAGGTTATGTCAACACCAAGTTTTTCTCCAGTTATGTTAAGTCTAGGCAGTTAAGGAACACCATTCGGCATCTTGAAAATGAGGATGGTGTGTTGGTTGATGGTGCTGATCAGATGGCAAAAATTGCTGTCAATTATTATAAGGGTTTGTTAGGTACAAGTACTCCTGTCTAGATTCCTCAAATAGATGCAGTTATCAAGCTCAAGGCTAGTGCATCTCATTGTGAGTTGCTAGAGGCTCCTGTGACAGATGAAGAGATCCGGAAAGCCATATTTAGTATCCCTAATGAGAAGGCACCGGGGTCGGATGGATATAAGGCCTTTTAAGCACTCTCGGAAGATAGTGGGGAGGGAGATTATGGATGCCATACACAGTTCTTTTTTTGCAATGGGTGATCTTCCCAGTATATTAATTTTGTGTCACTTGCTCTTATTCCTAAAAAGCCGAATGCATCTGCTATGAAAGATTATAGGCCGATTTCGTGTTGTAATGTGCTCTGTAAGGTTGTGTCGAAAGTAATTGCTAATAGATTGGCATTGGTCCTCCCTGACATGGTGAGTAGCTCACAAATAGCTTTTGTTAAAGGGAGACGAATCAGTGATGGGGTGTTGCTTGCTCATGAATTAGTGAGAGATTATAACAGGAAAGGTATTTCACCTCGGTGTGCTATGAAGATCGACTTGATGAAAGCATTTGATTCGGTCGAATGGGATTTCATTGTTGCTGTCTTGCATAGTATTAATCTCCCTAATAAGTTTGTTAACTGGATTCAGCTTTGCTTTGATTCTTCCATGGTTTCTGTCAATTTTAATGGTTCACTAGTTAGGTACTTCCCTGCAAAATGTGGGTTCCGTCAGGGGAATCCTATTTCACCTTATCTGTTCATCCTTTCAATGGAGGTTCTTATTTGCTTGTTTGATAAAGCTGTGCAGGAAAACTGATTCTATATGCATCCGCAGTGTAAGAGCATCCGCCTCACTCATCTGAGTTTTGTAGATGATCTTTTGGTATTTACTAAGGCTTCTACAGATGCAGTTAGACAGGTCACAAAGATCCTCTCCTCTTTTCAAGCTGGTTTGGGGTTAGGTTTTAACCCGGAGAAGAGTGATATATACATTGCAGGGGTGAGTGCTAGTTTGGAGCAAAATATTGTTGCAGTTTCTGGGTTTATGAAAGGAGAGATGCCATTTCGGTATTTGGGAATCCCAATAACCGTAGGAAAATTGAGAAGAGGGGATTGCAAAGCCATTTTGGATAAAATTACAAAGAAGCTGTCTGATTGAAGATCAAAGCTCCTTTCGTATGCATGCAAAGTCCAATTAATTGAGTCTATAGTAGGTGGATTGATGCAATATTGGATGTCGGTGTTCGCTCTTCCTCGTTCATTCATCAAAGAGGTTGAGACCCTGTGTAATTGTTTCCTCTAGGGGAAGATGGATGGGGGAAGATTGAAGGTTGCTTGGTTGCATCTTGCTTATCCAAAGGAAGAAGGGGGATTGGCTTCCGTGAAATGTTGTCCTCGAATCAAGCTAACCTTGTGAGACACATATAAAATTTACTTATGAGCTCAGGTTCCCTCTAGGTAGCATGGATACATCGGTACATGATTAAGCAGGTTGACTTCTGGGACTTTAATGGGAAAGCTGGATCGTGGCATTAGCAGCAACTCATGAAGCTCAGGGGCGTTATTAGGTCGTACTACTCGAAGGAACTGGATGGTACTCATCTCTGGGGGGAACTCTATGTCGGTGTTCAAGGTTCAAAGGGTCTGGCAGGACATAAGACCCAAATTTCTTGTAGTATGAACTTGTGTGGGCTAGTTATGTCATTCCCCACAGGTGTAATGTTGCTTGGCTCATCATCTCTAACAAGATTAGCACCAGAGACAAAATTCAAAAGTGGGATCTGTTAGTTGATCATGTTTGCTTGTTATGCAAGGTTGATGCAGAGAGCCGTAACCATATATTTTGTGAGTGCAGTTATTCAGCTACTATTGTAGGAAGATTACTACTGGAGCTCAATGGCCTAGACTGGGATGCTATGATGGAGGAAACTAGAACCTGGACAGGCTCTTTGTTGAGAGCTAAAGTGAAGCGTTTAATTTGGAGATCGTTTGGTGAGTATTATTTGGATAAAGCATTGTAAGAGATTTTTCTCTAGGAGAGAGTGAGATTCCTCTGTCGTTGTGGAGCTTATCGAGGGGAAATTGAAAGTTTTGCAAAAGGGCGTAAGGATGAGAGAAATATTAGATTGTATATATAGTCTTTAGCTCTTTTCTTCTCTTTTAGGTTGCAAGTTTTTGAGACTCTTGTATGGTTATTCCACTCCTCGGAAGTAGTGGAAGGGCACACATTGACATCATGGCCTTGGCCTCCACAAAACTCACAACAAAATTGCCCAAATGAGATGACTTAGAGGGAGGCTTAGGCATACTAAGATTGCTTACTTGAGAGGCCATGGCATCAATCTTGGACATAAGGAGAGCGATCATGGGATCATCTTCATCACGGTGCCCCGGTAGCTTCGGTTTCTTCCCATAGCTAGACGAATCCTTTGGTGCATCAACACTTATGGCCCGAGAATCATAGTGAGTGTCGCTTCCATACTTAGACTTAGGAGGTTGTTGTCGAGACCAACTTCTTGTCTTGTTGGCCATCTTCGCGAAGAGTTTTAGAGCATCTCCGGGAGTGAGCATCCTTACGTCACCTCCGACCGCTTGGTTAATCATCCTTGTATTCTCAAAGTCAAGTGACCTTGCAAAGATGTCCGCCAAGGTCCATTCGGCAGTGTTGTGATGAGGACAAGACTGAAGAAGGGCTTGGAACCGATTCCAAGTCTCATGGAAGAGCTCTCCCTTGTGTTGTGTGAAGTGGTTGATACGATCTTGGATTGCATCCGTCATATAAGGAGGAAAGAACTCTTCGAGGAAAGCTTCGGCTAGGCCCTCCCATGTGGTGAAAGCTCTACTCGGTTGGTTCTCCAACCACGTCTTAGCTCTACCTTTGAGTGAGAAAGGAAAGAGCCGAAGTCTCACACAATCCAGGTGAACTTGATCATTCTTCACCATATCGCATATTTCCAAGAAGTCCTTAATGTGTCTAGATGGATATTCACCATCAATGCCATTGAACACCACTCCGTTTTGCACCATCTAGATCATATTAGACTTGAGTTCAAAATTCCTTGTGTTGACGAGTCTTCGAACAATACTCAAAGCCACCCCTTCATGGGTCGGACGGGCATAATCCGCCAATGTTGAGACATGTCGTCGTGTAAGGTGTGGTGAACTTCTTCTTCTACAACTATGTGAGGAGGAGATAAGGTTGGAGGATCAAGCGCTTGCTCGAGGCTTTGAAGTCGTGCTTGAAGGCGAGTGATCCGCCTCATGCACTAGCACAAGGTACCTACAAACAAGCACAACAAAAACACCCAAGTAATACGACAATGTGGAATAACAAAATCAGACAACGAATAGCGAGCAAGCAAAACTAAATTCGAAGGAAGTGAATAGATCAATCCACTACTAAGTGCTTTCTTAGGATTGAGAAAAGTCCCCGGCAACGGTGCCAAAAACTTGATGTGTAAGTATTTAACTCACAACTATCAAGGTCGTATTTCCACGAGGGCTCTCTCAATTGCCACTACTCACACTATTCATAGATCTATTCATTTGAATTGAGATTTGGTTTGAATAAGAAATCAAAAGCATGAACTAAACAAACTAATAAAGCAATAACTAACAAGGGGAGCTGAGGGTCAAACAAGAGAGGGAAAGGTCAACTTAGCAAGGGAATTTCCCAAGCTCAAGACAAAAGCAATGAAAGATAGCTTGAGTCTCAAGCATCAATATGTAATTCCTTGGCAATGCAAAACACTAACATAGAATCAACGAACTCTCGCTCTATCGACTCATTACTCCTAGACCACATGAACTATGCTTTCGCTATACGAACAAGGGAATGGAGTGCTTTAAACTAGCTCAATGTATTGCTAATTCACCTAAAATCCTAATCATCAATTTCTAACACATGACAATGATGCAAGACACTTTCATGTCAATCATAGAACATAAGGTTAATAATCAATAGGTCTTTCAACTACTCAATGAATGTAAAAACATATGCATGCCAAGTATTTGAAGAAATGCCAATAAGGAAATCAAGTAAAACATGGTTGTAATTGCATAATCCAATCTCTCAAATTACTCAATTACAATCCCTACACCTTAGTCAACATCAATCAACAATTCTCATACATTGAATGACATTAAAGATGTACCAAAGACACAATCAAGCTCATATGGCAATTAGGCACAAGGTGAGGAACCAAATCATTACACAAAGATTAATGGAGAGCTCAATTCAATCAACATCTCTCTATCCTAGCTTGATCATCCCTCACTATAAGCTAAACCCTAAGTCTAGCCTATCCTAGCCATGAATGAAACCTAAAAATTGAAGGGGAGAGACACATCCTAGCTTCATGGATGATCTTCTACCCTTGCTCTTCAAGTTGCTCCAAGGTAGAGAGGACTTCACTTAGCTTCCTTCAAGTTGATCTTCACTTAGCTCTTAGGGATCAAGGGTGGAGAGGATGATCGGCAATTGAAAATGGAGAGAAAAGTCGGCGATGCTCTGTTTTTTTTTTGTCAATTGCTGAATTCCCCCTTTTCTCGTCGAACATCTCTTTTAAACGTACGCTGGAAAAGCACAAAGTTTTCGACGAGAACTCCTTTAAAACCCCGCTGGTAGCCTTCCGTTACTTCATAAGTTTTCGGCGAGAACACTAAAAGTTCTCACCGAGAACTTCTTTGGAAATCAACTTCGAACCTCCTGTAAGTCCCGATGTCAAAACTCCTCGGTCGAGAACTTATAGTTCTCGCCGCAAACTTTCTTAGACACAAGTGCAGAAATCCCAAACTTGTAACGACTCTATCTCCTCCGTCCTAGATCCGATTGACCTCCCGTATTCTCCTACGCGCTCCTTGTCATCCGTACTACATCACCAAAGCTTGAAAATGTATAGAGAAAACCCCGATAGACCACGAATTTGGCTCCAAAGTAGCTACCGGACAACAAAAGCACACTTAGCACAAAACATCACTAAAAGCATAATTCAAGATTAAACACTTATGCTAGTAACCATGATCCTAAGAATCCAAATGAGTTTACTTCGGCTACTAATAGCACTAACCTTGTCCGTCATAGTCTTGCGGAGTTGTTTGCACTTAGTGATGTGCAGGAGAAAACTGATGAAGTAAAAGATGCTCCAACTCTTGTTCTTTCAAAGACACCACCTAAGGAGAAGAAAAAAGGTGTGAAGAAGTCACCCGAGAAGGGTAAGGAAGCCACACCGATTGGTGAGACGAGCAAGACTAAGAAACCTCCCGATGAAAGGATCCACTCCAAGTGGCTTGGCCCCTTCTCCATTGCTCACACTTCATCATCCGGGAGACCCGAGCTCATACCTCCTGAAGTTGGTAAGATCCAATTCAAGTTCCTTTTGCCACACGAAGGTAATGAGATCAACTTCAAGGAGGTAATGAGTTGGGATGGTTTTACTTAGCTTGTCCTTGTGTTTCGTCAAGCTTAAGAAGTTAACCAAGTGCTTCTCGGGAGGCAACCTGATGTTGCAGTTTTAGCGGTATCAAATAACTAATCTACCAAGGTAGACTAGATCGTATTCTACTCGAGGTCTCTTCTTCTTGTCTACTCAAATATGTTGGCAAATTACTCAAGTTTAAACACGTTGTGCGTGGTGAGAGTTCCACGACTTCTAATCTAATAAAGCAGGAAAATAAAAGACAGAAAGATTTAAAAGGTTGACTAACGAGAAGATAGACGAGCTTAGATTTCGAATCCCCCTTAGATCACCAAGGCAACGACAATCACAAGACCAGCAGTTTTCAATTCTAATTCAATCGGTTTCTATACACCACCATAACTCCTGACCCTTAGGTTTAAGACCGGCGAACGTTCGCTCTATCCGTTCTAACTACTAAGATTAATTAGCCGCCCGGGTACGGTCGCCTCTCGCAACGACTTAACTAACTGGTGCAATTACTAACGATTTATGAGTTACTCTTGAAGCAGATTAACCCTAACCGGTTCCTACGAAAGGCACACTCCTAATAAATAGGTTAACTGGTTGAATTGATGTTTTAAAGAGAGGCGAGCGTTCGCTTCTATCCTCAGCTTAACAAGAATCTAAACTAGGTGATCAAGGAAGACAGGTTTAAGCGCCAAAGCAGGGAACTGTCTAACGACTAACCCTAGCTTGCAAAAACCTAATCTAGGCGACCAACCAGAAAAGAAACATGAACAATCAAGAACAAAACAACCATGCAAAGAGAAACTGATTGAACTTCGAATCTAATTACCGCCGATCCGTGACCGCTTTAAAGCCCTGGATCACTTAGGGTTCATCTAATCTAAGCTCTACAAGTTTAGCTACTCATAATGATAATAGAAGAATCAAAGGCAACAAAGAAGATCATCATACAGAGGAAGAACAGATAAGAACTGAAAAACCTAATTCTGACGACTCCCACGAAGCTTCAATCTCATGGATCTTCAACTTTAAGCTCCGAGCTCTCCGAGGTGGAAGGATGGCGTCACAATCTCTCCACGGATCTTCGAACTCTCTAAACTCTATCTATCGACCCTAGAGTCGGCTGACTCTCAAAAGTCTGATTTGTGAATAGTTGTTGGAATTCTCCCCCTGGCTGGCAGCTGCTCTGTTTCTTTAAATAGGTCAAATTAGGGTTTGCCGACTCTGCTTCTGAAAAGGAAGGAGTTTTCGGTGAAAACATTAATGAGTTTTCGCCTGAAAACTTCAGTTAAAATCCCCTGTTTCCTTCGTTGATTTCTTCATAACTTTTCGGCGAAAACTTTAATAGTTTTCGCCGAAAACTTCAGTGTAATTCAGCTCGCCGCCTGTGAGTTTCTTAAGATATTTTCGGCAAAAATTCTGTTGGGTTTTCGCCGAAAACCTTGTACTGGGCATTTGGAATTTTCGGTTCTGACTCTGGTTTGATTTCTGGTTTGATTCCGGTTCACTTCTTGAGGTCTTGAACACGTCCGTGGCAACGTATTTGACGGCAAAAACCTGTGCTCTTACAAAAATACTAGAAAACCATCAAATAGACCCAAAAAGGGCCAAAGTAACCAAATCGGTAGGAAATAGGGTAGTTGAGTGAATATTCGCTATTTTACCCCTAAAACCATGTTTCAAGCAAGGAAATGTCGCTTAAATGAGGCTGATAATCACGTCAAATCGAGTGTCATCATCAAAATACCCCACACTTAAGCTTTTGCTTGTCCTCAAGCAAACTGAACTAGAACACACTCAAATTCACAAATGACACGAGATTAAACTGAGAGTCAATTCTAACGATTTGGTTTAGACTGTTCCAAGTAGAAAAAGTGACCTACACATGCAAGAACATCAACCAAACAAATTTTCGATCTCACTAATCTCTGCACACTTCAAGTAGTGGTTTTAACAAAGCTCGCTTCTTGGCAAAACAATTAATCATAATTAACCAACTACGATAACACCAATTCTAATCAAAAAGACTTTAAGCTCTAGCCATGATGTGGATGCAGAGGTAGGAAAAGTGACGTGGCTATCGACTCGACTTCATCCGTTTCTAGATCTGTACGTTACATGTTCTAGCTAGGACCGCTTTAAACAACAATTTATTTCTAAGTTTCAACTTCTTCCTTCAATTATTTACTGCATACTAGTGCTCGATACCAAACACTTCACTTAGGTGTTGGACCTGCCTAGCTCACATTATTTGTGTCTTTGCTAGTGCTCAACCCGAACACTTCACTTAGGTGTCGGGCTTGCCTAGCTTTATTTTCAGCACTTTAAAGAACTTAACATTGATTTGCACAACTTGATTACTTGATTTAACAATTTAGCCATTTGATCCTAGCTAGTTATAACTTTTTACACAAGATTTCGAATTGGGTTTCCATCTAATCTCAAGCCACAATCACAAGTGATCAAATATGGAGTGAAAACATGGAAGAAGCTAGCATTTATCATCTTAGAATGGTGTTATTAACAAGTCAATTGATTCAATTGATTCAAGTTTCAACTACAAGAGTGATTTATGATCTGTTCTGACCTAGACTCATTTAATATCAATTCTGACACGTTGGTTACAGGTTCTAAGTGGAACAGTCTAGACGTCATTGTTCAAAATTCAAGTCAATTTAACATCAAAAGTCAAGAATTGAGCAATTCTATGCTAGAGAAATTTCAAATATGAACCATAGAATCACAGAAAATCAAACAAGATCATGCATAATCCTAGCATCCTACCCCACACTTAAACGGTTCCGTGTCCTTACAGGACTAAACTAGAGTATAGAGATACGAAGAACCTGGAACGAGATGGTCGGTGTAGTGGATGAACACGGAGAGTCCGGAGTAGAGCGAAGTAGCTACTCAAGTTCCTACAAAACAAAAACAACAAAAAGATCAAAAGGATACCGGGACAAGTAGGGCTGGCAGTCGGCCCGGTTCGGTCAAAAACCAAACCGAAAGGTCGGTTGACCGAAGCCGAATTGAGGCCGAAGGCGTGACCGGAGACCGAACCGAAAATGCTCGGGTTTTTAGCCGAGCCGAACCGGCCGGTTTCGGTTTATAACCGAGCCGTGACCGGAAAACCGATTGAGTTCAGTTTGACCGAAAGCCAGCAGTGGAACCGAACCGAACCGAAAAGAAAACTGCACCGAAACCGAAATTAGGACCGAAACCCAAATTTTGGCAAAAAAAACCGAAAGCTGCTGATATGTTTTGCTAAAAATTTTGTCAAAATTTTGGCAGCATAACGCTACAATCTGGGCAATTCAGTTCTTCGCAATATTCCCTGAAACGAAATCAGAAGACATCATACCACAAATACATAATCAACCATCCATCATAATAAGTCTAAGTCATAACGCATAATCATAATTCAAAAGTCATCAACAACATAATTCAAACACCACACAAAGTCAACCATAAAAACATAAACAAATTCAACCATCCCAATTCGCAACATCTAAAAGCTAATCATCATCCGACGCGCCCGCCATACCAAACATTTCATTTTCCAGTGCATCGTCTTCATTGTATTCATTATCATCATCATCACTATCAACAATAGCATTGTCATTGTCATTGCCATTCTTGTTGATGAATGATTGTAGAACGGGTTGCACAAGAGGATCAGAACCAATTGCTGGTGGAGTAGCATCAAACTTCAAAACCGTCTCTTCGAAACCTAAACAAAACAAGACTCGGTATGAGTATAAATGATATATGGAAGATAAACTACTATCTATGGAAGATAAGCAGTATAAATGCCAAAGATTACCTTTCTCGAACTCCAGTTTTCATTCTCATTTTCCTCTTCTTCGGGATCAAATATATCCGGAGATGTTGACCCCTGCTGAGGCCTGAGAGAACTGAGAGGCTGAGAGTAGAGAGGGGTTGAAGGCTTGAAGATGAAGCAGGTGAAGCTGGGTACTGGCGATTGAAGAAGAGGGGCTGAAGATTGAGGTGCTTGCTGACCGAAACCTAATACGAAGTTTCAAAGTATTTACCACAACAACAAGCATCAACGATTCGGCCTGAGCTTCGATTCTCGTCGAATACAAAACAATTAACACACAACAAAGCATCAACGATGTACCTGTGAGTAACCTGAGAGGCTGACGAGGCGAAGAGGGGCTGAAGTGAAGAAGGTGTCGTCGTCGATTACAGAGATGCTGCCGAATCTGTGCTAGGTCCCATCGAGAGTGGACGCCACCGAGAGTCGAATGGACGCCGTCGATGGAAGTCCCGTCGACTTTCTGCTGTCGAATCTTCAAGCAAAGAATAGGTCGTAGGAATTCAGAGGGGGAGAAGAGAATTGGTAGGAACTCAGGGGGGAGAGAGATTAGGACTAAGGGTACCTACCAACACCGACGAGGGCTGAGGCGTCGCCTGGCGTCGAAGCTTCGGAGATGGAGGCCGGCGTCGAAGCTTCGGGAGATGGAAGACGGCGACGAAGCTTCGGGAGATGGAGTGGAGGCCGCTGAAGCTATGGGAGATGGAGTGGAGGCCGCCGAAGCTACGCGGTCGAGGGCCCGACCAATGGTTCGTCGGCGTCGAAATCTTCAGTCAACCATCTCCGATTTGAAGTTACGATTACAGAGAAACTGTGAGAGAGTGGCGTGAAATTAGGTTTCAGAAAGTGAGAGAGAGAGAGAGTGTGTGTGTGTGAGTTGTATTATTTTCGGTTCTTCCTCGGTTTTTCGGTTTATTTTTGTTTTGACCGAAAACGGCAGAAACCGAAAATTGGTAAATTGTTCAACCGACGACCGGACTACCTTGGTTAATTTTCGGTTCGGTCACCTCCATTTCGGTCTGGTTTTCGGTTTAAACCGAAAAACCGGCAACCGACTACCAGCCCTAGGGACAAGTGTCCCGGATCCACACAGAATAAAAGTCAAAATGAAGAAGGTTAGGGGAATTTTGAAAATATTTTGACTCTTTTTTTTAAATTCACGGCACGACACTCCTAGAGCGATCTAGATCAACTAAACTCAATCAGTTCAAAAAAAAATCACACCGAAACAGCAGACACGCAAAATGAGGTAGACCAAATTTAAACTCGTCGAAATTCAATAATCAGCATGTCAAAAGATTCGAAATTGAAAACCCAACAACTAACCTTTTAGGCACGACTCAAGAAAATGGACGGAAAGCGACGAAGTTGGCCAAAAACGTGAAAAGCTTGTTTCGGGGATAACCGGAGCTACAGAGCTCCGATTTGGACGATCAAGTATGCGTTGGAATCGGACCAAAAAAGGAAACTGATTTCCAAAATAGACACAAGTTTTCGGCGAAAAATTCTTCAAAAATAGGCAAAATAAAGAAGGACGTCACTGTTTGCAAATCACCCAATGTTTTCGGCGAGAAATTTTAATTCTCGCCGAAAACCTATTTTAAAACCTTAAAAAAAACCAACCGAAAACAAATCAAAACGAAAGGAAATTAAACTGACACTTTGGCTCCCGAACCTGATTCGAACGACGAAAAAGACTGACTAAAAAATTCAAAAACGGACTCCAGCCGTGGGTTGCCTCTCACAAACGCTCTCTTTTATCGTCCTTGATCCGGACGGTACCTGTTAGGGACCCCAACTCAGAAGCTCCTTGAAGTCAATCGTCTTCTTCAAGGCCAGCGGTTGAGTGCCATGTAGCACTCCAGAAGGGTGATGCAGCCGGTAGTGCTCCAGTAGATCGCGGTTTTGTTTGGATGACCAGTTCTTCTCGAATTCTCCTACTGGAAGAGGAAAGAGGTAGTACGGCGTGGCATGATCAATGAGCTCCATCTTCTCCACCTGATGCTCATCAAGATGTCTCTCCGGATTGAGTGTGTATACTTCCAAATCCTTGACGTCTTTGATTCCCACGTGCTCGTCTCTGGCTTGATCTATAGGTTGGCTCGGCAGAAGCTCAATTGAGGATATCTTCTTGATTTCTTCGTGCTCCTCTTCAGCTTCAACTTCAACACAGGTGAATTCCATGCTTTCAAGATAGACGAGCTTAACGCCTTCATCAGCCACCACCGCCAATAACTCTTCATCGGATTCCTTTATCTCATAATAGTCATGGACGGGCTCATCTTCTTCTTCGAACATCTCCTGAGCGTGTTCTTCCATTAATTGATTTGGTTGCTCGAGCTTGATGTCCGTTGTGAGATGAGCTTGTAATATTGTAGAGATATTATCCAAGGCGGATAGGGTTCTCGACAAGCATTGTTGATGTTCATGAGCTTGTAGAATGATATCTTCGTTATCTCTAGCGCCACTTTGATGTGCTTGTTGGTGTATCTCTTGGTAACCTTGTAGTATTGCAGAGATATTATCAAAGAGGGAGTCAAATCTCGCCGTTTGTTGTTGTTGTTTATGTAGCATCTCTTGGTAATCCTCAATATTCGGTGCTCCATTGACGCGCCACTCTTGGTACTGGTCATCCCACCTGTAATCCTGCATAATCAAAACTCAAAAGCACTACCCAGGTAAATCATGGAAATATGGAGGAAAATTAATGGTAAGGCGGAAAGGTAGAAGAATAATTTGCCAACTCTTCTTTCAAACAATTAGAAGAGTCCCCAGCAACAGCGCCAATTTGATGTTGCAGTTTTAGCGGTATCAAATAACTAATCTACCAAGGTAGACTAGATCGTATTCTACTCGAGGTCTCTTCTTCTTGTCTAGTCAAATATGTTGGCAAATTACTCAAGTTTAAACACGTTGTGCGTGGTGTGAGTTCCACGACTTCTAATCTAATAAAGCAGGAAAATAAAAGACAGAAAGATTTAAAAGGTTGACTAACGAGAAGATAGACGAGCTTAGATTTCGAATCCCCTTAGATCACCAAGGCAACGACAATCACAAGATCAGCGGTTTTCAATTCTAATTCAATCAGTTTCTATACACCACCATAACTCAAGACCACCATACTCTTGAAGCGGATTAACTCTAACTGGTTCCTACGAAAGGCACACTCCAATGAATAGGTTAACTGGTTGAATTGATGTTTTAAAGAGAGGCGAGCGTTCGCTTCTATTCTCAGCTTAACAAGAATCTAAACTAGGTGATCAAGGAAGACAGGTTTAAGCGCCAAAGTAGGGAACTGTCTAACAACTAACCCTAGCTTGCAAAAACCTAATCTAGGCGACCAACCAGAAAAGAAACATGATCAATCAAGAACAAAACAACCATGCAAAGAGAAACTGATTGAACTTCGAATCTAATTACCGCCGATCCGTGACCGCTTTAAAACCCTGGGTCACTTAGGGTTCATCTAATCTAAGCTCTACAAGTTTAGCTACACATAATGATAATAGAAGAATCAAAGGCAACAAAGAAGATCATCATATTCGACAGATAGAACTGAAAAACTAATTCGGACAGAGGAAGAACAGATAAGAACTGAAAAACCTAATTCGGATGACTCCCCGAAGCTTCAATCTCCTGGATCTTCAACTTTAAGCTCCGACCTCTCCGAGGTGGAAGGATGGTGTCATGATCTCTCCACGGATCTTTGAATTCTCTAAACTCTATCTATCGACCCTAGAGTCGGCTGACTCTCAAAAGTCTGATTTGTGAATAGTTGTTGGAATTCTCCCCCTGGCTGGCGGCTACTCTGTTTCTTTAAATAGGTCAAATTAGGGTTTGCCGACTCTGCTTCTGAAAAGGAAGGAGTTTTCGGCGAAAACTTAATGAGTTTTTGCCGAAAACTTCAGTTAAAATCCCCTGTTTCCTTCGTTGATTTCTTCATAACTTTTTGGCGAAAACTTTAATAGTTTTCGCCGAAAACTTCAGTGTAATTCAGCTCGCCCGCCTGGAGTTTCTTAAGATATTTTCGGCGAAAATTCTGTTGGGTTTTCTCCGAAAACCTTGTACTGGGTAGTTGAAATTTCGGTTCTGACTCTGGTTTGATTTCTGGTTTGATTCCGGTTCACTTCTTGAGGTCTTGAACACGTCCGTGGCTATGTATTTGACGGCAAAAACCTGTGCTCTTACAAAAACACTAGAAAACCATCAAATAGACCCAAAAAGGGCCAAAGTAACCAAATCGGTAGGAAATAGGGTAGTTGAGTGAATATTCGCTATTTTACCCCTAAAACCATGTTTCAAGCAAGGAAATGTCGCTTAAATGAGGCTGATAATCACGTCAAATCGAGTGTCATCACAACCCGAGTGTTTTTCATTTGTTTTCTTCTTGATTTGATTGCATGATTGTGTGTTTGTGTGGTGTTTAAGGTTCTAGAGTTATTGTGGTGTCCTCTGTGGTCTCGTAGGTGTTGAAATTCTGAAGTTCGGGGTCTGTTTTGGGTTGATTCAGGGGTTGTTTTGATCATTTTTTTCGAAGAGATGAAAATTTGATTTTGTGCTGAAGAGGTGCAAGCCGTGCACCCTTGCACGCCGTGCTCTTTTGCACGGTGGGTGCACGTGCTATCCAAGAGATTGCGTAAAAAATTCAGCATCAAAGTGCACGTCGTGCACCCCCCTGCAATTTTTTTCACTGTTTGATTCATTTAGGGGGTGTTAATGAGGTATTGGTGTGATTTTGATTTGGTTTTTCATTGGTATTTCATGTGGTATTTGTTCATAAGGTTTGCCCATGAAAATTTGGCTTGTTCTTGATCTAATAGTGCGCTCGGTGTATACCTTGCTCCACACATTGTGGTTCTCTTTTTGTTGTGTTTACAGGAGGTGTCATTCCAGTATTCATGTGTGGTGAGCTATCGTACCTTAGTGCCCTTGCCACTAGGACCCACAACCATACTAAGTGCCAATGGACACCTTCTACCTCAGGACTTTGTTTTCTTCTTTCCTTTTCATTTTTGTTTATGATTGTGTGTGTCGTTTATGGATGTTGTTTGGTTGTAGTTGCCAGTATTTAGCACTGGAACCACTGCTCTTGTCTCCCATGCTCCTCTCTACCAACGCGGTAATCTCGTTCTACCTTACCCTCTCTCTCTCTCTCTTGACCATTGAGGACAATGCTCATGCTAGTCGTAGGGGGAATTTGAGGTTTGGTATGATTGTTTGTGGTATAAGTATATTTGTGCTCTATGATAGTGGATGTCTTGTGCTAGGTAGCATGCTTATTTGTGTCTTTGTTACTCTACCTTAGCATGTTGTTATCATTTTGCATGTATGTTTTGATAGAATGCATGATCTTGTTTGATTGTCCAAATTTCTCTTGCGTAGAATCATTCGGTTCTTGACTCTTGGTGTTTAATTGACTTCAAGCTTTCACAATGATGCTTAAGCTGTTCCACTTAGAACCTATAACCAGAATGTCGGCACTAATATCAAATTGAGTCTAGGTCAGAACAGAGATTAGATCACTCTTGTAAGTTGAATTGATTATTTGGTACTTGTTTTAAAACCCCTCGATAACACCGTTCTAAGATAATAAAGGAAATTAGAATTTCACCACATTCAGCCAAAAATCCTACCCGAATCATTATTCCTATAGGATAACCCCGTTTGAGCTTTGGCCTATTTGTTGGATTATACACATTTTTAGCCCTACTTCACGTTTTTCATCACATTTTTATCCCTCGTGATTGTGACTTTAGATTAGACGAAAATATAATTTGAAATCTTTTGTGGAAGTTATAACTGGCTAATGATCAAGTGGCTAAATTGACAAATCAAGTGGCTAATGTGTGAAGAAAGTGTTCAAGTTACTCAAATTCTTGAAGTGCCGAAAGAAAAGCTAGGCAAGCTCGACACCTAAGTGAAGTTTCGGGTTGAGCACTAGCATAGGCAAAGACTGCGAGCTAGGCAGGTCCAACACCTAAGTGAAGTGTTTGGATCGAGCACTAGTATGCAGTAAGTAAGTGGTGGAAGAAAAGCCTTGGAAGAAGACTTTGTGAAAGCAATCCTAGCTTGAGCGTGTAAAGTGCAGATCTAGAGGCTGATGAAGTCGAGTTTATAGCCACGTCACAATCACTCACCAATTCCCAAATATTTCCTACCTCCACCTAAACCACATCATGATGACACTCGATTTGACGTGATTATCAGCCTCATTTAAGCGACATTTCTTTGCTTAAGACATGTTTTTAGGGTAGAATAACGAATATTCAATCGATTGCCCTATCTCGTGCCACTTGTGTTACCTTGGCCCGTTTCGGGTCTATTTGATGGTTTTCTAGTGTTTTTGTGTTAGCACAGTTTTTTTGCCGTCGAATAAGTAACCAAGGACGTGTCTAAGCATTGCAACATCGAGGAACTGAACCGGAATCGATCAAAGGAGCCGATCAAAGTCAAACAAAATCCTGCCCGATTACAAAGATATTTTTCGCCGAAAATTACCTATTGATTTCGGCGAAAATAACATCACATATCGACTGATGCCACTTGAAGGATGGTTTCGGCGAAATCGATCAAGTGTTCGGACCGAGAAGAAAGGGCAGAGAGATCACTTCCATTCACAAGCATATTTTCGGCGAAAATATCCCTATATTTTCGGCGAAAATATTAGAGGAGTCCGGATCAGTTAGGGTTAAGTATAAATACTTAACTTGGCGGCCCAAAGAAAAGAGACATCATAATTTAGATCAAAAAATACTTTTCGAATCAGAATCCTCTCAAGTTCTGGAGCGAAGAGTTAGAGTTCGAAGAGCCGGATAGAGATAGTGACGCCATCCCTTCCATCTCGGAGAACCGGAGCTAGGAGTGTTATCTACCGAAGATCGAAGTCTGTCAGAGTCGTCTAAATTAGGTTTTTCAGATTCTTTTCTGTTCTTCCTCTGGATGATGAACTCTTTCTTTGTCTTTGTTTCTTTGTAATGATCATGAGTAGCTAAACTCGTGAGAGCTTAGACTAGATGAACCCTAAGTGACCCAGGGCTTTAAAGCGGTCACGGATCGGCGGTGATTAGATTCGAAATTCAATCAGTTCTTTTTCATGTTTGATTTGTTCTTCATTATTCATGTTTCTTGTCTGGATTGATCACCTAGATTAGATTCTGGTTAAGTTAAGGATAGAAGTGAACGCTCGCCTTACTTTAGAACATCAAGTTGAACAATTAACCTTATAATTGGAGCGTGCCTTTCGTAGGAACCGGTTAGGGTTAATTCACTGAAAGAGTAACTCATTAATCATTAGTAATTACACCAATTAATTAAGTCGTTGCGAGAGGCGACCGTACCCGGGCGGCTAGTTAATCTTGGTAGTTAGAACGGATAGAGCGAACGTTCGCCGGTCTTAAACCTAAGGGTAAGGAGTTATGGTGGTGTCTTAGTAATTGATTGAACGAGAATCGAAATCCGCTGATCTGTTGATTGCCAATGCTCTGGGAACGAAGGGGGATTCAAAGTCTAAGTTCGTCTGTCATCCTTGTTTTCAAACCCTAATTTCCAATCTGCTTTAGTTTAATTTTTAATTTTTCCGCATTTCGTAGATTTAGAAGTCGTGGAACTCACACCACGCACAACCTGCTTGCATTCGAGTATTTTGCCAGTTTTAAAGTAGTCAATCTTAGAAGACCCTCGGAATACGATCTGCTTAGCTCTAGTTAGCTGGGTAGTATTTGATCAACCGCTTCTGCGACGGTTCATCACATCATATCCCTGAGTTTAAGACCTTTTGATTAGAGTTGGTGTTGTCGTGGTCGGATACTTTGTGAATCAATTTATTTTAGGAAAGATGTGTCCTAATTGACTACTACTTGAAGTGTGTAGAAAATAGTGAGGTCTAGACTTGTTTGGTTGACGTTCTTGCATGTGTAGGTTAAGTTTGTTCGTGGAACAGTCTAAGCCAAATTGTTAATGTTTGAATCTCAATGTGACCGAGCTTGTCATTTGTGAACTTGGATGTTTTCTAGTTCATTTGCTTGAGGACAAGCAAAAGCTTAGTCGTAGGGGAATTTGATGTGACTCTATTTCATGCATTTTGAGCTTGTTATTGACCTAAGAATCCCTCGTGTTTGATCTCGAAATGCATGACTTATATGCTTTTAGTGTTGTTTTGTGCAAGTTGCGCTTTTGTTGGCCGGAAGCCACTTTGGGGCCAAATTTGTGGTCTATTGGAGTTATCTTTGTGCATTTTCAGGATTTGACATTGTAGTAAGGATGACAAGGAGTCCATATGTCAAATGGGAGCTTAAACAGAGTTCAGACGAGGGAGATAGGACCATTGCAAGATCGGGATTTCTGCAGAGTGTAGGGGTGCACGCCGTGCACTGTCCCCTGCACTATAAAAACTCTCATTTTTTTACTATTTTGAGGCATTCTTTCATCTCCCTTGAACCCCAAACATATACCCACGAACCCTCAAACCCTAGAACATAATTTTGGAGCAAAATTGGAGCCATTGGAGCTAGGATTGAAGTCAACAAACCTTGGGAGAAGTGCTTACAAGTGGAGAAGTGAAGATCATCACAAGGATTCATCCATGGTGTTCTTGGTGACCAATCTTCTTTCTCTTCTCTTTACTCCCTTGGAAATTTGTGGCTGAGTTTCTAGGGGTCATCTTGGATGGGTAGATTATTTTTGCCATGACAGAGGCATGATTGTATAGATTGGCCATGATTGATCTTGGTTGTATGAGGATGATTCCTAGACTTGTTCTTAATGCCATTTTTATGCCATGTGTGCTTGATTTGGTCTATTCAATGTGATTTGATGCATGAGAGTGCTAGGATTGCGTGGATTGTAGGTCTAGGGATTGAAGTGAGTGTGTTCTAAGAGATTAGATCATCTTATTTCAACCATAGTTGCATGATTTCTCTCTAAGACATTTTATCGAACACTTGGTGTGCACTTGGTTTTTCATTTAATTGAGCTTTGATAGGTCTTTTGGTGATTCTCTTAGTGTTAAGACATTGATATGAGAGTGTTGTGCCTACCCTTGTGGTCATAGAGTCCTAGGAGAGGGTTTTGTGACTTGACATTTCATCAAACACTTAGAGTGCATCCTCAGTCACTTAGCTTTAGAGCGAGAGCCTAAGTTGAGTGGTGCTAGGATAGGGATTTGGTGTTACGAGAGTGCATTGAGTCTATAGAAGTGAATTGCATGGTCATCCGATTGGAAACTCAACCTTGATTGGCTTGTTTGTTCAATTAGTCCTCTTAAGCATGATGAAACTATCCTTCCAAGTGAACCTCCTTTGTCTTTGATTTGAACCACCTTTCTCTCTTGTTTAATCTTTGTTAGTATTGCTAGTCTTTGCCTTTGTTTCTAAATTTCTTAATCAACCCAAACCAATTTCAAATGTCTAGACCGTCAATGAGAAGTGTGAGTATTAGCCATTGAGAGGACCCCGTGGAATACGACCTTGATTGTTAATAATCATACTTTCTTAGTTGATTATTGGCACGTCACAGTCCCTAGCTGAAGCCACCCCCGACGGAGCTGAGGAGCAAGAGGAAATGACAAGGAAAGGCACTAGAGGCTGGATGAGCAAGAGCCCCAAGAGCCCGACTGTGGTCAACCACAGACCTAGAAGAAGCCCCAACATCAGGAGTCCAAGAAGCACCAACAGCAGCACTAGAGACGCCGCCAAATAACTGCCCGACACAAAGGCGGCGCCGGCTTTCCTAATCCGGAATGCGCTTATAGGCCATATCCGCCGGATTAGGGTTTTATTTCCCATGTTTTCTTTGTTTTTCCCTTTTAGGTGTTGGGATCAGATTTCTCTTTTAGTTAACATTTAATTATGAGTTTTAAGTCCTTTTAGTAGTCTAAACAGGACTCTAGGTTATTTCTTTATTATTTTCGAGTTATTATCCTAGTAGGAAACTGTGAGCCTGTTCACGGATCCTCTACTATAAATAAGAGCCGCCGGCTCTCTTGTAAGACAGACAACCCTTTTCGATAATAAGAATTTAGAACTTTTAGTTCAATGCCTGAAGTCTGTGCTCGTTGTTGCATAGCTTAGGTTAGGCTTATCACAGAAGTTCCACCCTTCTGTCGTGGCGCCATCGACTGAAAACTAAGGTTCCTATACTTCGCTGTTATACTAACCATTGCTAAACGGAACCGCTGGTAAAGTTACAATTTAACATGGGTTTATAAACCGCTGTTAAATTGTCCGTTTAACAGGGGTTCATAACCCCTCCTAAACGGCAGTCGTTTTAACATGGGTTATAAATCCCTGTTAAACGGATAATTTAACAGCGGTTTATAATCCCTCCTAAACGACAGAAGTTTAGCATGGGTTCCGAAACCCCTGTTAAACCAACCATTTAACAAGGGTTTGCAAACCCATGTTAAACGCCTGCCTTTAGGAGGGGTTACAAACCCTGTTAAATAGACGGTTTCATTTTTAATTAATACCTAATTTCTGCAATTTTGAATTGGAATTCCTACCTAATTTTTAATTCGAAATAATAAATAAACAATTAACATTCATACAGTAAATGAAAAGTCTTCTTCATAAATATAAATTAAACATCCTTACAACGTAGTTTCACATCAGACCACTACAATACGTACTTACGATCTACTAAATGTCAACACTACAATACGACAACTACAAATGTTTCTTCACACCCTTAAATAACACAACATCTACTCAGAGTCAGAGTCACTGTCGGAACTATCGGAACTAGTCGAACTCAGGACATTATCATCAGTTGATGGCCTAGAGGATGAATTAGAAGCACCTACAGATTGATTACCACTCCCTGCAACACTAGGGCTGATCCTGGTGACATCTACGAGAGGGGAGGTAGTAGTCTCTGGTCTCCTAGCCTCACCAGACTGCTGGTCGTCAACTTGTGAACTCCGTGGCGCCTCTCCAGGTGGTGGGTCACCATGTGAGTGCTGACTCGATTGAAGCGATTAACATCCGCGATTACGTCAGGTGGAAGTTGACTGGAACTCACAATTTGGTTCAGTACTGACAGAACACCATCAGTAAACAACCGTAATCCCGGATCTGTGTATATGGAGCTCTAAGAGGCTGGCCTTTGAGAGATGTTAGCGCTACCAAATACCTACAATATAATTAGAGGACACAAGTATTTCAGAAATTTCATCATGACTTATTCATAACTACAACTATCAATACTCCTTTCTATGCACAAGACACGCTATAGCTAAATATGTGACCACTGCCTATGTAGAAATTGAACACAGTCCACAATGCTAATCACATATTGAACTCCACCAGTATAGTAAAAGATTGATACATGCTTATGGACAATACATCTGATTATGCTTTCTTCGCATGCAACCATTAAATTAATCAAATTGCAAACCCTAACACCATTTACCTTATTGAACAAGGTTATAGACTCTAATAATGAATAAGAAATATATAAATAAATGTGTGGTATAGAAGATTGAAGAGCAGACTCGTGCAAGGTAAGTCTGAAATAATTATGATGTACATCACTTGGGGCTTCAGATTATAACATAGCATCATTCCTTCAATTATCATTACTCCTCCCCTCAAATTCATCGTTACCTAATCTTGTACATGGTAAGCCTACATGTGTTTGTGTGTGTGTGTGTTTTTGCAAGAAGGGAACTGACCATATCCATGGTAAGCCTATATGTGTTTGTGTGTGTTTGCAAGAAGGGAACTGACCATGTCCATGCAACATTAAGCTCATGTACACTAGAAGGGACATAGACCAGGAGCTGTCATACTTGATTGAGTTGTCATACCTGTTATGGTGTCGGTCCAAAATCAAGACCGCGAACACGACTAGGATGCTCTTTCTCATTAAAGGCTCGACCAACAGCATCAAATGAGCTAATGTGATTATGAGTCGCCGGATCCTCCATGAAACGCTCAACGGTCTCCTACACACAAAACCACAATCATGTCAGACAAAAACACAAATTTATAAAATTGAAGTAGATACTACATCTAACTAAGTACTTACAACTGCTTCTCTTGTTTCCTCATTCGGATATTTATCAGGTCCAGATCGTCCAGTATGCTGGTGCGGTTCTCTAAAGAGCTCCCCTCATGGGAGGTCTACCCCATTCATCCTCCTGTATTTTTGCAGTTTCTCAACATCGATATTGCACAATAATTTCAACAACATAATTCAAAAAATAACTCAAAAGATGATTATTTACCAGCTCCTTTCCCTTCGCCAAGATACTCTTGGAACCAGAAGTATGATAAATCTTCTGCTTCGCTCGATTTGCCTTGTTTATGGCAGAAAATTTCGGTGACATTCCTTACAGAGTTAGAAAAGTACAAGGTTTAAACTTAATTGAAAACATAATAAATCTTTACCTTCGTGTACTTGCTCATCCGATGATCTACAAAGGTTTGCAACTTTGCCACATCCACCTTCTTTGGTTTCTGTTGATAGTTATGCTCCTTTTGTTGAGTCAGAACACACAATTTCACAGGGAGGGAAGTTATCTCTCATAATTAATTTCAGACTCTCAGTTGCAAGTTGTTGTTGTGGGCGGAATGTCTTCTGCAACTAACTAGAAACACGAGCCATTAAATCAGACAAATCACATGATGTACTTGTACAAATGCAGATATCAATCAACTAATAATATAGTAGAGACAGATTCAGATGGTATGCTGCTGCCACCCACGGGGCGGGGGATTTTCTTTTACTTTACTTTGTAATGCATTTTCAAACCTTCTGAAATGAGATTTGACCACAAAGAAGATGTGGGTGGGAATCATATATATCTAGTTGTGAGAGGCCAAAGATTGGTCTCTATATATAACTGAATTTGAGATCTGTAGGTAGGTATAGATGTAATGTAACATTTCAATTGCTTATATATATACATCCTTCCAATCTTGTTTACCTTGCAATCAATACCTATGCACACTACCTGTTTTGGATCTTCTTTCTTTGCAACTTACCTGTCTGTGCACACTATTTCTATTTTTCTATTCTACCTTCACTTATTACAAGTCCACTGAATCTGCCCTAAGCAAAGAAAGCAGGAAATTCCACTGAATCTCTTCTACGTTCACTTACAAAGGCTTCTTCTTCTCTCTTCTTCTTACAAATGGAAAATACTGTTGTGTGCCCACAGAACAGAACTCTCTTTCTCTCAGTAATGGAGAAGATGCTAAAAATTACAAAGATAAAAGGAAAGAGCCCCATTTGCAGGTTCCATTATACCCATATATGTATGTATGTGCAAAAAACCCTAAAGAAACCAAGTACTAGGTAATGGCAGATGTAGGAAGAACAAAGTAAGATGAATAACAAATCAGGAAGATTGAGATCTACATAGTACAGTAGTGCAGACAAACATTCCCCCACAGTTTTGGCCTAAGTGACACTAGGAACAAATGATCAAGGGTAAACTACTTACCCGTATGTAATTATCAAACGAATGATCTTTCTCCACCTTGGTAATCTTACGCCAACTCCTAGGGCTGATATCAAACAATCGAGCCTTCACCAACTTTCCATTCACCTGTCATAAGAAACAACCCTCGTGACCTTCCGACACTGTTTATCATTTAATCGAAGCACCACCTTCGATCCATCTCGACCAACCCTACTCCATCTCCGTGTCTTCATCGATTTCTTGAAGAAAACACATGTTTTATCTATAAATTTTGAAACCATGGTTATTATCTAGAATTATATCAATCTAGTTTCGAATACTAATTGACATACCAGTCATATGATAGTTCCAGCCGAACAATCACACATAGCCGCCATTAGTACCTACAACATTAAAACATATAGATAATTTAACTATGTTGAACTAATTAATATATGTAATATCAGTGTTTAGAAAGTAAAACTATTAATTTAAATTACTTTATTCTATTTAGTCGAAATCTGCAACTACGCCAGGTCTTGACCAATTTGAATTATTATTGACCGTAGTCAAGTTTTAGATGTTAAATAATTCAGACCGTGACCGGAGTTAACTACATCTTCACCCATAGCTTACAAATCTCTTGGCTTAATGTGCACTGGAATACACCACCCTTTATCTTTGATTCATCAACGTAGTAAACCATTTTCGCCAGATTTGCACCAATGTAGGGTTCGTCATCAACATTTTCGCCTGTGTGTATGAGAGGTACCGTAAAGTTGACAAGACTGAATCCCAACTCATCTTTCTTCAATCCTTTAGTAGTTAGGGTATTCGCCCAGCCACATCTAAACAAAGTCACAAATCTACCACCATAATTAAGCTCCGCGATATCTGTTAGTCTCCCATAGTAAGGAACCGATCCTTGTATTGGACGACTATCTACAGTGCTTGCAAAACTGTGGGTGCCCAAGTCAGCAAACACACCACTATTTTGTGTTGTCATTCCTTTCTCACGTTGAAGTGTGCGAAAACGATACCCGTTCACATCAAAGACAATATATCTCATAGCTTCGTATAGAGGACCTCTAGCAAGCAACTTAAGATCATTGGTATGCGTCTCATTCTTGTCATTCATGATCTAGAATTAGAATTATAATTAGTTCAACTAAAAGCAGATGAAAAGATATTGACAGTTGTGCATTGAACATACCCGTCGGTGGAACCAATCCACAAATTCTCGATGTAACGTTCTCTCTATCTCATTAGTAGTTATTCGTCGGTTACTTCTATGGCGTCTCTTCAACTGAGTTCTGCACTCCCTAGTTGAAAGAATATTATACACTATAAGCTTCATTTAGCAAAAGAATATTTTGAAACCACATTCAAAGAGTTGTGAACACAGAGATCATATTGAATAAATGGTTCGACGCCTTCAGCATTAAACTACACATGTCGATGAGCTTGCAAGCACTCTGTTTCAGTCAGGTTGAAATAATCCTCACCGCTTACTACTTTACCGATTGAAGGAAATATATTATAATGTCCGTGCACATCTTCATCCGGATCATTGACGCGAATATCACGATTGAAACGTGTTTCAACATTCTAATCTAAGTATACTGAGCAGAACGTGAACAACTCATCTAGTAACCAACATTCTGCAATTAAACCTTCAGGGTAAGCCCTGTTCCCAACAAACCCTTTTAATTTTCCCAATAACCTTTCAATAGGATACATCCATCTATATTGCACAGGTCCCCCTAGTCGGACTTCATCGACCAAATGAAGTACTAAATGAACCATGACCGTGAAGAATGAGGGTGGAAAGATTACTTCCATGTGACATACAGAAGATCTAACCGTTCCTGTAACTTATCCAGTTCTGTCTTATTGACGACCATAGCAGACAAACCTTTTGATGGGCCCTCCTCAGCGACTTTGGGGTTAGCGACGGCCCGCAGTTGACATGTCTGGAGATGACGGCAGCTAAAGCGGCCAAAGCCCAAGGGACACACAATCGGATAGAGCAAACAGGCCCAAGAGCGTAAGAGGGCCCAATGCGATAGTCCGACACGGCGGCTCTTAGGGTTCCAAGGCGAAGCAGACACGTGTCAAGCATCCTGCGGGGTCTACGAATGAATGGCCAGGATCTAGCCTTGGCGACCAAGACAAGGGTACTATAAATACCCCTCATTTCCTGAAGGACGGCGGGGACAAAAACATTACCCAGCTGACAAACACTCCGCGGTACGATATTCGCCCTCTTTTCCATTCCTTTCCTTAAAGTTATTGCCTCACCTCCTTTGAACTAACTACCCCCTCCCTTTTACCACTTATGAGGCACTCTACCGCTTGAAGACCAACGTACTTGGGCTTCCATTATTGGGCCAGGCAACAAGGTTGGAACAATTGGCGCGCCAGATAGGGGGTTGATCAGGCGACTTTTCACACAAGTTTAAGGCGAATGGCTTCATCAGCAGTTCCCGCACTAACTGGCGAAGGAGGCGATGGGGTAACACCCGTCAAACACGTGAACCCAGATTCCAGGGCGAATCCGGATCTCACTAGAAACATGGAACGTGAGTTTGAAGATGACTCCGAGTCTCGCAGTACAGTTCCCGCCGGAGACGCTTACAAGCTACTTGAGCAGCGATTCCGGTCCCTTGAGCAGCAGAACGTGGAGCTCACTCAAATGCTGAAAACTGTGATCGCTCAGCAAGCTCAAGCTCTTGCGGCCAACACTCAGGTCAGGCAAGCTCCACAAGACTCTCATCTCGAGGTGTTACAACAATTCCTTCCTGGGACTCAAATCTCCCCCCGCGCAGCTAGCAGTGCGCCAGCCTCTGTCCAGGGAGATCCTTGCCGAGCCACTACCCAAGGGATTAATACCACCTAATCTGGACAGGTACGTAGGGACAAGCGATCCGGACGAGCATCTGCAGGCTTTCTAAATCGCCATGCAGATGCAGCAGGCAGGTGACGCCGCATATGTAGGGCATTCCCAGCGACACTTGGGGGGCAAGCTCGGGAGTGGTATATGAACTTGCCAGAAGGCACCATTACATTGTGGGAAGGTTTCGCCATGATCTTCTCACAGAAGTATGAGTGCAAGAAGACGAGGACAGTCCCGTTACAGGCGTTGGTAAGCTTAAGGCAAAAGGCAAAACCAATCGCTGAAGGAGTTCTTCGACGAGTGGACTGGGGTGGTCCAATCCATCCAAAGGGTAGATCATGAGATCGTTGCGGCAAGTTTATTCCAGTCGGTCCATAACGACAGATTGGGGAGTCACTGCTGCAAGTGGCCCCAAAATTGCTGTCCGACTTGGAAATCAGGGTACATAAAATTATATTGATTGAGGAGCAGTTAGCAGAACCTTTACCAGGAGCGGCGAAGAAGGAAGAAAAGCCCGTTTCAGGGAACCAGCAGGCCAGGTGGCACCACTCCGAGAGACCGCCATACGGGAGAGTCGTATGAAGAGAAAAGAGGATATCAAGAAGAAAGGACAGACTACACACCTCTCTCAGAGTCGCGAAGGAAGATCTTGCTGTACATGCAACATAAAGGACATACCATAAATTGGCCGGGAACCGATGTACACTCCGGCGGATCAGCGAAGTTGCCAAAAATTATGTGACTTCCACGATTCTCACGGGCATACCACTGAATATTGTAGGGAGTTGAAGAACGAAATTGAAAGATGGATAAGCGAAGGAAAACTAAGGGATTTCATCGTAAGCACTAAGCGGAAAAAACAAGGCACAAGAAGAAGATCGCCGAGATAAGGAAGAATCACAAGACAAGAAGGGCAGTGTCTTCACTCCCTAAAAGAGCCACAGGGCGACGAAGACGCCAAGAAGAAGTCTCGACTAGAAGTAAATCATGTTTATCAAACCATTTTTGGGGGAGAAAGCTTGCCCAACAAAGAAAGTAAAAAAGGAAGAGGTACAGGAGTTAATGATGATTGACCGGGTCAACCGTCCAGTGTTGGGTTTCTCGGAGGAGGACATGGCTCGCGTTGGAGGTCCGAGCTTAGAAGCGATGGTAATCCAAGTGATAACACACAATAGCCGAGTAGAGCGAGTCATGGTTGATGAAGGAAGCTCTGCGGACATCATTTTTTGGGAACTTTACAAAAAGATGAACCTACCAGCCAGCTTGCTCAGGCAAACGAAGACAACCATTTCAGGATTTTCAGGACACACGGTCCCCATTAAAGGGATTGCTACAATGAAGATAACTATCAGAGACGGAGATGTACAGGTAACATGATCCATCGACTTCCATGTCATGGACTACCAGTCTACATACAACATGATTCTGGGCGACCGGCGCTTGCCGCTTTCCAAGCAATCTCATTCCTGGTTCATCAAGTGCTGAAATTTGCTACTGAAGAGGGAGTAGGATTCGCTTGGAGACACCCATACGTTGCTAGAAGATGCTACAGAGTAGCGACTAAAAGCACTTGCTTCACCATAGGCTTGGAGGCGGAGAATGAAGGAGAAAGAGTAACTCTGATAGAGTCAGATGTCCCAATACCACTTTTGGAGGAGGATGCAAGAAAAATGGTTCGAGTGTCATCCTACCTAGGAGACAAGGAAAAACAAGAATTGGTTCAGTTACTCCGGGAGTTTTCACATCTATTCGCATGGTCGCCCAGTGACATGCCTGGAATCGCTCCAAACATCATCAAACACTCTCTGGCGATCGAACCGGAAGTCGCCTAGTGCAGCAAAAAAGATGAAACATTTGCAGAGAGAGGCAGCAGGCTGTGGTGGTAGAAGTGGAAAATCTTTTAAAAGAAGGTTTCATCAAAGAAGTACAGTACCCCGAGTGGTTAGCCAATATCGTTCTCGTGAAGAAGTCATCAGGAGCTTGGCGAATGTGCATCTATTTCACTAGCTTGAATGATGCTTGTCCCAAGGATCCATATCCTTTGCCCAACATAGAGCAGCTGGTAGATGCAACAACGAACAACGAGATGTTGTCCTTTCTAGACATGTTCTCAGGTTATCATCAGATACCCCTGAATGAGGAAGACCAAGAAAAACAGCATTCATGACACCAACAACGAACTATTGCTATCGAGTAATGCCATTTGGACTCAAGAATGCTGGAGCAACTTACCAAAGGATGATTGACACAATCTTTGCAAAGCAAATCGGGAGGAACTTGGAGGCGTATGTGGATGATCTCTTCGTCAAGAGCAGGAAGTCCATCGACCATCTAAGTGACTTACGAGAAACTTTCAACACACTACAGGAGTACCCGCTCAGGCTAAATCCTTTAAAATGTGTGTTCGGAGCGACATCGGGGAAATTCCTTGGGTACCTTATAACCAGACGAGGAATAGAAGCCAACCCTGCACAGATCGCAGCGATCACAGCCATGACACCTCCACAGACCGTGAAAGAAGTACAAGTGTTATCTGGAAGGCTGACGACGATCAATCATTTCATCCCCAGGATCGCCGATCGTTGTGCTCCCTTTTTTGCAACTTTAAAGAATGCGTCAAAGTTTGCTTGGAATGAAAAATGTAACAAAGCTTTTGAAGAGCTAAAGCAGTTTTTAATTACCCCTCCTGTACTTGCATCTCCAAAGATAATGAAGATCTATTTCTCTATATCGCAATCTCACCCAAAGTAGTTAGCGCGGTCTTGGTTCGAAGAGAGGATAAAAGTGAGCACCCTGTTTTTTACACAAGTAAACTTTAATCGACGCAGAAACAAGATATCCGGCGATAGAGAAAATGGCAAATGCTGTGGTTTGTGCGGCTAGGAAGTTGCGGCCATACTTTCAGGCACATACAATACATGTGCTCACTAATCTACCAATTAAAAATGTGCTAAGGTCCATGAGCGTAGCAGGGCGATTGGCTAAACGGGAAATCCAGTTAAGCGAATATGACATAAGATACTAGCCGAGAACAGCGATCAAAGCCCAAGTCTTGGCGGACTTTGTTGTGGAAGGTGCGGTATAAGAGGACATTGAAGAAGGAGAAGAGTTGATGTGAACCGCTGCAACCGTGGGCAGACGACCCTAACCACCTCTAGTCTTGGTCCTTCGCTTGATTAAACCGTCGGCACCGGGGCTGGAAAAGTACTAGGACCGTCGGTCACGATTAACCGAGAACCCTGAGTGTCCGGTAGAATGGCTCCACGACAGAAGGGGAATACTTCTGTTGATAACATCGATCCTAAGCTATGCACGCAGCAAAAACTTAAAGGATTGAAGAACAAAGTTCTATTTTATATTTGATTTCAAAAAGGGTTGAGTTTACAATGAGGCCGAAGCCTCTTATTTATACTCGAGGAGCCGGGACATCCCCGCGACTTCCTACTTTGGCTAAAACTCGGAAATAATAAAATATTAACCTAGAGTCCTATTTAGAATACTAAAAAGGACTTACTTGTTCCTAAAGAAACGAAAACTAAAAGGGAAAATCCGAGTTCAACACTTAAAAAAGAATAAAACAAATAAAACGTGCAAAAAACCCTAAACCGGCGGATCCGGTCGGGCTTGCTGCTCCGCGCGGGCCGGTTTAGGAAAGCCGGCGCCGCCTTTGGTGTCGGGCTGGGAAATAGCGGCGGCGTCGGGTGCTCGGGCTTGGAAATGCACGAGGCTCCAGATGCCGGGCTCCGTAGGGTCTGATGCTGATGCCGCTCGGCATCCGGTGTTCTTGCTCGACCGCCCACTCGGTCCTCCTCTTCCCACTTTTTCATTTCTCCCCATTTCCTCTCGGCCCCTAGGTGGCAGCTCCTAGGCTTGGCTTCTGACCTTGTATGGGGTTGAGGGCCGGTGATAATCCTCCCAAGGCCTGAGTCCCTTGCAGATTGGGTGTTAAGGCCCGATCGGGGCCCTCTGATGCCGGTGCTGGCGCCCGGGGAAGTCTGCCTTCGAGCCTTCTTCATTTTCATCCAGGCCTTTCCTTCCGTGCTTCTCCCAGCTGTCCAGGAAGGTCCTTAAAGGTTCTTCCAGTGTAGTCATCCGCTCTTTAAGCTCTTGGAAGCCTAGTCTTGGTGCTAGGGCTGGCGGAGCGCTCGGGGTGGGGCCGGCTGGAGCCTCTTTAAAGTGGTGCTCAGTCCTCTTCTGCCGGCACTCTTCCAGAAAAGCTTCTGGAGGATCCCAGGGTTGTATAACACCTCTTGGGTCCCTAGGCTGAGTGCCAGAGCTGCCAGGCAAGTCTGACTCCTTGGTAGCTTTGAGCGTCGGTGCCCAGTTAGGGTCAGATGGGTCCGGACGCTCATCCTTGCTTGTTGGCCCTTCGGGGAGGGCTGTACTTGAACCTCACCGCCTGTTGAGGCTTTATAAACCTCCGTGGGGCTAGGCTAGGGGGCTGGCCAGGCTCTAAGCATTTCTTATAAGGCCCTAAGGCCTTTGCCCTCGTGGGTGACCCCAGCGGGGTGTAGGAATAGGGATTTTCAGCCGGTCGGTTGCCCGGGGACACTTCAAGAGTGGACACTGTTTATGGATGGCGCCTCGAGCAAGGGAAGATCTGGCGCTGGAATATATTTAAAATCGCCAGGGGGGTCCTCCACGAGGTCGCTACGATTCACAACTAACAGAACAAATAACGCGGCAGAATATGGAGCCTTGGAAGCCGGGCTGCGAATCACCAAGGGTATGGGAGTTACTAATATCAGAGTTTTCTCAGATTCCGCAATAGTAGTCAACCAAGTAAATGGAAGCTTTGAAGTAAAGGAAGAATCGCTTCTCCCTTATTTCGATGTGGTGAAGCTACTCGTATCTGAGTTCAAAAAGATCACTATAACACAAATTGCCAGAGAAGAGAATTGCCATGCGGACGCTCTTTCAAAATTAGCAATAGCGACAGATTTCGATGAGGGGCGAATGGTCACAGTGGAAAAGGAGACAAAGGCGAAACAATGCTTCCAAATTACCAAAGAAAGTGAGAAAAGCGACTGGCGAACACCCATTATCCAATTTCTGGACAGTGACACGGTGCCAAGTGACCCTCTCGAGGCAACAAAGCTACGCAGGAAAGCGGGAAGGTGCACCATGATTGGAGGCGAATTGTACTGAAAATCTACAATGGGCCCATATCTACGATGTTTAGGGGAAGAGGATGCAGCCTGGGCCCTGAATGAGGTACATTCGGGTGTGTGTGGCACCCATCTGGGGACAAGGAGTCTGGAGAGAAACTTGATCTACCAGGGCTTCTATTGGCCCACGATGAGGAAGGAGGCAGGCGAGTTGGTAAGAAAGTGCCATAAGTGCCAAGAATTTGCAAGTTACCACAAACTACCAGCAACAGCTCTTCAAGCGAATGTCAGCCCATGGCCATTCGCGAGGTGGGGAATGGACATCCTAGGCCCATTTCTAGAAGCCTCGAGAAAAAGGAAGTTTCTCATCGTAGCTGTAGACTATTTTACTAAGTGGATTGAAGCAGAAGCAGTGGCGAGCATCACTGCTAAGTAGATACAAAAATTTTCATTCAAGAATATCGTCACTAGGTTTGGAATGCCAGAAAGCGTCATCTGCGACCATGGCACTCAGTTTGATTCACAAGTCTTCAAAGAATTTTGTGACGACCTAAAGATAAATTTAAAATTCACCTCGGTCGCTTATCCACAGGCTAATGGACAGGCAGAGGCTTCCAACAAACTCATCCTACAAGGGTTGAAGAAGAGGGTGGATGGGTGCAAAGGTGTGTGGGTCGAAGAGCTTGACCACGTACTATGGGCTCACTGAACGGCTTACAAGACGGCGACAGGTGAGACACCTTACACATTGACATACAGAACCAAAGTGGTCCTTCAAGTAGAAATCTCAATCCCATCCATAAGAATCCAGGAGTACAGGGTTGAAGTAAATGAGCAAGAGCTAATGCTCTATATCGATATGATTGAAGAGAGAAGGGAAAAGGCATAGATGCTATTAATTGCGGAGAAAGAACAGTTGGCCAGGCGATACAATTTGAAACTCCGACCGCATCACATCACACTCAATGATCTAGTGCTGCGAAAAATTTTGGGTTGGTTACTTAATAGGTCACTAAACTTTGACCAAATAACCCGGTGGTCACTGTTCTTCAAAAAATTTCTTAGCAGTCATTGAGCTTTGACGATTGAACCCGGTGGTCACTTCCGTCTACGGACATCCATTTTGTCGTTCCGTCTGCCTATGTGGACGTGCCACATCACCTGACACGTCTGCTCATGATGCCACGTCGATTTTTTGTAGCCCTATACTGACCCGCCAACCGACTCAATACCCAACCCGAAACCCAAACGATTCCCAAACCAAATCATTTAAACCTCACCTAGGAAAATGTATTGCCCATTCAAAATATCTAAGATAGTGTTCTCCCCACCACACGTTTCTTATCCGGAAATTTGAAAGGGTTTGTTTGTCTTCGTCGGAGAAGACGAAGCTTCTCCCATTCCACCAAGTAAACACGAACCCAGATTTCGAAGTAGTAAGCGAAGAACAAAGCGAGTCGATGGCGAGAAAAGCAAAGGAAAAGGAGAAAGGAAAGGGTCCTGCAAGCATAGGCTGGAAGCAACGCAAATATGGAGAGAGAAGTCCTGAATATGGTAAGTGTGGTTGTACTCTGTTTTTCTGGCATTTACCTGAAGTCGTTGTCCTCTTCTACTTTTTGTCCAGCTAAGAGGAGTTGGGACCCCATTGTAGGGTTTACGATTGTTTGTTGGCCTTAAATGCAGTGAGCCTTCAAAATAGGGTTTCCAAATTAGCCCTCCATTCCCTTCCTTTCTGAGTTTTGGTTTAAATGTGCAGGAGGTTGCAGCAAGGATTACTTCACTATTGAGATTCACTACGGAGGTTTTTTTGGGGAATGGGGTTACTACGATGGAGACGGGGAGTGGTTCGACTACGTCGACCCAGAGAGGTTCTCGTTAACGGAGTTGAAGAAAATGGTCGTAGGTCTGGTGAAAAAGGAGGACTACATGCAGTACTTGTGGCTGCCGGACGGGGAGGATATCAATAGCGGCTTGGTTCCCATCTACAACGATGAGGATGTGGCTACGATGGTCGCCGGAAGGAAAGGAGGCAGGGTACTCTTGTATGTACGTGATCTAACAGGCGATGAGGTCGAAAATCTCATCAACTCACATGTGGACCAAGTCCAGATGTTGGTGGAAACCTCACATATTCGATCCGGAGTACGAATCGAAGAGATTGTGATGAACCTCTCCCAACACGGAAGGCAGTCGAAGTCCTGGGGAAAAGGAAGAGACCAGATTCAGCGGCGGCTGTGCTCCTTGTAGGATGGAGGGAAGGTCCCAACCTATTAACGAACCAGAGTGTAGGGTTCCAGAAGCTGAATTCTTAAGTACCAAAGACGCAACAGTAGTCAATGATCAAATTGAGCCGAGGGTGAGTTTGCACAATCAGGGTCAGACACTCATGAGGTCAACAACAATCGGCCCTCACCATATCCTGTTCCTCTTGAGGTAGAGGTGCCTAAAACTACCAAGGAGCACACCCCAGCCACTTGCATACAGGATTCTGGCAGTGATGATGAAAGCGATGATTCTTCCATAGAGCTGATCGATTCGGATGTGGACATTTATGATGACAATGACGTCCAAGAGCGATTTCAGATGGATAAAATCTAGCAAGACAGCGAAGCCAGAGACAAGGACCCTATTGAGCTGATTCAGAACAAGGAAGGGATCGTGGGGAAAATGCTGGGAGTCAGAGCATGGGCACAACGGAGAATGAGGCTGGTGGCAGTGGCGAAGGTGTTTCGGACAGAAATAAGAGCAGTGGTGGGAGCAATTCTGGGAAACAAACGCGGTCCTTCCGAACTGAGCCTGAACCACAGGATGTGGATTCTGATATGGAGACGGACAAATCTGGATTCGCCCGAAAGATTGTGTTCGATAGTGATGATGAGCAGGAGAACAGGGGACCCTCATTCCCAGAATGGAACCGGGAGCAAAACCTACACAATCCAGAGTTCCAAGTCGGTATGATATTCACTAACTTGGCAGAGTTAAAAGAAGCATGTAAGGCCCACGCAGTTCTGTGCCGACGCCCCGTCCTCTTCCATCTGAATGACAAACGTCGTTGTCTGTGCTTGTGCAAGCAGAAGTGTGATTTCAGGATATGGGCAGCATGGCTCCCGAAAGATGGCTATGCCTAGATACGATCAGCTAATTTGAAACATACATGTGGTGCGGTGCAAGACCTCAGATCCTGTACTAAAGAATATCTAGCTTCAAAATACCTGGAACGTTTCAGGGTGGATCCATCGTGGGCAATGTCCAACATCATTCACATGGTGCAAACTGATTAGGGGTTGCATATATCCCATAGAAAGCTCTTCGAACGAAAAGGCATGCTTTGTGGTTAATACACGGAGAGGATGCCACTCAGTTTGGGCTTCTCAACGACTACAAAGTTGAGCTGGAACGGACAAACCCAGGGAGCACTGTCGTCTTGGAGCATAGTGACAATGTCTTTGAAAAAATTTACGTGTGCCTAGATGCAGTTAGAAGGGGATTTCTAGAAGGGTGCCGACGAATAATTGGGGTTGACAGGTGTCACTTGCATGGGGTCGAAGGGTGGCAGCTACTATCTGCTGTAGGTATCGACGCCAACGATTGTATGTACCCAATCGCGTATGCTATAGTCGAGAAGGAATGTACCGAATCTTGGGAATGGTTCCTCAGCCACCTAGGAATTGATCTTGGCATTGACGGATCATCTTGGTGGACTTTCATGAGTGATCGTCAGAAGGTAAGCTTCATGCTCTCATTTACATGAATTTGTATTGTGCTATTTCGGAGTTCTGTTGTGATTAATGTTTATTTATCCCATATGTTAGTGTTCTGATGAAAAGTTAGTTATTGAATAAGATAATGAATGGATTTGATGGAAAAGGAAGATTTGTTAGTGTTCATGAGTCTAATTTCAGGTTCTGTAAGTGTTATGATTATGAAATAGCTATTTTTTTCTTATGTTATTTATAATTGTTCTTGATGTATTTTTGTTGTAGGGACTGATGAATGTGATCCGAGACATGTACCCTAATGCTGAACATCGTTGTTGCGTGCGCCATATGTACGTCAACTTCAGTGGGAAATTTGGCAGAACTAAAAGACTGAAGGACCTGCTATGGGGAGCAGCACGAGCGACATATAAGTCCGAACACCAATCGTGGATGGATTTGATGGAAAGGAAAATGCAAACTTCACCGATGTGGAACGCACTCCTCATGCTTGGTTGTTGTTACGCAATCCAGAGCAATGGTGTAAGGCCTACTACAGAACAGAGACTAAATGTGAAATGGCCTTGAATAACCTGTGCGAGTGTTTCAACAAATACATACTCGAGCCAAGGGGGTTGCCGATTCTTAGTTGCCTCGAAGCAATACGGGTGCTGTTAATGAGGAGGCTGTACAAGAAGCGGATTGAAGGAGACAAATTCGGAGGCAGTTATTTGTGCCCCAAACCAAGGCAGAAGCTGAATATGTACAAGGAACAAGCTGCTCTTTTCACTCCTACATACAACGGGGAAATGGAGTACCAGGTTCGTGGTCCTCGTGGACAATTCGTGGTTGATCTACTCACACGAACATGTGCATGTGGGAGGTGGCAGTTATCTGGGATTCCATGTCCCCATGCTATCCGATGCATCCAATACTGCCAGGAGGACCCTGAGAGGTACGTTGACAGTTGCTACTCTGTCGACGTATACAAGAGCACATACGAGAGGTCAATAAAGCCGTTGAACGACTCCTCGCAGTGGACCCGAAGTGGCTTAGAGCCAATGAATCCGCCTCATTTCACCCCCGGACGAGAGGGGCCAAGCAAACGAAGAGACGAAAGTAGGCAGGGGAGCTGGAGACACCTCGGGTAACACGAAAGGAGTTCCTGTTGTCGCTGTGAGCAGGAAAGGTTCTACAATGACTTGTAGCAAGTGCAGCAAGAGGGGTCACAACAAAAGGGGTTGCAAGGAAAACGGGACAGCTCTACACCGTCAGCTTCTGGAACCACAGCCCACCCTCCACCAGTGAGTACTTATTTCTTATCAAGTACCAAATGTGTTGGATCCTTTTTACATTGTATTGTTCATTTTTTTAGGGTGGCTCTCCATCGGCAGTGGACCTAGGCGAACAGGGCCTTCGACAGATTCAATGGAGTTTTATGCCTACTCCACGTGTCCCAGTCAATGACTCCCTGCTAGGAACACGAGGTCGAAGACAACTAAGTAGGATGACTAATTGGGGTTGAGGTTCATACAACTCCCCCTTTCTTTTGTATGTGATGCTTTGTACATTTTGGACTGCATCGTGGTTGCTCCGTAGGGGTTGATCGTACTTAAGGTCCCCCTTTTTGTACATCGTATAGGTTATGATAGGATGGTAGCAGTGGATAGGTGGGTTGAGCCAGTGAGAGCTCCCCTTCTTTTGCCTCATTTTGAAATAGACGTTGTGATGAAATTGAAGGGTGGTAGATATGTAAACCACCCTCTGCCGATGGTGGTGTAGGTGTAAACCACTCATGCTTATAAAATTTATGCTCCAATTCTCATGTATTTAAGTTTGCATCAGTACTGAACCAATTCTCATGCTCCAATATTGTATTATGAAAAAATATCAGAGTACACGTGTGTCATTATCGATCCACACTAAATTGAAACTTCAGTGATTGCTCCGTTAACATATATCCTAATTTCAATCACTACTCGGTTAAAATCTGAAAGTTCAGTGACTTGCTTTTGGATCTGAGAATTATATTGTTCTTCCATAACACATACAAATCTGTGAGGTGAGGGCAGCACCCATTTCCGATTCATTCATTCATTCATGCTTACAATAATTTTCCAATTACAATACCAAGCAATAGGATACAAACAACCATGAGCGGGTGTTGATTGACCACTATTTTTGACCTAGGGAACTCTGCTCTCTCAACAATACCAATCCCGTCGGATTCTGTGGGCTTCGGCAGCTTCGAATCTACTTCTTCGCCGTCGATGCTTTCTCCATCTATAGTGTTTTCCATCGTTTCAAGCTTCCTCAGCAATCCGTTGATAACCACCTTCGCCCGAAATGGAATGGGATCATCGAAACCACGCAAAATAGTGTCAGAGTCCTCGACACTGAACCCTAAAACGATCCAGAGAATAGGGATGAAGAAGAATCTGCTGGATTGGGTTACATTGGGAAAGAACCAGAATGACCTTACCTTCGTCATGCTCCCACATCTGTAGAATCTTCTCTCGGGATTCTCCACCGTCCAGGATGTTAGAAGCACCACCTCTGCTCCACATACACATCTCCGTTTGCAATCTTCCATGGACAATAACCTTTGTGGCTGCTATGGGGAGGAAATTGTAGACCTGGTGCTATAGGGGTTTGGGGGGGGATTATGCGGTGGGGAGAGAAATTGTATACTCCATTCGTAAATATAGGTGAGGTTTAAATGATTTGGTTTGGGAATCGTTTGGGTTTGGGTTGGGTATTGAGTTGGTTGGCGGGTCAGTATTGGGCTACAAAAAAATCGACGTGGCATCATGAGCAGACGTGTCAGGTGATGTGGCATGTCCACATAGGCAGACGGACGACAAAATGGATGTCCGTAGACGGAAGTGACCACCGGGTTCAATCGTCAAAGCTCAATGACTGCTAAGAAATTTTTTAAAGAACAGTGACCACCGGGTTATTTGGTCAAAGTTTAGTGACCTATTAAGTAACCAACCCGAAAAATTTTCAGGCCGGCATTCGGGGCAGCTAAACTTAATCCTGGTTGGGAAGGCCCATATAGGGTGCAATGCGTAGTTGGTGCCAATACCTTCAAGCTAGTAGAGTTGGACGGGACAAAGATCCCCAAAACATGGAACTCCATGCATCTTAGGCGATATTATGATTAGAATAGCCCTGTAAGCAATGCGAGTCCTAATGAAATGACCAAGTATTAAACTATTCTTTCTCGTTACAACAACACTTCACACATAAAAAATCGCCATGTAAGACCTAAGGGCATTGAAATCGTTGAGTAAGACCTATGGGCATTAAAAATTGCCATGTAAGACCTAAAGGTATTAAAATCTTTAAGTAAGACCTACGGGCATTAAAAATCACCATGTAAGACCTAAGGGCATTGAAATCGTTAAGTAAGACCTACGGGCATCAAAAATTGCCATGTAAGACCTAAGGGCATTGAAATTGTTAAGTAAGACCTACGGACATCAAAAATCATCATGTAAGACCTAAGGCCATTGAAATCGTTAAGTAAGACCTACGGGCATTAAAAATTTCCATGTAAGACCTAAAGGCATTGAAAGCGTTAAGTAAGACCTACGGGCATAAAAAATCGCCAAAACAAGACATAAAGGCATTAAAATTATAATGCAGGAATCAAGAGCGCCATATAAGGCCTGATAGCATAAGAACCGATAAAATTCAGATCCTGGATGACATAAGTAGAAAATGAAATAAAGCGATGGGATGATAGGAACCAAAATGTTTGTCGGGCAGAGAAAGCAAAACAAAATAACATGGGATCAAAGGGCAGTTTCTTTATCCGTGCCACCAGAGCCTTTGTCGCTAGATTTGGAAGAAGCAGAGGATGAGTCGAGACCCTTGTCGCTGGAGGATGGGAGAGATTTGGGGGGTGACGGCTGAACCTCCGAGCCATCAGGATTCAGGTCAGGTAAACCACGGCTCCGTCGGGTAGCTGCCACATACTCAACAACCGCTGCAATCACTTCGCGCTCCATGCGAGAAGCATCCCGGAAGGCAATCTCCTCTTCAGAATCGACTGGGTTGGGAACCCCAAGACTATGGCGATTGAGGCCTCTGAGAACAGCCCGAACCATCTTCCAACCAGGCCAGCTTTTGTGGGGGAAGAGGTGGTAAAACTCATTGCGACAGCTACGCATTACTACACGCATGCTCTCGCCAAGAGAATGGGTATAGTACACCACGGCTTCATCATACTGAGCTTTGGCGGTGGAGAGTTCGTGATCCGTCGCTGATTGAGCCGCCAGAGACTCGTTTAGCAGCTCTTTGGCACTGTCCCTTTCAGCGACAATCTCATCCACACTGGCGACCTTTGACCGAGCTTCTTCCAATTCAGCTTCAAGACCGGTAAGGCGCTCCCTAGTAGCCTGCAGATCCTCCTGAAGACCCTCCATTTGGGCGACTCGCTCAGTCGCTTCGTCCAGGCTCTTCTTTAGGGAGTCAGCGGTGACAGTCGTTGCATCCGCCCGACGTTAAAAATAAAAAAATAAAAAAAACACAACAGGCTAAGATCGGACAGCAAACGCAAGGCGATAAAGCTGGGAAGAGTCAAATGGAGAAAACATACATTTTCGTCATTATGATAACGAGTAAGGTCCATGCGCAGCGAACGAAGGTTCTCTACTTCTGCCTTCAGCTTCTGATTCTCCTCTTGCATGTGTTTGCATGCAAAGGAAAAATCACCATGCCCAGCGACATCCTAGCAATAGAAGCAACGTCTTACAGTTGTAAGTAATACAAAAAAAGAAGGGGGGAGTGAAAGTCAGATAATAACAAATAGCAATACCTGAAGGAGTCGAATAGAGGCCGCCCCATGCAGGTCCGCAATCTCTGAGCCCTCTCCTAGCGCGGTCACTACCTGATAAATGCCGCGTGAGAACTCTTCCATTATATCGCTTGCCATCCGGGGTGATATATGGGAGGACACCGGATGAGCGACAGCAAAGTAGGGTAATCGGAAGCGTCCTTCGCCTTCCCGACCAGCAGGAGCTGGGCGATCAAATACAGTATTGGCTCGCTCCAACCAGGTGGCTCGGCGAGCCCGATCGATGCTGATTGTGGAGGGCGAGAGGGGTCGCGAAGTGGCTCAGTGGGGCGAGGGTCGAGCGCGGCTGATGGCTCTGCTTCGCTAGCAGCCAAATCCGGGGGAGAAGGAGCAGGCTCGGAGGGGAGATAAGATTCATCATACTTAATCGAATCCATGTCGCCATGGGTAGATTGGCCGACAAGTTCCCGTATGGATAGGTCATCCTCATCCCACGATGATCGATGGCACGACCGTCGGACTAGAGGCTCGTCCTCCTCGTCTTCAACATCTACGGCGAGTTGTGGAGAAGGCAGTTGGAAGCTAGGGGACTCGCTCACCTTCTTCCTTGGCTTAGAAGCCCCAGCCTTCTTTCTTTTTGAGGGAGCAATGTCCCTTTCTGCTTCAGATGCCTTCTTATGTTTAGGGGAGGCAGGATTCCCTTCGGCTTCGGACGCCTTCTTCTTTTTTGAAGAAGCAGGGCCCCCTTCTACTTCAGTCGCCTTCCTTTTCCCTTTGGTCTTCTCGACAAAAGGTTGGCCGTTAGCAGAAGGGACACGAGAAAGCTCGGGCAAGTCTCGCCAACGGGTCCTCGCACAGTAGTGCTGAGGAGGCACCCGGAGAGGCTTACGGATCCTGAAAGAAAGGAAAACAAATGATGAGTAAAAAAAAAATAAAGAAGAAGAAATATATATATATATAGCATTGACAGTTCGGTTATACAAGTAAAGCGACCTAGTTCGAAGGGAGGCGAAAGATTACTCCCTTAACAAAAAAAGGAGGGGGAACCAATGTTCCTAGAAACTCAAGGAATACCTCCACGAATCCCCGCTTGAGCGGTTCTCAAGCCGGTGGTGGTGGACAGATGATGGCACTCAAGAAGAACTTGCCGCCGCGAGAGTACTTCCTCTGGAGTAGGGTCAAGTTCAGCATTAAAGCGACTTGTATCGCCTATAGACCAGGTAGCGGGTAGCAGAGTGGTCCATTGGCGATCCGAGGCGCTTGGGTAAAAATAGAAAAAGGAGTGGTACTAGGTAGGGCGAGGTTTAGGAGAGGAATAAGCCCCCTTCTGGGAAAATTCTGCCCGATGAACAAAACTTATGCCATTCGGAGTAACTTTGGCATAGTGAATCAGCTGAAACAACCGAAGGGTGGGCGCGATAGCCTTGGCCTCACAAGTGCACTCAAAAGCAGAAGCCGAGGCCTAACACCCGACGTTAAAATCTCCAATAGAAGCACCAAAGCACCTAAGCAAATCAGCTATAAATGGAGATGGCGAAAGGCGAAGGCCGTTGGTGAAGGCCTCAGTCCAAATGCCATGACACCCGGGAGGACAATTGTCGATAGTGGAAAGCCGAGAAGCCACGACGAATCTCCAGGTTGATGGCAACAAGGCGAAAGGAAGAACGCGAGCGATTTTCTCAGCGGTCCCTGAAAGAAAATAGCCAGGCCCAATTACCCTACGCTCGTCACAAGGGCCCCCTGCCACATCGATCGCCAGTTGCCGATGGTGTAGGATCCTGTAACCTTACTTGTCTCGGGGTTAATTTCAACACCATGGCGGACTTGTTCAAAACCCACTTGGTGAGGGCCCCAGAAAGGAAGAGCGGGAGAGTCATCAAGATACTCCTCCATAACATCTGAAGTTTGAGCAGAGGAAGTCTCGGCCGGGTGTGGAGGATTTGAAAGCACTCGCTCAGGGGACGAATGGGTGGTCGAAGAAGAAGAATAAGGATCAGTGCCCAAAGGATAAGAGTGGCTTTGGTTCTGACTATCGTCACCGGAGCTCATGTTTGGGCAAGAAAAATAAGGAGGAAGGCTGTGACAAGGAGAATGGTTTACAGCAAAAGTGAGGGAGAAAAGAAGAATCACGTACCAGGAGGTCGACGGAGGGCTCCAGACATCTGAAGATGAGTAAGGGAAAGAGAGGGTCGGTTTCCGGTCGTCGGAAGGAAAGATGAAGCAGTAGGAACAGAGAAGTGTAGTAGCAGAGGAAGCGTAAAGGTAGAAGAAGAGGAAGAGTGGGGTTTATAAAGGTAACATAATATAAAGGGGGAGTGGAATGGTCACGATGAAAAGAGACACGCGCAGTTGAGAAGACGTACCGGCAGACGTGGGAAAACTGAACCGTCGCGATGGCTGATTGGAGGCACGCGCGGCTGAAGATGTTTGGTAGACTAGGGAAATTATGACTTCAGGATAATTACCAAAGCATCCCAGTTTCCCCAGCTTCCTCAGCAAGCTAAAAGCGCGAAAAGACCACATTACCCTGGAGAAGGAAAAAGATAACACATGCGGCATCGGTAACAAGCAACACGACGATCTGTATCGCACCACTAAGGCAGATCGCTAAGGACTCAGCAAAGTCGGGGAACAATCGCTTTGGATAGATAGCGAGGCAATCAGGAAAAGAAAGAACACACAGCGATAGAACACTCGGCCATCATTATTAGGCTTGGCAAACGGGTGGGTCGGGGACGGGTTTGGTATATCCAATCCCCACCCATTCGCTTGGCGGGTTTTACCCGTACTCACCCGCCCAGGCTAATCGAGTAAGAAATTAAAACCATCCCCACCCTATCCCGGGCAAACGGGTTTACCCCGGTGAATCGGGTAATACCCGAGATGATATTTAGACACAAAAGATTTGAAAAATTTCAGATATCATGTTATATCTTATAAAGTAGAAAAAGTGCACAATAATATTCATATAATTGTCAAAAATGTTATTGACTGAATATGTAGTTAAAACTAGATTAAAATATCAGAAAACACAAGAAATTGTAGCTGTTTGATTTGATGAAGATGCAACAATACCCTTTTGCTGAAATTCAGAATGAGGCAGAAAATGAAGATGCGGATGCCTGAATCAGAATGCAGTAAAGAAATAAGAAAATGAAAATGAATTGAATACAACTATTTGATTCAAAATCAGAAACCATAAACGGGTAATTATAAACAATTACCTAAATGACGTCGTTTCAACTAACGGGTGGGTAAGGGGGACGGGTAGTCTTACTCCGATACCCGCCCGACACCTGCAATTACTGGGTACCGGGTATGCCTGGACCCGTAAAATACCCAAGTTGGCCGGGTAAATTGGACCCAAATTGGGTGGGTTCTGGGCGGGTACCAGAATCATGGGTCCAACTGCCAAGCCTAATCATTATCCCTCATCCAAGCGAAGCTTAGCTAAGGGCTTGGGGGCAATTGATGGGCCCTTCTCTCGGCGATCGCAAGCAAAGCGGTTAAGGCAATCGTAAGCCATCACCCAAGCAAAGCTTGGCTAAGGGTTTGGGGGCAATTGATGGGCCCCTCCTCAGCGACTTTGGGCTTAGCGACGACGCGCGGTTGACATGTCTGGAGACGACGGCAGCTAAAGCGGCCAAAGCCCAAGGGACACACAATCGGATAGAGCAAACAGGCCCAAGAGCATAAGAGGGCCCAACGCAATAGTCCAACACGGCGGCTCTTAGGGTTCCAAGGTGAAGCAGACACGTGTAAAGCATCCTGTGGGGTCTACGAATGAATGGCCAGGATCAAGCCTTGGCGACCAAGACAAGGGTACTATAAATACCCCTCATTTCCCGAAGGACCGGGGGACAACAACATTACCCAGCGGACAAACGCTCCGCGGTATGATATTCGCCCTCTTTTCCATTCCTTTCCTTAAAGTTATCGCCTCACCTCCTTTGAACTAACTACCCCCTCCCTTTTACCACTTACGAGGCACTCTACCGCTTGAAGACCAACGTACTTAGGCTTCCATTATTGGGCCAGGCGACAAGGCCATGCAACTTCTTTATGAAGTACATTCCTAACACATATGGGTAGCAACTCATGCAGTAGTATGTGCGAGTCGTGACATTTTAGACCAAAAATCTTACGTTGAGTCAAGTCCACGCATCGAGAAATGTTGCTAGAATATCCATCTGGAACTGTCACATCTTCAGCGTTTGTAACATAACATCAATTTCTTGTTTGGCCAACGTAAACAAAGCTGTTGGACATTTCCCATCTACATCCGGCCACAATTCCTTTAGAATTCGCATCTCAACTAAATCTAAACGTGATTTTAAGTGATCTTTTCTCATGTCCTTGTCATTCAACAATGTGAATAAGACGTTATCACACACATTTATTTCTATGTGCATGACGTCTGTAACACCCGTCCAAAACTGACTCGGGTTCACCCGTGGTCGAACCAGTTTGAGTGCTACTCAAAGAACCAGCATTTAAAGAAACGAGTAAAATGCAGCGGAAACAGAAACAACTCATAATAAAAGGTTCAAAAACAAACGAAGGCCTTCTTTAAATACAATCCAAAATCCGAACAACTGATAAATCAAAATCTGAAATCCAACCTCAACAACGATTACAAAATCCCCCAACCCAAAAGTGTCAACTGAAACACAAAACTCAAACAATGGTCACTCCAAAGTAGCTTCCTAATCTTCACTTCACAACTCCAACCTGTAACTCTTCTGAACTCAACAACACACCCGAACTCCAACTCATTCTCACTACCAAGCGAACCTGAAAAGAGAAACTGGGGGAAATCAGTTTCTAATGAAACTGAGTGAACCCACTGGGTTTAACTATGCGCCGAACCTAGCCTAAGAGCGATCCCAACTCCGCACACAAACAATCAACGGAATCTGACACAGCCATTCTCATGTTACTTCCTAACATGCCACTAGGTGATCACACAAGAACTTACCTCCACCGGTGTATATACAATTAATAAAACTCATCAATGTACTCAAGTCATCAATCCTCAATACAACATCATCAATGGCGTCATCAGACACACGATACAACACTTAGCCACAGTACATCTTCCAATACGAATAGCACCCACATTCATCCATCAACCACACAACTCACAATTCACAGTCTCACAGTTACCGACATCAACCAAGCACAATTCAACCCAAACTCTGTTCCACAGACTCAACACATCACACAGTCATGACGACTCGACTCATTACATTCTAGGTGAGTTATTAGGCATCTCTCATGAAGCGTTCAACATCAAAGTTACAACTCAGCTCAACCACACAATCCATTCACACACAATCCATTCACATAAATCCAACACCGACCATAGCTCATCAGAAGCATCGCACAAGCACATTCCAATACACACAACATACACCAGTCACACACACACACACACCAGTCATACACACACATATATATCTCAAGTGATCATCTAGATGAGTTCATTAGGCGCCATAAGGAGTTATCCCGCACCACCCCTACTGGCCTGACGCACCTCTCTCCCCTGGAGAGGTCCAAGACGCATCCTCTCCCTTGGAGGATACCACGAGACCTTTCCCTTGAAGGAATCGTAAACTTGACTCAACCAAAAAAATCACGCCTTTCCCTTGAAGACGTGATCGCACCTCTTTCCCTCGAAGAGGCACTTAGCACCCACAGTGCAGTTTTAGGGGGCAGTGCAGGCTCCTTCAAATTCTAACATTTCATTCAACCACATCAATCAATTCATCCCTAAATTCGTCTACCAATTCCATTCATCAATTTCTCCTCAATTCCATCCAATTCACATCATCAAGACCATCAACAGTTCTACCATCAATTTCAACAATAATCCAATTCCAAATCTCAATCCACATATCACAATCCAAATCAATCACATAGCATCAATTTCATTCAAATCAATCATACAACCCCAGATCGACTAGTTCATGCAATCACACCACCCAATTCCATTCACCAATTCCCTTAACCAATTCTATAAGTCAATTCCACGTACCGATTCTATTGTCCAATTCTGCGTACAAACTCCCTTACCAATTCTATTAGCCAAATCTAAGTAATAAGTCTACCACCCTAAACACATTAACAACCATCTTCACACACAACATCAATTCCACCTAAGCCATCGCATAACATCAATTCAGCCACAACACGTAACATCAATCTATCCAATATCACATAGCATCATTTCATCCATTCACACATTTAAAATCACATCACACTTCATTCAATAATTCCACATTACACAAACAGTTTAAGAGTAAACGGCTAGCTCACCGACCACCCCCACCTGCAAGTACAGGAGTAGCCATGTTGTGAGTCTTAGGGTTACCCTCCGTACATCCTTCATCGGACGACCCCACATTGGTGGAGCCATCCACCTGTTCATCAATTAAGGGCGACCCCACATTGGCAGGACCACCATCCTGCAACCACAAATTAACAATTCCAAACAGAAATACAGTTACAGCATCATACCCCAACCCTCATACACTCGTTACTACATCCAATTCATTAATTATCATTATTAGTCATTCCCCTTCCCCAACATATAACCACAGCCAGCAATCATCATCATATTCATCACATAAACATCCAAACAACAATCACCAATCATCACAAATACACATAAACCAAACACAGAAACAATTTCCCCTTTTACTTCTTCCAATTCATGCAAGTCCTACATTCATCTAGGTTAAAATTGCAAATCCTCACACTGACAATACTACCTATCGTACGCTAAACCCTCACCTGACAAGAAGACGGGCTCTAAAACTCTTCTAGAAACCCGAACAATCAAGCTCTACAACTCCAAAATCGTAGCTCTTCTCCTCCTCACTGACATCATCCAACTCCGAACCACCTAGAACCATGACATGCGATCTCTTCCTCTCGTCGCTAACAAGCGTAGTAACAAACGGATCGTCAATCGGAGCTCTACAACTCCCGGAATCAAGGATTAAAGATTGGGGGTTTTAGGTTCGTCAAAAAGGATTTTCGGGGAAAGAGAAAGAGGGAAAAGTTATGGAAATCCATGAAAATCAGCTATTTATGGCAGTCACAAAAAACACGGCGTGTTTCTATAACACACGATGTGTTGTTTCAAACAACACGGTGTGTTTCTATAACACACGGCTATGTGTTGTAATCTGTCACCTTTTGCCAATTCTCACGTACTTGCTTGTATCTTCAACCCGACTCAACTATGAACGTCCCGGACTTTGATGGGGCCTCAAGAACATTGTTTTCAATGTCTAAACCATCTGAACTCGAGTTCCAAACCATTCGGTTGGGCGGGGATGTTACAACGTCTAGATTGTGGCAGAAAAGATTGAATTCCCAATAGGAGAGCTCAAAAAAATGCTCTTCTTTCTCCACTGCCTGTCACCCTCACGTGCTGCTCCGTTTCTAAACCCTTTCCAAATGTGATGTTTAAATCACCCAGTTGTGCTAATAATTCAGTCCCTGATAACAACCGTGGGGCGGTCTTCTTTCAGTGGCACCGTCAAAATGTTTTTTTGACGATCTTAAACGATGACCACTCGGTAAAAACCGACGACTACCAGTAAAACACCACTTCAAAATTTTAGGCAATATTATTTTCAGTTGCACTAAAATTAAGGACGGGCAAGCTAGACCTGTATGTGTGTTCCAACCAGACAAAGTTTCTAACCAGGAAAATCAGAAATTGTCCACATTAAATGAGCCTTCATATTGAACATTTCTTTCTTGAAAGCTTAATATGTTTCCACACCTTCCCACAACATTTTTAATTCCTCGATTAGTGGTCCGAGATATACGTCGATGTCATTTCCAGGTTGCTTCTTGCCTGGAATGATGCTATTCAACATCAAACAGGTTTGCTTCTGCACACCCAAGGAGGGGTGTTATATGAAACTAACACCACTGGCCAAGTACTGTGATTGTTACTCATATTACCGAAAAGATTAAGACCATCACTAGCAAGCCCAAGACGCACGTTTCGTGGTTCACTAGAAAATTCTAGGTAACGAATATCAAACGCCTTCCACGCTTCAGAATCTCTAGGATGTCTTGACATGGCATCGTTTGGTTTCTCTGTTGAATGCCAAATCATGTTTTCTGCTGATTTGGGCGACATGAACAACCTCTTTAGTCAAGGAATCAAAGGAAAGTAGCGGAACACTTTAGCTGCTTTTTGCTTCTTGCCCTGCATGACAACATCCCACGCTTAGGCTTCTCATACCTTGATGTGTGACAAACTCTGCAACTTTCCTCGTTCAAAGCATTGCCCCAATATAACATGAAGTCTTTCGGACATGCATCTATCTTTGTATATGTCATTCCCAATGATTTTATGATTTTCTTTGCCTCTTATCCTGATTTAGGAATTTCAGCAAAGTCAAACGCTTCCCTCAGCAATTCAAGAATCATAGACATGGCCTTGTCACTTATGCGATACATGTACTTGATGTGGTACAACCTCATAAGGAATTCCAACTTTGAGAAGTTCTTACACCCGTCGTAGAGTGCTACTTGTCCTTCCTTCAGTACACGAAAGAACTCCTCGGAAGAAGCATCTTCAGGCCCAGTGTCCATATTTGTATCTCCTTCTCCTTGGTCATCATCATTCCTAATCACACCAAATACATCATGGACAAAATCCTCCATTGTATCAAAGTGGTTATCAGTCGAAGCACTCGTTTGAATAGGGGCAGTCGATGTATTTGTTACAGAATTGACGATTCTCCCACGTGTGACTCTCCGTGAAATACCCATGTAGTGTAATCTTGAGGGAAGGGGCTTTGAAGCAAGTGATCATACACCTCATCCTTCGACAGAAATTTGTTGCACAAACATTTTGAATAAGGGAAAATAATAACCCCTCCTTCGCTATTGTGCGTCATGGCAAAATCTAGGAATTTCTCTACACCGTCGCAGTATTCCACGGTGTTTCGTGGCATTTGAATCCACGACTTATCCATGACACGGTTACTAGAAAACCTATAGGATATACTAGAAAAAAAATTAATATGATAAAACTAATATGAATTCTCGTTGAAATTTCTTGTTCGTTATTGAGATGATGAGAGTAATCTAAACTTACCCCCTAAATTTGATGATTACTTTAGTGTAGTAAGATATCAAATAATTATTGGTTAAACCATAGTAGCGAGTAATAGGGTTTCAAATGGCTTGGTACTATAATTGAACAAATACTCGAACAACTAACGAATACTAACTTGGAATAATGTAAGCTCACACAAAGCATGAAAAAATATATGCGTAATCCCCGGGCACGATCGCCTACCTAGAAATCATGGTCAAAAAGTGAGAACACCAAAGACAAACTATTTGCCAATTAAATAATACATTTAACCATGTAAAGCTTTAATGGGCTAAAGCCAGGGAGGCGCCAGCACTGCAATTGTGTTTGTCTATTTGATATTCACAAATCTAACAACATTCATAAACAAATGTTATATTTACAATGTTTTCAAAACTATAACTAACGAACCAACTAGATCCATCAATGAACTACAATCAAGGCAACCTACTAAGTGTGGAAATAGAAAGAATAGATGAATAAGAAGGAAAAAAACTGGAAACTCACAAGCATATGTATACAGGCATAATTCAACATAACTTCAATGCAATTCTAATGCCTGTTAAACTAAACTTGTATAACTATTTTATCATGAATCATGTGTGTAATCAGCTCAACCACTCTTGCACTTGCACCTTCATCCCCAATCAATATCACCTTTAACTAAATATCTGCCTAATAAATCCATTTCATCGAAAGCAATAGTAATCAATCCAACAGTAAATCAATCATAAAATACAGAGCAGTCCCACACTCATGCTAGGTGGGGTGTCGGCTAGACTATATAGTCGTAGAATCGAACTAATCCTCAAACTCAAAGGATAACAAACGTCAAAACACATCAATAACAACAGAACAGCAGAACAGACGGCAAGGAACAAGAGGAAGAACACATCAATAACAGCAGAACAGACGGCGAGGAACAAGAGGAAGAACAGACGGCAGAACACATCAAGAACTGACGGCGAGGAACAAGAGGAAGAACAAACGGCATAACACATCAAGAACAGACGACGAGGAACAAGAGGAACTGATTCTAGGGATTGAAAATCCTAAATCCTACAGTAGATTTCGATATGCAAGAAGGAGAAAATCTCACCTGATGGAGACCGGCTAGACTAGGACCCTATCCGGGTTATCAACCGCCGGCGACGACGAGAGCTTCTTTCGACGAGAACGGTGTAGTCAATTTAGTCGCGGTGATGAACTACGAGCACTACAACAAAACCTGGCTACGGAGGCACACCGTATTTGCCTCTAAAAGTCATTTTTCTGCCTCTATAGAGTTTTAGAGGCAGATAGCTTAAGTGTCACCAACGCTCCTGTCGCTGAAGGACTTAAGAGGCAAATGCGGTGGCACATGTTATCTGTCACTAATGGAAGAAATAGTGGCAGATATAATTGTTAGTAATTGCTACTTTAAACTACTATTATTCTGCCATCTTAGCCGCCTTTTAGAGGCACTTATTTTTGTTGCTGATAATTTTTTTAGAGACACATATATATGCTTTTAAAAGAATTTATTCTTACAGATATTTTCCCTTACTGGTCTATCTCACTATTTACGTACATCATTTTCCACTTTTTTGCTATCTACGGGGTTTGAACCCGAGTGGTTAAAGGAAATGTGTTAAGTTTTTAGTTCTTACCACTTGGTCCAGTAGTACTTACTGATATTTTTTACACTGTTTTTAAATATGAATCACAAAACTCAACGATATGCATAAAATATGCCAAGAAAAGAAATCAAAATTGAAAAACGTAAATTTCTCCTTAATCATTATTAGAAAATAAATCATCAATGTTTATTATACATTTTATATATATCACCTTTTTAAAAAATTATATTTTATCTATATGCATATAGTTTACGAGTTATCTACCACTCCAAATTTTAATCGTACAACATATAGAGACAATTGTAAATTATCTAGCTCTAAATATTTTAATTGTACAACCTATAAAGCCGGTTCTAAATTATCTACCTCTAAATTAAATGAATTTTTCGTATAACAATATAGAGGCAGTTACAAATAATCTGCCTCTAAAGGAATTTTCTGTATACTTATAGAGGCAGTTATAAATTATCTGCCTCTAAAGAAATTTTCTGTGTAACTTATAGAGGCAGTTATAAATTATCTGCCTCTAAAGGAATTTTCCGTATATCTTATAGAGCCAGTTATAAATTATCTGCCTCTAAAGAAATTTTCCGTATAACTTATAGAGGCAGTTATAAATTATTTGCCTCTAAAAATATAAAATAATATTTATTAAACTTAAAATAAATAAATAAAATACAATTAGAGGCAGATATTGATGTGTTTTGTTCTTTAAAAGTATATTTAGAGACAAATATTCTATGTGCCTCTGTGAATCTGCCTCCGTAGCCAGGTTATGTTGTAGCGGAGTGAAGTCAGAATTTAGTCGCGGTGATGAACTATGGTTTTCCCTTTCAATTTAACAGGGGTTTCAGTGTAAATCGCTGCAATATTAGGTCAGTTGGACGACAACGTTTTATAAGCGAGAAGAATTTGGGTTTAACAGCGGTTTGAACGCTGTTATGGGGCCTTCATTTGGCAGGGGTTATAAACCCATGTTAAAACTTACAAATTTTAGCAGCGCTTAATAAACCCCTGTTAAAACATAGTATTTAACAGGGGTTTAATAACCCCTGTCAAATATGTATGTTTTAACATCGGTTTTAATAACCCCTATTAATAATCCGATGCTAATCTACCAGTTTGTTGTAGTGAAGGTTTCGAAGGTTCAGCTTGAAGACTGACATCCAACATAAGGTGATCGGGTCTCGGAGCAGTTTTTGCAGTGGTTCCCAACAACGAAGGTGACGTGTCTCGGACGGCCGACTCAGGGGTTCATATCAGCTTGGTATCAGAGTTTAGGCTCAACACAAGGACCACCAATCTATCCCAATTTCCAGGTTTTACTTGGATCCATATCCTTTACATTTTTGTTCTTAGAAAATCTCTAGAAAACTTCATCTTTTAAGTTCTTGTTTCAGTTTATTTGTAAGGCAATAGAAAAGCCAGTGGCCGTTCAATCCATCAAAGAAAAATACACAAAAGAAGAGTAGAAAAAGAAAACAAAAAGCAAGGTCACCCTTGCCCTAATTTCCTTTCTTTGTAAGTTGATTCTTAAGAAGAGGGGATAGAAAAAGCGTAGCTTTCATTGCATATATACCCGTCAATGACCATGGAAGACGAGAGAATACATAATGTGGAGACCAACGTCAACACCATCGCTCAAACACTGGCTGGACTTCAAGAAGCCCTAGCCCGAATGGAGAGGAGAGCTGCCGATAGAGATGTAGAAAGAGGAGGGCTCCACGAAGACCTCAACCGGAGAGCTAGGAGGTTGGTTCAAGAAATCGATGACGACGTGAGTAGCCTTAGACTCACGGTGCCAAAGTTTGCCGGCAACGCTGATGCCGACGATTACATAGATTGGGAAAGAAGCATGGAAGACTTCTTGGAGTGCCATAACTACTCCGACAATAACAGGTAACCATCGCCATGGTTAATTTACTGGATATGTTGCTTTGTGGTGGAGCCAGTTTAAAGGACATGTTCGGAGAGACGAGGAAGCCCTATTGAGTCATGGCGAGAGCTCAAAAGGAAGATGAGAAAAAGATCCATGCCAGCCGACTACACCCGTGACTTGCACACGAAGCTTCAAACTTTGAAGCAAGGGAGCATGACGGTGGAGGCCGACTGATAATCATGATAAATCTAGTGTCATCAGCCGTCGGTTTTAACGGAAGAAGATGGTGTCGGTCAGTCAAACGACCGACAGCAAAGGCGAAATCACAATTGACCTCGCGTTTTGTCGTCGGTCCATAGGCGACCAACGCTAAAGCGTGCCGTTAAAACTTATGGCAAGCTGATGACACTCGATTTGACGTGATTTTAAGCCTCATTTAAGCGACATTTCCTTGTTTGAAACATGGTTTTAGGGGTAGAATAGGAATATTCACTCAACTGCCCTATTTCCTACCGATTTGGTTACTTTGCCCCTTTTTGGGTCTATTTGATGGTTTTCTAGTGTTTTTGTGATAGCACAGGTTTTTGCCATCATTTACGTAGCCACGGACGTGTTCAAGACCTCAAGGAGTGAACCAGAATCGAACCAGAAATCAAACCAGAGTCAGAACGAAGATCCAACTGCCCAGCACAATGTTTTCGCCGAAAAAACCTACATAGTTTTCGGCGAAAATACCTTAAGAAACTCACAGGCGAAGTCAGCCATTTTACACTACAGTTTTTGGCGAAAACTCCTCAGGTTTTTGGCGAAAAGTCCAGAAGTAATCGGCAGAGCTTACAAAGAGAAGTTTTCGGCTAAAACTCAAAGTTCTCGCCGAAAACTCTAAGTCCGAAAATCACAGGAGAATCAGCCGACTGAAGCAGTATTTTACAAAGAAGTTTTTGGCGAAAACTCCTTAAGTTTTGCCGAAAAATCCTTCACAAATCCAGCGACTTAGGGTTTAAGTATAAATACTTAAACCGGCGGCCCAAAGGAAGGAAGGAAATCATTATTCATATTTTCACAAATCAGAATTTTGAGAGTCAGCCGACTCTAGGGTTGATAGATAGAGTTTAGAGAGTTCGAAGATCCGTGGAGAGATCATGACGCCATCCTTCCACCTCGGAGAGCTCGGAGTTTAAAGTTGAAGATCCAGGAGATCGAAGCTTCGCCGGAGTCGTCAGAATTAGGTTTTTCAGTTCTTATCTGTTCTTCCTCTGTATGATGATTTCCTTTGTTGCCTTTGATTCTTCTGTTATCGTTATGAGTAGCTGAACTTGTAGAGCTTAGACTATATGAACCCTAAGTGACCAAGGGCTTAAAAGCGGTCACAGATTGGCGGTAATTAGATTCGAAGTTCAATCAGTTTCTCTTTCATGTTTGATTTGCTCTTCGTTGTTCATGTTTCTTGTCTGGATTGATCACCTAGATTAGATTCTTGTTAAGCTAAGGATAGAAGCGAATGCTCGCCTCTCTTTAAAACATCAATTCAACCAGTTAACCTATTCATTGGAGTGTGCCTTTCGTAGGAACCAGTTAGGGTTAATCCGCTTCAAGAGTAACTCATAAATCGTTAGTAATTGCACCAGTTAATTAAGTCGTTGCGAGAGGCAACCGTACCCGGGTGGCTAGTTAATCTTGGTAGCTAGATCGGATAGAGCGAACGTTCGCCGGTCTTAAACCTAAGGGTCAGGAGTTATAGTGGTGTATAGAAACCGATTGAATGAGAATTGAAAACCGCTGGTCTTGTGATTGCCAATGCTTTGGTAATCTAAGGGGGATTCGAAATCTAAACTTGTCTATCTCTCGTTAGTCAACGTTTTTAATCTTTCTTTCTTTTATTTTCTTTGTTTATTAGATTAGAAGTCGTGGAACTCACACCACGCACAACCTGTTTAAACCTGAGTAATTTGCCAACATATTTGAGTAGACAAGAAGAAGAGAACTCGAGTAGAATACGATCTAGTCTACCTCGGTAGATTAGTTATTTGACTGCACGCATTACAACATACATCAAATTGGCGCCATTGCGGGGACTCTTCTAATTGTTTGAAAGGAGAGTTGGCAAATTATTCTTCTACCTTTCCGCCTACCATTTATTTTACCTCCATATTTCCATGATTTACCTGGGTAGTGCTTTTTAGTTTTGATTATGCAGGATTACAGGTGGGATAACCGGTACCGAGAGTGGTACATCAATGAAGCACCATATCTCGAAGACTCCCAAGAGATGGATTTACACACTTATGAGTATCAATAATGGATGGCAAGCACCCAAGCCGCGATCGACAACCTCCAATCAATGGACGATGCTGTTGATGCATTGACACCGCGCTCAAGCGACTAGAGCAATTGAAGGGAGAAGATGCTCAAGAGCATTTCGAAGAAGAGCCAGAAGCTACACACCACCAACAAAATCACCAAGAGGTGTATATACCGGCTCATCAGCATCGACAACAGATGGCAAGAGTAGAATCCGCCTTGGATGATCTCATTTCGAAGCTACAAGCTCGTAACATGGTGGATGTCGAGCTCGAGCAACCAAATCCACTAATGGAAGAAGATGCTCAAGAGCCGTATGAAGATAAACATGACAATCTCACCCATGACTATTGCGAGCTAGAAGCATCTGATGAAGAATCCTTGGTGGTGGTGGTTGATGAAGACAAAGAGCAATCCATCCTGAAGTTGAAGCCAGAGAGGAGCACATAGAGATTGAGGAGATACCCTCACCTACACTTCCGCCGAGTCAACCTGTAGATCAAGCTAGAGACGAGCACGTGGAAAGCAACAAGGTCATGGATTTAGAAGTTTACATACTCGATCCCGAGAGACCTCTAGATGATCATCAGGTAGAGAAGATGGAGCTCATTGACCATGCCACGCCGTACTACCTCTTTCCTCCTCGAGTAGGAGAATTCGAGAAGAACTGGTCATCCAACCAGAACCGCGATCTATTGGAGCATTACCGGCTACATCACCCTTCTAGAGTGCTACATGGCACTCAACCGCTGTCCTTGAAGAAGACGATTGACTTCAAGGAACTCCTAAATAGGGGTCCCTAACAGGTACCATCCGGCTCAAGGACGTTAAAAGAGAGCGCTTCGTGGGAGGTACCCACGGCTGGAGTCCATTTTTGAATTTTTTAGTCAGTCTTTTTCGTCGTTCAAGTCGGTTTTGGGGAGCCAAAGTGTCAGTTTAATTTCCTTTCATTTTGATTTGTTTTCTGTTAGATTTTTTTTGAAAAAAGGGGTTTTAAATAAGTTTTCGGCGAGAACAAAATATTCTCGCCGAAAAAGTTCCTCTCTTTTTCAACAGTGACATCCTTTTTTATTTTTGCCTATTTTCGAAGAAGTTTTGGCGAAAACTTCCATAGTTTTTGCGAAAACTTGTGTCTATTTTGAAAATCAGTTTCATTTTTTTGGTCCGATTCCAACGCATACTTGATCGTCCAAATCAGAGCTCTGTAGCTCCGGTTATCCCGAAACAAGCTTTTCACGTTTTTGGCCAACTTTGTCGCTTTCCGTCCATTTTCTTGAGTCATGTCTTGAAGGTTAGTTGTTGGATTTTCAATTTTGAATCTTTTGACATGCTGATTGTTGCATTTCGACGAGTTTAAATTCGGTCTACCTCGTTTTTGCGTGCTGCTGTTTCGGTGTGATTTTTTCTGAACTGATTGAGTTTAGTTGATCTAGATTGCTCTAGGAGTATCGTGCCGTGAATATGAAAAAAAAACGAGTCAAAATTTTTTTTGTAAAATTCCCCTAAACCTTCTTTGTTCGACTTTTATTCTGTGTGGATTCGGGACACTTGTCCCGATATCCTTTTGATCTTTTTGTTGTTTTTGTTTTGTACGAACTCGAGTAGCTACTCCGCTCTACTCCGGACTCTCCGTGTTCATCCCCTACATCGACCATCACCTTCTAGGTTCTTCGTATCTCTCTACTCTAGTTTCGTCCTGTGAGGACACAGAACCGTTTAAGTGCGGGTAGGAGTCTAGGATTATGCATGATCTTGCTTGATTTTCTGTGATTCTATGGTTCAATTTTGAATTTCTCTAGCATAGAATTGCTCAATTCTTGACTTGTGATGTTAAATTGACTTCAATTTTGAACAATGACATCTAGACTGTTCCACTTAGAACCTGTAACCAACGTGTCGAAACTGATATTAAATGAGTCTAGGTCAGAACAGATCATAAATCACTCTTGTAGTTGAAATTTGAATCAATTAAACTGTTTTGCTTGTTAATCACAAAGCTCGATAACACCGTTCTAAGATGATAAATGCTAGCTTCTCCCATGTTTCTCACTCCATATTTGTTCACCTGTGATTGTGGCTTGAGCTTAGGCGGAAATCCAATTCAAAATCTTGTGTAAAAAGTTATAACTAGCTAGGATCAAATGCCTAAATCGTTAAATCAAGTAATTGAGTTGTGCAAATTAATGTTAAGTTCTTTAAAGTGCTGAAAATCAAAGCTAGGCAAGCCCGACACCTAAGTGAAGTGTTCGGGTTGAGCACTAGCATAGGCACAAATACTGTGAGCTAGGCAGGTCCAACACCTAAGTGAAGTGTTTGGTATCGAGCACTAGTATGCAGTAAATAAATTAAAGAAAGTTTGAATTTGAAAGAAATTGTTGTTTAAATCGGTCCTAGCTAGAACATGTAACGTACAGATCTAGAAACAGATGAAGTCGAGTCGATAGCCACGTCACTTTTCCTACCTCCGCGTCCACATCATGGCTAGAGCTTAAAGTCTTTTTGATGAGAATTGATGTTATCGTAGTCGGTTAATTATAATTAATTGTTTTGCCAAGAAACGAGCTTTGTTTAAACTACTACTTGAAGTGTGCAGAAAGCAGTGAGATCAAAATTTGTTTGGTTGATGTTCTTGCATGTGTAGGTCACCTTTTCTACGTGGAACGGTCTAAACCAAATCGTTAGAATTGAATCTCAGTTAATCTCGTGTCATTTGTGAATTTGAGTGTGTTCTAGTTTAGTTTCTTGAGGACAAGCAAAGCTTAAGTGTGGGGTATTTTGATGACACTCGATTTGACGTGATTTTAAGCCTCATTTAAGCGACATTTCCTTGCTTGAAACATGGCTTTAGGGGTAGAATAGCGAATATTCACTCAACTGCCCTATTTCCTACCGATTTGGTTACTTTGGCCCTTTACGGGTCTATTTGATGGTTTCCTAGTGTTTTTGTGATAGCACAGGTTTTTGCCATCATTTATGTAGCCACGGACGTGTTCAAGACCTCAAGGAGTGAACCGGAATCGAACCAGAAATCAAACCAGAGTCAGAACCAAAGATCCAACTGCCCAGCACAATGTTTTCGCCGAAAAACCTACATAGTTTTCGGCGAAAATACCTTAAGAAACTCACAGGCGAATTCAGCCGTTTTACACTATAGTTTTCGGCGAAAACTCCTCAGGTTTTCGATGAAAAGTCCAGAAGTAATCGGCAGAGCTTACAAAGAGAAGTTTTCAGCTAAAACTCAAAGTTCTCGCCGAAAACTCTAAGTCTGAAAATCACAGGAGAATCAGCCGACGGAAGCATCATTTTACAAAGAAGTTTTTGGCGAAAACTCCTTAAGTTTTCGCCGAAAAATTCTTCACAAATCCGGCGACTTAGGGTTTAAGTATAAATACTTAAACCGACGGCCCAAAGAAAGGAAGGAAATCATTATTCATATTTTCACAAATCAGACTTTTGAGAGTCAGCCGACTCTAGGGTCGATAGATAGAGTTTTGAGAGTTCGAAGATCCATGGAGAGATCGTGACGCCATCCTTCCACCTCGGAGAGCTCAAAGCTTAAAGTTGAAGATCCAGGAGATCGAAGCTTCGCCGGAGTGTCAGAATTAGGTTTTTCAGTTCTTATCTGTTCTTCCTCTGTATGATGATTTCCTTTGTTGCCTTTGATTCTTCTGTTATCGTTATGAGTAGCTGAACTTGTAGAGCTTAGATTAGATGAACCCTAACTGATCCAGGGCTTAAAAGCGGTCACGGATTGACGGTAATTAGATTCGAAGTTCAATCAGTTTCTCTTTCATGTTTGATTTGTTCTTCGTTGTTCATGTTTCTTGTCTGGATTGATCACCTAGATTAGATTCTTGTTAAGCCAAGGATAGAAGCGAACGCTCGCCTCTCTTTAAAAACAACCAGTTAACCTATTCATTGGAGTGTGCCTTTCGTAGGAACCAATTAGGGTTAATCCGCTTCAAGAGTAACTCATAAATCGTTAGTAATTTCACCAGTTAATTAAGTCGTTGCGAGAGGCGACTGTACCTGGGCGGCTAGTTAATCTTGGTAGCTAGATCGGATAGAGCGAACGTTCGCCGGTCTTAAACCTAAGGGTCAGGAGTTATGGTGGTGTATAGAAACCGATTGAATGAGAATTGAAAACCGCTGGTCTTGTGATTGCCAATGCTTTTGGTAATCTAAGGGGGATTCGAAATCTAAGCTCGTCTATCTTCTCGTTAGTCAACCTTTTTAATCTTTCTGTCTTTTATTTTCCTTTGTTTATTAGATTAGAAGTCGTGGAACTCACACCATGCACAACCTGTTTAAACCTGAGTAATTTGCCAACATATTTGAGTAGACAAGAAGAAGAGACCTCGAGTAGAATACGATCTAGTCTACCTTGGTAGATTCGTTATTTGACTGCACGCATTACAACGTACATCACAAACCTAGGCCACGGTTAACTCGTTCGGCTTACCAGCCGGTTATATAGCGTCAGTTTACCAGACTGCATGCGTTTTGGCGTCGGTGATTGACCGATGCTAAATCCCAAACATATAAATACCCCTTTCCTGCTCAGATTTAATTTACACCAGCTTCCTCACTTCCTCGAATTCTCTCAACCTCCCAACCCTTCTAAAATCCTCTCAACCTCTCTACCTTTCGAGCTAAGAGCTGTAGTGATGTTGTACTCATCACACACCCATCTGCTCTCACCGCCTCAATATAAGTGTAATTTTTTTAAGTTATTTAATATTTAATTTGTAGATTGTATTTTATATTTGCAAAATTTTTAGTTTTAGTGAATTAGATGAAAAAATTAGGATTTCTATGTTGTTATGGTATTACTGAATTACTAGAAAAAATATTTAGATTAGTTCTAACCGTGTCACTTGTGATTATGTGATTATTTTATTAGTGCATGTATAGACTACTTACTGCACTTGCTGGTTACTTGCCTTGTTTCGGTTCATCATCTTGGTGTAAGGTATGCATTTTTTAGTTTTGTTTCTTTCACAAAAATTTATTGAATGTAATATGCATGTTTAATGTAATTAAAATGATTTAACTAGTATTATAATATGCATGTTATCGTGATTAATGTAATATTTGAGCAAAAAAATATTATTAATGTCTAATGTAATTAAAAGTGAAGTGCAGTTTGTAATAATTGTAACATCCCAACCTTTAGGGATGGGAATCGGGTCGGGCCGGGCTAAGCCCGGACCGGTCAACCGGGCTTCCGGGCGCCCGAATACAAATTATTGAGCCCAAGCCCGGCCCGAGGGTAGTGACCGGGTAGCCCAGAGCCCGGTCAACGCGAGTCCGGGCCGGGCCCGGGTACACAGATTTTAACCCAGAAACTGTTTGAACACCCATAAACACCCATTATCTCTGAGCACTATACCACTTTCTTTTCTCTGACACCCCTTTCTTTCTCTCAGCACTCTTCCCCTTTTCTTTCTCTCTTTCTCGCAGCACTCCTTCTTTCTTCCTCTTTCCATTCTCTTTCTTTTACACATTCATCAACTAAATCTACATCTAATCCCTGATTCTCGTCATCCAAACAAACTCTCCATCAAATTAGTAGTAACAAAGGAAAGAAGAAAAAGAAGAAGGAGAAGGATCCATATCCGCTGAGCTATCAGGCTGAAGGAGACCTAATGGAGGAGCGTGAAGTTGATGGGTTTGACGATGAATACATGCAACTTGCTCGTTCATTTTCAATTATTCTCTCTGTAATTTCTGTTCACTGTCGTTGAATCACCGGTCGCCATCGTTGATTGAGAGTTAGTAAGGTTTTAAACTTTGAAGTTTTTAACGATCTATTTCTTCTGTCTATGTAGCTTGAGATTTAACGAACTATATATGTTTTCCTTTTTCTTTTATCACTTGGCCCTTGCCACTTGCTGCAGACGACGGACTCACGCTACAACCAATGATGTGACTTTATTTAGTGCATTTTTAGCTTATGATTGACCTATTAAATGCCCGTGTTTGATCCTTAAATACCATGCTTAATATGCTTTTATTGAAGTTTTGTGCTAAGTGCCCATTTGTTGTCCGGTTGCTACTTTGAGGCCAATTCCGTGTCTACTGGAGATGTTTTCTTGGCATTTTCAGGTCTTGGCGTCGTAGTACTGGTGACAAGGAGCATATAGGATCAAACTGGAGGTCAATCGAAGCTAGGACGGAGGAGATATGGCTGTTGCAAAATCGAGAAAAATGCATCCTTCCACTGAAGAAGTTTTCGGCGAGAACTCTAAGTTCTCGCCGAAAATCCTCGGCGTGTGCAATCGGCGAATTTCCAGAAGGCGGACATTGGATTTGTGAAGGAGTTTTCGGCGAAAACTTACAGAGTTTTTGCCGAAAACTTATGAAGAAATGCCAAAGCTGCCGGGGTTTTTCAAAGAGATTTTCGGCGAAAACTTGTATAGTTTTCACCGAAAATTCAGGCTATTTCCAGTGGTACTATTTAAAGAGAGAGAGGTGGAAATTTTGAGGAGACAATTCATTATTCCAGCAACACACCTTTGACAAAAAGAAAATCCTCTCTTCCCTTTTCAATCTCCAATCAACATCCACAACCCTGGAGCCATTTCTGGTGCAACTCAAAGTAGAGGAGCTTGGATTGAAGTCCACAACCTTGGAAGAGGAGCTTGCAAGAGGAGGATTGCCATGGTGTTCTTGGTGATCATCTTTCTTTCTCTTTCCTTCATTTCCTTGGCCATGTGTGGCTGATTTCTTAGGTTTCCTTGGATTGATAGATAGTTGTGCTAGGATAGAGGTTGATTGTACAAATATGCCATGATTGATCTTGGATTGTAAGAAGATGATCTCTAGACTTGTTGTTAATTCCATTGATGGCTATGTTTGCTTGATTGGTCTATTCTTTGTGATGTAATGCATGAGAGTGCTTAGATTACATGGTTTGTAGGTCTAGGGATTGAAGAGAGCATGTTCTAAGAGATTAGATCTTCTCAATTCAACCATAGTTGCATGATTTCTCTCTTGTGCATTTTATCGAACACTTAGTGTGCGTTAGGTTTTTCATTCAATTGAACTTTGACTAGTCTTTTGATGATTCTCTTAGTGTTAGGACATTGACATGAGAGTGTGGTGTCTAGCCTAGTGGTCATAGAGTCATAGGAGAGGGTTTTGTAGCTTGGCATTTCATCAAACACTTTTAATGCATCCTTAGTCATTTAGCTTGAGAGCGAGAGCCTAGGTTGAGTGGTTATAGGATAGGATCTTAGTGCTACGAGAGTGCATTGAGTCTATAGAAGGGATTTGTGTGGTCATTCGATTGAAACCTCGATCATGTTTGGCTTGTTTGTGCATTTATTCCTCTTGAGCATGATGAAGCTATCTTTCCAAGTGAAACTCCTTTATCTTTGTGTTGCACCGCTTTGTTTGTTTGTTTAGTTTCTTTCTGTTTTCTTTTCTTCCTATTTCAAACCAAAACTTCTTTCAAATGAATAGACCGTCCATGAACCGTGTGAGTAGTAGCAATTGAGAGAGCCCTCGTGGAATACGACCTTGATAGTTGTGAGTTGAAATTCACACATCAAGTTTTTGGCGCCGTTGACAGGGAACTTTCTCAATCCTTTGAAAGCATTTAGTAGTGGACCGTTCTATTCACTTCCTTCCGTTTTAGTTTTGCTTCTTTGTTATTTGTTTTTGTGGTCTTGTTATCCCGCATTGTTGTACTACTTGGTTGTGTTTGTTGTGCGTGTTTGTAGGTCCCTTATCCACCTATCCTTTCCCACCTCATTTAGTTCATGAGAGCAAGGTTGCAAGTACGATGAACTCGTGGCATGGAAATCAAGGTCATGGTACCTATCAAGTGTGGAATCCATCTCCTAACCCATATTATGGTCATCCCACTCCATTCAACTACTACCAAGGAACTTGTGAGGAAGATAGCCAATGGTGGGGGCAAGAACAACAAGCTTCAACACCCATTCCATCCCCACATGAGTTTGAGGCACAACCCCAATCCCCCTCCAGCTTGCATAGTAATGGAGGTTGCAGGTAACGTCTCCTTCTACAAAGCATATTTAACGTTATTGCCTGCAGAGCCTTCATTACTTGCATTAACTTGCGGCTGGGCAGCAGGAGTTGTCATCCTCCAGATCGTTCTCGTTACACTCTTCTTATACTCCCTAACTTTCATTTAAACTGAAACTAAATCCCATCTTCTAGCTCCAATTCCAACTATTCAAGACACGGAATAGCCCTATCACGCAGAAGACAGACCTTAATATCAAGTCCATCCCGCACAAAATGATTTAATGGCTTACCCACATGACTACCAATCCAACTGATTCCATCCATCGTAATCAACGTGGGGGGAACACTCCTAAAAGTAATCCATTCTAGAGTTGCCTTGGGGGACATATCAATCAGACGAATGCCTTATGCCATCTCCTGAGCAACATACTCGAATTGTGACCATGCCACGATCGTCCAAGGACCCACTCACAAAAGCTCTACAAAGTTGAATTCAATCAAAAACAAATTATCCAGGAGCTTAGAAAGAACGACTTCACCTTCATAGCCCCAGATTCGGTTTGCAATAGAAGCAAACACACGGAACTGGGGGAGAGGCCGAAGGAAATGTACTACTACAGCCGGTTTCATCTTACTGATTCCCTTCGCTAGCACCTCCTTTGAGATCTTCAATACTCCATTCGTCACAGTTGAGCTCGTATCGACATACTGCAGATCTCGTGAGGGATCCCGAATCAACGAAGCCCAAGTCCTAGAGGGTGGAGGATCAACGGGGGGAGGATGAGAAGAAGGCCCAAGGAAGAAGAAGCCTCGCTAGCTGTCAATGGAACAGTAGATCCAAGCGCCACAAAGAAAGGCCCGTACAATCGCCTTTCAGAGAGAAAACAAATTTTTTTTTTCAAAGAAATTTTTTTTTTAGTAAAACCCTTTGAGTAATTATTTAATTAATACATAATATTAATATAAAAAATTCTAAATGAGCCCGCTCGCGAGCTAGGCTTAACGAGCTTACAAGTTGAGCCAACTCACGTGCCTGCCGAGCCAGCGTAGCCTCAAACTCAACTCGTTTACTATCAAGCCTGCTCGCAAGCTAACTCGTTTACAAATTAGCCAAGCTCCGAGCAAGTTTTGTAGCAACTTGACTCATCAATGGCTCCGGATCCACAATAACCCGAATACACCCCTAATCCCCTGCTTCGCAGCTCTCAACCACTGCCGTTAACTGACGGAGTTAACTAGTTAACTGACAAAATTAACTTGTTAACTGACGAAATTAACTTGTTAACTAACTAGCGCCGTTAACTGACGAAATTAACTTGTTAACTAGTTAAAGCCGTTAACTGACAGAGTTAACTAGTTAACGCCGTTAACTGATAGAGTTAACTAGTTAACGCCGTTAATTGACGAATCAGGATCCGATCAACTGTTTGAACAAAATAAAAAAATATCAATCATTAAACTAAACATTGATTGATCTAACAAATCTTTTAGATTGATCTAACGAACTATAAAAGGTTAAACCCTGATCCGCCCCGCCCCACTCATAATAACCCTAGTAATCTATAAGAAAAGATAGGCACCGAAGAGCCCGTTTAGTAAAGAAAAAAATGAAGCGACGGAAGAGACAAAAGGAGGCAATTTACCTTTCAATTTAACCTACCCTTCCCCTCTGACACATACACACAGTCTCTCTCTCTCTCTCTCTATTTTCCGGTCTATGTCATGAGTCGTCCGTACGACTTCACTACCCGACGGTCTCAGCCGCCGGGGAACCTCTCTGGCCACCGGCCCTTTCCTCGAAACCACCAGCAAAAGCCTTACCCCTTTAGTAGGAACCTCAGCCATCTTCCCGGCGGAAACTACCAGTCTTCCCGACGCGACCCCGCCTTGCCCCAGCTCAGTACCCCCGCCACTCGCATCCCTGAAAACTTCCTCATCAGCCTACTGATTGACCAGTCTGACGGTCATTCTCTCACAACACCTGAGACTACCACTCTGATTACGGAATGTGCTCCTGATTGTGGACGCATTAACTTCTCCAAAGGCGGCACCGTGGCAGCTTCTATCTACTTCAGTGAGTGGGGGCAGGCTCGCTCTTCCATGACTAAGCTGTGGGATCGCCGTCTCAAGGGCGATCACAGCTTCACCCCCAAGCTTGATAGCCGCGTGAAGGTTCCTTCCGACTCCGAGGAGTTGAGAGGTGACCTCGGGGAGGTTTTTGCCAATTTCGTTCGTGGTCTTATTGGCGGAGAGATAGTCCGGGAGTTAAAATCGAAGGTGGAAAGGAAGTGTCGTGAAATTGAAGAGGTTTCTAGGAAGTTGAAAGCGAATAGAGGGAATCGGTTCGTTGTTTTCACAGAATTGACGGACACGAAGAAGGTTTTGGTGTCGGAGGTCGAGATGATGGAGAAGAGATTGGAGGAGTTTAAGGCGGCGATGAGCTGTGTTTTGAAGCATATTGGTGGCGGGAACCTGGAGGAAGAAGAAGGAGTGGTGGATGTAGAGCCCTTGTTGCTGGAAGGGGAAGTTGACTGGGTAAAGATTCACAGGCTTATTCTTAGGGAGATACGAAGGCTGCAGGATGGACTTCCCATTTACGCTCACCGGAGGGAAATTCTAGCCAGAATTAGGGATTCGCAGGTACCTTTCGCCACTCTTGTACGCTCCTTTGCTGTGATTAAAAATTTGCCTGGTTAACTGACTTGAAATCGTAAACATGTAAAAGAAGGAGATAATAAGTTTCGACTGGTGTAGGAGTTCGCTAAAGAGTTGGAAGGTCGTGTAGGGGTAAAAGAGATTTAACTTGGTTTCTGCTATGATGTACAGTTCAAATCCTTTGTATTATAGCAATGCTGCTCCTCTATCCAAGTACTTTGTAATGGTCAATTGTTTGTGGTGAAACATGATATGCGAGTCGTGTATGTCCATTGTTGATTAGCCGCCATCTCCATATGGCTTCTCACTCTGTTCACCAGTTCTTTCCTCTTTTAGGCTACTTATTATTGCCAGTAGTAGTGGATGCTGGATTTCACGCTGATGAATGGTTTTTGCAGATCATGGTTTTGATTGGGGAGACGGGTTCTGGTAAGAGCACACAGTTGGTTCAGTTCTTGGCTGATTCTGGTATTGGGTCAAGTGATTCTGTTATATGTACACAGCCCCGCAAGATTGCTGCCATCTCGATTGCTGATAGGGTCAAAGGAGAATGTCATGGCTGCTATAAAGACAATTCTGTTGTATCTTATCCAACCTTTTCATCCAACCAACAGTTTGGTGCAAAAATTATATATGCGACCGACCATTGCTTACTGCAGCACTTCATGCACGACAGGAATTTGTCTGGGATTTCCTCCATTATCATTGATGAGGCTCATGAAAGAAGCTTGAGCACTGATCTTCTCTTGGCATTAATCAAAAGCTTGCTGCTTGATCAGACACGAGACTTGAGGCTTATAATTATGTCTGCAACAGCTGATGCAAACCAGCTATCAAATTACTTTTTTGGTTGTGATATCTTTCATGTATCAGGGAGAAACTTCCCTGTTGACATACGGTATATGCCATGCAGCAATGAAGCCAGCACATCTGGAACTATTGCTCCCTATGTGTATGAGGTGGTCAGAACGTCCAAAGAGATTCACAAAACTGAGAAAGAAGGGACGATTCTAGCATTCCTGACTTCCCAAGTGGAAGTTGAATGGGCTTGTGAAAATTTCGAACCGTCCTTGGCCATCGCTTTGCCTTTGCATGGAAAACTTTCTCATGAGGACCAGTTCCGTATTTTCGAGGAATTCCCCGGGAAAAGAAAGGTCATATTTGCCACTAATATTGCAGAGACATCACTGACAATTCCAGGGGTGAAGTATGTTGTTGATTCAGGGATGGTCAAAGAGAGCAGATATGAATCAGGAACTGGTATGAGTATGCTTAAAATTTGCAGGATAAGCCAAAGTTCTGCCGAGCAAAGAGCTGGCCGTGCTGGACGAACAGGAGCTGGGATATGTTATAGGCTATACACTGAGCATGACTTTGAATTGATGCCTTTCATTCAGGAGCCAGAGATTCGCAGAGTGCATCTTGGTATTGCAGTACTAAGGATACTTGCTCTAGGAATCAAGAATATAGACGAGTTTAACTTTGTTGATGCTCCTAGTCCCCAAGCCATTGACATGGCCATTAGGAATCTTGTTCAATTAGATGCGATCAGACTGAGTAATGGCATGTATGAATTAACTGATGATGGTCGTTACTTTGTTAAACTTGGAATTGAGCCCCGGCTTGGTAAGCTGATTCTTAATTGCTTCCGCTATGGCCTAAGGAAAGAAGGCCTTGCCCTTGCAGCTGTAATGACCAATACAAGTAGCATATTTTGTAGAGTTGGCAGTAAAGATGACAAGATAAAAGCCGACTGTCTTAAGGTCCAGTTTTGTCATCAGAGTGGTGATCTCTTAACTCTGCTATCTGTATTCAAGGAGTGGGAGGCTGTGAATCGAGATTGTAGAAGTAAATGGTGTTGGGACAACAGCATAAATGCCAAAGCCATGCGAAGATGCCATGAATCAGTAAAAGAAATAGAAGAATGCCTTCAAAGGGAACTCAATTATATTGTTCCAAAACATTGGGTTTGGTCTCCTTATAGGTCTACGGAGCATGATAAATATTTGAAAATGTCAATACTGTCTGCTCTCGTGGAAAATGTTGCCATGTACTCTGGATATGATCAAGTCGGTTATCAAGTGGCAACGACTGGGCAAAATGTTCGGCTACATCCTTCTTGTTCTCTACAAATGTTCGCTGAGAAGCCCTCTTGGGTTGTTTTTGGTGAACTCTTGTCAACAGCTAATGATTATTTGGTTTGTGTTACTGCTTTTGACTTTGAGTCCCTGTCTACTCTTGAACCTCCTCCATTGTTTGATTTTTATAAGATGGAGTGTGAGAAACTACAGCTGAAGAGACTGACTGGATTTGGAAGTCTCCTTCTCAAAAGGTTATGTGGAAAGTACAATAGAAATTTGCAATCTTTGGTGAAATGTAGTCAGAGTACCTGTTCTGACAAACGAATTGGTATTGAGGTTAATGTTGACCAGAATGAGATTCATCTATTTGCTACTACTGAGAACATGGAAAAGCTGTCTGGTTTTGTTGAGGAAGCTGTGGAGTATGAGCGAAAAGCATTATCTCATGAATGCATGGAGAGACATCTCTATCATGGAGTTGGCTTTTCATCCTCTGTTGCACTTCTTGGAGCTGGTGCTGAGATCAAGCATTTGGAACTTCAGAAAAGATTTCTGACTGTTGAGATATTTCTTTCTTTGGATTTGGTTGATGATAAGGAACTGTTGATGTTTGTTGAGAAATTCACATCTGGTACAATCTGTTCAATCCACAAGTTCTCCTATGGCCAAGAAGATGGTGAGAAGCAGAAATGGGGAAGGATAACCTTCCTTTCTCCAGATGCTGCTGAAAAGGCATGTCAGCTTGACGGAGTTGAATTCCGTGGCTCCATCCTGAAGGTGGTTCCTTCCCAAACAAGCTTTGGGTCTGATCTTAAATCTTTTTCTTTCCCAGCTGTTAGGGCAAAGGTTTATTGGCCTCGTAAGTACAGTAAAGGTGTTGCGTTTGTTCAATGCTACAATGTTGATGATGTTAGTTTTATGCTTCAGGACTTCTCTCAGCTAGTAATCGGAGAGAAGTATATCCGGTCTGATCTTAGCAGACGAAGAGATGACTCCATTGTTTTATCTGGAATAGATAAAGGGATTTATGAAGGTGATATTGTAGACACACTCAGGAATGCTACAGGGAAGCAAATTAAAGATTTTGTTCTGTTGAAGGGTGATGCTTTGCCAGATCCTGCACCTAGTGTTTGTGAAGAAGCACTTATGCGTGAGATCTCTCCCTTCATGTCTAAACAGAATCCAAATATTAGCTGTTGCAGAGTTCAAGTCTTCCCGCCTGAACCAAGAGATGCTTATATGAGAGCTTTAATTATCTTTGATGGGAGGTTGCATCTGGAGGCAGCTAAAGCTTTGGAGCATTTGGATGGCAAAGTATTACCTGGGTGTCTTCCGTGGCAGAAAATAAAGTGTCAGCAGCTGTTTCACAGCTCATTGTCCTGTTGTGCATCTGTTTATTATGCGATAAGGAAGCATCTTGATTCTTTGCTGGCCAGTTTCAGCGATCGGAATGGTATGTTTGTCATCAATATACTTTTTTCCTTGCTCATAAAATATATAGAATTGGGCTGTGCATAAACTTTATTTTGTAGATTCAATGTTATGATAGTGTACAGAATACAAACTTCCCCCTTCTTATAACCTAGTCATATTATATGTCAAAGCATATGGCTACTGAAGAGATGGACGAAGCAGAATTTGCTTGTTTAACCTATGTACTGCAGGTGCTTGTTGATACTCATAAACTGCTCTCGACTGATGTGCAGCACTACTTTGTCTGATGCTGAGTTGGTTATTTTCATGTTGTACACTTTTATCTGTGTTTAAAGCGATGATGCTTTATTTGTGTGGCTGTTTTCATCTCAGTTTAGAGGTTTTCCTTATGCTTTGTGATTATCACTCTCAGGTGTCGAATACAGTCTAGAGAAGGTCGCCCATGGTTCAGTCCGAGTAAAAATTTCGGCGAATGCTACAAAGACTGTCGCGGAGCTTAGAAGACCTCTGGAAGAACTGATGCGAGGCAGGATTATAAATCATGACAGCCTAAGTCAAACAGTATTACAGCATCTATTCTCCTATCATGGTGTGAACTTGATGCGAGAAATACAGCAGGAGACAGAAACCTACATTCTCTTTGACAGGCGTAACTTCAATGTCAGAATCTTTGGATCTTCACGTAACATTGCTGTAGCGGAGAAGAAATTGGTTGAATCTCTTCTGACCTTCCATGAGAGCAGACAGCTCCAAATCCGTTTGAAAGGTGGAGGTCTACCTCCAGACTTGATGAAGAAAGTAGTCGATAAGTTTGGGCCAGACCTGAAGGGGCTAAAAACAATGTTCCGGGAAGCAGAATTCAGTTTGGACACAAGATATCACGTAATATCTGTTCATGGTAACAAGGAAGTTAAGAAAAGAGTGGAAGAAGTGGTTAGAGAGGTTGCAAGTGATCACTACTCGCCTGAGCAGATTTGCAGTGATCTATCCTGTCCTATCTGCTTGTGTGAAGTTGATAAGGGATACCGGCTTGTAGGCTGCTCACACTTGTTCTGTCAGCCCTGTTTAATTGAGCAATTTGACTCGGCTATGAAAAATCTGGACAGTTTCCCCGTCTGTTGTGCCTCAGAGGGCTGCAGGATGCCCATAGTTCTTACAGATTTGAGGTATCTGTTATCGAGCGAGAAGTTGGAAGAACTGTTTCGAGCTTCTCTGAGGTCATTTGTAGCATCAAGTGGTGGAAGTTACAGGTTTTGTCCATCTCCTGACTGCCCTTCTGTTTATCAAGTGGCTGCCCCTGGCACAATAGCCAACGAACCATTCGTATGTGAGGCATGCTTTGCTGAGACTTGTACCAACTGCCATTTGGAGTATCATCCATACGTATCGTGTGAGAAGTACTTGGAGTACAAGGAAGATCCTGACTTGTCACTCAAGGAATGGTGCAAGGGGAAAGATCATGTGAAGAAGTGCCCGGTGTGCTTGTATACAATTGAGAAGGTTGATGGCTGTAATCATGTGGAGTGCCGGTGCGGAAGGCATGTCTGTTGGGTATGCTTGGAGCATTACAGTAGCAGCCAAGATTGCTATGCCCATCTGCAATCGATGATGCACGTCTGAACTGCATCTATACCTACCTACCTTTGTGAATTCATTTAGTTCGTTGAGAGTGTGTAATATATATATGTCTCAGTAGCCATGTTATTTGTAATAGTGCGTGTTGGAGCCATCTATCTATCTATCGATCTATATATATATCCGCAAGTACAATGTATATACAGAAGAAATGCTTGTGGAAATGCAGGGCCATCGTCATATTCAGAACCAGTACCTAAAACCAATGGCAATACCAATACAAAAAGAGGCAAGAGACAGCGTCGTCCATGGTATTCCATCTCGGTTTCTCTCTTCCTCTCTACACTGCAAGCATGGCTTTACACAATCTCTCCCTGCTGCTGCTTTTGCTAACTCCTCTTCGAGCTTCAGAATTCGAGCCTCTAGCAGTTTAGCCCACTGTCTATATGCAAAGAGCTGCAAAGACTCTGATGACAATGCATTGGATATCCATTCCTTGTCCTTTCCTAGGCTCTCTGCTCTCTTCTCGGCTTCTCTTGCCCTCGTCTGTGATAGCCTAACAGCTTTCAGGAGCTCCAACTTCTCCTTACCCAGAAGACGTACCCTCGCTCTTCTTCGTCGCCTTGGCCTTTTTCTTGGACCATCATTGCAAAAACACGGTTCATGGATGAAATGATGAGGTCGTTAGAGCCGAAATAGAGCTTGGAAGGTGGAGGAAGATCACAGTTCTGCATCAAGTCGATCATCCCTTGTTTGTTAGAAGAAGAAGAAGACAAGCAACCCTTGATCAAGGTATCATTCTGTTTAGGTATACTGGATTTGAACATGGGGCCAGCCATCCCTGGACCCTGAAGAACAAAGCTCAGGAAATCAAATTGGAATTTGTTTGGGAAAAAGGAAAATCATGGGATTGCTTTGTAGGTGAGATATTGTTTTCGTGAGGGAATGGACATAAAAGGGCCCACTTCTTCTTACCTGTAACCTCCTACCTTTTCCAGTATAGAAATTTCAAAGGTATCTTGAACCCATGGAAAAAATACGATTTTTTTCCCTACTACAGGTACAATAAAGATTAAATTCTCTCTAATCTAAAAACAAATATACCATTGAGACTTGGCGCGTGGAGCGCGTGAGCGAAATTTTCCTCTGAATTTCGTTCCAGCGTAGAGTTCCGATTTTCATCGCCGGTGGGGCTTTTTCTCTTCGTGGGTGAGCTCCGAAGGGACTCCACCGGTGGGTGAAGGTCGCCGGCTGGCCTCTGAGGTCTCCGGAATCCATTCGTGTTCGAGTCACAGATCTATTCTGTCTTGTTGTTACAGCGATTCAAGGAAGTTACTGTTTTATTGAGTTCTGATGATGGATTCGAGAAGTAAAGAAGGAGGTTCTAGTAGCATTGGCCGTACTTGGGCTGATTTGGTTTTGGGCTGATTTGGTTGCGGATGGAAGCTCGGATCTAAGGTACATAGAGATTTCGGAGGAAGCGACGTGGATGGAGTCCTCCGATCCCTAGGGAGGTGGTGGACAAGGGATGTGAGCGCCTCCAGAGTGCAGTTGTGGCTCAATTTGTTGGACCGCAACCGCCGTTGAGGGTGTTTTCAGCTGTAGTTCGACGCCTATGGGGATATGAGGGCCCAGTGGTAATCTCTGTCCTCTCTGAGAACTTTTATTTGATTGAGTTTCAATCTGTTCAGCTGTGTGAATGGGTTTTGGAAAGATCGTGGCATATTCATAACTCTGGTTTGATGTTGAGGAGGTGGTATAATGGTATAAAACCGATGAGTTTCTCTCCAACAGCTATGCCTGAGTGGATTTTGCTTAAGAAAGTTCCACCTGTGTTAGTCACTACTGACTGGATTAGCTGGGTTTCTAGTAAAATTGGTAAGCCGATTAATAAGTTGATGAGGGACGGTTTGAATGTTAGGGTGTGTCTGTTGCGAGATGGCACTAAACCTTGTCCTAAAGTAGTAAGAGTGGAGGTAGAGGATGGTATTACTGAAGTAATTGAAGTTCACGTTTTCAAGCCAGGGAATATAAGAAAGTGGAGAATACTGAGAGCAAGAGGTATGTACCAGTAACTGTGGAGAAAGAATGGGTGATAAAAGACCCTGGAAAAGAAAAGGTGCAGGTTGAGGTACAGGTGTATCCTGAAGCTTCTACCTCTAGAGAGAAAGAAATTGTAGAAGGACTTGTGCAGTGTGATACACCAGATACTGGAGATAAAAGCTCAGAGATTAGTAAGGCTGGTACAGAGACAAGCAAAACCAAGAAGAGGAGGAAAAACAGGAAGAAGAATTTGGATAAGATGTTGTAGGTGGCTTCTGCTTCCCAGCTCACCGTCTTACCTGTGAATGGTGTTCACCCTGGCAATGCCTCTGCATCTCCTGTGGGAGGGACAGAAGCACCAAAGGTGGATGCTATTGCGCAGGGAGCTAGAGGGGGGCCAGGCAATGATCCTAAAATTTCATTGCAAGTGGAGGGATCACCTGGCCAGCATAGTTCAATAAGTAGCCATGTTAATGAGGCCAATGAAGTAGAGGGGGTACCTATAGATTGTTCTGAAAATGAAAATGAGAAGGATAGTGAGAGCTCAGCTGAAAGTGAAGAGGTGGTAAAAGTAGTTGCTCAGGTAAAGCAGAAAGTTGTTGCAGGAGTGAAAACTCGAAACAAAAGAAGATGAAATTTCTTGCTTGGAATACTAGGGGTTCAACAAAAATTGTAAATATACAACTTTAAACGATTTCATTAAGTATTATAAGCTAGATATTATAGCTATTTTAGAGCCAAGAGTTAGAGCAGCAAAAACAATTTCTCTTTTTGAAGAAAGGTTTGAAGATTGGTTAGCTGAGTTTGTTTTTGAGGGGGATTTGGGTAAAATTTGGTTGATTTGGAAGAAGGATGTCCCTCTCAAGGTGTTGGATGTGGAGAGTCAATATATTCATGTAGTTATCGAGATGCCTACTCCTTTCTTGTGCACTTTTATATATGCTTCTAATGATAGGGTGGAGAGAAGAAGACTCTATGTTAAGCTGGAGAATTTTAGTCAATCTGTTGTCCCCTGGTGTGCATTGGGAGACTATAATGCCTATTTAGATCCTTCTGAAGCTTCGAATTGTCCTTCAAGCTGTGATAGCATGGATGAGTTTAGAAGTTGTGTCCAAGATTGTGAACTTGTGGAACATATTTCTGATGGGCCAGCTTATACTTGGGTGAATAATAGGCTTTCTGATCCTATTGCATGATAGAGTACTTATAAATGTGGGATGGCAGAATGTGATTCAGAGGAGCAAAGTTAATATCCTTCCTTCGAAAGAGTCAGATCATTGTGCTATTTATTTGGATACAGCATTTGAAGCAGTTACTCATCCTAAACCTTTTAAGTTCTACTCATGTTGGACTAAGCATGCTAGTTATGGGAGAGGTTTGGAAAAGAAACCTAAATGGTGATGCTTATTTTAGATTTTGTAAGAAGCTGAGACTCTTAAAGGAGGAACTGAAGAAGTTGAATGCAGGCTGTTTTTCTGATATTTAGAAAAGAGTGAGTGATAAGGATAAGGAGGTTGTTGAAGCTAAGAGGGCACTGTTTAATGATCCAACAGGAGATAATGTTAGTAAGGTGAAAGACTTAACTGAGGAGCTGATGCAGTTAAAAGAAGCTGAAGAAAGTATTTTGAGGCAGAAGGCAAGAGTGGATTGGATTAAACTGGGAGATGACAATACAAGGTATTTCTTTAACTTTGTGAAAACTAGACATATAATTAATACTATCAGGCAGATTCGAGATGAAGATGGTATTATGGTGGAGAGTTTGGATGATATTGTAAAGGTGGTTGTGAAGTTTTACACTAAGCTACTTGGGAGTAGCAAAGTAGTGCAAACTTTGGATTTTGGTTCTCTTATCCAAAGGAAGTTGGTTCCTGAGCAGCAAGATTCCCTAGTAAGACCTGTATCTTTAGCTGATGTTAAGAAGACACTATTTGGAATGGCAAATGAAAAGGCCCCAGGCCCGGATGGGTATAATGCGTTTTTCTATAAGTATAGTTGGGGTCTGATAGGTTCTGAAGTTATGGAAACTGTGAACTTTTTCTTTTAGAAAGGAGTGATGCCACCTCAGGTGAATTCTGTTATATTAGCCTTAATCCCTAAAAAAACCAATGCAGCAGAGATGAAGGATTATAGGCCTATATCATGTTGTAATGTGTTATATAAGATTGTTTCGAAGGTGTTGGCTAATAGGTTATCAACAATTCTCCTGATTTGATTAGTAAAACTCAGACAACATTTGTGAAAGGAGAAGAATTGGGGATGGGATAATGTTAGCTCATGAGCTGTTGAAGAATTATAAGCAATCAGAAGTTTCTCCTAGATGTGCTATGAAGGTGGACCTCACGAAGGCTTTTGATTCGGTGGAGTGGAGTTTTATACTTAGCACACTTAAAGCAATGAAAATCCCTGATCAATTTGTGAATTGGATAGAAGCTTGCTTTAAGTCCACAATGATTTCAGTAAGCATTAATGGATCACTTAAAGAGTATTTTGCTGCTAAAAGGGATTTAAGGCAAGGTGATCCAATTTCACCCTACCTATTTGTAATATCCATGGAGGTCTTAAGCTGTATGTTTGAGAAGGATATAAGGGAGAAGAGATTCCAAATTCACCCACAATGTAAGGCTGATTCAGGTATCCCATCTAAGTTTTGCAGATGATCTGTTGATCTTTACAAAGGCCACTGGTACAACTGTCCAGGAGGTAACAGATATTCTTAAAGCTTTTCATGCTTGCTCAGGTCTGTAGTTTAACCCTGAAAAAAGCTCGATCTATACTGCTGGGATTCAGGGTGAGGAGGAAGATAGAGTTGTAAAGCTTTTTGGGTTCTGCAAGGAGAGTCTTCCATTCAAATACCTAGGTATGCCTCTCCCCTTAGGAAAGATTAGAAGATGTGATTGTAAGAATTTGGTGGACAAGATTACTAGGAAAGTAACTGACTGGAAAGCTCGAAAGTTATCTTATACTGGAAAACTACAGTTAATTGAGACTGTCATAGGAGGGACTTCAAATTACTGGATGTCTAACTTTGTGATACTTGCTTCTATTATCAAAGACGTTGAAAAGGTGTGTAGCAGTTTTCTGTGGGGCTATGAAGTAGGTCAAGGAAGAGCTAAAGTAGCTTGTAATATTGTAGCTAAACCTAGAAATGAGGGTGGCTTGGGAGTGAAGGATTTCAGAATTTGGAATACTGCAAATATTATAAGACATGTATGGGATATTCTGCTACAGTCGGGTTCTTTATGGATAGCATGGCTCCGGGCTTATAGATTGAAGGGAACCAGTTTGTGGAATGTTAAGTCTAAGTATGGGTCATGGCACTCGAAAAAACTTTTGAAAGTTCGTGATCTGGTTAGAGCACATATCAGTGTGGATGTTGAAGGAGAACTGCTTTGGAATGGCAAGTCAATGCCTAAGTTTAAATTATCTGAGGTCTGGGAAGTGATCCGTGTTAAAGAAAGGGAGGTGGATTGGTTTGACTTGATCTGGACGGGTTTTAAAATCCCTAAGAGATCAATAACTGCTTGGCTCATTCTAAATGGAAGACTAGCTACAAGGGATGTTATTAAACGCTGGAACCCAGGTGTTGATTCTAGTTGTCTGTTGTGTGATGGTAACGAGGAAACAAAGGAGCACATCTTTGCTGGTTGTGCTTACATACAGACCATTTGGCAGAGCTTTGTCCCTGAGCTGGCTGGACAGAGTTGGGACAGAATGATTATGATTGCTAAGGGCTGGAATTCAACCAGCACAAGTTGCAAAGTCAAGAGATTATTGTGGAGGGTTGTGGTAAGTACAGTTTGGATTGAAAGGTGTCGAAGACATTTCATAGGGATTAAAATTCAGAAGGAGGAGCTAAGTAAGCTCATTCGTGAGGAAGTTTTGATATACTCGAAGGGCATTAGAGAAGAAAAGGAAATAGGTAGATATTTGTAAATAGTTTAGTTAGTTTTGACTTGTTTTTTGAGTCTCTTTGAAATAGTACTGTAATTCCTTGCTTTTGATGAAATACAACCAACTAATTCATAAAAAAAAAAGATTAAATTCTCTTTCATCCAAAAAAATTAAATTCTCAAAATTTAATATCGATATTCTACTGTACCATTTTGACGAGTGGTTCAAGGTTCAAACAGTTTGACCGATCGTAACAGTACAATTTTGAAAACACGACATAAAATGGTTCAAGATTCAACCACTGATGTCGGGCCGAGAATTCAATAATGTCGAGTCGCGCACTTCACTGCCTAACCGCCATAGGCCAGACACTTGTCAATTTTGAAAACAATACTACATAAAAAGCCTAATCTTAAAACATTTAAAATGATTTTTAACTAATTTTATTTCACTAATCATCTATATAAAATTAGCCATTTTATGTAGTGTTTTCAAAATCGTATCATAACGAACAGTCAGACTGGTTGAACCTTGAATCATTCATTAAAATGGTACAATACAATATCGATATAATGACGATTCAACTACAATTTATAACAGTTTTAGCTATTGAACCGCATATTGCTAGACTCGCCGGTTTAACGTAACAATACAATTGTGGAAACACAAATGTAACGACCCGACTCTGAAAATCCTGTCAGAATTTAAAAATTCTTGGTTAAAACTTGGAGGATTTTAATTCGAATTTAAGTAACTAATTTGCGAGTCTAATTTATTCCGGTTGGCGGAATAAATTTCAACTACCTTCTGACAAAAATGGAGTCACTTGGGCAATCTTAGAAGAGCCAATGCCTATCCCATGTGGGAAAGGAAGTCCTACTTAAAGCAGTGTACTAGAGCATCCCAAGTTACATCATGTCTTACTTCCTCCTCCCAAAAAAACCTCACCAACAATTCTGATTTCTTGAGGGCTAAGAAAGGAAGCCACCATTCGTGGATCTGGTCGAGCTTACGCGACTCCCGCATGATTTTATGGAAAGGAGCAAGAAAGAATATGGTGAGTGGGGAGGAGATTCAGGCGGACCTGGACCCCTGGATCCCGACCCTAGCGGATTTCAAATTAACTCTGCTCTCCGATTGAGATTACTGAAATCCTCAAGATTTCGGTTGAACCCCCACAAGGAGAGGACCAATGGGTCTAGCACTTCGATAAGAGAGGGAAGTTCTTTGCCAAATCAACTTACCACGTGTTGCGCGCTTCTATGACCACATCCTCTGCCGACCAACTTGGACACCTGGATACATGTATCTGGAAATGGATGTGGCGGATCCCAATTCCACCAAAGTTTTCCTTTTTCATCTAGAGGACCGCCCGCAATGCACTCGCAACTTCGGCCAACCTTGCCTCTAGAAGATGTGCCTCCTCTTCGTGATTCTCTCTATGCTCTAACCAAGATGAAACTGGATTACATTGCTTGTTCATATGTGATGTGGCGTTAGAACTGTGGGATAAGGCCTTTCCTGGGTTGGCTAAATCGAATCCTGAAGATAATATTGATGACACTAGAATTATCGTGATTATTGACCCCAATTAAGCGACATTTCATACCCCCTTGATGTAATTTTGATGAGTATTTGGTGTAAATGTGTTAATTATGTGATTATCGGCTCCTAGTGCGTACATTGTCCATTTCTTCGCTATTTTTACCTTGTTTGTGAGTTTTTATGTTGAGCCTACAGGTTATCACATTGTAGAGGACTCTCTCACGAGTCCAACGCTTCAAACAGGGACCAAATAGGAGTTCAAACGCAGCGGGAATCATTGAAACAAGTTGGAATTCTACCCAGGTCTAAAGTTCTCGGCGAAAACTTTGCAGTTTTTGCCCAAAACTCAATTTCTCGCCGAGAACTATTGAAGGAATAAGCATGGAGTTTTAACTGAAGTTCTCGACGAGAACTTCCAAAGTTCTCACTGAAAACTATCAAGATTTACACTGAAATTTCCCGTCGAAGAGGCAGACTGATTTTAACTAAAGTTCTCGGCGAGAACTTTCAAGGTTCTCGCCGAAAACTCCTTCCTTTTCCCAGACGGCTTTGAACAACTCTATATAAGACGACGGCGGATACCAAAGGGGACGTTAGTCGACAAACTTTTTTCTGGAATACAATTCCAGACTTCAGAGAAAATAGATAGAGTTAGAGAGCGTCCTCGGAGTTCCCGGAGAGATCCTGACACCGTCTTTCCACCTCGGAGCGCTCGGAGCTAGGAGTGAAGATCGCTAGAGATCGAAACTTCGCTGGAGTCGTCAGAATTAGGTTTTTCAGTTCCTATATGTTCTTCCTTTGTATGATGAACTCCTTGGTTGTTTTTGATTCTTTTGTTATCAACATATATGAGTAGCTAAACTCGTAGAGGTTATATTAGATGAACCCTAAGTGACCCGGGGCTTTAAAGTGGTCACAGATTGGCGATAATTAGATCTTAATTCATACAGTTTCTCTTGCATGATTGTTTAATCTTTGTTTCCCGCGTTTCTTGTCTACTTGACGCCTAGATTAGATTCGTGTTAAGTTAAGGTTAGTCGCCAGATGTTCGCCTTACTTTGGAATTCGAATAAATCAGTTAACCTATTCAATGGAGTGTTCCTTTCGTAGGAACCATTTAGGGTTGATCCGCTTCTAGAGTAACTCACTATTCTTAATCTTGTGCCAGTTAGTTTTCCATTGCAGAAGTGAACGCACGGACGGTTAATTAATCTTGATAATTAGATCGGATAGAGCGAACGTTCTCTGAACTTAGACCTAAGGGTAAGGATTTATGGTGGTGTCTGAGAACTAAATGAATTAGGATTGAAAACCGCTGGTCTTGTGATTGCCAATGCTCTGGTGAACTTAGGGGGATTCAAGTCTAGCTTGTCTATCTTCTCGTTAGTCAACCCTTTAATCTTTCTGTCTTTATTTTCCTTTATTTATTCGTTTGGAAGTCGTGGAACTCACACCACGTACAACGTGTTTAAACCTGAGTAATTTATCAGCTTCTTTGAGTAGTCAATTAGAAGAAACCTCGAGAGATTCGATCTAGTCTAGTTATTTGACGCACGTGAAAACGTGTTCATCAAATATCCTCTCCTGGTTTTTCACGAAAAAATTTTCAGGAACATTAACCCGAGATCAGACATGATTATCCTCCTTGTGGATTGGACTGTAGAGGAATGGACCCGAGCCAACCTTGGCCACCAGCAACCTCCCCCCGACCCCCTTCCATTTCTAGCTCGATACGTAGGCCACCGGCCCCGGAGCAGTACCATCATGTGATTGTGTGTGATGGCTCCTTTGACCAGTCTCGGTCCTCGACGGGTTATGGGGTTATCATTACTAACGCCCATGGTCAGGTGATCGATGGAAGTGTGGGCAAACTAGCTTGTTCATCCGCCCTATTGGCAGAAGCAAAGGCGCTCCTTCAAACCTTGAGGTTCGCGGAAAGTTCAAATATTCGTACAAAGATCAAGTATGATTGCCTCGTTCTTGTCGATGCCCTCCGTAAAGATCGGTCTTCCTGGCCTTGGGAATGCTACGTGATGTGACCTTATTTGGTGCATTTTAAGCCTTTGATTAGCCTAAGGATTTCTCATGTTTGATCTCATTTTGCTATGATTTATATGCTTTTATTGAAGTTTTATGCAAAGTGCCCTTTTGTTGTCCAAGTGCCACTTTGAAGGCAATTTTAGTGCCTATTGGAGTTTTATTTGTCCATTTTCAGGCCTCGGTGTCATAGTACCGGTGACAAGGAGCGCGTAGGATCGAACGGGAGGTCAATCGGAGCTAGGACGGAGGAGATATGGCCGATGGAAAATCGGAAAAAAATGCACAGCCTAATAACTAAAGTTTTCGGCGAGAACCTTGTAGTTCTCGCCGAAAACCCTTAGCATTTGCAAACAGTGGACTTCCAGGAGACGACATTCGATTTGTGAAGAAGTTTTCAGCGAAAACTTCCAGAGTTTTCGCCGAAAACCTATGAAGATATGTCAAGCCGCTCGGTGTTTTTCAAAGACATTTTTGGCGAAAACTTGTACAGTTTTCGCCAAAAATTACAGGCAATTCCAGCACAGTATATAAAGGGGAAGCAGGCGAAAATTAAAGGGGAGATTCATTATTATTGCAACACGTTCGTCACTCTCTCTCTCTCTCAACTATCAATTGTCGATCATCCCCTCTCCTCTCATCCAATCATCATTCTCCCTCAATTGTTGATCAACTTGAAGATCAAGGAGCTAAGTGAAGTCCTCCATACCTTAAAGCTTGGAGAGCCAAGTTGCAAGATCCTCCATGGAAGCAAGGATGATCTCCTCTACTCAATTTCAGGTTTCTTCCATGGTTATGCTAGGCTAAGCTTAGGTTTAGTTTAGTGGGGGATGGATCAAGCTAGGATAGATGATTGATTGTATGGATTGAGTTTCTCATAGCCATTTGTGTAAGATGATGATCCTAGACCTTGTGTTTTGTAGCCATTAGAGCTTGACTTGTTCTTTTAGTATTGCTTATGTCTTTCAATACATGAGAATGATTGATTGATGTTGATCTAAGGTTTGAGGATTGTAATTGAATGATTTGAGAGATTGGATTATGCAATTGCAACCATTTTGAGCTTGTTTTCCTTGTTGTCATTTTATCAAACACTTGTGTGCATTTAGTTTTCTTTTATTTGAAGGTTGAAAGACCCTTGTGATTGCTAGACTAGTGTTATATGATTGACATGAGAGTGTCTTGCATCATTTACCTTGTGTTAGATGAATGTTAGTGTGGAGATCAAGTGTTGAGCATTTCATTGAGCTAGTTAAAGCACTCCATTACCTTTGTTCACATAGCGAAAGCATGGTGCATTTGGTCTAGGAGTAGAGAGCCAATTGTGCGAGAGTTCGTTGATTCTACTTGAGTGAATTGCATGGTCATTAGATTACACATCGTTGCTTGAGATTCAATCCATCTTTCATGAACCTTGAGCTTGAAGAAACCCCTTGCTAAGCTAAACTCCCTTCTCTCTTGTTTGATCCTCAATTCTATTTGTTATTTTTACCTTGTTTGTTTATGCTTTTGATTTGTTCTCTTTCAAAACCAAAACTCAATTTAAATGTTTAGACCATTCATGAACTTTGTGAGTATTAGCTTATGAGAGGACCTCGTGGAATATGACCTTGTATGTTGTGTGTTAAATCTCCCACATCAAGTTTTTGGCGCCGTTGCCGGGGAACTCTCTCATTCCTAAGAAAGCAATTATTAGTGAACCGATCTTTACACTTCCTTCCATTTTCCTTTTTGCTTCCTTGGTACTTTTTATTTACTTTGTTATCCCGCATCGTTGTATTACTCGGGTGTGTTTGTTGTGCTTGTTTTCAGGAGATTTGGGTTAGTGCATGAGGCGTTCAGCTCGTCTTCAAGCACAAATCCAAGGACTTGCACAAGTGCTCGAGCTACCAACTACTCCCCTACTTCCTACTATTGAAGACGAAGAAGTTGATCGCATCTCACACCACACTATGTCTCATCAAGGGGACGATGATAACCATTCGGAACATTCACATCACACTAATGAAGATGATCAATCGCAAAGAGGTGCAAGGCGCACACTAGCTGATTATGCTCGCCCAACCCTCGAAGGGGCAGCCTCGAGCATCGTGCGAAGACCGGTAAATGCAAGAAACTTCGAGTTAAATCCCAATATGATTCAGATGGTGCAAAATGGAGTGGTGTTCAATGGCATTGATGGAGAATGCCCATCTAGACACTTGAAGGATTTTCTTGAGATATGCGATACGGTGAAGAACGATCAGGTTCATCCGGATTGTGTGCGACTCCGACTCTTCCCTTTCTCCCTCAAAGGTCGAGCCAAGTCTTGGTTGGAGAACCAACCTAGTAGAACATTCACTACATGGGAGGGACTAGCCGAAGCCTTCCTTGAAGAGTTATTTCCTTCTTATATGACGGATGCAATCCGAGATCGTATCAACCACTTCACACAACACAAGGGAGAGCTCTTCCATGAGACTTGGAATAGATTCCAAGCCCTTCTTCGGTCTTGTCCTCATCACAACTTCGCCGAATGGAGCTTGGCGGATATCTTTGCTAGGTCCCTTGATTTTGAGAATACAAGGATGATCAACCAAGCCGCCGGAGGTGATTTAAGGATGCTCACTCCCGAAGATGCTCTAGAACTCTTCGCGGAGATGGCGAACAAGATAAGGAGTTGGTCTCGACAACAACCTCCTAGGTCCAAGTATGGAAGTGACACTCACTACGACTCTAGAGCCATAAGTGTTGATGCACCAAAGGATTCGTCTAGCTATGGGAAAAAGCCTAAGTTACCGGGACATCGTGATGAAGATGACCCCATGTTTGCTCTCCTCATGTCCAAGATTGATGCCATGGCCTCTCAAGTAAGCAATCTTAGTATGCCTAAGCATCCCTCTAAAGTTCCATCATCTCACTTGGGGAATCCATCGGTGGCTTCAATATATTGTTGTGAATGTTGCGGGGGCCAAGGCCACGATGTGAGTGCTTGTCCTTCCGCCACTCCTGAACTTGGCCAAGGTGATCACAATGAGGAGGTAAGCTTCGCACAAGGTCAAGGATTCCATGGAAATTTCAATCCCCAAGGGAACTATCAAGGGGGTAGCTACAACCGTCCTTGGAACCAAGGAGGTGGGTACAACAAGCCTAACCAAGGGTACCAAGGCCAAGGTAATCAAGGTGGTGGTTATAACAAAGGTTACAACCAAGGTACTCAAGGAGGATACAAAGGTTATAGAGGGTACAATCAAGGCAACCAATGGTCTCAAGGAGGTAACCTAAGTCAAGGTAGCCAATGGATTCAAGGAGGTAACCAAGGTCAAGGGAATCAAGGAGGAAATCAATGGAATCAAGGTGGACATCCAAATCAAGGTCCCCAAGGTCCTACCCCACTGGGAATGTACAACCATAAAGGTGATGGACCACCCGGGTTCAACAAACCACCTCACAACAAGGAGGGGGTTCTTATATTTCTCAAGAAGACACCAATGCGGCAATGATTCAACTTATCAAGAATCAACAAGCTTCAATTGCAAATTTGGAGAATCAAATGAGACATATTGCTAAGACACTTTCGGAACGACCCTCTGGCACTTTACCTTCTAATACCGAGGTCAACCCCAAGGGTCCGGAGCATTGGAAGGTAGTGACCTTGAGAAGTGAAAACCATTACAAGAAGCAACTTCTTCCCCAATTGACTCTCAAAAGGTACAAGCTCCTACTCCAATGGTAGATGATGATGATATTAAGGATCCTTCGGATGAAGTTGAGGTTGAAGTGGAACTTCCTACGGGTAATGTGAATACTATAAGGTTGCCAAGGAACCTAGTAAGGCTACATCGAGCACACCACCGGTCTCTCCTCCCGCACCGGTTGTACCTCCATACAAGCCTAAGCTTCCATACCCATCTCGATTGAAGAAGGATGGCCTTGAGAAGGTTTTCAAGAAGTTTGTGGAGCGGCTTAGTCAAATGCAATTCTCTCTTCCGTTTCCCGAAGCTATGACTATGATGCCTCAATATGCTAAGTTCATGAAGGAACTCTACACCAACAAGAGGAAGTTACCGGAGACATCTCTAGTCCACCTCAATGAGGAATGCTTCGCCGTTCTCTTCAAGAGCCCACCGGAAAAGCTCAAAGATCTGGGTACTTTTACTATCCCTTGTGCTATAGGTAATACCTCTTTGGCTAATGGTCTTGCGGATCTAGGTGCTAGTATCAATGTCATGCCTTATTGCATATTTGAGAAACTAGGGTTGTCTAATCTTCGTCCTACTCGTATGTACATTCAACTTGCGGACAAGTCGACCAAGAGTCCTAGGGGGATTGTTGATGATGTGCTAGTTAAAGTTGGTCATTTTGTTTTCCTAGTTGACTTTGCGGTCATTGATACCGATGATGTGGATGTCTCATTGATATTTGGTAGACCATTTCCTGCTACTTCTCATGCTTTAATTGATGTGCATAATGGGAAATTGACATTGAGAGTAGGACAAGAGAGTGTCACATTTTGCATAGCCGATGGCATGAAGTTTGCTCACGCACAAGATGATTTAGAGTACTCGTGTGATACTATTGCTTCGGCTAGTGTGTGTAGTATTTCTAACTTCGTGTGTCAAGATTCTTTGGATGTTTGCCTTAGAATGAATGTGCAGGAACATCTGGATACCCCGGAGTTAAAGGCTCAAGTGGCCTACCTTGATGAAGGGAGAGACAAGTTGGAGAGTGAAACGGTTTTTGTTGCTCTTCCGAAGGTGGAAATGGTGAAGACCTCTTATGAAGAACCACCTACTCTTGAGCTCAAGCCTCTTCCCACACATTTGGAGTATGCTTTTCTCATGCCAAATTCTAAGCTACCGGTCATCATCAACTCTAAGCTCCTACCCGAGCAGAAGGACCGTCTAGTGGAGCTCCTCAAGAAGTATATGAGAGCTATTGCGTGGAGCATCTCAGATATTCGGGGTATAAGTCCTACTTTTTGCTCACACCGGATTCTTATGGAGGAAGATTTCAAGCCGGTTGTGCAACCACAAAGAAGGTTAAATCCGAACATGAAAGAGGTCGTGAAGAAAGAAGTTATTAAGCTTATGGATGCGGGGATTATCTTCCCTATTTCGGATAGTCCTTGGGTTAGCCCCGTGCAAGTTGTTCCCAAGAAAGGAGGGATCATGGTGGTGGCTAATGACAAGAATGAACTCATCCCGACAAGGACGATCACCGGGTGGCGTGTTTGCATAGATTATCGGCGACTCAATGAGGCCACTGGGAAGGATCATTTTCCTCTACCTTTCATGGATCAAATGCTCGAGCGTCTCTCGGTCACGAGTACTATTGCTTCTTGGATGGCATGTCCGGATACTTCCAAATACCGATTGCTCCGGAGGACATCGAGAAGACCACATTCACATGCCCTTTTGGTACGTTTGCTTATTGTCGAATTCCATTTGGATTGTGCAATGCTCCCGCTACCTTCCAACGATGTATGCTTGCCATTTTTGATGATTTTGTGGAAGATATCATGGAAGTGTTCATGGATGATTTCTCGGTCTTTGGGGACTCATTTGATCTTTGTTTGAGGAACCTTGAGAAGGTGTTGCATCGTTGTGAAGAGACCAATCTCGCATTAAGTTGGGAGAAGTGCCATTTCATGGTCAATGAGGGGATTGTTCTTGGTCATAAGATCTCTAGGAAAGGCATTGAAGTTGATAAGGCGAAATTAGAGACCATCTCTCAACTTCCTCCACCCTCTTCCGTGAAGGCCGTGAGAAGTTTTTTGGGGCATGCCGGTTTCTATAGGCGTTTCATTAAAGACTTCTCCAAGATAACTACTCCTATGACTCGGCTTCTCGAGAAGGATGTGGAATTTCGATTTGATGATGAATGCATGCGAGCCTTTGAACTCCTAAAGGGTAAACTCACGAATGCTCCTATACTCATTGCTCTAGATTGGTCAAAGTTGTTTGAGTTGATGTGCGATGCTAGTGACTACGCTATTGGAGCGGTTCTAGGCCAACGAATCGACAAGAGACTCCATCCGATATACTATGCAAGTAAAACTCTCAATGAAGCTCAAAGGAACTATACAACTACGGAAAAGGAGCTCTTGGCCATAGTGTTTGCTTTTGATAAGTTTAGGTCCTACTTGGTGCTTTCTCACACGATTGTCTTCACGGACCACCAAGCTTTGAGGTACCTTCTATCTAAGTCCGATGCTAAACCTAGATTGATTCGATGGGTTCTTTTGTTGCAAGAGTTTGACATTGAAATTCGGCACAAGAAGGGATCCGAGAATGTAGCTGCCGATCACTTGTCTCGTTTGAAAGAAGCTGAATTGATACACAATGGTAATGAAGAGATCAATGACAACTTCCCCGATGAGCTATTATTCGCGTTAGCAACTTTGGAGTTCAAGGAACCTTGGTTCGCGGACTTAGCTAACTATCTTGCTAGTGGATACTTGAAGGAGGGCCTCTCCACTCAAGACAAAAGGAAGTTCTTTGCGGATTTGAAGCACTACTATTGGGACGATCCTTTTGTGTTTCGAGTTGGCTCCGATAGGATGATTAGAAGATGTGTTAACCATGGAGAAGTGATGACACTCGATTTGACGTGATTATCAGCCTCATTTAAGCGACATTTCCTTGCTTAAGACATGGTTTTTAGGGTAGAATAACGAATATTCAATCAATTGCCCTATCTCGTGCCATTTGTGTTACATTGGCCCGTTTCGGGTCTATTTGATGGTTTTCTAGTGTTTTTATGTTAGCACAGGTTTTTGCCGTCAAATAAAGTAGCCAAGGATGTGTCTAAGGCGTTGGAACCTCGAGGAATTGCACCGGAATCAATCCAAGGAGCCAATCAAGTCGAAACAATTCCTGCCCCGGCTTACAAAGGAATTTTCGCCAAAAATACCCTAGCATTTTTGGCGAAAATACATGCACAAATCCACTGATGTCAACTGAAGGGTGTTTTTGGTGAAAACACTAAGTTTTCGCCGAAAACTGTTGGACCAAAAATTACAGAAGAAAGCAACCGGCGGGCTCACCATTTACACTAATATTTTTGGCAAAAATCCCTTATGATTTTCGGCGAAAATTCAAGACAAAATCCGGCTGCATTAGGGTTAAGTATAAATACTTAACCGGCGGCCCAAATAAATAATATACTTTTCAGAAATCAATTACCACCTAACTTCAGAATTCTCTCAAGTTCGGGAGCAGAGAGTTTAGAGTTCGAAGAGCCAGAAAGAGATCGTGACGCCATCCCTTCCATCTCGAAGACTCGGAGCTAGGATTGCAGTTTACCGAAGATCGAAGTCTGCCAGAGTCGTCTTAATTAGGTTTTTCAGATTCTTTTATGTTCTTCCTCTGGATGATGAACTCTTTCTTTGTCGTTGATTCTTTTGTGATAAACATGAGTAGCTAAACTCTTAGAGCTTAGACTAGATGAACCCTAAGTGACCCAGGGCTTTAAAGCGGTCACGGATCGGCGGTGATTAGATTCAAAGTTCAATCAGTTTCTCTTTCATGTTTGATTTGTTCTTCATCGTTCATGTTTCTTGTCTGGATTGATCACCAAGATTAGATTCTAGTTAAGCTAAGGATAGAAGCGAACGCTCGCCTTACTTTAAAACATCGAATTGAACAATTAACCTTATAATTGGAGCGTGCCTTTCGTAGGAACCGGTTAGGGTTAACCCACTACAAGAGTAACTCATAAATCGTTAGTAATTCCACCAGGTAAGTTAAGTCATTGCGAGAGGCGACCGTACCCGGGCGACTAATTAATCTTGGTAGCTAGAACGGATAGAGCGAACGTTCGCCGGTCTTAAACCTAAGGGTAAGGAGTTATGGTGGTGTCTTAGAATTGATTGAATGAGAATCGAAATCCGCTGATCTGTTGATTGCCAATGCTCTGGGGAACGAAGGGGGATTCAAAGTCTAAGTTCGTCTGTCATCTCTGTTTTCAACCCTAATTTCCAATCTGTTCTTAGTTTCAATTTTTAATTTCTCTGCATTTCTTAGAATTAGAAGTCGTGGAACTCACACCACGCACGAAGTGTTTGCATCCGAATAATTTGCCAGCTTATTTGAGTAATCGATCATAGAAGACCCGTGGAATATGATCTACCCTAGATTTTTGTAGCTTAGTAGTTATTTGGTTGAACGCATCACAACGACACGTTCACCAAATTGGTGCTGTTGTCGGGGACTTCTTTTGATTGTTTGAAAGAAGAACTGGCAATTTATTCTTCTACTTTCCATCTTTCACTTTTCCACCCACTTCGATTTTACACTGGTTTTTGTTGTTTTTGTTATTTGTAGGTTGCTCACAGGTGTATGCATCGCCGCCCTTGGACTCGCTCTCAAACCGACAAGGCTAAGAGTATAGAGAGACCAGGCAGTTCTTCTCCACCTCGACAATCACATATTCCAATGAGAAGCAGAACCAATCAACCTCCATCCATCACTCCGATTAAGATCGAGGAACTGAAGGAGAGTTCCTCATCTTCACCTTTATCGTCACCTTCATCTGTTTCATACACCGAGTCACTCTCACCTCCTCCATCTCCTACCATGACTGATCAGTTACCACCACCACCACCACCAGGCGGAAATCCACCACCACCACCTGCACAGAAAAGTCTAGCTGATTACAACAAGTCGAGCGCGACTAGCGTTCGATCTGCCATTGTCGTACCGCGCATTGAAGGAGATCCTGACTATGAGATCAAGATTCCATTCTTGACTATGATCTCTAGGGTTCTACAGTTTGAAGGCAGGCCCCTAGACAATCCGTGCACTCATCTTGCGGATTTCCTTGATCTCTGCAGCACTTTCAAGAACGGAAACCTCGACAAGAACACTCTTTGTTTGAGAGCTTTTCCGTTCTCTCTGAAAGGCGCTGCTAAGAGGTGGCTTACTGGCAAACCACCTGGATATTACACTGATTGGGATACTCTGGCTCAGGACTTCATTGAAGAATACTTTCCTCCTGCCAGAACAACAGCCATCAACGACAGCATTGCCAGATTCTCCCAGAAAGAAGGAGAAAGCTTATACGATACTTGGAATCGATTCCAATAACTTCTCTACAACTGTCCTCATCATGGATTCGAGCAGAGGCAGTTAGCTGAAATCTTTGCTCGAGGTCTTCGAGAAGAATCTACCAAGTGGGTCAATTCCCTAGCTGAAGGGGATTGCACTACGCTCACACCTGAAGCTGCTCTTCTTTCACTTCGCAAACTGTGCTTCCAAGTCAAGGAACTGGGAACGACAATCTGAAGGATCAAGGAGCAAGCTCGATCTCGAAGCAGCTATCAAGGCAGAAGTGGAGAAGCACCTGAAGAAGTCTACTACACCCATAAAATCGTCGGCAGCCTCTGTCTACGTTGCCGATTGCGAGTGGTGTGGAGCTTGCGCACATAACGGAGGTCGTTGCCAAAATTTTGGTAAGACAGAAGTCTGGTCTGCCGAAGAGGTAAATTTCGTTCAACAAGGCTTCGTTAACAATCAGAATGGTTATGCTGGCTACCGCAACTTCAGGCAGCAAGGGAACTATCATGACAGACCTCCCTACAATAATGGCGCCAACCATAACCAGAACCAGAATAACCGCCCAGCTGGTCCAGCTCAGGATCAGAAGCCTAACCATCCGCCGGCAGGTGTCTACCAGCCGCCACACCGTAATCCGGGTAACTATGGAACTGCTCCTGGCAATCACCAGAATCAATATTTGAATAACACTTATACAGGTCAGCAGTACCAGAAGGAAAACAACATCAGTGACCTGGACAAGAAGCTTAGTCAGATCATCACCAGACTCGATGATCATGACAGTCAGTTTAAAGCTCAAGCTCTTCTCAATCAAGAACAGATAGCAGCCGGACAAAGAATTGAGCAAGCTGTGAACAACATCTCGAGCATGCTAGCATCTGGTCGACCATTTGGCCAACTTCCGAGTCAGACAGAGCCGAACCCGAGAAAAGAGCAAGCTAAGATGGTATCTGTTAAAAAGTTTACAAGCTTATCTGCTGACGCTTGTTCTGTTTTACGCAGGATCGCTGAATCTCCAGAGAAAAAGGAAGCACTGAAAGTGGCGCCTAAGGAGGATGATCCTCCTCTTGCACCGTACGTCGTGAAGCCTCCTTTTCCAAGAGCATTGCTGCCAAATGCAAGGATTGAGACTGGCATGAAGGGGAATAAAGAAGGATATCCTGACGCTCGTAGCAAGAAACCTTCCTCTCCATATCCAGCTAAGTGTTCTGATCCTGGTTCTTTCACTCTACCTCTTGTCATTAATGATGTTGAGATTGAACGTTGTTTGGTTGATCTTGGTGCGTCTGTCAATATTATGCCTATGAGTCTATATGAAAAATTGAACCTAGGAGAACTTGAACCGCCTAGTATGCAACTTGTCTTTGCTGATAGATCACTTAAAACCCCTAGGGGTGAGATAAAAGACGTTGTTACTAAATGTGGTCCTTTCATGTTCTTAGCTGACTTTGTGATCATAGACACTAGTAAGGATGATTCTACCATTCTCATAGGACGACCTTTCATGGCTACTACTGGAATGCAAATTAACGTTCCAAATGGTTCTTTAACCTTGAGGGTCGGTAAAGAAACGATAACATTCCGCCTTAAAGACGGAATGAAATATAACCCTAAGAGTGAAGAATTTCATTGTTTAGCTGTTGAAACTGTAGAGTTGACTCCGGTTAACTCCGCTACTGATGTCTCTTCTAGTGTGCCTAGATCTTTTGCTGTTGTAGGTGCTGGACAGGTTATCAAGCAGAAACAAAAATCTGCTCCTCAAAAACCGCCAAAGAAGAAGGAACTGAAAGCCTCTTCTTCACCACCGAACACAAAACCTAGCAGGCCCCGGGGAAAGAACAAGAAGACAAAGACTCAAATGGTCTGGAGACCAGTTGTGCCTCCACCTTCTACCGAACCAGCTGCACCGCCCATTCGTTCCAAGCTATCGGCACCGGAACAAGTATGGAGGAAGAAGCCAAAAGCATCTCTCAACTATCAATTGCCGATCATCCCCTCTCCTCTCATCCAATCATCCTTCTCCCTCAATTGTTGATCAACTTGAAGATCAAGGAGCTAAGTGAAGTCCTCCATACCTTGGATTAAAGCTTGAAGAGCCAAGTTGCAAGATCCTCCATGGAAGCAAAGATGATCTTCTCTACTCAATTTCAGGTTTCTTCCATGGTTATGCTAGGCTAAGCTTAGGTTTAGTTTAGTGGGGGATGGATCAAGCTAGGATAGATGATTGATTGTATGGATTGAGTTTCTCATAGCCATTTGTGTAAGATGATGATCCTAGACCTTGTGTTTTGTAGCCATTAGAGCTTGACTTGTTCTTTTGGTATTGCTTATGTCTTTCAATACATGAGAATGATTGATTGATGTTGATCTAAGGTTTGAGGATTGTAATTGAATGATTTGAGAGATTGGATTATGCAATGGCAACCATTTTGAGCTTGTTTTCCTTGTTGTCATTTTATCAAACACTTGGTGTGCATTTAGTTTTCTTTCATTTGAAGGTTGAAAGACCCTTGTGATTGCTAGACTAGTGTTATATGATTGACATGAGAGTTTCTTGCATCATTTACCTTGTGTTAGATTAATGTTAGTGTGGAGATCAAGTGTTGAGCATTTCATTGAGCTAGTTAAAGCACTCCATTACCTTTGTTCACATAGCGAAAGCATGGTGCATTTGGTCTAGGAGTAGAGAGTCAATTGTGCGAGAGTTCGTTGATTCTACTTGAGTGAATTGCATGGTCATTAGATTACACATCGTTGCTTGAGATTCAATCCATCTTTCATGAACCTTGAGCTTGAAGAAACCCCTTGCTAAGCTAAACTCCCTTCTCTCTTGTTTGATCCTCAATTCTATTTGTTATTTTTACCTTGTTTGTTTATGCTTTTGATTTGTTCTCTTTCAAAACCAAAACTCAATTTAAATGTTTAGACCGTTCATGAACTTTGTGAGTATTAGCTTATGAGAGGACCTCGTGGAATACGACCTTGTATGTTGTGAGTTAAATCTCCCACATCACTACGCCTGGCTACTGCTAATGGAAGGCATTCTCCAAAACCAGAACCGAATTTCATTAGCCTTCATTCCAAGATGACTTAACAAAGCAGCAGACTGGGTAGCAAAAGCGGCCTGTATAGATAACCTCCCTTATAACTGGCTCTCTCACTCTGATCTATGTAATCTGCTATAAGGTGTTTTCCCCTAGGTGGATGAGATGAATAAATGTTTCTTGTAAAAAAAAAAAAAGAATAAATTCTTTTCGAGTTAATCGTTTGGGTCTGAGTTCTAAATCGGAGGGTCAAACCAATAGGCCAACCCATGAGAGGAACTTGGGAATTGGAGTAGAGGACGGGCTAGGCTCAAAGCCCAGTCATGTGTGTGCTGAATGAGCGGCGTGATGAGGAGGCCCAGTTGAGTTATGTGGCAGATGCAACAAAATTGGGCAGAGCAAGGGAGAAGCCTTAGATTTACACCACCGCCACCGGGTACCAGTAACGCTTTATTTGATTTTCATGATTAATTAACCTTGAATAAAACCATAACCTGATAGTTAATTTTGGTTTAACTAATAATAATATATAAAGTTTTATTATCATTTGATAGTAAGATTAAAAATAGGGATGCAATCGAGCCAAGCCGAACCAAACCAAATTTTTCCCTTGCTCAAGCTCAACTAGTTTATTTGGTATACTGCTCGAGCTCGGCTCGTTTAAAATATTTCAAGCTATAGCTCGAGTTCAGCTCGATTCGATAAAATAACCAAAAAAGTCGAGCTCGAGTCGGTTCATTTACCCAACTAGAGCTCGGTTCGAGAAAAAAATTATATGTTCAAGCTCGGCTCGCTAGAGATATCTTCAACTCAAGCTCGATTGGACGTTGACTTTAACCACCTCGTTTGATAGGCTCAGTTCGAGTTTGACTAGAACTAGTTCGTTTACCAAGCTCGACTCAAGTTTGACTAGAACCAGCTCATTTACGAAGCACATTAAGCTACTCGAAATACCCACGAACCAGAAGAATTATTCAGCTCAAAGCTTTGTTTGAAAATTTATACTAGGAGTGGGCTAGTGGCCCATAACTCCTTGTTTTTTTTCAGGATATCTCCAGAAGAGATATCGTAGACTGTGAACCAACCTAGGAGCTAAAAATTTAGTAAAAAGGAAAAAGGAAGGGGAAGATGGTAGGGGTGGGGAGGAAATTTATCCACCAACTACTTAATTAATCGAGTGATCTTAAGTTAATCAGACCTGAAGAATTCGGAAGATAAGTTAAAGCCTCTTTGGCAAGACGAAACACATAGCTTAAAAAGGTGATTTTTATCTCTAACACTTACCCAATTAATTAATTTTCAATTATTATCAATTTCCGTTGATTTATCTTAATTTGTAAAAACTTACCAAAAGTAGAAATCAAACCACAAGTACTGCGCCACTAATTTGGTGAATAGAAAATGTTAATAATTAATAGAAGAATTACGTTGATTACCTTCTTTGATCTAGTCCTACCAAAATTAGATTAATTATGATCCAAAATCTCTGATTACTCTCACTTATGTCGTCTTACCTAAAACAGAAGAGATCTGATTTTTGGTATCCAATAAGGAAAGAGGTATAAAAGGAAAATCAGAGAGATTAGAATTCTAAAGAAAAACAAAAACAAAAATAAAATAAAATAAAATAATACTAAGACTAAAACAATAATCACGCCTTTAAGGTAGTAAGAGGGAAACGTGTCAGAAATCCTTATTGAAAAAGCAATCAATAACTATGACAGCTATTTTTCACTAATGAGTCAAATGCGTAGTTAAAGGAAATCTAAATTACGCTAATCGAATAAACTAAATTTAATTCTAGCGTCAGGTCCGGACAGCAAAAGAAATAGCTTCGTCGGAGCTTCGCGGCCGCCGCCGGTGAAGTTACGCCCGCTGATGGGATAAGCGGAGGATATGAAAGCCCTGAAGAAAAGAGATCAAATCATATCCCAAATGTTGGCAGAAAAAGCAAGCTCCAACACTGCTGGTTTCCTTGTCGAGAAAATCAGAGGGTGATCGGAGAAGCTAATCACTCCGTCGGAACATCAAGAGAATTTCGGACCAACGGAAAGCAAAAGGAGAGTCACCAATGTAATATAGAAACGCAGGGATTTATCAGGGTTAACAACTTCAAAGTAACACTGTTGTCGATAGTCAGTGGGTTATATTGCTTCAAATTCTATCTTTATGAATTCCCCAAAAAACACAAATGTACAAAATCTTGGATATGCATCTAGGAAGAAATTCATTATAATCTGCAAAGTCAAAGCCAAGTCCAGTTCCACAGTATCGTATTCCACAAACTCTCAAATAATTCTCAGGAAGAAACAAAGCTTCCTCTAGTTTTCAATTTGGGATTAAGATCCCTTGCAAACAGGGAAAATGATCCTTTCAATCTGGGATTAAGATCCCTTGAAGCACCGTCGAAGACGGACTTAATAGCTCAGGTTGGGACTCATCCCGACCTCTAGAATACAAAACTTCGATCCGACAAGAACAGAAAGAGAAGAAGTGTCGGAGAGCGGAAAGCTCGTAACTCCTTGTTGGATATTAAACTAAAGGGTTAATACACCTTTTTACCCCTCTACTATGCAAAGTTAACAAACATACCCCTTTACTATTTTCTAACCGATTTAACACCTCTACTTTAAAATTTTTAACAAATATACCCCTCTGTTTAATTTTTCATCTATTTTTCATCCGATGTGTTGATTTTATGTGCCACGTCATATTATTTGTACACCTTATCGCTGTTTGGAATGTTCCCAATCGAAAATTATTTAAATTAGAAAGAAAAATATAAAAGAATATCAGAAACACCTCCGTACATAATAGTGATTATAATGTGTTTTTACTTTATATTTTCTTTTTAATTTAAATATTTTCACCTTGTGGACATCCAAATTAGCGATGTTGTGTACAAATAATATGATTTAGCATGTATAATCAACTCATTAGATGAAAAGTAGATGAAAAGATAAATGGAGGGGCATATTTGTTAAACTTTTCAAAGTAGAGGGTGTTAAATCGGCTAGAAAATAGTAAAAGGGTATGTTTGTTAAGTTTGTAACATTCATTTTATATACTTGTTTCTCCTCTCTCAAATCTATATGCTTTTTGGGTTCAAGAGTAAAAAGATGAATATTTGTGCAGTTGATAGAATGAAAATGTTTTTTTTTATGTAAAAAATTAGTGTGCTTTGCTTTTCATTTTTGAGCTTGTAGCCTAGACGCTAGGCAAATAAAAATCATTCACTTCCCGTTGAAGTTCTAGGTTTCACTGACCTTAGGTTTTTGGATATAACCGGCGGGCTGGGCGGGCCACGGGTCGGGTTAATCGGGTTGCGGGTTAATTGAGTTGCGGGTTCATCGGGTTGCGGGTTCACCGGGTTGCGGGTTAGTTGGGTTGTGAGTTCATCGGATCGCGGGTTCATCGGGTCACAGGTTCATCGGTCGCGGGTCGGGCGGGGTCTCGGGTTGCCCACGAGTTACTAGTTTCAACTCTCAACTACAATTTGCAAAATTTGATATAAATTTTTGTATGTAATAAATTATTTAAAAAAATATTAAATTTCTATTCGCGGCTAAGCCTAAGGCTTGTAGCCGCTGTTCATATATTAAAAATAATAATTCATTTTCATAAATTACATATACTTATAATAAATGAAATGAAATTGAATATTATTTAGTTTTTAAGGTCTAGGGTAACTTTAGACTGATTTATAAATTTAGTCAATTCTTTCATAAAAACTATCAAATCTAGCCACTTCCTTTTTATGACATTTTTTTTACTTAAGCCCGACGTTTTGTTTTTATGTCAAATGACAAATATAGTCAACGTTCGTTAGATTTTTAACACTGTTGGTGCTGTTAACAAATTTTTTAAACCTTTGTCTGGAATGCATCCCCTCTCTTTCCTCCCCACCGACACCTAACTCTCTTCTCCTCACAGTTGGTGGTGGTTCACTGGAACTATCCTCCACCGACGAGGCGCAATCTTCTCAAGATAGATTCAATAAATAAATAAATGGAAGACATAACCAATATCTTTGTTGAACGACAAACCCTCTACGAAGAAACCAAGAATGTCCAAAGAAGTTTGATTAATTTTTTTAAATTGGGGAGTTATGGGCGGGACGAGCCGGAGGGGGTTGTGCTTGTGAGAGTGGTGGTGGACTGGTGATGTTGTGCAACCCCTAGTTCTCGATATCTCATTCCCTCTACGATTCATCCTTCCTTGTTGTATACTCCTTCATTGTCTCATTCGCATTGGGCTAGAGCAATTTATGAGCTCACTTTCTTCTGGATTGATGTGTTGGTGTTGATTGTTGAAATGGATTCTCAAAATGAATAATAATGGTTGCACCTCTCATTGATAACGGTTATAGGATTCATAAGTTAGAGATAATGGTTTAGAAAATTAAAAAATAATTATTGTGAAATTAAATTTTTGTACTTTTAGAAATTGAGCAAACCTATCAAATTTGAGAATAAAAAAAATAAAAAGTACATAGTTCTAAATTAAATAAAATTACAAACTAAATGTCAAATTTTAATTTTTATTTCACCAAATTCCAAAAATTTTAATTTCCCACCCAAAAAAAAAAAACAAAACCAAAATCCAAAATTTCACACATAATTTCATTCCCCCAAGTTGGATCAATTGACCGGCAAAAAATTTCCAATTACCCAACCCAACCCTAATTTTGGATCAATTGACGTCGCCATCGACCTCCAACCCTTTTTTCGTTCTCACTTCTCAGTCGGCCCAACCTCCGTCGTCGTCTTTCGACCAGAGAGCTTGCTCCACCATCTCATTAACACCGTCGCTACTTCCTTCGCTCCGCCTCTGTCTTTCCGACTCCACCGCGCTGCTCGCCATTCGTCGTGGATCGTCGACGGGAGAAAGCTCCCCAAGCCACTGTCGAAACCGTCTAGTTTCAGCGGCCCAAAATTAGCTCAAACCGAAAAAAATTCACCCTCCACGTTCTACTCTGAACTCTCTATTCCAGCCTTCTTAGCTCTTCCCTATTTTCTCTAGTTTTCTTTCAAACAGAAGAGCTTTTACTGCTTGGATGAATCATGAAATGCACCAGAAGAGCTATTATAGGGAAACGGTTCAGAAATCAGATCTAGTTTATATGATATAGTAGTTGTCCACTAATCTAGGAATGGTTGATAGACTCTTCTTATTTGGATCAATTTTGATCAAATCATTTTCAAATGGTCAGTTGCAGTCTTGCAGAGCTTGTGGTTGATGATCAGGTTGAGTCTGTGATCGTGTGACTACTGATAGTAGAGAATCATGGGATTGAATGACTACCTAGAAAAGGTGGACAAAAGGATAATCAAAAGGAATCTCAATAGGGCTCTTGAATTATTGCCTTGTTTATTCCAGTAACTTGACTTGAGAATCAGATTTCTTAAGAAACTCGACCTCGATTGTTACTTGGGACCTTTCTGTCACAATCCTATTACACGATTCTTCACAATTAATCAGAACCCAATTCCCAAATGCAAATGAGAAATTTGATTCCTCTGTTTTCAAAACTTTCCTAAGAACATAAAGACCCAGTAAAGTGAAACTGACACTACAACAAAAACGGCCAATTTGTGGCGGTTTTTTCTCTCAACAGTGGAGGTTATAACCGCCATTGTTGGATATATAGTGGCGGTTGCACAACCGCCACTGTTGGAAGGCGGAACCGCCACAAAACCGTCCGACACAAATGATATATAGTGGCGGTTAAAACCGCCACTATTGATTATAAATTTTTCAAAAAAAAAATCGCATCTGAGACGGAAGCGGCGGCAACGAAGACGGATCGACGAGTTGGCTGATAGTAGTGACCCAGATTCCGGCGAGTTGGCTGATAGTAGTGACGAATCGGCTGATAGCAACGAAGACGGATCGACGATGACGAGCTGAGACGGAAGCGGCGGCAGCGAAGACGGATCGACGACGACGAGCTGAGACGGAAGCGACTTCGATCCGGATCTACGACGGGAGTTTGGCTTTGGACGAAGACTGTTGGGCGGCAGCGGAGGTGGATATAGCGACGGCGCGACTCCATGGAAGCTACATGACGGCGCGGGCGGCGGCGATGATTGATGGCGAGGGAAATGGCCGGCGGCTGTCGTGCATACAGAGAGACAAGGGTGTGAGCTAGATTAACAATCAAAGGCGAGAGTGAGAGAGAGGGAGTTACCGGCGGACGCGGAGGCTGGCCGTGATTGATGGCGACGTCGGAGGCTGGCCGGCGTTGTGGCGGCTGGTTTCTTCATTTCGGCTGCGAAAAGAGAGAAGGGGGGGTTTCTAGGTTTTCTGAAATCGTGGAGCGAAGGGGGGCTTTAAATATAAAGTACTGTGGCGGTTTTGTATTGTAGGTTAAAACCGCCACAATCAGTTCTGCACATTGTGGCGGTTTTAACCGCCAATACACAACTGCCACAGTCATTAAACAATAGTGGCGGTTGTACAACCGCCACTGTTGAATCCGACACGAAATCCCTTTTTTGTTGTAGTGTGAAAACCTAGAATGAAGAAGCAGCTGATGATACAAGTTTTTAATTTTAATTCTTCGTAAGCCACATGAAACTCGGAACCAAGAAATACCTCCAACTTACTAGCAACCTAATAAAGCATCGATAAATTTACACAATTCCAAGCTATGGAGTTGAGTAGGATTCTTATTGGTTGTACTATGTTGAACTGATGTTTACAAACTCTTTCCTCTTTTTAATATTTACTTTTAACCTTGCAGGTATGGATTCCTCAATGAGTGACGGTGTTAGTATTATACCCGAAGAAACTAATGACTCTGACAGTCCTCCAATGAAGAAGTCTAAGTCTTATCATCGTACATCACCGGTGTGGAAAGATTTTGAGTTGTTTGATGCCATTGGCGAGGGAGGAAATATGAAAGAGAAAGCAAAATGCAGAACATGTGGGAAGGAATATTTTGCAGATTCACATTGGGGGCATATCAACCCTAAAACGTCATGCACTGAAATGTAAGTCTGTTGCTAATGTTGGGATCTACTACCGTTAGGACACCCCTTAGAACCATAGGATTAGATAATAAATCTAATGGCCTAAATTAAAATGAACAAAATAGTAATTTGAAATGGGTATATATATATTAAATCATATTAGGATTCCACCACAAACCCTAATTCATTTTATAATCAGTAAAAAAACTCTCTCCCTCTAAACCCCACTTGCTTCAGCCGCCGTTGAGTTTCACCACCGCCGCCGCCGCCTCGCTCCAACCCCACGGTCGTCGTCTTCAGCCTTGTCCGCAACCCTGCCGAAGAAGATCAGATCGTCCGTGTTGATTGTGAGTGGAACGCGATAAGGGCGAGTAGGACTTGTTGTCTCTTGCGGCGGCCGCCGCGCTCAGCCACTACAAACCCTTGTTGTCGCATACCCAACCGCCTCATCGTTGCAGCTTGGGGACGTATAGATTTGTTTATTATTATTTTTGCTATCGTATGGCCTTGTTTCTTAAACATGCTGTATAGCTTTGTTTCTAGATTAGGTTAATGGATACTTTCTTTTTCTATATTGGGTTAATGGAATTTTGATAACATATAGCGCTTTGTTCTTATTATTTTTGGTTATTTAATTTGCTATCGTCTAAAGACTGGGTTTGTGTCAAGAATGTAACAAATTCATTGATTGTTTTACTTCTTTTTTTTTTTGGTATGATTTTGTTTAATATTAGTTTTGGTTATTTTGATTCGGTCAACACAATCATCTCGTCTGCCGACGTGATGAACCTGACAGCCAAGCTCTTTTTTATGTTCCATTTTCATATATGGAACATCGTTCCTTTTATTTATTTTGGAACCATCAATAGATTAAGATTGGTCTAATATTGTTTTAAGTTGCGTGTACAAGCTTTTTGGTTTGGTTTATGCACCTTCCTAATTCTTGTTTCTAATTTGGTGAATTAGAACATTGTTCCATATAGCTACTTATGGAACAGAAAATTGATATTATTGTTTCATTTTCAATTTGGTTCAAGGTTTTATGTTCTTCGGTGTTCTGATTTGGTAATAAGGAACAAAATCAATTTTAAAAAATTTCCATTACTTTTAAAATGGATCTCTGTTCCGAAACAGTAAAAGATGAACTATTCTGAAATGATAAAAGAGGAGCTGTTTTGAAACAATTTCCACAAAAAGTGTCATCGGAATCTCCATAAAATCAAAGCGGTAAATTGAATACTTGTAAACAATTTTTTAAAAAAGGGGAGTAAATTTTGGGAAGAAATTATATGAAATTGCTAAATTAACTATTTTGGAAACTGATTACCAAATAAAGATTAATACTTCAGAAAAAACATTAGGGAAAGTGAAGAAAAAATGGAAATTGTGATCATACAAAAAAAGGAATTAATTAGTTACTAAAAAACTGTAATCTTCAAAAAATAAAATGAGCAGGAAAGGAATTTTTAAAAATAAATTAATTAATTGCACTCAAAGAATCTGCATCATAACTGAAAATCTGAAATTAATGTAAAAAAATCATTATGAAAAAAAATTAGATTAAAAAATCTGCAATATTCCAAACAATGAAATTACCCTTATATCCATTTAATATTGATCTTAAGATCTATAAGATTTAATCCTATGGCCCTAAGAGGTGTCCTCATATGAGGACACTAAGGGGTGTCCTAACGGTAGGAAATCCCGCTAATGCTGATCTTGATAGAGTAACTGAAGAACATAATTCTTGTGATGGTTCTAGCAATAATAATATAACTCAAGAGGGTTATCGTGAAAAGCTGGCTAAAGCAATAATTGCACATGATTATTCCTTCAGTTGGGTTGAGCATGAAGGAAATAGAGATATTCATCGTTATTTGAATGCTACGGTCAATCCAATTTCAAGGAACACTATTAAGTCTGATATCTTGAAAATTCATGGAAGAATGAAAGAAGAATTGAAGTGTGCTTTGCGTGAAATTCCTGGTCGTATCTGTTTGACTAGTGATATGTGGACATCATTAACTACTAGGAGTTTTCTTTGCTTGACGGCGCACTATGTTGATAAGAATTGGAAGTTGAATAACAAGCTTTTGAACTTTTCACATGTTCAGCCTCCACATACAGCTTTAGAGCTGAAAACAGTTATTTACCGCATGTTGAAGGAGTGGGATATTGATAATAAGATTTTTACCATTACCTTAGACAATGCTAGCAATATGACAAACATGCAGAATGAGTTGCGTGATCAATTGAATAGACAACCTTCTTTGGTGTGTAATGGCAAATACTTCCATATTCGTTGTTGTTGACATATTTTGAATCTTATTGTTCAAGATGGATTGAAAGTCATAAGAGATGGTGTGAAATGTGTTAGAGAAAGTGTCAAATATGTGGATGGATCTAAAGCAAGAAAGATTAAGTTCAAAGAGTGTGTTGAACAAGCTGAGATGAAATGCACCAAGGGATTATGGCTTGATGTACCTACAAGATGGAATTCATCTTACATGATGCTTGAGAGAGCTCTCTTTTATAAGCAAGCATTTGTCAATCTTACAAGAGTTGATAAAGATTACAAGGATTGTCCATCACTAGAAGATTGGGAGAAAATAAGTGTACTTGCCAACATCTTGCAGCCGTTTGATGAAATTACCAAGTTATCCTCAGGTTCCAACTATCCAACTTCTAATTTGTTTTTTGAGAATGTTTGGAAAATCCATCTTCGATTGTTGAAGCTTCGTTCAAGCTCTGATACTATTTTAAGAAGTATGGGAGATGGGATGATGTTAAAGTTCAAGAAGTATTGGGATGACTACAATATGGTACTTGCTTTTGGATCCTCGTAAGAAGGATGATTTTGTGAAGTATTGTTATGAGAGGCTGGGTGGAGAATACTCTTTGAAGTGGATGGATGTTAAAGACCAATTGAATCTGTTTTTTGATGAGTATGAAAGAATGAGTAATACACTTCCATCTTCTACAACAAACGTCAGTTTGAGCATTCCAAATGATTCGGACACTGCTGTAAGTACATATTGTTAAAATGTGTTATGATTCTATTGTTCATTTATTCAAGTAGCTTATTTTTATTGAATTTCTTACTTGTAGGACTTTTACGCTACTACTTCTAATTCGAGACATTCAGGCAAGTCTGATCTACAAATGTATCTTGAAGATCCTTAGGAGAAACCAATTCCTCTTGATATTTTGCAATGGTGGAAGACTAAAGAAGAGTGTCATCCTCATCTATCTCGAATGGCAAGGGATATACTTTCTATTCCAATTACTTCAGTTGCATAAGAGTCATCGTTCAGCTTGGGAGGTAGAGTGCTTAACAAATGGAGGACTTGTATTCTTTCTGACACTCTTGAAGCTTTAATGACAACTCGTAATTGGTTGCATGGATATACAATGGTAAAAATTATACTTACATATTAATGAAAAAATGTATTTGTTCAATAGTTTGTGCTAATCATTGTATAGTTGTATAACATTTATCATTTATTTATTGTTTCAGACGAAGATGAAGAAAATGTAGAAGCTAATGGAGAAGACGTGAGCCTTGCATAGTTGCATCCTAGTTTCTGGTTGCTGCAGGATTCATTGTTGTTGAGTGTTGACAATGCAGAATGAATATTTTGTTATAACACTTTTTCTTTATAATTTTGGTTTGAAGGTTGAAGTATGGATGAGTGGTTGAAACTTTAATGTTCATTAGTATTGTGTTTCTATTTATCAACAGGATTGAAACTTGACTTTTGGATTATTCTATAAATTATGAATGTTTGGTGTCGAAGTGTTGCATAATGTATTAGTTGCTTGTATTGCTAATTGGTGAAATGACTTAAAAGCATGGATATGAAGATATGGTGTAGAGCAGTTGTGCTCGTTCAGGTAGATAGAAGTATTTACAACTATGATTCTCAATGTTTATATATATATATATATATATATATATATTATATATATATATATATATTTATATATATATATATATAACAATAGATTTAATCTTAATAAGTCTAAATTGAGCTTAATTGCATAATATATATATATATATATAATATATATATATATATAATATAATATCAATAGATTTAATCTTAATAAGTCTAAATTGAGCTTAATTGCAATTTTTAGTCATCATAGTATAAGATTATACCTAATGTTCTTCAGGTTTCTTTCTACAACTGCATTTTTTCTCAATATGATAGATTATCATCTCTACTAAATTAGTTTTTTGTTCAAATGTCCTATATATCCTTTAACAACATGTAGATTCTTATACTCGAAAGAAAAAAGATATTAAAAACATGTTTATCTATCAAAACGTTAGTGGGTGCACCGGAGTGTTCACCATATATATATATATATATATATTGATTTTAATTTAATTATTTTGAAATAAACTTGGTGAAGTCAGAAGTAGATGAAATTTTTTATATCTTCAATAATGACATAATGTTGATATTTGAAGCACTGAATATTATGAATTGTGTGACAATCGGGTTATTCAGGTCGGGCGGGCGAGTTGCGGGTTCGTTGGGTTGCGGGTTCATCGGGCTGCGGGTTGGATTATTGACTTTTTGGTCAATCGGGCCACGGGTCGAGCTGGACTAGGCGGATTTATCGAGTCAGGTCAGCATTTTGCTAGTAACAGAGAAGGTACATAGCTTTCATACTATTACCTACTGATGCTCTTAAGCTGCTACAATAAAACGAAATGCTAATTGTTCTGCATATCAATTTGTGATTCGTGTCTATATCCTCAAAGATAAATGTTTAGTAGAGGTAGTACAATTAGGGGTGTTGACGAATCGAGCTGAACCGAACTTCACTGTGCTCAAGCTTGGTTCATTGCTTTTTAGACGAGCTCGAGCTCGAACTCGAGCAAGAATTTTTAAGCTCGTGACGAGCTCGAGCCTGGCTTGTCAACTACACTTAACGAGCCAAACTCAAGTTCAAGTCCAACTTAGCTCATTAAAACCACTTGATGCGTCCAATTTTAGCCCAATTTGAAGTTTGTGCGACAAAAAACATCAACGAGTCAAGTTTAAAAACAAGTTAACCTAAAATTTACAAGTTTTTATTGAATATGACAAACCACATGTTTCGTTTTTGAGTTTATAATAAGTCATATAGTGGGCCAAGTATTCGAGTTGGCTCTTGAGCTCAAGCTCGAGCCAGCTCGCGAGCCTATCGAGTCGAACATGCCCTGGCTCAAGCTTGACTCGTTTAAAATTGAGCCGAGTCACGAGCGAGCTTTTCTCGAGCCGAACGCCGAGCCGATCACGAGCGGCTTGGTTCGTCAACAGCCCTAAGTACCATGATTTGATTTCCACCAAGATGCATGATATTATCCCCTAGTCTAGGAATGTTCCAAGCCATTTGAAAATGGTATCATCCAAAAGTGAACTTAACAACCATCATCCAATTTCTTATAATCAAAACATAACAACCATCAAATCTAGTGTTTGAAATCCACTGACAATTCGTTGATGGCATTACTTGTTAATTAATCCTTTGGGGTTGTTGAAATGGCCTCTCTACCAGGGCGATATTTCCTCCACTTCCGTTTAGGCAGATCCAATATCCAAGACGGGAATTCATAATGTTGGCCTGAAACTGATCCAATATCACTTGTTTCTTGCTGGTTTTTCTGGTTCATAAGATTACCAATGTTACGAACAAGAGGAATGTCTGCTTCTGTGTATAATGTAACAGCTTCACCGCTTCTCCCTGCCCTCCCTGTTCGACCTGTTTCCAAATTTTAAAACACATTCAGCATTTCTGTGACCAGACTATCAAAAGGGATCTATCAAAGGTTTCAGAAATGTACCAATCCTGTGAATGTATGCTGCTGCAGAATCAGGGAAATCGTAATTGATCACGCAGTTCACTCCTTTGAAATCCATACCCCGGGCAACAACATCAGTAGCTATCAATACCCATGTTTTCCCCGCTCTGAAATCATCCACAGATGTTTCCCGCTGTGCTCGTATACACCACATTTTGTTTTATATCAATCAACAGCACCATTGGCAGATAATGGAATGGATGGACATATACATATATTCTAACTAGTATTTTTATATGAGCAGGTAAACAGGGCTACCTGTTTCTGGGACAAATCTGAATGGATAACATCGACTCTGATGTCTTCATATTTTAGTTCCTCAAATAGTTCTTTAGCACGTTCCTTGCTTTGAAGGAAGATCAACACCGGTGGATTCAGACTCTACTGGCAAAATACAAGATATTCCATTACAGAGTAAGCCAAGGGAAGGGAATATTATTAAAACAGAAACAAAAACTTTAACAAGTAAACTTCAGTCGAAAGAACTAAAGGAATCATACCTCTGCAAAGCTTTGTCTAGTGCAATAAGTTTCCCCTCCTCACTTCCTGCAAATATCAGTTTCTGCTTTATAGTTTCAGAAGCGGTATTCCTGCACGTAGTTGAACATAACAGATGTGTTATCATATCTGAATCATGTACTGATGTCCGCTTCTGCTAAGGAACAGAGGTTCTTACTTCCTGCCAATGATAACTCGAACAGCATCATGCATCACAGATCTTGCAAGGTCTTCGATATAATCAGGCAATGTAGCACTGAATAGCGAGCGAACTATTGATGGATTAGAACATGCTTTTACCACATAATCCGTCTGCTTCAACATGCCGACCTCAAAAAGCTTATCAGATTCATCGAGGATAAGGAACTCAACCCTGAACCAGAGAGAACTCTCATAAGCTTGTAAACTCGAGACAAATGTCAACTAATGGTTCGTTCTTGGGAATTAAGCTGATGATCATAGGGCCCTAAACCAAATAACTAAAAGTCCTATTCCCAGAAAGACATACACTTCTGCCACCTAACCCGGTAACTCCTTTCTCGTTCACCTTCAGAGGGTTTAGCTGGGAGAATATCTAAATAGTCAACCATGATATTTTTCAAGAAAACATTTTGAAGAAGCTCTTTCAATATCAGAAGATTTTATTATACATTTCTAACAGATCCAAGGCTGTCAGAGTCAGACTATAGAAAGAGCCGACCAGCCTACCAAAGGATACAAAAATCTATTAGATAAAACATGTCCTATCACTTAATAAAATATGATCATACTCTGCAACCAGTAGCATTGACCAGCAAAACTGCACTTCCTTTGATCTAGTCACATATCCATGACTTCACATAAAAACTGACGGAAGGAAATTTTGGAAAACAAAGTCACTGTAAATGTTTAAAATAACAGAACGTGTGAGCAAAAGCAGGTTGAATCACGGCAGTATTCTCTGTTAAAAGATACCAGCATGGTAACCCTTTGCAATACAATGCAACCAGTTTTGTTATTATTTCAGAAAAATTAGGAAAACAAGATGCTGCATGATCAATCAAAACCCACCTGCTTAAGTCAACTTTCTTCTTGCTAATGGCAATCTTCAACCGTAGAGGAGTTGATATCAAAATATCACAAAGCAACTTATTAGGATTCTTCAGATGCTCTTTCTTCAATGTCCTAATACAAAACTTATTTCCTTGAGCCATCTTCATGCACTCTCTTGATGTTTGAAGAGCCAACTCTCTTGTTGGACACAATATAAGTGCCCTAATGCCATCACTTGATGGGTTCTGATTACAGAGGAGCTTATCAGACAAACCCGACCAGCGAGAAGTTGCAATGACAACAATCCAGAGAGACTTAGATATTACCTTAAGCTTCATCAAGATGGGACAAACAAATGCCAAAGTCTTCCCAGATCCCGTTGGAGCACAAGCAAAGCATTCTCGGCCCTAGCAGCAACCCACATTAAATCATAAATAAAATAAAGCATTTAATCCAATATGCACATAACATAGAATCAGACTAAAGAGGAACGTACAGATAGAATAACTGGTATAGCCTGTCTCTGAATTGGAGTTGGTTCCTTAAATCCAAATTCTTTCAAGTTGCATAGCACGTAGGGCTCACATCCATATCTGTGGACAGACCAATAAACTTCCATCAGCTGAAGACATGAGAAGATTTACCGACTCAATGGGTGCCTGGTCAAAGCAGATACAAGAGAATCATTTGGAACATAAAATTGACATAGTTTCCCCCATGATGAGAGTAAAATGAAGATTACGACAAGCCCTGTGACACAAACAAGAAAGACAAGGGCAAAGGACTACAGAAAGCAGGGAGGAAATCCAATAATCATGAAGAAGTAAATCCACATCTATCCATCTATCACAAGAAGAACAAATAACAGAAATAGGAGCGACCATATCGAGGAAATTGATTTAACCATCTCAGTGCACTAATCATGAAAACCTCGTTAACCACAGTATGATTGCCATCTCACCTCATACCGCACATCATCCCTAACTAAACTTTTGAGCTTGAATTTCGGTCAGTCGGTGTGAGCACATTTTGTGACTATGGATTTTTATACAAGAGTAGATAATATAATTAACAAAGGCTGTGATAACAGGCCAAATAGAAAGAAAAAAAAAAGTATACCTGGAGCTTAACTCAGCGAAACTTTGAAGTGGGGATGGGATGTTATTTCCAGACACATGGATGCCATAGCCCTTCCTAGAAATCGCATCCCTCTGACATAAATCACAAAGGAAACAGATATCTCAATACTTATAATAGAAAAGAGGGGAAACCAAGTAAGTACTAAGAGAGAGCAAGAGAAAATGTGAAAAGATCAATTAACAACCTCAATTTGCTTATTCAATTCCTTTTTCTTCTCCTTCAAAGCCTCCTCATTTGAATCCTTGCCGTCCTGCTCACCAGAACCAGCAGTCTCCGTAGCCTTTGAGCTATTGAAGACACTGAATCCTTCTACACTACCTATCAGACAAAAGCACGCCATAAAAGAAGCCGTTTTGCAACCAAAAGTAAATAAACTTACAGAGGAATACGTGTAACTGTTAAAGAAAGCAAACTCACTGGCTGAGGAATTTTTACGCTTCCGCTTCTTAGAAGAGATGCTAACTTGCTCAACTTCAGCTTCAGTATTCTCACTCAGCAACAAGCTTGAATCCGAATCAACATTTTCGGCTTCTTTCTTCCCCTGAGTAATATTTAGTTGTTTAGTTATTTCGAGTAAATGAGAGCAAAATAGAACAGTTGCAGAGAACCTGAGATCCGGGAAACAGAAAAGAAAGGAAATAGAACAATTCATTGAGATACCTGAAAGCGAGCAAAGACACCGGCGAACTTGTCCTTGCGGAATTTGGTGCCAGCGAAAAGAAAAGAGGTAGCACCTTGCTCCATTGCCCTTGAACACCGTAAAACCCCCCTTAGTCCGTTCACCGTATTCTTCCTCTAGGTAACCGAGTATAGGAAGGGTTTTTACTTTAATGGCGGCAACTGAAGAAATAGCAAAAGGCTGAAACAGGGCTTTGGTGCTTAATGACAGAGGAGAAGGGACATGTTTTGCTGCAAACAGAGAGGGTAAAATATTTTGTAAAAAGGCCTATGGATCAATACTACTTGATACGGCCCATAAACTTTGTCTCTCTAGCATTTTGCCCCCTCTACTTTGTCAACTTAACAGATAGTCCCCTATATTATTGATAGCTTTTTTACCTCCTACTTCGACCACTTTGCCGTTTGGGTCCTTCTATTCTAACTTTTATCTTTGTGACGTTAATTGATGCGCATTCAGTAGATCACATTAGCTCCAATAGCCATGTATTAGCTTATTAAGCGTGTTTTAATTGGTAATATAAATATATATAACTAGATAGGATGAAATCGACAAATAAAATGTGCGGTTTTAAACCCTTCATATTTCACCATACTCTTTGTGATATCTCCCTAATTTACCTCCCTAACCAACTCTTCATATCCCAGCTCCGATATCTCTCTTTGTCGGTGTGTGGATGTGTCTAAATTTAATTAAGAAGACGGAAGATGAAACGGAAGTACCAAAACGTCAAGGTGACTTCTTTTTAAAACGTAAAGGCGACTTCTTTTTAATGTACCTAGAAATGAAAAAATTATATACTAATTAAAAGAGCATAAATACAATTAAATATGCAACTACTCAAGACTCAAAGCTAAAAAATAAGAAATGAAATTAACTTTCATCATTAATCAGAGAAGATTAGGGGGAAAGGGAAAAAATAAGTATTACTATTAGTGTAATTAAAACGGACGGTGTCTTAAATAAGCAAAATTAACGCAAGATTGAAAGAAGAAAAGGTGGAGTGAGAAAGGTGACATAAGGATTCTTATGTCTTATTGACATAATCCACTTCTAATCATTAGATTATAAGATAGGAAACCAACGGCTAAAGGATGGTGACATAATGCTAATTATGTCAGATCAACATAATCAACCACAACCATTTGGGTATATATCTTGGCCGGATTAATTTATGGAATGAATGGAATTAATTGCACTTATTAGATTTGATTTATTAGGGGCGGCATTTATATTAGGATATTATACTTATTCTTTGCAATCAATCATTTATATCAGTTACCAAATATGACTAATATTATTCTGAGTCAAATTCGAGATAAAACCTCTTTCTTACTTCCTATTTTTTTCATTATTCAGTCCATATTCCAATTTTCCTAGCCTGCGGCTGTTTGCTTGTCTCATGGAGTCTCATGTTGTAATCGATGAAGCCAACCAGCAGCCTAGGAGCGGAGGTTTTGATCTTAATCTCATACCCGATGATCCAATCGACGAAAATCATTCAGAAACGACTGAGAATACTGTACCATCGTCAGGCAATCTCGAAATTTTGCAAGGACACAATATGTAGCTAATACTATTATCCAGATAATACTATTATTTCTAAACTTTCATTTTTTACTTACTCAGTATCAACTCAATTTTCAATACGATAATAAATTATTTATTTTTTATGTTTTGTGTTCATAATCATCTTCAGTTGATATTTCGTTCATTGTTCCTTTTTAGTTTCAAATAACCGATAATGTTATATATCTAATAATAGTATTTTATCAGTTCTGATGTTCATCAGGCTTATTCACCGGTTCAGCCCTGTCTACAGGTCGTTTTGGGGCAACAGTTTTTCTCTGTTCGACTTTTTGGATACAGCCAACTTAATCCTTTTGCCCTTTTCTCAATTGGAGTTTTAGTCATCTTGTTATTTGCATTTGACAAAGGCATTTCAAAAACAACAAACACCATAATCAAGGACGTAGCCCTAAAAAACAAATCAAACCATACAATGTGTAATAACAGCAGTACATAACTAGTATAACGTGAATAATAATATTCCAGCAATACTATTATTTGATCAACCAAACTACAAACCAACCAACTCAGTATAACTAAAGCAATAACAATAATACTACAATACTATTATTGCTATCTTATTGTTAGCAGATAGAAACACATCATTACAATCAATCACACTAGCAACAACTTTCATGAACAAATAGTAAGCATAACATACTATTATTAGCAGCAACAAATTATACACAAAAACCAGCGTTGCAGGAACCATGTATAACACCATTTTCACTCACAGACCACTAAATATCGAAACGTTTCCCAATCAACCACACATAAACATAAAACCACGATGCATGCTGGTTAAAAAAAACCTAATTCCCCAACTCAATCGTAACCACAATGCTGATTCAAGACAATTAGAACAAAAATCAGACGAAACAACCACGAATCATGTGGGATACTAGTATTAACCTAATAATAGTATCGAAACCTTTCCCAATCAACCACACAAAACATAAAAACAGAGAACAATGCTGGTTACAAAACCTAATTCCAACACACAATCGAAACAAAAAACTCGGTCTGATTGCACATGCAGAGCTTAGAAATTCGAACCTAGGTATGGGTTCTTCGAGATTCACGAGTCGGCGGTGGATTTACCTAACAAAGGAAACAGAATAAAAAATCAAATGGAGTAGTGATGAAACGCCAGTGGGATGGATTTCGGTAGTGCTTACCTGAATGAATGGATTCAGTCGGCGGATTCGTCGACGGTGAATACTCCTTTAATCGGCGACTAACAGTCAGAAAACGAATTGACGAAAAAGAAGAATCGGGAGAGAAAGGCTGCGATTTTTTTTTGTTCAACGGTAATAAAAGGTAATAAATTAGTAAAGGTAAGTTATGATATGAAATTTTGGGTAATAACTACATTTATTTTGGGATAATAAATAAGGAGATCTCATTATTTTATTCATAAAATCCATCCACCATTGGATGTGTTATAGGGAGATCTAAGGTCCTTATGGATTATGTCTACTAGACATAATAAAACTTTTGCCACCATTTCTAATCCGGAAACCCAAGGGTTACGGATTAAGTATGACATAATCCATAAGAGCCATAGGAGTCTTTCAATTATTCCATCCATAACACCATTAACCTTATCACACACCAAGTTGGATCGATTTAATTAATTAAAATTAATAAAATTCCTAATTTATTACTAAATTAAATATATTAATTCCATTTTGGCAATCATTATTATTTACCAATTTATTTACTATATTATATCCGTTCATATCCAGAAAACCTCTTCTTACTTGCTATTTTCTCTTATTCAAATCCGTTTCCATTGCAGTTCGCCGAGTCATTTTAAACTCAAGACCAATCGCCGAGCCGACGTTTTCAATCTTAAGCTTTCCGATGAGCCAATCCGAAACTCAGACGACGCATTTACCACTGCCGAAATCTCGAAATTTTGCAGTTACCGATTGCGATAATTCAGCATCCGTCGCATTCATGTACCACGTCATGTTGTATACTCGCCAACTCATTATCATTTGAATTTTGCTTTATGTTTGGATCAACTTATTTCGTGTCATTGTGTTATTGTTTTATAACCAGAATGTCAACTCTTTATATGTTTTTCTTTGATTTGGAGAAATCATAATATAACTACTATTATATTAATACTATTATCCCACTTGAAATCTGTTTAAGAACAAATTGTGTAATGAAGAGTCATGAATCTCGTCAGGATCAACCTATACTCATGTTGGATTGTTAATGGATTTATTCCATTTCGAACGGAGCGTTCAACTAGTACATTTCCATTCATTGGTATGATTAACCTAATTTGGAGGGGAACATGATCTGTTTATTTCGAGATAAACTATTATCACAAAACACGGTGTTTCAGAAGAATGTTTGTGTTCTTAGGTTGTGATATGTTACTAGAGACTGAATTCTTCCATGTTGCATTGCGACTAAGACATATCGATTTTATGCAAATTGAAAAGAAGGGCGTTTTTTGTCAAGGTTAAAAGAATGTGAAGAAGTATAATAGATATTTAGTAATAAATATTAAATTGGATATAGGATTCATTTTGTGTTCTATAAACACCATTATATTTATGGAGATTAAACCTTATTATATTGTTTTAAGAAAACCAAATTCTGTTGATAATACTAATCTACCTAACCATAGATTTGCAATTATTCACCAACAGCACTTATGATCTGTCGATCAAATCAATGTTGGAGAGTTTTTTTATAACAAAAAATCCATTATACCTCAATTAAATATATTAATTACCCCATTTGGCAATCATATAACTTACATTTACCAATTTATTTCATATTATAACCGTTCATATGCTAGAAACGCTCCTTCTCTCTCTCGATTCTCCTTTGTATTCAAACCCGTTTCCATTGTCAGTCGCCAATCAATCTCAAGATTCAATCGCCGAGCCGCCGATTCAATCTTAGCTTTCCGATAGCCACTATCCGACCGGCCGACGCCATTCCCACTGCCGAATCCTCAATAATCGTTTGCAGTTTCCGATTCGGTGAATCTCGGCCGACCGTCGCCATTTAGTGTAGCCACCGTCATGTTCGTGAATATCGACCGACCTATAATCAGGTTTGAATTCTTGGCTTTGCATGTGCGATCAGACTTACTTTTGTTGTCGATTGTGTTGGGAGTTGGTTTTGTGAACCAGCATTCAACTCTGTTATATGTTTTCTGCTCGATTTGGGAAATGTTATAATACTATTATTAGGGTAATACTATTATCCCACATGATTTGTGTTTGAAGAGACTAATTTGTGTTTGAAGAGTCTTGAATCTCGTCGGACCTATACTCATGTTTGGATTTATGGATTTTCATGTTCGATCGGAGCATTCAGACGTAGTTTCGTTTCCCATTTTGTTGGGATTCAACCTAATTTGGGGTGTGAACTATACTGTTTTTTTGGTAATACTATTATCACAAAACATTTGGTGTTTCAGAAGACTGGTTTTTTGTTCTTTTAGTTTGATTGATACTGTTAGTAGGACAATTCTTCTATTTGATTGATTAATAATGATTTGTGCTCTAAGAAGCTTTGAATAGGTTAAAGTTGTAGAAATAATAGTATTTTAGCTATACTATTATTGGTTGAGTTGTTTGGTGTTCTATAAAACACCCTAATTTTAGTTAAACCAGTATTCATATCTGTTTTAAGAAACACCAAATTCTGTTGGATAATAGTATTACCCAACATAGTTTGGCGTGTCTTAGAACAGATATGAATGCTGGTGATCAAAGATTAGAGTGTTTTTTAGTACACCAAAACATATAAAGAAATAATAGTATAACTAAAATACTATTATTTCTGCAACTTTAAACTATTCAAAGCTTCTTAGAACTCTAACAATTCTGTTGTTTTGGTAATACTATTATCCCACATAATTTGGTGGTTCAGAAGACTGATTTGTGTTCTTCTTATCTGATTGATAGTTTTACTAAGACAATTCTTCTTTTATTTTGTTTGACTATGATTTGTGATCTAAGAAGCGTTGAATAGTTTCAAGTTGCAGACATAATAGTATTTTAGCTATACTAGTATTGATTGGGCCTAATACCCTCAGATAGCACCAACTATTGCGTAATCCCCAAAATATACACACCGTATTACAAAATACTCAAATAGCTCAACCTATAATGGACGAAGTTTGAAACAGCACGCCGTCAGTTTTCGTTCAAAATTATGATAGATAGACTGACGGAGTTAGCTGACTATTGCTGTAAGCTTATGTGGAGTGCCACATGTGTGGACACGTCATAATAATGACCTAAACTTTTTTAAAATATTTTGAAATGATATTTTTTCTAATTTCATCATCTTCTCTCCTCGGATGGAGCTTGAGCACAATATCGGCGAAGAAGCTCTGCCGCTGGATCTCAAATCTCTATTGGAATCTCCACGGTCGAGCAAGGAGAGAAGAAACTAGGAGCTAAGGTGACAGCAGTGATAACGCCGGTTCTAAATTGGCCGCAGAGATTGAAGATCTTGAGAGGAGTAGCGGGAAGCGGCCGATCGACGGGAAGCCAGGGATGGCGGCGGAAAGAGGTGGTGCTGGTGGAGGACAAGCTTCAATCTGGGTTGCTGCAAGTAGGAGGTCATTGATTGGGGGTGGGAAGAAATTGGGGGTGTCGAACTGTTCCTCTATCTTTCTATCCTTCTCTCTCTCCGATGTGGCCACATTCATCTTCTCTGATGTGTACAAGCAAATCCAGATCCAAATCTAGCATCTTCATCTTCTGTTCATTCTCTCTATCCCCAACCCTGTTCCTTCTCTCTATCCCCAGCCTTGTTCCTTCTCTCTATCCCCAATCCTCCACGATCCAAATCTAGCCTCTTCATCTTATGTTCCTTCTCTCTATCCCCAACCCTCCACTCATCCCCTGACACCTAATCCTTGTCGACTTCAAATCCAGATCCAAATATAGCCTCTTCATCGTCTTCAAATCTAGGTTAGGAAAACAAGGATGGGCTGCTCAACCTAGTAAGTTTCGATTTCCGATTCTGCTTTTGTTTAACCCTAATTTTTTGAAATTCGATTGAAATTTTTTTGCAGTCTGGGCGGATGCTGATATATGGTTCGAGCACCAGCAACAAGAAGAGGAAATGCAGAAGTTACAAGCAGAAAACCAAGATGCTATGCAGGCTGCATAGGACTTGCACCGAAAGAAACAGCTCGAGGAGTGAGAAGGCGAGAAGGACGAAACAGACGATCCATAGCGAGAGCTGAGAATCATCACTCGAGAAATCTCAGAAACTCTTCGACTGATTTTGTTGTCATATTAACATTAACATGCTTTGTTTGAGAGATCTTAACATTATGTTTGTAGTATAAAATCATGATTGTCGATTCGGGTTCTAGTTAATCGGGAAAATGGTCACCGGCGAGAAATCTTGCTGGTCTTCTTCCTCCTCTTGATTCTTCTTCTCCGACGAGGAATATTTATTTTAATTATTGTAATTTACTAGATTTTAATAAATATTTTATGTGGACTATTTTTGACGTGGCATTTTTGCCACATTAGATGACATGTAATCTATTTATATGCCACGTAAGTTAAATTGTCAAGTTAGACTAACGGAGACTAACAGAATTGGACGGAACGTCGCGGCGTGCTACGATGAAACTTGGTCCTCGATAGGTTGATCTATTTAAGTATTTTCTAATACGGTGTGTATATTCTGGGGATTATGCAATAGTTGGTGCTATCTGAGTGTATTAGGCCTATTGATTGAGTTGTTTGGTGTGTGGTTTGTTTGGTTTGCTGATAATAGTATTTTAGTAATACTAATACTGAGTTATGTTGAGGTGTTAATGTTTTTTGAGGGTTGTTATTGATTCTGGTTGTTGATATTGATTCTAGTGTTTGTTGGAGTTCTAAGAAGCGTTGAATAGTTTCAAGTTGCAGACATATTAGTATTTTAGCTATCTAGTATTGATTGAGTTGTTTGGTGTGTGGTTTGTTTTTTTCCAATAATATCATATTAGGAATATGCTGATAATAGTATTTTAGTAATACTAATGCTGAGTTATGTAATTCGTTTGTTGATTCTGGTTTTTGACAATTGTTGTTATTGATTCTAGTGTTTGTTGATTTTGAAATGCCTTTGCCTCTTGCAGATAAATTTAATATTTGCTCAGGATGACTAAAACTCCCATTCAGAAAAGTGGGAAAAGGATTAAGTTGTGTGTATCCAAAAAGCCAAAGCCGAAAAAATCGGTTTTACCAAAACGTCCGGTAGACAGGAATGAACCGGTGAATAGTCTGGATGAACCTCCTGTTGGTGAATCTCAAATGAATACACAGCAAACCAATGCTCGGTAAATGGCTCCAATTTCATGAAAGTAATATTAATGTCTGGTAACTAAAGGATTTTGAATACCTATATATATGTGTGTGTGGTTATGGTATATTTTCAATACTATTATATAGTCTGTAATAGTATGTGGTTCTGTGGCGGTTATAGTACATATACTCGTGTGTCTAAACTGTTAGTTTGCTAATTTTTTTATAGATATGGATCCACATGGACAAATGCAAGATGTAGTCCAAACAGGATTTTATAACTGCACAAAAGGCTTATACAGTTGGGGTTAACTGATAGAGTAAAGATGTTGGAGACTATTGGATCCGTACGATCAATGTGAAGATGAATCAGTTGCCATTTGAATTCAGGAGGTGGGTTGTGGATGTTTATGATGTAGAATCAAGGACATTCGTAATAGGAGAAGATATGAGAATCAAAATTGCAGACGAAGATGTGCATGAAGTTTACGGGCTCCCGAAGGGTAAACGAGTAGTGGACTTGTTGGTAAAAATGTAGGAGGAGATGAATGAGATGGTTGCCTATCTTGGTCTAAATTTGATAAAGTGGGCACCACAAATGTTGATATGAAGCTCTTGAGAGACAGGTTGTATGAGAGAGAAGTTGACGTACATAAATGGTGTCAGATGTATGTGCTGTTTGTGACGGGGTCGTTACTATGCCCCAAAACTTAACTTGTGGCGTCTATGGAGTATGCAAGGTTCATACAAAGAAACGGTTGAGAAATCTCGTCGAATACAACTGGTGCCGCCACGTGGCGGATCAACTGCATGAGAGCATGGTGAAACAAAGAAAGGAAAATACATTGATGGTGATCTGCATCTTGTCATGATAAGTAAGGGTAACAATACAAGTATTAGCTATGTAATAGTATTAACTCTATCCTGTGTGTTAGCTAGAAATGGAATCAAACAGATCTGGTCACGGCATGTTCATCAGGAAAGTGTTTTTTGTAAAAGGTTTGTTTATATGTAAAGGTTTGATTTATTTTATTTGTAACAGGTTTCAATTTGCCAGAAGTTCGGCAGCCGTCCAACTCGACCTAGTCCTGCAATTTCGTTCTGTGATTATTGGGACACACAAAAGGTCAAGATTGATTTGAAGGCAATTCAAAGGAAAGCGAATTACCAAGCAAACGAAGGCAGTGAAGTTGATGGGAAACCAGTTTTTGTGCCGACAACGAATTTGACATTTACTGGAATGTCAACAGCTAAGGTAATATGAATTCGATTATAAAATGTTATTTACAGAATACTATTATTCAGAGTGTATATTTAGTGTCTCAAAATCCAATTAAACTAATTCAGAAAATGTATTTCGAGTGTAGGTCACTGATATATGGAAAACTAGATCACAGCCATCCGTGATAACTGTAATGTTCATCTAACGAGACTTAGAGAAATAAGGCGTCAGAACATTGATGAAGGCAAAAGGCAGCAACCAAAAGACATTCCCAGCGATGGAGATGATTCTAGTGAGGAAACAAAATATGTTGGTCCCAATGATGTACCAACAAATGCAGAGGATGAAGTGATCTCTGTTTCCAAAAGAAAGTCAGCTGGTCAATCTTCGAAATTGGTGTCCGAATCTGGGGAAAATGCTAATAAGGTGCCATCCGTGAGTGAAATAGCTGCCGAAAATGTTAGGGTATGATATTTTGTTCCCAAATAATAGTATTGTATAAAAAATAGTATTGCTAACTGTGCTATTTTGGCAAAGATAGTTTGTTGAGTAGCAACTTATGATGGTGTGTAAGAATAATAGTATCGTCTACATAATAGTATTAGGGCTTATGCTATTTTTTGTACATACTATTATTTGGAAAATGGTTTCATTTTGTGTGTCTTCTTAAGGTCTTGATGTCGATGATGATGATGATTTTGACGACATTCCATTGCAAGCACTCCTTAAAAGGAAGGTTGGTAATGAGAACATCGAAGAAGGAGGTGTCAGAGCACGATCAAAGAGGAGTCGCAAACTAGCTCCATCGACTGTCAGTCCATACACAATTGAGGGCAAGATGAAGAATCGAACAGAAAATGTTACAAAAGCAGCAAAAACCATCATAGTAACCCAAGTGAACGAAAATGAAATGTTAGAGAACATTGATGTGGAGGTGGAGGCTTTGAAGTCGTATATTCTCCATGCAAAGGATGAATGGTTAGTTGCCCAAATTTAGGATATTTATTTAAATCCGTAGAATAGTACTTAATTATGTAAATGGTGTGGTTTTGAATTTGTAGGAAGAATACAGTAATTGACTTTGGTTCGACTGAATTTTGTGTACAAGCGGCACAAATTTCTGAATTCCTTAGCATGAAATTGGTTTGCTCACACATTGTGGACAGTTATAGTTACACTTTGAACTGGTTGGCGGCTGAACATGGGGATATTAAGAAGTGCATTTTCCCTTTGGGAGTGGCGGTAATTAGTTTGATCAATGGTCAATTTTTTAATCTGTATTTTTTTGGGTATTGAAACTAAAAATTTGTATTATTTGAATACTTGGCAGGGACACGTTCACGCCAACATTAAAAAACCAATTATGAATGGTATATGGCTCGATTGCTGAAAGGGTCATTCATGAGCATACCTGGATGAGCAAATACGATGACCTAACAAGTACTTGCGAAATTGTAAGTTTGTTGAAACTTAATAATATAATTCATGCCTGGGCTTTTGTTTGTGTATAATACTGTTATTCCGACGATACTATTATTCATGGTTGACAAATGGTAAATTTTGTATCATTCTTTTGTAGTGGTGCTTCCCGATTCTACACGGTGATGATTATTCTATGTTCGTTTTAAACACGAGAGATCAAAAGTACCAATTCTTTGACAGCAGGAGCACAGCTGGTTTCGATCATAAGTGGATGACGACGGGTTACCACGTGATGAAACATGTGGCTGAGTATTTCACTAGCCGCGATAAGTCCACTAATTTCAGCAGTTTCAAATGGGAGATGATTAAGGGTATTAGACAACGTCATGGCAGTTCTTTTTGTGGAGACTACCTACTAAGGATGTTCGAAAAATGGGATGGGAAGGTTCTTCCGTGGATGGCTAAGGAGTGGAAGAATGGGAAAGAAATTAGAGATTACAGGGAAATAGTATTTCTGGAAATGTTTGCAAACCCCATGAACAAGAGAGCGAAGGTTGTGCTCGAAACAGGAATGGTGCACTATACAATCAGTCCATCGCAATTTCCAACTCCGCGGTGAAAATAGTTTTCTAGGAGGTAGCTGGATTTTGGACCAATGGTTGTTTAAATGGGATTTTTTGTTGAATGATAAACTTTTCTACTTGGTCTTTGGAATTTTGTTGGATTCTGGGTTTCTTAATTTTGTAGTGAGAAGATTATTCTTCTTGAATACTAGTATTTAGCTGGATGATGACTAATTTAGTTTTTTTTTTCTAGTTTATGGATGTAGTTTTCTTTGATTATTTATTAAAATTGACCACCCACTCTTAATATTGTTATTAAAATTGTGTCCTTATAATATTTGTGATCTATTTTTTGTAATTAGTTAAGTTCCTAAAATTCTTTGTATTCCGATATAATATTATTCAGAAAATACAATTATCTTTTGGATTTTTTTTGAATGCCATGTTTCGAAATGAGTATTTATATATAATGGCAGCTTCAAACAAACATTATGAACGAAAAAATGAAGTTCTTGTATGGAAGATGTCAAAATTTATCAACTGAATAATAAGAAGCAGGGAAAAATGGTTTTTGAAGTTCATTTTGTGACTTAGAAATTTATATATGGACATAGCTCCATTAGTATTAATAACATATGAATGGAGCCATATAACCCTAAAACCCACAAACCGATACAATTACCAACAAATTCATACAAAAATAATAGTATTCATAGATTATAATAAAAATATAGAAAATGTTCCACGTGTAGATTATCCATGCTTTCATATTTAATCGAAGTAGACATAAAAATTGTTCGAGAAACGAGAAATCTGACTGTCGTAAAAAGGTAAATCTAGTGCTTGCGAGGAACTAGCGTTTTGACGTTGAACTTTAGCGTGCTGCCTCTGCCTGCGTCGGTCTCTCTCGGATTTTTGTGTTGACTTCGACCTCTTATTTGATTTGATTACAACGGTCTTCTCCTTCAGCCCATTCGGTATTGGACGACCTACATATTTTGGTGGAGGTGGTGGTAAATTGATCGCTCCTGCAAGGAAATAATAGCTTTACTAATATAAGGGTTTGGTTGAAATTAAAAAGTGGTAAATGAAGTAAATCTTAAATACCTAAACCAGTGGTATTTGTGGCATTGTCAGGAACATTGTGTTGCTCAAGAACCATGGCGCGCACACGATTTCTACCAGCAGTTATTACTTCCTTCGCAACCTTGTAGGTGGATACTAGTGGAGAAGATTCTAATGCAAAGGCTGCAATTAGAGAGCATAAACTTTGATATCTGCCAGCTTCGGATTCTGGATCTTCTTCTGTACCATTATTCATTATAATATCGAGACCCAACTTTGCTGTTTTAGACCAACGATCCTTAAAATATTTTGCCGGTGTAGTACGAGGTCCAAAATGATTCCATTGCATTTGAAAATCCATAGTCTTCAATATGTGACGGCACAACCAACTACATGAATCAAATACACGACATGTGCATTTGTAGTCCGAAGAAGAGGAGTTCACAATGACGCGACGCTCGTCGATACGAGTTTTTTGGTATTCATCGAACTTAAACCAATCATACGCCTTAATGTTTTCTCCAATATCTATTGGAAAGCTTTTTAGAAAATAAGCAAACATGGTAGCATATTCCCTTTCGAAAAGAATGAAAATTGTCTTGGTGTAAAACTGGAATGAAGTGAAATGATCGTGATTAATGGAATACTAGTATTGATAAAATAATAGTATGTCCACATGTAGAAGGTATTCAAAATACATACCTTCGATGCTTGATCAACATGTGGATGCAATATGTATCTTGTAGAAGCTGCTGAGTTCAATGCATTAAAATCAAGATGTAATTCGTCAGCCCTCTTGCTCTCCAGTAAACGGTTGAATTGAGTGAAGAATTGATGTAAGTTGCACTTCGTGTTTAGGAAAATTTTGAGGTTGCTATTGAAAGACTCACTCAATTGAGAACTTCGCATACCGCACGTGAATTGTTTACCCATACCAAAGACCACTGGTGATGAAACTTGTATATGAAAGCTAACCAAGGATGACCATATGGACCTTTCCCTGTGAAATGTTTAGTGACTGTCGACTCCCAACATTTGTTAAAGCCATCTTCATCATGCACATCAAACATTAAGTTACAAAGGGATGGCATCATGCCCTCCTTCATGCCTTTCTTGATCTTGTCTTTTGCATTCTCGAGTATGTGAAAAGTGCAAAGTCCATGAAATGTATTAGGGAAAACGGCTCTATACCTGTCGCTGGGCCTGACATTGATCGGTAAAAATTGTACTCGGAGGTTTATTCTTCATACACTCTAGAAATTTTTCGAACGACCATTTGAACCCCTCAGTAGTCTCCTTATAAATCAAGCAAGCTCCAAAAACAACCAACTTTCTATGGTGGTTGAAACCAGTGAAAACAGGTGCGAAAAATGTACGTATATTGAACTAATTAGTTACATATTATATAAGAGTAAAAACTATACTATTAATACTAGTATTTGAAATATACTAGTTTCGTGAGTTAGCAGACAGATTAATAATAAATCACATGAAAGCAAAAAAAAAATTCATTCGAAAGCCAGTACACAATAAATGTTTATAACAAGGTGACATACCTAAAGGACGGAAGGTATTGTTTGTCATGTATGTCGTGTCAAAGCTAATAGCATCACCAAAAGCTTTATAGTCACGTTGCATCCTAGCATCTGCCCAAAAATACTTTCAATGTTCGCCTTCGCATCCAATTGAAATACATGGAAGAAACCGAGATCTCGAGCGGCTTCTTTCCTGAACCAGTTGTGTAAGAATACGTGAACACCATCTTCAATATGACTGGACCGAAAAGCTTTGAATGTGCCGACTTGCATACTACTGTGATAATGTGTGTTAAACCACCATTCGACAAGTGTGAGCCATTGAAACCACCTTTGGGACTGTCCAAAACCCATACAACATAGATAATCCTCCAAGCAATGGTTGAGTCTTTCCGTTTTCCCGTCTGTTTGAGGATGGTAGGTAGTCTTGTAAAATATTTTAATGTCTTGCAACTTGAAGAATACACCCAAAAATCACTCTTGAATAAGGGTCTCAATCCGAAACAATAGTCTTGGGCATCCCGTGATACTTGAACACACAATCAAAGTATACTTGGGCCACTGTGGCAGCTGTGAAGTGATGACTAAGACCAAAGAAAAATGGTATACACTACAAGAAACTGCCGATTTAACAGCGGCAGATAAGAAGTTTAACAGCGGTCTGGCCCGCTGTTAAAACAACCAATGCTAAGGAAGTTTAACAGCGGGCTTTAGCGGCCGCGGTTAAGCTGTAAATTTTAACAGCGGCTGCAGGCCGCTGTTAAACTGCAGCGATTTAACAGCGGCCAAGCCCGCTGTTAAATTATATATATTTTAACAGAGGTCTGGGCTGCTGTTAAATAGTGAAAAATTCTGCACAGCAGCAGCTCCTAATTTGAAATTTTACTGCATATTTGATTTATATTTGGGACATTTGTATTATGTACACAAATTTATAGTTATCAAACAACTTCATTAAACAATGTCATTGTTCAGAATCGCACTGAAATACAAATTGTACTAAGTATCCAGATAAAATAAACACACATAATTACTTAATTATTTTGTCCTCTACTAAAACACACCTACGTACAATCTCGATAGCATCTAAGCGTCATCATCGTTATTGTCATCATCATTCTCTCCTTCACTTGTAGGAATGTCTTCATCAACTGTTGGGGTAGGAGCGCTTCCACTGCATCCTCCTTGGCTTTCAAACATTTTTCACATTTCCTCCAAGTCCGGAGATAGACCAATTTGTTTGTCCAAGTGCTCCAGGATCTTCGCACCAAATGTCGTCCAACTTGGGAGGGTTGGGTTGGATGATTCCCACGACCCAGAATAAGAAAAGGACCCACGATACACCTGCAACAAACAATTGAATAAGCAATTTTGCAAAAAAAGCGACATGACCTATTCGTACATTCACCTATTCTCACACTCTTCAACCTACAAAAATAACACATAATGCATTCATTCCTTCATCCATATCTACAACCTATTATCAATCCATGTCACATTTCACATTTCTACAACCTATTATCATTCCATTTCACATTTCACATATCTACAACCTATTATCATTTCATTTCACATATATACAACCTCATATCACTTACCCTTTTGGCTTTCACCCAAAGCCAAGATGACGTACTCTCCCTGATTTTTCCTTCTTGTTGCGTGCATTATATGCCCTTGAAACAACATCACTCCAGCTAGTCCCCGAATCAGTAGTGGGATCAGACTGAAACCCTTTACCGGACTCCTACATTCAATTTCACACGTATATCAGTAAGTAACAAATTCTAATATATTTAAGTTCAAAGGTATGCTAATAAACTACTACTACAACACACATACCACAAATGCTTTTGTAGCAGGGTTAGCACATTTTCCTAGCTCTTTCTCATAGCATCTGATAAAGAGTTCGGTTCTACTCACCTCCCTCCCCTTCTCTTTTTCCTACAAAACAAAAAATATTATAGGCTATAATATGTAAACAACATATACACCTACTTCCACATGCACAATTTAAACACTTATAGTTTCTATAAATGAGTAGATATTACTTACCATAACTTCACGCTCCACGTTGAATGGCCTTGATCCCTTTGTATGATAGATGTCTTGATTTGCTCGATTAGCGGCGTTCCTTGCACATGCATCCTACAAAACAAGAGTTATAAATAACCATGCATAATTGCTTAGTGAGATCAAATGTAGTATGTGTGTTATTGTTCATCTCATCCTTGCCAAAGTTGATTGTCGCAGCCTGTACCGACAGAACATATCTAATCCCGTTCAAATACATCATTTGGCCTCTGCGACAAGTTATACTCTAGTCCTTGAGTCGGATCACACCCAACATGTCTCCATAGTCGACCCATTCGTTCCCTCCACTTGACGCCTAGGTTTCGCATGACAAATTCTTTTATCTTCGCATCATCATTGTCATCCCAAGTGAAGTTGCACTGTCATTTCACAATAAACATTTAACACAATGAAATAATCAATAAATTTAACAGGATTTGAGAAACTCATACCCGGATGAAGGTTCCCCATATATGATTTTTGTCACACTTTGGGACTTGTAACCACTCATCAACTCCAATGGGAAGAATATTGGGTTGTACTATGACTTTGCCAAGATACTAGCGCAAATACTTACCCTCGTGACCACAAGGCACACCGTCTCTGTCCAACTTCACCTCGATGCGCGCCCCCCCATTCTCCCCTACAGTAGCCCAATTTTTTATTTTCACATTTCCACCCAACGAACTCTAGTATTACAATCTATATACAAGGAAGGAGAAAAAAATTAATGTGAGAGCTAGTGATTACTATATTACAGTCCTAAATATGTACAAGCTTTTTGAAACTCACCAATCATATGGAGTTTGTAATCTTTCGGTGGGGGCTTCTTTGGACGATGATTTTCATCACCGCCATCTCCACCAGTGCCACCACCCATCACACCAGTGCCACCAGTCATCACGTCTGCCATCAATGCTGCATTGTCCAAAAAAAAGAGATATTAAAATCTAATTAGATTGTCTTGTATATTGAATGCTACCATAAATCAATTGTATTAATTTCATCATACGCTTATTTGAACTTTGTATCAACTTCTGGTCTGGCCAATGTTAAGTTCTGTCTGTCCTCGACAATTGGCAAATTCTGCCTTTGAAATACATCAGACATATAGTTCATTCCGTCGCCCATATCATACATGTCTCTTGGTTTCATGTGAATTGGAATGAACCAACCTATGTCCTTCAAATCATCAACGTAGTACATCATTCTTGCAATAGTGGCTAAGATATATGGTTCATCGTTTGCATGTGCCCTAGTGTGTATCAGATTCTCAAAGTTCACAAATTTGAATCCTAAGTCGTCCACTACGAGTAAGTGTATTGGCCCACTTACACTTGAACACTACAACATATCATCCACCATAATTCAATTGTATGATCTCTTCCAATTTCCCATAATATGGAACTGAACCTTCAACTGGTCAAGTGTCGGAAGAACTTGCATAACTTTGAGTGGCCAAATCAACATACACCCCACTATTTTGTGTCTTTCGCATCCCATCTCGTTGTGTTGTGCGAAATCTACAACCATTAACATCGTATGAAGTGTAGCTAATTGCATCAGTAAGAGGCCCTCTTGCTAACAGTTTCATATCTTCCGCATGTTCTTCTATTTGGTCGTGATCTAAAAAACATAAACTTCATTAGATATGATTAATGAGTTGATTATTCAGTTGTAGAAATTTGCGAGTAATACCTACCCGTCCACGAAACCAACTAGGAAAATCTCGATGCACTGATTTCCCAATATCAGCTGCAGCTCTCTATTGCGCTCTAGCTCCTTTATACTTCAACCGTGTGATATCTCTAAATTGTTTGTACAAACAATTAATTAGTCAATGTCGTTACAGTTGAAATCCTACAATCGTTGCACTCTATGTAAAAATTACTTACTTAAGGAAATGATCAATTCCCTCAGAGTTGAAGACCACATGTCAGTGAGCTTGCTGCAGTTCTCTTTCAGTGAGTCTCTTTAACGTTAGTCCACTACTTGGTTTGCCAACGTTTGGAAATAATGAGGTGTCACTAACTTTAGGCCCTTCATCTGGTTCTTGTACTCGTTTGGTTCGATTGAACCGTGTCTCAACATTGTTATCCAAATACAATGATATGTAAGTGAACATTTCATCTTTAATCCAACCTTCAGCAATTGTCCCTTCTGGATGTGCTCTATTTCTGACAAACCCCTTTAATTTCCCTAAAAATCTTTCTATAGGGTACATCCAACGGTATTGAACTGGTCCTCCAATTCGAACTTCTTGAACTAAATGCAGTACAAGATGCACCACGTCAGTGAAAAAGGCTGGTGGAAAATACATTTCCATATGGCAACTTGCCATAGCTAAGCGCTCTTCAATTGTATCAAGTTCGGTAATGTTGATAACTATAATAGTCAATGCTTTGATACATGAGCTGAATTCAACAAAAACTGCAGCGACTTGTTTTGGCATGACATTACGTAATGCCACATGCAACATTTCGTGTAAGAGCACGTGGCAGTCATGACTTTTCAGTCCAAATATCTTCCTTTGAACCAAGTCCACACACTGTGATATGTTACTCGAATATCCGGCTGGAACAGACAATGACTTGAGAGTTTGCAGCATAATATGAATCTCATGTTTGGCCAAAGTAAATAATCTTGGTGGACATTTCCCATTCTCTAATGGCCATAAGTCTCTTTTGATATTCATTTCTACCAAATCTTCTCTTGCTTTGAAATTATCTTTACTTCGCACTTGTCATTAATGAGTGTGAATAGAATGTTGTCACAAACATTCTTCTTGATATGCATTACATCAAAATTGTGACGTAGAAGATTGTATTGCTAGTATGACAGATCAAAAAATATACTACGCTTCTTCCACTGTTGGGTGTCTTTGGTAGTTGAACGTGGTCTTTTCTTCCCTGTTTTCGGATCAACAATCTTCCCAAAGGTGATGTCTATATCTTGGACTTGCGCCAAGATTTCATACCCAGTTAATAAACGAGGCGGCTCTCTCAACTCTGTGTGACCATTGAATCGAACGCGCTAATTTTGAAATCGATGGTCTATTGGCAGAAATCTACGACTACTCATAAAACAATTTCCCCCACTTTTTGGGGTCCGAAAAGGTGTCGTGTCAAAATTACAAATCGGACACGCATACTCAGTGTGTGTGTTCCAACCAGACAAAGTTTTGAGACAAGGGAAATCACTAATAGTCCACATCAAAGCCGCCTTCAACGTAAAGATTTCCTTCTTTGCCGCATCATATGCTTGAACCCCTACCCACAAACTCTTCAATTCATCAATTAGAGGACCCAAATAGACATCTATGTCATTTCCTGGCTGAGTTTTTCCAAGAATGATGCTACTCAACATTAAGCTTGTTTGCTTCATGCACAACCATGGGGCAGTGTTGTACGGGGTGAGAACCACATGCCAAATACTAGTGCTAGTTCCCATGTTACCATACGGGTTAAAATCGTCACTCGCAAGTCCTAGGCGTACATTTCTTGGATCACTCGAGAACTCGGGGTATTTCTAATCAAAATCTTTCCACGCTTTTGAATCGCGCGGGTGTCGAACAATACCATCGTCAATTTGACCCGTTACTCGCATGCCAGACCATATCTTCTACCAACTTAGAAGACATAAACATCCTCTGCAAGCGAGGAATTAGAGGGAAGTAAATAAAAACTTTGGTTGGAATCTGCTTCCTCTTCCCAGTTACTTCACTCCCAGTCTTTGTCCTCTTGTATCTTGGCAAACTACAAACTATACACATTTGATCCTCTACAGCATCTCCCTAATACAACATGCAATCATTCTGACATGCATGTATCTTCGTATATGTCAACCCTAGAGATTTTACCATCTTTTTAGCCTCATAAATAGATTTTGGAATTTTGGCAGTCGCAAATGCTTCAAGCAAAAGTTCCAATATCATCATCATTGCTTTGTCACTGATTTTATGCATGTATTTGATGTGGAACAGATGCGTCAGAAATGACAATTTTGAGAAGTTCTTACACCCATCATATAATTGAAATTCCCCTTCCTTTAATAGATGGATGAACTCTCATGATCTGGATTGACTTCGCCTTGCTCGAAATCATTATCTGTGTCATTTCTACCTGCATATCTGCTTGAATTGTAGGATCATCCATAATTATACCTTCTGGTCTAATCACCCCGAATGCATCATTCACTAGATCATGCATGGCTTCTACATGACTAGGTTGAACAGGAATTTATGCTGGTGTTGAACCACTGGTAGTGTTAACAGGATTATTACCAGCATTTGGCGTAAATGATGTCTGTCCCACCTCCGTCGTTTCACCATGAATATACCAGAATGTGTAGTTCTGAAGAAAAGGTTTTCTTAACAAGTGATGGAAAACCGTGTCTCTGTCGTAGCTCTTGTTCAATTTGCATTTAGAGCAAGGACATGATATGACACTTTCGCCCTTGCTATGTGCGAAAGCGAAATCAAGAATGTTTCCACAGCAACAAGGTATTGGGGGTGGTTACGAGGTAAAGTCATCCAAGACTTATCCATCACTAAGTTACTACTTAACTAATGTACCTAACTGTGGTGGGAAAAAGGAGGGAGATATAAATTAGTATTTATGTGTGTTAGTAATTAAGATTTAATGATCTTATGTTCCTAATTAATGGATCTAACTACTCACTAACTACACCAATATTAACTACAACATAACCTATATGCATACTTTAAAAAAAATTGACATGACCTATTCGTATTTACACCTAATCTCATAATCTTCAACCTATAAAATAACATACAATTCATTCTAGTATACCATATAAGAATTGTAACATACTCATAACACACAATTACACCATATAAGCATTCTAATTTACTCATAACACACAATTATACACAAGTTATATACCATAGTATCGATTTTATCATTTTTTATATCATGCTTGTGAAATAGAACTTTAATTACACTATATAAAATGAGGCCATTACACTAGCAACAAATGTTATCAAAAATTGAAGTTAATTAGTTAATTGAATTCTAGGCAATCAAACTCTTAAAATCACACAACAATGTACAACATTGCAATTTAATTATCATGGTATTAAATCCAAAATTCATGCACTAGCTAATTATGATGTACGAAATTACAACAAAAAGGAGGAAAAATTGTGTACCTTAATTCGACAACTTCAGATTCTTTGAATCGTAAGATGAGTTTGCAAGTCCTAATTGTACTCCAAAAGAACAATGAAGTTCTTTGTGTTCACCTAACACCAAATAAAAATATAAATTCGTAAGTAAAATTAAAGTGTATGCAACTTGTCAAACCTAAACGAAACCTCCATAAATCACATTTCTAAACATAATCGTACAATGAAATGACTCAAATTCGTGCATAATTGCTGAAATTTTGAAAACCCCCAATTTTCAAATTATAGTTCATCTACAAACGTTCAAAACTCATCATTATTCACAATCCATCAAATGTAGACTAGGTTTTCTTACTCTAAACAACATTTCTAACCTAATTAATACCACAAAACATCATTAATTGATTCAATTGACTAAACCTAAAACCTAAAAATTGGATCTGAAAGCTTGGAGACATAGGAATCTTACCTCCTCTTAGATGGAAGCCGATGGCGGCCTGGAAGCACGGCGGCGGCAGCGACGTGCAAGGCTGGCGGAGAAACTTCGGATTGGCGTGTAAGTGCTTGGAGAGAATGAGAAGATGAAGAGAATGAGAGATGGAGTCTATCCGCGATCTGGATGTAATATAAATACGAAAATTTAACAGCGGCTCCAAGCCGCTGTTAAATGGGCCGCTACTAAAATAAATTAACAGCGGCCCGTACTTGGCCGCCGTTAATCTGTTGCTGTTAAATCGGCAGTTTCTTGTAGTGATACTTCGTGAAGCGGTCAACAACCACAAAAATGGCGTCCTTCCCTCCGATGAAGGAAACCATTCAATAAAGTCCATACTAACATCATGTCAAGCCTGATAAGGAATTAGAAGAGGCTGCAAGAGTACTAACAAGCACAAAGTGGCGGAGCCACATGTAATTCAGGGGGTGCGCTGCAGCCCCCTTGAATTTTCAATTTTCATACAAAAGTAGTTCCAATACTATACACAATTGGGAGGATTGAAGTGTGCCCCTCCTCGAACAAACAACAAAGTAGTTGTATTGATTACCAACTCAGCCACATTAATTTCTTATTATAGGTATATATTTAATTCTATTTAATATTCAAAACTCTTGGGTAATTAGTTCATTTGATGTTTGTACAAAGTCATCCTATACATTTAAAAATAAACAAATGAATTTCATACGTTTCAAAACTGTACAAAATTATCTCACCATTAATTCTTTTTGGCTGAATCACCTTGTTAGAATGCTAATTGTCAAGTGAGCAAAAAATGTACATGTGGAAGGTTCAACTAACCTCTATTAACCCAATATATCATGTATCGAACCTTTCTCGAATAGTTGAAGAAATAAAATAAATTACCCAAAATCAAGTTGGTTTGGGCAAGGTTCAATACATGACCAATTGGGTTAATAAAGTCGAGTTGGACATTTAAGTTGTATTTTTTTTTGTTGACTTGACATGCTGACAAGACATTCGGCCGAAAAAGTTGACGGTGGAATGATTTTATACGATTTTGAAACGTATGAGATTCATAAGTTTGTTTTTAAAAGTATGAGATGATTTTTGTACAAACCCCAAACGGATGGGACTTCTAATTCTAATACAAGTTACCCCTACACTTTTCACAAATAGAAATTCTTACTTGTTTATCTCTCGCAATACCTCTTTATTCAATTTTCAAGTATTTTCTTCGATTATTTGTTATCATATTTGTTTATTCCACCCTGGGTTTGTGGATAATTCATTCTCCTCTCTTTTGAGTGATAATTTGAACTCATTTACTCTCATTTTATCATTTGCGTTGCCATTGTCATATTACTAAATTTTATTCTTATATGTACAACATTTGACAAAGATATACATTAGGTTGAAATCTTGTGGTGTTCATAGTAAATATAATGTGTTTGGTAATTATTATTCAGTTATTTTATGAATCTTAAATATTATGTTGTTGACTTTTATTTCTGTTTAGGAGTAACTTTTTTATCATACGGTTGACATTTTTTATGTTACGAACAAGGCACCCCCTTGGCCATTTTTTTGGCTCCGCCATTGCAAGCACACATTATAGGCCTTACATTGCTGGCAGATTGAGCAATGTGATACAAATGTCTTCAAATCAGATTTCAAACTAGGACAAAAGAAGAATTGTTTCAAACATTGATATGTACCTTGCAGACTTGAGTGTCTTGCTGGTGAACCATGAAATAACTCCATAATCTTGACTCACATACCCCCTTGTGAACCAACATATATTTGCGACTTGTACCGCATAACATCATGACAATGGCCCTATTAGTAGTGTAGCGGCTGCTAAAATATGTTGTTGAGCAATGGGATCTCTCACATAAGTCGTTTCCAAATCAGCCAACCACTTTTGCAATACAGAAGAAATAACATCACATGTTCCACCTTCTACACCCTCAATTTCAGCTCGCCCAGACAAGGCATCTGCTGCTCACACTACAAGAAAACTTAAGATTATCACGGTTTTTTTGGCCAATTAGTCACGGTTTTAACCGTGACTAAAAAAATTAATCACAGTTTTTAAAACCATGACTCTATTGATCTAAAATAGTCACGGTTCACTAAAAAACCGTGACTAACTTTTGTCACAGTTTTAAAGTGAACCGTGACTAATCTTAGTCACGGTTTTCCTAGATCACCCCTTTGCTTTTATTATTACAGTGGGGTGGTCGGTAAGGCTAGCAGTCCGCCCGTAATAAGTGTGGATTTGTGATGTGGAATTGGGAAGTGGATTTGTAAAGTGGAATTGGGTAAATGGAATTAAATGATAGAACCGGAAGGAGCCAACGTTACCCCAATTGCGTTTCACCCACCGACGGGCTGGTGGTTAGGACCTACCGACGGACTAGTAGATTAGTCTCCTGATGGGGAGTTGAATTGTGGAATTGTGGAATTATGGAATTGTGGAATTATGGAATTGTGGAATTATGGAATTATGGAAATTGTGATGTGTTCCCCATACGGTAGAAGAGCACGAGGCCGGTGGAGTAGCGGGGGAACAACTCCTTATGACGCCTAATTAACTCACCTAGTTAAATGAAATGTGAACTGGTGTGTGTGTGTTTTGTGTTGGATGTGATTGTGAGCGGATATGTGATGTGTGGTTGGATCATGTTGATGTTGGCTTTATTTATGATGATGTTGATGTTCGATTGTCTATGAGTATTGAATGATATTGTTGGGGTGGTGCATGATGGGAATAGGGGTAGAGGGATAAATGTTTGATCACCTAGTACTACCATTTTAGGTTGTTAAAATGAACTAATGGAAAGTATCGGTCCCAATGTTGTATTCCAATGTGGGAGTCTGGGAAGCTCCCTAGGTAGTTCGGCGCATAGTTAAGCTCAGTGGGTTCGCTCAGTTTCATTAGGAAACTGATCACCTCCTAGTCTCTCTTTTCAGTGAGAAGTAGGAGCTGAGTTTGGAGTAGAAGTTGTTGGTTGATGGCAGTGGAGTTGAGCTTGAAGACTGAAGGATGGTGACTGAGGACTTAAAAGATGTTTTTGGTATTTTATTCAGTTGACGTTTTGGGGATTTTGGAATTATTTATGTTGAGAAATGAATTTGAAATTGTATTTTGGTTTTGGTTTTGAATTATGGAAGCTTCCGTATAGCGTTGTTTTATTTTATTTTATTGCGATTCAATGAAATTCTTCCAGATTTGATTTTGTACTTTAACCCATGACACCTGATTCCCAGTCTAACCAATGGGTTCGACCCGGGCGATTCGGGGTGGGGTGTTACAGTTGTCATCGCTCGATCACTTCCTTTTCCACTAAGTTCTTGCTTAGGGACCTTAGCGTAGGATCTGGGCTGTTTCCCTCTCGACTTTGGATCTTAGCACCCCAAAAGTCTATCTATATAAACGATGACGGCCTGTATTCAGAGTTTCCCTGGGGTTGGTAAGGTGAAATGGGGAAACCCTAGCCCATTGAGTGCTCTACCTCGCCATTGACATCATACGCTCTATTGAAATAGATTTCGCGGAAAACCAGCTATATCCGATCTTGGTTGGCCTTTCACCCATAGTCACAAGTCATCCCCGTATTTTGCCACATACGTGGGTTCGGTCCTCCAAGGCCCAAGAAAGAGCTTTTCAATCTCTGGAATCCAAGCTCCATGGCTAGTCTGCGCTCTTTGGACTTTTAAAACTTAGCAAACTGAAACATCTGAGTAGCTAAAGGAAGGGAAATAAACCGAGACCCCGTTAGTAGCGACGGGCGAGAGCGGATTGGGGTTTGAAGAAAAACAAACACGAAGCTTCGTTCCTCAGCAAAGTGTGAACTTCTTTTTCGCCAGGTTTCATTCGATTTGTTGTGGATTGGATGATGGAAAAACCAAGCAAGTCCCTTTACTTTCTATTCTATTAGTAAAGGGCGCAGTGAACTGTAATTGTGAAAAGGTTGGAAGTCTGGCCAAAGAAGGTGATAGCCCTGTAGATTCGTTCCCATGGTTCTATCCTTCCCAGTAAAATGCGTCGTGTTCGAATTCTGATCGCTTTTACGCTAGAAAGAGGGACCACCCTGTAAGCCTAAGTATTCCTCAATGACCGATAGCGTACAAGTACCATGAGGAAAAGGTGAAAATAACCTTATTTAGGGAGTGCAATAGAGAACCTAAGATCCGATGCGAACAATCAGTCGAAGGAGCGAAAAAAAGTCTACTCTAAAGGAGGGGGCAGAGCCTTTACTTAATTTTCTATTAGTAAGTCAAAATCCACTCCAGCTACTTCTCAGTCCTTGATAAACAGTGTATTTTCACCCTACCTCCATCGATTTGTCCTCGTTTTCTTAGACGACATTCATGTTTGTAGTCCGAATGCAGTTACTCATAAGAACAATTTGACAGAAGTATTGCAAATCCTTCGACACCATCACCTTTATGCCAAACTCTCAAAGTGTTCATTTGGACAAAGCTTTGTTAAATATTTGGGACACATTATTTCAGCTGATGGTGTTTCAACAAACTCTAACTAGGTGGCAGCTATGAGAGATTGGCCAGTTCCCACCAACATGAAGTGATTACGTGGTTTATTTGGACTTACTGGATATTATCCCAAATTCATTTAAGGGTATTGCTTGATTAGAAAACCTCTTACCGAGTTTCTTAAAAAAGAAAGGTTTTGTTGGACACCCTAAGCTTTGGTAGTTTTTAATCAGTTGAAGGAGGCAATGACTTCTGCTCCAGTTCTTGCCTTTTCATATTTTACTAAGTCATTTACTCTAGAGACGGATGCTAATGGAGTTGGAGTTGGAGTTGTGCTAGCTCAAAGTGGCAAACCAATCTCTTTTTTCAGTCAGGCTTTGAGCTCTAGGAATCAAGCATTGTCAACATATGAAAAGGAGTATTTTGAAGTGTTATTGACAATAACGAAATGGAGAAATTATTTGAAGGGACGAAGATCTATTATACTTACCGACCATGAAAGTTTGAAGCATTTATTGGGACAAATTATTCACACACATATTCAAAAGAAAGGGATAGTAACACTACTTGGGATGGACTTTTAAATCAAATATCGACAAGGCGCAGTATAATCGACACTACAAGAAAAAATACAATTTGTCACAGTTTTTTGTAACCGTGACTAATTGGTCACAGTTTTATAAAACCGTGACTAATTAGTCACGGTTTGTTGATAAACCATGACTAATTTGTCACGGTTTTGTAAAACGTGACAAAGTTAGATCGAAAATCGAGCCCCATGTGCCATGTTGGCAGTCCGCGTGAGCATTCTTCCTTCTTCATTCTTCATTCCATCCCCTCTAAACACAGCCATCTCTCTCCTCCCATCTCATCCCCTCCCAACTCCTTCCATTTAACTCCTCTCTCATCTGAAACAAACTCTCATCCAACTCCTCTCTTCTCATCAATCCAACTCATCTCTCATATGAAACAAACTCCCATTCAGCTCCGGCCCTGAGCTCTATCTCCAGCCTCCATCCTCGTTTCTGACGATGGATTGCTTCATCTCCGACTCTGAGCTCCAACTCCGACGATGGATTGTGTCATCTCCGACTTTGAGCTCCAGCTCGACGATGGGTTGCTTCATCTCCAACTCGGAGCTCCAGCTCCGACGATGGATTGCTCATCTCTGACGATGGCTAGATCCGAAATCGCCAGCTCCAGATCCGATACCGCCGACTCAGATCCAAACCCCATATTTGACATCACCATCTATTTGCTTTGTTTCCATGGATTTCCTCTATTTTTTACGATTGGCGGCTAGCGACTAGAGGACTGGCGCTGGCGACTAGAGGACTGGCGGAGTTCGCGAGGTTGGCGAGGAGGAGACGGAGGTTGGTGAGGGAGGTTGCAGACGAAAGATTGCACCATAGTCGAAATCCAGACCGCTGCTCGCAATTGAAAACCTAAAAAATGCAGTGACTATTTCGTAATTACCAAAATTTACCTTGGCAGTCATCAACTGTGAATTTGTTACAAATAAGGACTTCAGATTTAACTTGGGACATTTTGTTAACTTTCTAAATTGTTGGATTAGTTTACATAACAGAAGGAGATGAGGGTCTAGGACTATGATAAAATTGGGTCACTGAAAATTCTTAAGAACAATTTGATCACTGCATTTGTCACGATTTTCTTAGAAACCGTGACAAAATTAGTCACGGTTTTTGTACAAACCGTGACTATATTGATAAAAATAGTCACGGTTCACCCAAAAATCGTGACTAACTTTTGTCACGGTTTCTAGGTAAACCGTGACTAATATAGTCACTGTTCACTTTAAAACCGTGACAAAAGTTAGTCACGGTTTTTTTAGTGAACCGTGACTATTTTAGATCAATATAGTCACGATTTTAAAAACTGTGACTAATTTTTTTAGTCACGGTTAAAACCGTGACTAATTGGCCAAAAAAACCATGACTAATCTTAAGTTTTCTTGTAGTGTGAGCAGCAGATGCCTTATCTCGGCGATCTAAATTGAGGGTGTAGAAGGTGGAACATGTGATGTTGTTTCTTCTGTATTGCAAAAGTGGCTGGTTGATTTGGAAACGACTTATGTGAGAGATCCCATTGCTCAACAACATATTTTAGCAACTGCTACACTACTAATAGGGCCATTGTCATGATGTTATTCGGTACAAGTCGCAAATATATGTTGGTTCACAAGGGGGTATGTGAGTCAAGATTATGGAGTTATTTCATGGTTCACCAGCAGGACACTCAAGTCTGCAAGGTACATATCAATGTTTGAAACAATTCTTCTTTTGTCCTAGTTTGAAATCTGATTTGAAGACATTTGTATCACATTGCTCAATCTGCCAGCA